>OY731405.1:21125291-22325291 GCA_963425845.1 Sphenostylis stenocarpa
GACGGTAGACGGTGGCCCATGGTGGCCGGAGATGACAGGTGACCGAGAAATCAATGCGGGATCTTACCTTGCTCTGATATCAACTTGAGAAAACTTATTTAGGGTTTGATACATTGACCAAAAGCATTGATACATTGTATTTATAGAAAATGAGATACAATAGAGAGAATATGGGTCTCAGCCCAAACCCTTAACCCTAGTGTAAAGAACATGCAAAAAGAATACAAAGAGATACATGAACAACAGATTTTAACATTTATAACTGCCTCCTTATTTATTTCCCCTAATATAAACCCTACAAAACCTATCAAATTCATTCTAAATATTTAACATTGCGTCCATGGACTGTGTTGTATTAGGAAAATGATGTGCTTTCCTTTCAAAGGATATTCTTATCATGTGTGATAATACTTGATATATTTAGTTTTTTTACCTAAATGCTAACTCTTCCTAAATGCACATATAGCATATTATTATTGTTGTTGTATGACAAAAACGAGATAGAATGACCTTCTATTCATAAACTTAAAATAGAAGAGAAAAAAACATGTAATTAGAGAGCTTGAACTTCCTCTCTTAGGTTCTCTTATTTATAATGGAAGTCCACGAGACATAATGAGTAGAGGGAAAATGAAAAGACCTATTCTAGAAACTAGGTACAAATAAATATACAAACCATAAATACACGTGTTTCTAGAAACTAGGTATAACGGTCTATTTAATATCTAATAAATCTAACACTTTCCTTTAGGTTGGAGCATACAAATTGTATGTATCGAGATTGGAACAAATGAATTCGATTCGAGGCCCTCTCAAGGATTTTGTCAATGCATCCGCAAGTTGATCATTAGATCCAATAAACTCAGTACAAATTTCTTTGTACAATAACTTTACCCGAATAAAGTGACCATTGCACTATATTCAACTTCAACGAGATGATTAGACAACTATGTTTCGTTTCTTACTTTTCCAAGAAATAACATTTCCTCCAAGAAAGACACAATATTCTATAGTAGAGCATATGTCCATATGAGATCTTGCCTAGTCATCGTCACAATATCCGAGAGATTAGGGTATTTCCTTTATCTTCATATAACAACCTTTTTCTTTGAGCCTTTTTTAGGTATCTCAGAATATGTATGATAGCACTCCAATGATCAATATAAAGGGGCATACATGAATTGACGAACCACACCAACGGCAAAAGATAGATTAGGTCTAGTAATAGTAAGATAAATAAGTTTCCCAACTAGTCTTCTATATCTTTACGAATCGGAAAAACTTCACCGTGTTTTGCCATTAATTTACGATTTGGGTCCATAAGATTATCTACGGGTTTATAATCAATCATGTCGGTCTCTTTTATGATATCTAAAGCATATTTTCCTTGAGAGATTACAACACCTTCTTTTGACTAGGTTACTTCAATTCCCAAGAAGTATTTGAGACTTCCAAGATCCTTGGTCCGAAAATGGCTGAATAAGTGTTCCTTTAGTTGAGATATTCTAGCATAATCATTTCCTATAATGACTACATTATCAATATCTACAATTAAGTAGACGCATTTTCCAGGGATGATATGATAGTAGAAGACTGAATGAATTGCTTTACTTTGTTTCAACCCAAAGACTTGAACAATGGAACTACATTTTTTAAACCAAGCATGCGATAATTGCTTTAGACCATAAATAGAACGTCATAACTTACGGACTAAACCGGACTCCTTAAGCAACAAAGTCGGAGGTTGCTCCATGTTGACTTCCTCTTCTATATCACCATGAAGGAAGACATTTTTAATATTCGAGTTGATGGAGAGGCCAATGACGAATGGTGGCCATGGTAAGGAAAAGCCTCACGGTAGTCCTTTTGGCCATGGGGGAGAAAGTATCACCATAATCAAAACCATAGATTTGAGTGTACTCTTTGGCCACTAGTAGCTTTAACGAGGTCAACTTCACCCTTAGGTCTCGACCTTAATGGTATGGACCTAGTGACAACCAATAGTTTTCTTTCTCGAAGGAAGAGGAACCAACTCCTATGTGTTATGTTCAAGAGCTTGCATTTCGAAATCATGGTTTGTCCCCATCCAAGATGGTCAAGTGCTTTGATCACATTTTTAGGAATAGAAATATAGGATACAAAAGATATAAAAGAAAAATATGAAGGAGATAATTTGTGGTAGCTAAGGAAATTATAAATAGAATGTGGATTACGATTAGAATGAGTACCTTTGTGAATGACAATAGGCCAACATTATCGGGAGTTATGGTATTGAGTGATGATTGAGAAGGACATGTTGAAGATGACTCACCTTGGAGCATTGAATCTTGAATAGGTTTTGGTTGTCGGGAACAAAGGGAAATAAGGACTTCACTAAGGGTACGTAAAGGACATGTTGGACAAAATTACTATCTTTTGTAGACAAAGGAAATAATGGAGTTGATTAAAAAAGGTGACATTAGTTGACATATAGTATTTTTGGGTTTCGGGAGAGTAACAACAATATCTTTTTTGAAGATGAGAATATCGCAAAAAGACACATTTGATAACTCTAGTTGAGAGTTTGTCTATATCCGGAGATATATCATGAACAAAACATACATAACCAAAGACATGGAGAGAAATATGAAAAAATGGTTCCTTTGGAAATAGAATGGAGAATGGAATTTTATTGTGGGAAGAAGACATTCTATTAATGAGAAAACATGCGGTTAGGATATCATCTCCCCAATGATGAATAAACATATTTGCACCAAGTAAAAAGGTACGAGCAGTTTCAACCAAATGTTTGTTTTTTTTTTCGCTATACTTTTTGTTGTGGTGTGTGAGGACAAGTAGATCGATGTAAGATGCCTTATGATTTTAAGGTGGTGGAAAAAGCGATGGAGAAATATTACGTCATTATCGCTCCATAGAGCTTTAATTATTTTTCCAAGTTGATTTTTGACATCACTAAGGAAATACATGAAGTTAGACAAAAGTTTAGAACGATATTTCATTACATAAACCCTAGTACATCTAGAGAACTCATCAATAAAGATAACAAAATATCTTAAACAAAAAGAGGATACATGACTAGGTCCCCAAATATCATAATGGATAATAGAAAATGTAAAGTCACATCTAGATTCAAAATGTTTTGGAAATTAATACTTAATATGTTTTCTTGGTTGGTATGATTCACATTCCAAAGTTTGAAGATTACTCGGTTCAGGAACTATCTTTTTCAATTTGATAAATGAGGGTGACCTAAGCGATCATGAAGCGGTTTAGGAGATTGTTGAAATCTGTTGTTCATCTATCTTTTTGAATGTTCCTTAGGTTAGGGTTAAGGGTTTGGGATGAGACCCATATCCTCTTTATTGTATCTCTTTTTCAATAAATACAATGTAACATTGTCTTTGCTCACCGTATCAAACCCTAAATAAGTTTTTTCAAGTGAGATGAAGATGCAACACAAGATATTGATGACTTAGCCTCAAAGTAATATAAGCCTCTTGATTCATGTCCTTCGCCAATCAATCGACTCGTACAATGGTCCTGTATAACAAAAGGGTTGGCATTAAAGGTTATTGAACAGTTCAATGATTTGGTGAGTTGACTTAAAGAAATGAGACTAAAGGGACATGAAAGAACAAAGAGGACAAAATTTAAGTTTAAAGACTGGGAAATGTAAACATGACTAATTCCTTTAGAGGTTACTTTAGCCGAGTTATACAGGTTAGGAGTTTTAGGGAAGAAAGAGAAGAGAATAACAAGGGATTACCGGACATATGATCGAAACACCTGAGTCAATGATCCATGGATTTTGACAATCCACATATTGGGAAATGCAAGCTATTGACAAATTTGGAGTTGTCAATGATTGTGCTTGTGGACTTAAACTTCAAATATTCATGATATTCCTCATCGGAGAATTTGGACTCAATCCCTTCTATTTTAGAAATATGTGCACTCTTGTCGGGGAAACCATGTAAAGAAAAACAATAGGTGCATTGAAGATGTCTTTTACCACTATGTTCTCCTCTTCCGCGAATAGAAATCATGATGGAAGATTCTGGTTCTTGAACATTTTTACTCTTGAGGGTTGGAACTCGGAGAAACCATGTAGTTAAACTTTTCATGGAAGGAACTTCTTGACTAGTTAAGATTTGATCTCTAACATGATCAAATTTTGGATTTGTGGCCAGAGAATCATAATCATATAAAATTTATCTAGTTTCCTCTTCATGTTTTCTACTAAATCTTCCTCTAAGAAAATCATTAATTCTTCAACTAGTGATTGAGCTTCAACAATAAAGGATATCATATTATTATCTCCTTGTTTGAGGGAGGCTAGTCGATTAATAGAATCGGAAAGATGTTGGATATCATTTGCAATGATGTTTCAGGCCTTTTTTTCAAAAGGAATTACACGTTTTAGGGGATTTAAGAGTGCTCAAAATATTTGGTTCTATTGATTTGATGGAACATCGCTTCTGTCTTTTCTTAGGTGATCATGGAACCCTTGACCTAGGAACCAGAGTTCTACTTAAGCAAACTATGATAGATAATTTTTTCCATTTAACATTTTAGATGTTATAATAGGAGTCCCATGAAAGGAGGTTATTGGCCCTAAAGCCATGTTTATAGGGGGATAGTGGCGGCGGCGCATGGCTGTGGGTAGCGGCAGGCGACGGTGGTGGACTCATCGTGGACAGGTAGAGCGGGATCAACCTGCCTACCAATTTAAGATAAAGAAGAAAAAAAATGTAATTAATGGAAGTTCACATATAATGAGTAGAGGAAAAATGGAAAGACCTATTGTAGAAACTAGGTACAAAGAAAGATTCGGTCCATAAATACACATGCTTCTAGAAATTAGGTAGAACTGTCTATTTAATATCTAATAAATCTAACACATAATTTCTTTGTCACTTGCTGCAAAACACCAAAACCGTCTTCAACACTAAAGAGCAGCTCTTTGTTTTTCGTACTAGCTCTGTAGTTTGTTCCTGTGGAAATTGGCTTATCGTTCTGCTTTCTTTGGCTCCCGATACTGCAAATCAAGCTAATAGCTTTTGTTATATCCCTTTTTAGCAAAAATAATGTTTTGCAAGATGATAATGAAGACACTGATACATGAGACTTTGATCATAAATATGGTACTCTTGGAGATATAGAACTGTTTCTAGGCTTCTACCTCCACCTTATATTGGAAGCTTTTGGGATGTCCTTAATATTGTACCAGAGCCTCTAAATATCAAATGATTAGATCCAATCCTTGCAATTCCCATTCTTTCATAATAAATTTCAGTACAAGGTACGTAGAGCTCTAAGCTCACAATTCTCTCTTGCGCTGGTCTTTTGAAAGACCTTTGTGCAACTGTATGCAATTACTAATTGGTTCTTACCCCTTCCATATTCTTCTTTTATTACACACATTGTGGAAATTTCTGTAGCTTGAATTCAATGAAATCAATTATCCATCTCAAATAGCACAAAGCAACTCATTATGTCGTACTCTACAATCTAATCTAACAGCATGTTCCCTTTTCTGGATGCACATGCGCGTCCTTATTTTGCATTTACGTAGAAATTATATGACAATTGTTTTCTTCATAGGATAATGTTTGAGATATCAACAATGGCTTCACTTTGTTTTTTATTGGCAGCTGTTGCTGATTGGAGGACAAGTTGACGAGGCTCTAAATATGCTTGAGAAGCAATGCCGTAATACAGCCTCGGTACTCCCATTAAGGTATATCCCTTATCTTTTTACTCGAAGGTGTTTTTTGTTATGATTATTTTAGTTACTGATGTCTACACCCTTGTAGAGTGAGGGCTGCTCTCTTGGAGCGTTTTGATCGAAACAACTCTGTCATGCTTCTCAGCTGTTTTGAGAATATATTGAAGAAAGATCCAACATGTAGTGATGCCTTAGCTAAACTCATCAAGATGCACCAAAATGGTACCTTCATTCTGAATCATGTCATTTGTATGATTAACTTATATCGCTATTTCTCTGAAGTTGAGTTCAATATCAGCTTGAAACGGGGTGGATGAAAACGAAGAGGGGAACAGGGACAGAAAAAGAAATATAAGTGCTCAGGAACTGAAGAACCCTAGCCTCCAGTTTTTCCTCAGTTATTATCATCTTCAAATTTGAATAAGTTGTCCCTGAGTGGATGTCGCCCCTTGGTCCTCTAAGTACATATTAAGAAATATTTGCTGTGATTACTTTGTCCTCTGCTACAGATTAAGCAATATCTTTATATGCTTTATACTACTACATTATGTCTATGTTGTTAATTGCCCCTTTGGTACTTTGCAGGATACTATAGTCTTGAGTCTCTGCTGGAAATGATTGCTTTACATTTAGATGTTACAGATGCAGAACACAATTTGTGGAAGGTGTTCTCTTCATGTTTCTTGAGACTGTCTACCTACGAAGAAGACTGTATGTCTTCATGCCCCATTCAAGCTGAAGATGGACACAAGCAACTTTGTTCCTTCAGCAAAATCCCTAAAATATTTACGGATGGTATATCAGGAAAATCTTGGAAGCTTCGCTGTAGGTGGTGGCTAACAAGACATTTCAGCAATAGCAAGTTAGAATTAGAGATTGAATCAGGTATACATTTTTAGTGTTTAACTCAATAATATCATTGGAATAGTATGCTGCCTATGGTAGGTAGCACGAGGTCAAACTCGTCTCATGATGTTGAAACTAGCATTTTGATTAAATGACAGTAAAATTATAATATTGGTGTATATCAACTTGAAATATTGTAACATGTTCATTCACTATTATTGCTTTATTTTTAATCATGTTAACGAGTGTCCTTTGTGTCAGGTGATTTGCAGTTACTCACATACAAAGCAGCATGTGCATCGTATATGTATGGACGTGACTACAGCTATGTTGAGAAGGCTTATTCTCATTTAGAAAAAGAAAATGAGGAGGAGTTGTTGTTGTTCTTGAATGAGCACAGCAGGGCAAATTCATTAGGAATTTATAAAAAAATTTAGAAGAAATTTACACATAATAACTTAATAATATTTGCTTACTTTATCTCATTTCTATTCAGGCTAATTATCAACTTTATAAAAAGGAAAACATTTAACCTAAATGGGAGGACCAAATAAAAATATGAATGTCAACATAGTATTTGTTTTTCGCAAAACTAATATAATAATGATTCAAAGCATATAAAAATGGAAAATAATAAAAGCTAGATAGATAGTTTTATTTGTAGAGCACGTTCAAATTTACCAAAATGTAATTTTGATAATTTATGAAAATAAGAAATCTTAAAAAAACTTGTGGGCAGTTCGTGCTTTGAAGCACGCCTTAATCATTAAATACTGTCTTTTGTTGTGTTTTTTTTTTTTTAAGTTGTGTTATATAATATTATTTTATGATTTTTTTAATATTAATGCTGAATTTGTGCTATATAATGTAAATTTGTTTTTTTAGCTTAATGTTTTTTAATTTAATTAAAAATATATGAATATGTAATGTTATTATGTTTTATACAATGATTATTAAAATTGAAAAATTAAATTAAAAAGTGAAAATAAATTTGAAAAATTGAAGTTAAATTAAAAATTAAATTAAAATTGAGTATATCTTTAAGCATTTAATGTTTTGTGTCATTTAATTTTATCTAATGCTTTAATTGTATAATGAAAATGAATAAAATATAGAATAAAATAAGTTTTTATAAAATAATTATGAAAAATATTTGTGTTTAGCATACTTAAAAAATTACTAATTTTCATAAACTATTAATTATTCACTATTAGAAAAGTTTAGTTTTATGGTGTGTATATTCATATTTACAAATTTAAGTGTTATTTGAACAATTCTAATTATACATCTTTGTGATTAGCCATAACCTTTTATGAAATTAAAATGTCCTACTGAAATTACACTCATTAGTATACAAGTTACTTGATGACAATTAAAAATTCAATAGAGTAATTGGGGTATTATATGAAAATTAGACAATATTTTAATTATACTAAATATAAATATTTATATAATTATTTTATAAAAAACATATTATATCCTAATTAATATATATATATATATATCATATAATAATAGTCTATTAAAACTAAAATGTATATTATAATATCATTATTTATACAAATCATTATTATGATTATAACCTTTATTAGGTTAAAATGAACATTTTTTTGTCTATTTGAATTTGGTCTATTCATTTCATTGTGAACGTGTGTTTACATTATATAGTTAAGTTCATACTTGAAATTTATACATGTATAATGAGACCAATAATATTTACGTTGTATCGTATATAATTGATGTTTATATGCTTTATAAATTATATCTAACTTTTATAGTAGATCAACATTTATATTAATTTGTAAATATAAAAAGAAACACGCGACGATAACATGTGAGGAAGATAATAAGAAAGATTGAAACACTATAAAATCACACCACTAGTTATTCAATTTGACTATAAATCTTTGTTGGCTTGATAACTCTTGAATATCAAATTCACCATTTTCTCAACTATATCTTTGACCATAGTACATGTGTGTTATTGTTGGTTTTCTTTGAGTAAGATAAGAATCTATTTGGGATACTCATTCTTGCTTGTAACATAACTTTTGCTTTCATGCCACATTTCACAAATAATGATTCTCGTTCTTTTAAATGCATTTTTGACTATGACACCTCTCCTTTAAAAAACCGTCTTAGGTTTTGGATACCTTCCGCCATTTTTGCTCTTATTATGTGTGAAATTGGGAATGTGGTGTGGTTTCAAGTTATATTTGATTCCCAAATGTTGATCTTGTTATCTTGTTTGATTATCATTGTCATTTGATAGATACGATGCAAAAGATGAAAAAGGAAGGAAGTCAATCATAACTTCTTAAATTTGATCTTTTTTACGTACACTTTACATTTCTTTGTAATTTATTTTCAATTCAAATCTTTATGAAAAATCAATTTTGTTTTAACATATGATTGAGAATTTTCATTGAAATTGTTTATCGTGAGATTAACTTTTATTTAATTAAAATACTATACTCTGCGATTGATAATATTGATACGCTTACCAAATATTCAACCCATAAGTTTATATATTAGTCTCTCCTAAGATCATCTAAGTTATGATCTAAATAGAGTGAACCAAAATAAATTTGATTCAATTTAGGTCACAAATTTGTTGGTCTAATCTAACCTATTTCTAAATCTATTTTGACATCCTAATTACTTATTTTTGGAGCGAATTAAATAAAAAATGAACAGTTAGAATAAGTTCATAGGCTTAATTATTTTTTAGTTTATGATTTGAGATAATAGATATAAAAATAATTAATATAATCCTAAACTTTAGAAATCACTTATATTTTTGAATATTTTTTAAATATTAATTATTTATATTTATTGAACTGTAGTTTAAGTTATCTTATTATGTGAGTAGGTTAGACTACCATAAAGTATGAGCTTAGCTAGTGATATTTTTATGGGACTTAGGCTTAGTGGGAAGGGAGTTACTATTCACAACACTTTCTTTTATTATAGCAGACTTTTTTTCATTACTTTTGGTAGATTACTTTCTAGCACAACATATATCAATTTTAAAAAGTTTTTTTTGTTGACAAAAATAAAAAAAATAAAACCAAATTAAAATCCCATTCATTACTTTAAGATCCACCACTCAAAATTCCTAATAGATGAAACAAAGTGAGGAGAGAACTAATTTCATCCAAATAGTTTTGATATATGATTATTATTTATTTTTTAATTTAATGGTTATATTATTGACTTTTTTTCATAAATAATACTTGTTTTTAAAAATATTTTCTCAAATAGCACCTTTCCAACTTTATTTACACAACTAGCACTAATTACTTGTTCAATTAATAAAATAATATTATTTTTCGCAACTTTTTACTGTTCACGTAATAAAATAATATTATTTCGCGTTACGAACACTCGCTCAAGCGAAGAAACCCTTCGCTTGAGCGAGGAAATCTGTAACAAAGGGGTAATCTCGGGTCAATTATCGCTCAAGCGAATAAAACCTTCGCTTGAGCGAGGAAATCCATAAGAAAGGGTTATCTTCGGTCCAATCTCGCTCAAGCGAGGCATATTTCGCTTGAGCGATCAGTGATGAAAATATGTGGTCACCCAAGTTGCTTTATGTGGCTAACTGCGTTGGACGTTTAGCCAAATAATGCAACTTGGGTCACCTATTCCAATCACTTTTCGCTCAAGCGAAATATTCCTCGCTTGAGCGAGAGTTGACCACAGACTTTTGATAGCGGTTCTATAACTAACCGCTATTAAAAATATATTTTAGATAGCGGTTAACGTGGAACCGCTATTATATGTCGATTATTTTAAAACTATGATCGATTATTTCACGTTATAATCGATCATAGTTTTAGAAGACAGATCGATTATTTCTCAATGGGCTGTTTGGATGATGGGAATGGTGAGCTTGAAAATGGGGTTAGTATAGGGTGTGGTGAAGTGGGTTTTGAGGAAGAAGCAAAGACAGATTGCTGCCATTGAGGATGCAGTGAAGGTGCTGCTGCTGGGTCTTGGAGAAGATATCAACAGAGGTGTTGACTTTCAAGGAAGAAGATGATGACAACGACGACGATGATGATGAAGAGGGTTTTGAAGAGTGGTAGTGGGTGAAGTAGATGAAGAGAGAGAAAGAGTTGAGGAGGAAGAGGAACAGGAGGGTTGACTTTCGAGGAACAATTATGATCGATTATTATCCAGTTATATTCGATCATATATGACTTTAGACAACGGTTATTTGGCCAACCGCTATGTAATATATATATTTAAAAGCGGTTCTTAGTAACCGCTATCTAAGGTCACTCAAGCGAAAAACACATCGCTTGAGCGAGGACACCTAGAAAAATGGGTGATTCTCGGGTTCTGTCTCGCTCAAGCGACGTTATGAACGCTTGAGCGACAAGTGATTCTAATATGTGGTGAACCAAGTTATATTATTTGGCTAACTACGTTTGACGTTTCATCATTCGTTCAACACTCGCTCAAACGACAAAGTCATCGCTTGAGCGATGAAGCCTTCAAACAAGTGGGGACTCTCGGGTTCTTTTTCGCTCGAGCGACGGGTACTTTCGCTTGAGCGATAAGTGATGAAATATGTGGTGACCCAAGTTGCATTATGTGGCTAACTGTGTTGGACGTTTAGCTTGGTCAATTTTCGCTCAAGCGAGAGAACCATCGCTTGAGCGAGAAAACCTGCAACTATTTACAATGCTGAGTCACCCACCCAAGTCAGGATTCCCATGTCTTTCTGATGCACACAAGTAAAGAATCCAATGCTGAGTTACCCACCTAAGTTAGGATTCCAATCTTGGATTCCCTGCATTGGGTTAGACAAAAAAGCAGAAACCATGTGAGGGAGCATTGGATTCCAATCTTAGACAAAATCTTGGATTCCCTGCATTGGGTTAGACAAAAAAGCAGAAACCATGTGAGGGAGCATTGGATTCCAATCTTAGACAAAATCTTGGATTCCCTGCATTGGGTTAGACAAAAAAGCAGAAACTATGTGAGGGAGCATTGGATTCCAATCTTAGACAAAATCTTGGATTGGGTTAGACAAAAAAGCAGAAACCATGTGAGGGAGCATTGGATTCAAACCAATGGACTTCATTATAAATATACTACTTTCATTCTTTGAAGTTCTCACATTGCACACTCCTAAATCTCTGAAGCTATTTGCATTATTTCTTCTTCTTACCTTTAGTCTTCTTTGTGTTCCACACTCCTAAAATGGGTGTAGTGTCTACTATTGTCCACTATGATGGTTTCATGAACTCATGTCCCATGGAGGGAGTTACCTTTAATACTGGGACTGCAAAACTTGTTCCTTTAAAGAGAGGAATTTCTCTACAAAGGTTGAAGAAGTTGATCCACAAGAAATTGGAGAAAGAACCCCATGAAAATGTAGCACAACCTGCAGTCACAACCAGCTTACCAAGGTGAAGTCCTTCAACAAAATTCAAATATTTTTAAACGTGTGTTTTGGGCGTTTAGGTCATGCATAGATGGATTTGTTCACTGCAAGCCCATTGTTCAAGTGGACGACACTTTTTTGTATGGAAAATATAGAGGTACCTTGTTGGTTGCAGTAGCACAAGATGGCCGCAACAACATCCTCCCCATTGCGTTTGCAGTGGTTGAAGGTGAAACAAGTGATGCCTGGTTTTTTTTCTTAAAAAACCTTCAAAGATATGTCACACCCCAGCAAGGATTATGCCTCATATCAGACCGACATGAATCCATTAGAAGTGCATACATGAGAAATGGAAGCGGATGGACAGAAAATAATTCAATGCATGTCTACTGCATTAGACACATTGCACAGAATTTTATGAGACATTTCAAAAACACCGCACCGAGGAAAGATGTTGTAAATATGGGTAATTCCTTTGCTTCAAATTTGTTTCAATTTATTCATTATTTAATTGTTCCTATTAAATATTTATATTAACTATGTTTTTTTAATATTGTTGTAGCGTATGGGATGACTCGAACCACGATTCTACTATTATTACAACATCTTGAGGCAATGTGACATACAAGCAACCTAATTGGTTGGATGAGATACCTAGAGAAAAATGGGCACTTGCATGGGACAATGGGCGACGTTGGGGCCACATGACGACCAACATAGCAGAGTCTATCAACTCTGTTTTGAAAAAAACAAGAAATCTACCTATTTGCTCCATCGTCACTGCAACGTACACCCGTTGCAACAAATTTTTCATTGAAAGAGGGAGGCAGATAGATGCCATGATCAATGCTGGTCATGTATACTCTGAAATTTTGGTCAAAAATTTAGAGGAAGCACAAACACAAGCAAACACGCACAGGGTCATAACATTTGACAGGTCTACCACAAAATTTGTAGTAGAAGAAACACAAAACCCGCGTGAAGTTCGACCAGCAGGGAAGTTTGCAGTTCACCTTGATGAGTTATGGTGTGACTGTGGGAAATTCCAAAAATTTCACATGCCTTGTTCACATGTTCTTGCTGCATGCAAGCATGCACACCATGACTTCAACAACTATATTAATTCAGTGTATACCTTACAACAAGTTTCAAAGGTATACGGAACACAATTTGGGTTATTGCGAAATGAAGAATATTGGCCAACATACACAGGACCTACTTTGTGTGCAAATCCAGAAATGAAAAGAACTTCAAAGGGCCGACCAAAATCAAGTCGTATAAGAACTGAGATGGACATTACAGAACATCAAAGTAGGATTAAAAAATGTTCATATTGTCATACCCCTGGTCATAGCAGAAGAACATGTCCCAATCATGCATGTGCATCTACTTCGCATCATTAGATTGTGTTAGTTAAGAAATGTCTCAATGTATGAAACTTAGGAGTTTTTCAATTAATTGAAAGTGATGAAGATGTTATTGAATCATTTGATAAAACGAAGATCTTTTGAGTTTGATGAAATCAAAGGTTATTTAAGGAACTTTTTGCTAACTATTGATGCACATATCAGTCATACAACTCAATATAACAAGAATGAATGAAAACTCTCGTAATGAGACCACTCCACAGAATTGATGCTTGACAGCCCCACAACCTCAACCACTTTAACCCTGAGTAACCAACCAACCATCAGTCAAGAAATTTTAAATTCTCTTTACATGGTATCATCCCCATATTCACCTTCAATGAATCAATTACAGTCAGCTCCAGGTAAAACAATACAGAAATAAGATAATTTCATAAACAGAACAAACTCCCCTTTCAGCAACATCATATAATGCAACCTGGGTCACCTGCAGGTTTCCTCGCTCAAGCGATGGTTTTATCGCTTGAGCTAAAATTTACCAAGCTAAACGTCCAACGCAGTTAGCCACATAATGCAACTTGGGTCACCACATATTTCAATCACTTATCGCTCAAGCGAAACTCCCCGTCGCTTGAGCGAAATAGAACCCGAGAGTCTCCCTTGTTTGAAGGCTTCATCGCTCAATCGATTACTTTGTCGCTTGAGCGAGTGTTGACCGAATGATTAAACGTCAAACGCAGTTAGCCAAATAATATAACTTGGTTCACCACATATTAGAATCACTTGTCGCTCAAGCGTTCATAATGTCGCTTGAGCGAGACAGAACCCGAGAATCACCCATTTTTCCAGGTTTCCTCGCTCAAGCGATGTGTTTTTCGCTTGAGTGACCTTAGATAGCGGTTACTAAGAACCGCTTTTAAATATATGTATGACATAGCGGTTAGGTTATAACCGCTGTCTAAAGTCATATATGTCAATGTAAGTGATCGAATATATCTGGATAATAATCGATCATAATTGTGGATAACCGATTATAATTGAGAATGATCGATTATAGTTGGAGAAACGTTCGTTCTCTCCCGGCTCTGCATCTCTCTCGCCGGCGCACGCAAAAGAAACGTTCGTTCTCTCCCGGCTCTGGTTCGTCTATGTTTAATATTGGGTTCTGTTCATTTGGTTTAGGGTTTAATATGGTTGTTGATTTCGGTTTTGAATTTTAATTTGATGGTTCATCTTTTTCTAATTAGTCGCAGATTCTCTGTTCTCTGTTTTCGTTCACTGTTGACTATTCTCAATAGTCGTAAACATAAACCATGGCTGACAAAAGAAAAAGCTCCAAGCGCACCCAACTCAGAAGCGACTTCTTCAAGTACCCAAACTGTGACCACGAAGGAGGTGATAGCCCCAAAGGATCTTCACATCCAATACTTTATTAATAACGGATTTGACTTCATTAGAGATGGGCAGGAAAATGAGAATCGGAGAAGGAGGAGAGATGGGCAAGGGAATGAATTATTTAATAATAAAAACACTGTCATTTCAGCATATTCACTGCTATCATCCCCATATTCACCTTCAATGAATCAATTACAGTCAGCTCCAGGTAAAACAATACAGAAACAAGATAATTTCATAAACAGAACAAACTCCCCTTTCAGCAACATCATATAATGCAACCTGGGTCAGCTGCTGGTTTCCTCGCTCAAGCGAAATTACCAGTCGCTCGAGCGATAATTTACCCGAGACTTTAGATAGCAGTTCTAGAATTAACCGCTATTAAAAATACATTTTACATAGCGGTTAAAGTGGAACCGCTATTATATGTCGATTATTTTTAAAACTATGATCGATTATTTCACGTTATAGTCGATCATAACTATATTAGAAGTGATCATATAATAGCGGTTCCACGTTAACCGCTATCTAAACTATATTTCTAATAGCGGTTACTTCTAGAACCGCTATCTAAAGTCTCGGGTCAATTATCGCTCAAGCGACGGAAATTTAGCTTGAGCGAAACGTGGTTGAAATATGTGGTGACCCAAGTTGCATTATTTTGCTAAACGTCCAACGCAGTTAGCCACATAACGCAACTTGGGTCACCACATATGTTAATCACTTATCGCTCAAGCGAAATATTCGTCGCTTGACCGATAATTGACCCGCGATTACCCCTTTCTTACAGATTTCCTCGCGCAAGCGAAGGCTTTCTTCGCTTGAGCGAGAGTTCGCTTAATAAAATAATATTATTTTTCGCAACTTTTTACTGTTCACGTAATAAAATAATATTATTTCGCGCAATCAACTCTCGCTCAATCGAAGAAAACCTTCGCTTGAGCGAGGCAATCGTAAGAAAGGGTTATCTCCGGTCAACTCTCGCTCAAGCGACGAACATTTCGCTTGAGCGATAAGTGATTAATATATGTGGTGACCCAGGTTGCGTTATGTGGCTAACTGCGTTGGACGTTTAGCAAAATAATGCAACTTGGGTCACCACATATTTCAACAACTTTGCGCTCAAGCGAAATGTACGTAGCTTGAGTGAAAGTTGACCCAAGACTTTAGATAGTGGTTCTAGATGTAACAGCTATTAAAAATATAGTTTATTCGTGTCTCTAATTGCCATTGGCCTCACGAATAAAGTTTGTTCGTGTCTCTAATAGCTTTTACAACAATCTTAAGGACTTATGGTTGATAGTATGGATACCAACAACAACTCCACATCGAAAAAGACAAATAACATTTCTGGAACTCAAACCTTCTTTGTGAAACCGTTCCCGGACATTTCAAAAATTGAAGTTTTCACTGGGCAAAACTTTCAACGCTAGCAGGAATGCATTTCTACTCTCTTAGACATGTATGGAGTGACTTCTGCTCTTACAACTACTAATTGAAGATTGGTTTCATTTGAACAAGGTATGTCGACACACTTTACTTAGTGCATTGTCTAATGATTTGTTCGATGTGCATTGTTCCTATAAGGAAGCCAAAGATATTTGGAATTCATTGATTCTCAAATATACTGTCGAAGATTTCGTGAGACAAATGTTCATTATTAGAAACTACTATCGCTGGGAGATGCTAGAAGACAAGGACATCAAGATCCAGATCAACGAGTACCATAAACTGCTTGAAGATATTAAAGTCGAAAACATAATTCTACCTGATGAGTTTGTTTCGGAACTTCTAATCGAAAAACTTCTGGAATCTTGGGCAGACTATAAACAACAACTGAAGCATAGATATAAATAGATGTCACTAACAGATTTGATTACACACATCATCATCGAAGATACCAACCAGAAGGAGTGTGCTACTGCAAGGGCTAAGGTATTATCAACTAAGGTAAATATGGTAGAAGACAAACCAACTCCAAAAAGGTATGATAAAAAAACCTAATTATAAGAAGAAAAATAATTTTAAAAATTCTCGTCCCAATGGATCTAACTCTACCTTCAAGAAGAATGGAAATTGCTTTATCGGTGGAAAGTCAGATTATCATGCACCTCAGTAATGTAGACGGAGAATGAAAAATGACAATCCTCCTAAGGTAAATTTAGCCGAAAGAGAAAATACAATTATTGCGGTCATTTCCCAAATAAACCTTGTGACAAATGTGAGCAAATGGGTGGTAGACTCTGGTGCTATCAGGCACATCTGTGCAAACAGAAATATTTTTACCTCCTAGGGGATGGAGAAGAACATGTTTATCTCGGTGATTCCAAGACAACTCCTGTCTTAGAAAAGGAAAAGTTCTTCTAAAACTCACATTTGGGAAGAAGACTCTGGCCTTGAGTGATGTGTTACATGTGTCATTAATCAGAGCTAATCTAATATCTATAGCACTGCTGTGAAAAGTTGGATTTAGCCGAAGGAGAAGATACAATTATTGCGGTCATTTTCCAAATAAATCTTATGACAAATGTGAGCAAATGGGTGGTAGACTCTAGTGCTACCCCACTAGTAGGGATGGAAGACACATTTGTGCAAACAGAAGTGTTTTTACCTCCCCCACTAGTAGGGATGGAGAAGAATATGAGTGATGTGTTACATATGTCATTAATCAGAGCTAATCTAATCTCTATAGCACTGCTGAGAAAAGTTGGGGTTAAAATGTCATTCGAATTTGATAATTTTGTTATGTTCTTCTGCTTATATTATTCGTATGTTAATATGCATGATAAACAAAATAATAAATGTGATATATGTGTAGAATCTAAAATAACCAAGAAAAAAATTGTCAATCAGTAAAACGTCGATCCAACGCAGTTAGCCACATAATGTAACTTGGGTCACTACATATTTCAATAACTTCTCGCTCGAGCGAAATTACCCACCACTTGAGCGAAAAAACACCCGAGATTACTCATTAGTTTCAGGTCTCCTCGTTCAAGCGAAGGGTTTCTCGCTTCTCGCTCAAGCGAGAATTACATCGCTTGAACGAAATTAAACCCCACAATACCTGTTAGTTCCAAGTCTCCTCACTCAAGCGATAGATTTCTCGCTTGAGCGAAAGTACCATGAACAGTAGAGAGTATTAGTTGGGTAACTAATATTTCAAATATGCTATTTTGAGAAATATTTTTAAAAATAGTATTATTTATGAAAAAAAAGTCTCATTTATACTTATAAGAAAAAGTAACTATACAAATAAAGTAGATTTTTATTAACATTAATTTATATAATAATATATCTATACCATAATTTTTATTTAACATACTATATATATATATATATATATAAAATATGTGACACGTAAATTTAAATTATAATTATTTATTAAAATGCTAAAAATAATTATTTAAATATCTGTTAAAATATTGATTATAACTTTAATATCTTATATAAATTTTATAATATAAAATGTAGTTATATAAATAAAACATAATTTTCTATATATCAAATATTATATATAAGTTAATTTTTTTTAAAATTATAAACAAATTTAATGAAAAACTATCATTTATAAGATATTTTAGTATTATTTAATTTGTTATCTTGTATATATCAAATATTAGATATAATTATCGAGCTTCGATATTATTTTCTTGTTATATTTAAACTAATACTATAATACAAAATTTAGCGCAACTCCTGCTTAAAGAGGGTTCCATTCCATTTAGTTCAGTGGTAATATTTCAGAGGGGACTTCAATTTTTTTTCTTTTTAGAAAAGAAAAAAACTCCAATGTTTTAACGCCCTAGTGAAGCTGGCCCAAAATGAAATAGGTAGGAAAACTTAACTGTGGTGTTTTTTTCTATCTATACCACCAAATTTACTTAGCACACTCTATTTAGTTTAATATGTTTTTAATATCAATATACCCTTTTAAACCCTATTTTCTACACTCCCATATTTCTTATTCTTTAAATTCATTTTTTTTACTCTATTTTTACTATTCTGTAAACCCAACGTCCAAACCTTCATCTCTATCTGTATCCATTATTCTCTAAACCCTGCATAATATGGTATTTTTCATCAAGTTTATTCATGTTATGCATTATGCACTCACACATCCATGGTTGACTACTAAAGGGTGAATATGAATTTCAAAAATTCACCTCATTCAATCAAAGAAAAAGAAACAACTATTTTAAGTTAAAACAAATATAACTCATTTAATTTAGAATTAAATAAATTTGAGTTGGATTGATTTTTAATTTTTAATAATCTAATTTATTTTACCTAAGTGTGAAATTGTTAAAGATATATGTTATAAGGAAGTAAATTTACATAATTCATTTGTTTTGATAACTTAAAAAAATTTAAAATTAAGTTAAAATAGATAAATACTTAAGTGAGTCAACTTATATAATTAATATGATTATCTTGACTCCTAATTATATTACTTCTTTTTAGACTTTTTTTCATAAATAATACTCGTTTTTAAAAATATTTTCCAAAATAGCACCTTTGCAACTTTATTTACACAACTAGCACCGTTTACTGTTCACGTAATAAAATAATATTATTTTTCGCAACTTTTTACTGTTCACGTATTAAAATAATATTATTTTGCGCAATGAACTCTCGCTCAAGCGAAGAAACCCCTCGCTTGAGCGAGTAAATCTGTAACAAAGGGGTAATCTCGGGTCAATTATCGCTCAAGCGAAGAAATCTTCGCTTGAGCGAGTAAATCCATAAGAAAGGGTTATCTCCGGTCAACTCTCGCTCACGCGACGGATATTTCGCTTGAGCGATAAGTGATTAAAATATGTGGTGACCCAAGTTGCGTTATGTGGCTAACTGCGTTGGACGTTTAGCCAAATAATGCAACTTGGGTCACCTATTTCAATCACTTTTAGCTCAAGCGAAATATTCCTAGCTTGAGCGAGAGTTGACCCTAGACTTTAGATAGCGGTTCTAGAACTAACCGGTATTAAAAATATATTTTAGATAGCGGTTAACGTGGAACCGCTATTATATGTTCACTTCTAAAACTATGATCGATTATTTTAAAACTATGATCGATTATTTCACGTTATAATCGATCATAGTTTTAGAAGACAGATCGATTATTTCTCAATGGCCTGTTTGGATGATGGGAAGGGTGAGCTTGAAAATGGGGTTAGTATAGGGTGTATACTCTGCTCACCATATTTTCACTTTAGGATATTTGAAAATGGTGTCTAAGTCAACCAACCACGTTAACCCATTCCATCTTGACATCCCATATATATATATATATATATATATATATATATATATATATATATATATATATATATGTCTTGTACTTTAACAATAAAACTAAAAATGATTGATATAAGGTCAGGTTTGGAAAAATGATTTTCTCTCGTCATAATTGATTATACCGGTAATATAATCAATTATGGCAATTCAAATTTGAAAAATATATCTGTTTTAAAGAATAAATGTTTTTGAATACATCCCGATTTTTTCTATGATATTATTAATGTCCAACGGCCATTTTCTGATGCTATTTTTCTATTTAATTAAGTTTTGCTGAAAAATAAAAAACACATAATTACTGAATTCGAAAATACAATTTACATTCAATCAGCTTTGAGAAAAGAATTATGAGCAAGGCAACGAGAGATATTTTACACCTTCCGAGAAAACCCTCTTCTCTACTGTCTTATGTGCTTTCATTGTTAATCACACTTGTTCTTGGAGATTGGCGTTCTACATGTTTCTACAATTTATTGTCTCTATTACCCATGTGTGTCTGTTCTTATTTTTATTACCTTCATCCTTTGTATATTGGTGGCAAAGGAGGTGTTTTCATCCTTTGATTTGTTCAAAGGAGGTTTTCATCCCTAGTGTGATTCTAGAGAAGTGTTCATCCTTAGTGGGATTCTAAGGAGGTGTTTTTTCATCTTTTGATTTGTTCAGAGGAGGTGTTCATCCCTAGTGAGATTCTAAGGAGGTGTTCATCCTTAGTGGGTTTCTAAGCAAGTGATTGTCTTTTTAATTAGTTTACTTTTTACTGGTTCTTCTGCTGAGTTGATTGTAATTTGTAAACTGAATTTGAAAGATAGTGAATTGGGAGTCACTCTTGTGTTAAGAGTTGACTGGGAACTGGATGTAGGGTTGACTATACCCGAACCAAGTATAAATTACCGTGTGTTCTTCTATTTCCCTTATCTCTTTCTCTTTTCCCGATATATTATCGCTTTCGCTTTATTTGTGTTCAAACAAATTATTGACTCACAAATAAATTTTTAATTTGACATCTATTTTAATTTCCGCATCTATTCACCCCTCTATGTCATTTGTCTAACATTTAATTCAAAATTTATATCAAAATAAAAATAATTAAACTAAATTACATAGCATTTGATATATTTTATTAAGATGATAAACCATATTAGGTATGATCAATTGACTCTTTAGTCTATTAATATATTTTTGTCATTTCAGATCTAGTTTGTATCAACTTGGTGGATTAAGAGCGAGACATGATAGATTGACTTATAAATTTATTTTAAAAATATTTATATATTAAAATAAAATAAAATTAGTTATAATTAAAAATATTATTTTTTACATGATTAAAATATATAAATATATTATAATGTATTAATTATTGATTATAATTAATTATTTTAATTAAAAAATTAAAAATTATTCATATAATTAAAGATGTATTTTTTTTAAATATATATAAAAAATATTAATAGATTAACTTGGTAACTCGTCAACTTATTTTTTATGAGATGAGTTAAGGTTTATTTTTGCAAATTAAACGTATAAAATGAGGTAAAATACGGTTCATTTTATCATTTTTACTTTTTATTATGTTAAAATAAGATTTAAAAAGATGAGATTTTGGATAAAGAAGGGTTGTTTTGGATTTGGATTAAAGTAATCGTCACGAAATTCAGTTTATCATTTAGAAATGATTAAAAAAATATAATTCAGATCACAAAAAGCGTAACCTAATGTGTTGATAAAAAAATTTGAAACGAAGTAAAAAACGATTTTTTAACACGCACGCCTACAAAGCGAATTTAACACCAAATTGATACCCAATAAGTTATCTTAGAGAAAATAAGTGGACTTCAGGAAAAGAAATAAAGAAGTTAGTAAAGGTTACTAAACCTTATTTAAGAATAATGGCAAAAAATAAAGATAAGTACATTTTGTATTAATAAATAATATAAATATCTTGAATCTCATTATATATAACAGATACATCTAACTACAGTGGAATATTTAGAAAAAAAAATAGTGTTATATATATATATATATATATATATAATTCTCTTATATATATATATATATATATATATAATTCTCTTATACGTAGGTTAAATGCTAATCTCAAAATGCCGATAGTTTGCAACTCTCCCACAAATATATTCTTTATTTTTTTTAAGAATTAATTTCTTTAAAAAAAGTTTATATTTAAAATGTGATTTTGAAATTTCAAAATATATTAATTATTTCATTAGTAATTGTACCTTAACTTTTCACATATTATTTAATTAATTTAAATATATATAGAGCTAATTTTTTAAAAATATAATTTATTAAATTATAATATTATAAAATTATTTAAAATATGTTATTTTTAAAAATAATTAAAGATATATTTATTTATTTTATAAATAAATTTTATTTTTTTTAAATTATTATTAATAAATAAAGTTGACTTATCTTTTAAAGTAAGAAATAAATATATAACTATTAAATATTCAGTGTTAGTAAGAAAATAAAATAAAAATATTATATAGTTGATGCAATAAAGTAAGAAAAGGAAGATAAATAAAATAAGAGAGAAAAGAAAGAAAATAAACAAAAAAATATATAAACACAAGTTTTGTGTATTATTTACAGTTATTTTTAACTAAGGATAATATATATATATATATATATATATATATAGTCTTATTAATTTTATTTTATAATTATAATTATTCTCTCTAATTTTATTTTCTTTTTAATTTATATTTATATATTTTTTAAAATTATTTCTTGAAATTTATTTATATAATTACTTTTAATTAATTATTTTTTTATATTTGCATTGGTTAATTTATATTTATATCATTTAATTTATTTTAAAATTTGTATAAAAATAATTTTTTTTATAATTATTAAATATTTGATAAAATATTAGTTTAAGGTTTGACTTTAAGGATTTAAAATATGTAATTATCATTTAAAATAAATAACCTTATATTATATTACTCTTGAAGATTCATTTATTCTAATTAATCATTATAATACTATTTCAAAATTTCTTAATATAAATTATATTGATATAATTGAAAAAAAATTTGTATATTTTTTATTATTATTTTATATAATATTTTTTATTTTATCTTTTGTATATAATAAATATAATATATAAACTTAAATAAATAAGTACGATAAATTTTGCCAACCTTTTTTCTTTATACTCATCACAAAATCTTTTAATGAACTAACTAAAATACATATATATTATTAATAATTTATTTATTTTTAGAGAAATAAACTTGACAACTTTAATATTTATTTGTGATATGAAAAAAAAATGAAATTGTAATTTGCATATATATATATATATATATATATATATTACTTTTTGTTAACATTTGGTATAAATTAATCGCTCCCCTAAATATAATTAAATTAAAATTATATTATATATATATATATATAAATGTCATAATATTTACGAGTATTTATATTTTTAAAATTAATAATTAAAAAATATTTCCTGAATTTTACCCATGCATGCGCGTATCATTATTTTGTCGAATCATTTAAAATAATTTGAAGACGTACACATTTATGCTAATTGTTTTCACTAATATATATGTATAAAATTTGTCACACTTGAAAAAAACATTCAAATATCTAAAGTATTCTATAAATATAAATTCCCTATTTAAAAATAATAAACTAACTAAATTACTACTTTTACATCAATGAAAATTAAATATAAATAATTTATCACTTAATCCTTATATGACACTTTCATAATGAATAGTCAATCACTAATTTGACTTAGCACAAGGTCTCTAGCCCTGTTAATAGTCATGAAACACAAATATAAATGTTCTTCCAATTCATCCAATTGCTCACTGAAACTACAATGCTTCTTCTTCAACAACTGCACAACATCATTGCCTTCAACTCTATTCTCCCTTCTCTCAACCCAAATTTTCACTCTTCTCCTCATGTATTCTAGCTCATCATTAAGCCGAGCCACAAGCCGACTTGTCATCTCCAAATCCTTATTCACTATATAACTTCCTTTCGCGGCTGCATCGAGCCGAGCCGCCACCTTAGCCAACTTCCTTTTCGAACCCAAATTCATTGAAGCCAATCCAGGCATAGCCATAATCAATGCAAGGCCATGAGAGATAGTAATAACAACAAGTGAAGCCGTTATAGCCGCAACTAGACAAGCCGAGCCACATTTCATTTTAGCTGCTAGTTGTAGCTTGGCTTGTGCCTTGTCGCGGCTTGACTCGAGCCGTTTTTGCAAGTTGAAGCATTGATACTGTTTGGCCCGAACTTGACCCGATGAGGTAAACGAGTTGGAAAAGTTTGAAAATTCAGTTAAATGGGTTATAACCATTGGCGAAGGGATTTGATTAGTTGGAACACATTGAAGAATGGTTTTAAGCGCTGTATACTTCAGACGCACAAGATCAATGTCTTTTAATAGGTGGCTAAAAAGAAGAGAAGAATTGGCAGTATGTGAGAAATAGTCTGACAGTAGAGAGTGGACCTTGGGCCTACAATGGGCCAGGGATAGGGCCCGAGTGACCGTGGGCTGATCGGGGTCCAATAGATGCTCCGCGAACAAACGGTACGAGGGGAGACGGGCCGAGGTGGTGGACTCTCTTGACAAACACGAAGATGAATCGTTCTTGGAATAGGCAAGGACACGTGTCAAAAACTCAGTGTATGATTCCGTTCGAAATGCGTTTGCATATTCCTCACGCACGTCCACACAGGGTTGGTGATTTGGAGAACTGCTACATTCTGTTGCATGCCATTGTCCTTATTACATTATGTTAGAATCAGAGTATTATCTCATTAATTTATGAATCTATTTGGACAAACTTATGTATATACTTCAGCTTTATGTGTCTACAACAAGATTTAACGTCCTTGTAATTTGTAGTCTTGTTTGTTTACAAAGAACATTGTTTATCTGAATCAAATCTTATGATAACACCTCAATGAGGAGAGGGAAAACAATCCATCAAGAGAGCGAAAAGCAGAGCATGATTATTACCTGAACACGAAAGCGGCTTTTTGATCCGGCGAACCAATTTGTTCTTCATTCCTAAACGTAACACTGCAAATCAAGGATCCAAGAGAAAAATCAGAAGGCATGCAATAAACTACAGTTTTTATCAAAAGGAAACAGAATTGGAGGAAATTAGGTCTAATGAATCCAATTTTTCTATTGAAATTAAATTGGATGTCAACCTTTCTGAGAATCGTAATGAATGAGGCTTTTGGCGGTAGAGTTTTTGAATGAAAAAGAAATTGAATGAGATTCTTAAGGTGGAACTATTCTTTTTGAGAGATAAAATTCTTCTTTCTTTTAATAATGCAAAACACAGAGCCATTTTTCAGTTTTTGCTTGTAAGAAAGAGCTACGAAAGTTTTGGCAACGTAGTGAGATCTTGTAGTGTACGTGGAAGGTATCTCGGATTTAGCGTGATGGAACGAAGGTAGTTCTAGAATTGTTTTCTCGTAACCTCAAAGCTAAGTAATGTTTATGTGTTTCTATAAAGGTATTAAATGGAAATAAAATTTTGAAACAAAAAAGTTAGTAAAAGTATTATCTTTCATTTTATTTTATTAAAAATAGGTATTTTACAATATCAAACTAAAAAATAAATACATAATTGAATACATAAGCCTTGCACGAATATTTTTTATATATTTTTAACCCAAATAATTTTAAATTAAGTATAATTGGATTGATTTGAATTTTATATTTATTTTTAATCTTTTAAGAATTAAATTTAACCTAATTTAAAATTTTGATTGACTAAAGTAATAAGTAAGTAAAAATATTTTCAAAACACAACAATTTATAAAAAAATCATTTATTTAATTTCCGCGAATAGAATAAATAAAAATACAATGATGCTGTTGTTCTGTTAATATTTAACACGGGCCGCAATAGATTCTGGCCCAACATCCGTAACACAATCACATTGCATTCTCAATCCCTTGATGCCTATATATACTCTCACGAATCCCTTACTTAACTCGTGCTTAGGGTTCACAAGCGCCGTCCCTATTCTTCAGCAGTTCCGAAAGGAGGTGTCTTGTCTCTCTATTCTGTGTTAGGTTTTCCATCTAATTGATTCCTTTGTTGTATGTTAGGGATACTCTCACGTATCCCTCTTTGGCTTTAAACCTGTGCCTTTGAGATGAATGCAGCACCGGTCAGGACCCAAGTCTGGATAGATAAAAATAAAACCATGATAATAAATAATAATATTTATTCTGAAAATATTTGAGAAAAAAATATTTTTCTTTATAAAAACAAAAAAAAGGAAAAGAAAAGAAAAGAAAAAAAAATATATATATATATCATAATTTAAAAAAAAAATAATAAAAAAAGAGTAATTCTTTTTTGGATCCAACCATTCTTTAACCTAAGTCTCAAAATTTTAACTTAATTTTTGATTTTAAAATGGGGAAATAGTGAATAGGGGGATTCGCTGGCCTCCATTCACACTCACCCTGTATCACCCGCGTCGCCCCCAATCACCCAACCTTCACTCACCTTTCATCCCATTCTCTTCACCTTTCCTTATCTTCTCCCAGCCGCACCCTCTTCACCTTCTAAATCACCTTCGGCAATCTCCGCCGCAGGCCGCCTCCCCTCACCGGAGCTGCGAACCCAGCTCAACCCGCAAACACCCATTCCGCCTTCACCAAACCACTCACCAAATCCCCCGCGTCAGAATCGCACCCAAACCGTCGCACCTCAGCCGTGCCTCCCAGCCCTAGCAGCGGTCGCGACCGCACCCTAACCCAGTCTCCACCAAGCCGCCGCTGACCCCCACTCACCATCACACGTCCAAACCCCAGTCACAGCCACCGCCTCCCTGGCCACCATCGTGGCCATCCCTAAACCCCTAACCGCCTCACTCCCACCACCAATCGACCGCCACTATCCCCACTTAAGAGCCCCATCTCGCCGCTACCAACCATCACCGCGGACGAGATCTCCTCATCGAGGGGCACCGCGACCACCAAGCGTGAGCCATCGTGATTCGCGTCTGCAGCCCACTACCCCATTGAACCCTAGCTCCCCCTTTTGCACCCACGAGCCAACCCATTCTTCATTGTGAATCAACACTGACTACTCACTACGCTTCGCCACCTCATCGCACCACCTTGCAACGAAAGCGTTTGGCCGCGACCCAACTCACCACAGGCCAAACCGTGGGGCTCTATATTTCTCTACTCCCTTATTTCCTCCATTTCTGCTCGGATTCATTTCTGATTTTGCATTCGGCTCGTTTTTGTGTTGTCGCATTTGGCTTGATTCTGGATTACTCTGCTTGGATATGGATTTGCTTAGTTTGTGTTTGGTTTATGTTATTTGATACAGGTTAGTTTGGAGTTTAAACTGGATGCTTATTGGGTCTGTTGGTTGTCGGGTTTGAGGCTGAATTGAGTTGTAAATATCTGGTTGTCAATATTCGGCACAGGGTTGTTGATTGGGCAGTTCTGGGTTTGGTCTCATCTCTGATTTGGGATTAAATGCTTTTGCTCTTCAGATTTGCTGAGATTTTTCTCTGAAGCTGGTCTAGTAAGCTTAAGCACATTCTTTATTTTAGTTTTCCTTATTCTCCATATGTTTTCACTGAAAAAGAATTTTGTTGTTTTGTGAAAGCATTCAATCACGAATACTCTATCAATTCATAACTTTTTTCATTGATGAAATTTCGAATCAATTATCCAAAAAAGTGTTTTTTTAATTAATTTTCCTTAAAATTTGAAAAATATATTTCATTTTTTTATTATTTGAGTAATTTTAAAATATATTTTAGGAAAAAATCCTAAATAAAATAAAACCTATAGACCTGATATTTTAAAATAAAAAAGTTAGAAAAAAAGTTGGAATTAAAGAAAGAGGTTTCTCGACGCCAATCGGTGCAAATAGTTTTTATTGGATAAAACCTATAGACCAAATTGCCAGTGCCCTATTTACTTTTGCTAAACTTTAAAGTGTAATAGGTTTTGTCTTACATGGATAAATAAGTGTATGTGTATTATGAATGTCTTTAAAACAGAAAGCTATTATTTATTTTAAATTTTTTGTGATACAATTTCCTTGGATAGGGAAATATTTGAGACATTTCTTAAGGTTTAGTTAGAAATTTAGATTCAGCGTAACAGAAGTGCGATCATTTCCTCTGACATTTGTGCGTTGTTATATTTTTAGCTACTGTAAAATCTATTGTAGAGCGCATCATTTGTTTGAAGCAGGAAGAAAATGAAGTTTGTTTCAGTTGCTGTTAGGTCATTAAGTACCAATTTGTCACATCAGTTTTATCAGACTCATATGATCAGAAGTCTTTCAACTTGGAGATTTACAGGTACTTGGTCTTTTTATCGTCTCCTTTTTAAGCAATAATCTACCTGTCAGCATTGTTGCTGATATATTGGTAATTGATTTTGATGATTGGCTGTATACATGTTCGGTTTCCTTGACGTTTGAGTTTGTGAATGTTTTATGCTTTTCTCCTCGATGATCAAAAGTTTAATAGTAAACTAAGAAGATGAGGTTTGTCAGCCTGCCTCTTACCATTGTTAAAAATGGAAAAGTTTTTAGCTGATAAGTGAGAATGTATTTCAATTTTGTGTAACGTTTCAACTGTAGTAGTTTAATCAATAATTGAAATTCTTTGTCTGGAATCTGACTAGTGTGATAGTAAATGTTGATAAACAAATGTAGTGTTGAGGTGCAAATTTTTACAATTACAATTCTGTGGATGTGTACCATCATTGTTATGGATAAGTTTTCTTGGCAGTGACTTGTACAAGTTGCTAGATAGTACATTATATATATATATATACGGAGAGAGAAGCATTATATTTGGAAGTAGGATCGGGCTTGACTTAAGTTAGTTCTGATTGACCTACAATCTTGTTGACTGTGCAGACCTTTCTTATGTTTCTTTTTGGGTTGATTAATCTCTGTCATCTTCAGTTTGTTCTTAGGTGTCCTGGAAAATTCCTTATCTTCATGTTCTTAGGTATTTGTACATTTTGTCCAGTACTGAGAAGAGTTAACTACATTTCTGGATTTTAATTTTCACAATATGCAGTGTTGTGCCTAGGCCAAAAATGAAGTATATTTCTGTTGAATATTCAAACGGAGCATCACATAATTTTTGGAATAAGAAGGAAAGAAAAATGTTGTATAGTAAACCTCTATAGATTTAAGCTTTAATCATATGAGAATTTCATGTGTTCTGCATCACATGCCTAATCAGATTTCAGCATGTGACATGTAACATATCATTGGGACTTTATTAGCATTCATTTTTATACCCAACTCATGTAAGTACAAATTCAATAGTGTGTAATCTGTGCTTGAATCACAACTTCCCAAATTCTATAAGGTTGTTCAACTTTTTTTCGTATCTGTCACTGATAGTCATACAGAGGATTTACATTTATTCTTTATGAACTTCTTGCCCAATGTTTGAGCAGATAATGGTACTGGTGAGCAGCATGCTAACAAGTCTGAGTCTCCTGAGGAGTTTGGGAAGTTTGGTGAAAATCGTGCTAGATATGCCCAGTTTGATTCCTTCCTTGAAAAGATTAACCAACCGGGAATGGCTCGACAGAGACCTGGTTCAGGAAATGGTGCTAGTTCTGAGATGATGCATCTTTTTGAAGAGAGTCATGACACATTATTAGATGGAATGGATGTAAAATTGAAGAATGCTGCCACATACTTTGAAGTTGATGAGGAAGAAATAAACAAAGAGGATTATGCTTTTCGATATGATGCCAATTTTCCAATTGATTCAAAATATGATGTAAAGGTAAGTTGAATAACAATGGCTAACTTCTTTGGTTATCATTGTTTTTATATAAATCTTTAATTTTAGATGTTTGTTTATATTTAATTCTGTAATAGGCATGAGGGCATCAAATGTTTTGTCCGAATTGATGTTTGATGTAATGATACTTGTACACATGTTTGGTGGGAGGTATTGTATGAAATATAGTGAAGAGTGTCTGGCAGGGTAGTTTTCATTACTGATAGCATCATGAAGTGACTGACACCAAAAATGCTATAGTGGAATAGCAGGATGGCCATTAAGTTGAGATTATAGATCTCTAACGTAATTAACTATAATGTATGTATTTTTAGATATTCAAAATTAAAGTGATATTCACAATTTATTCTAAATAATAGATAAATGGGTGTTGGGTGGTTCAGTAGAAGAATGGTGGTGATAAAAAAGAACAAGATTTGCAAGCTATGCCTGGGTGGGAATAGAGAATTGTAATGGTCCAGGAAGTGTGATTGGGGTTGAGTAGCAAGAAACTTTGGTAACTAGTGTGTGGGTGTCAGAAAATGTTGGGAAATGGTTGGAAATAGCAATCGATTGACTTGAGCTCATGCAGGTCGATGAGATAAGGAATGTGAATATGGATGGAAAGTAATGAAAGAGGTTTTAAATTTCTTGATATCTTATGTATAGAAGGACATGAATTGAAACAGAAGTATCTTCATTGATTTTATCAATTAAAAATGGAGGGGAGACTTATATTTTGCAAGAATATGCATTCCGGAAATTTTGAATGGGTGTTCTCATCTTGTGTGATCCACAAATATTATAACCCTCAAATCTAACCCTAGGTACTCACGTTCCTCGTCAAAGAAAAATTGTGTTGTAATGACTTTTTTAGAGTTTTAGGTGATTTGACAAAATTATGATACTCTGTCTGTATCTTGTCTATCCTTTTTAATTTGACACATAATTTCACTCTATTGCATTGAAGAGTTTAAATTACATGCATTAATATATACACACTGGCTTGTTCATATTCAATGGTATGATTAACTAATCATGTTAAATGCTTTTGATCATATCTTCACTTTTATTCTGTCTGCTTTAAACAACTATGGCTATAATATCCTATTCAATGCAAGATATCTCAACCTTTACTCTGTTAATGTTTATTTTACATTATATGTATCTACTAGTTTTCTAATATGTGCAGTATCTTTCTTCATATAGGCTCTGGATCTTACAAAACCTGGTGTACGCAAGCCTCCCGCAAGGAATGAATTCAGTGTAACCACCAAAGAAGTTCTTAGTCAAGCAGATTTCAGGGTTAGCACTTATGTCAGAGTAGTTCCTTAGTTTCTTTTTAGTAAGGCATCTAGTATATACTTCTGAGTGCTACGTTGAAGTGACAATTGTCACTTTCTTGAATTTTTTTTTTTTATATTACTATTACGAAAATATAAAATAGTTCATGACTTGCACTTATCTCTTAGTGAGAGACACTTTCACATCTCATATTATTTTTTATTTTTTTATCTTTTTGGTGCATTGTTTTGGTGAAAGTAAAACTAGAAATGAATGAAAACGTGTTAATTGTCAAAACTATCTTATATAGATTGTAAGGTTGTCTATATACACTGCTCACCATATTTTCACTTTAGGATATTTGAAAGTGGTGTGTAAGTCAACCACCTTAACCCATTCCATCTTGGCCTCCCATTTATACATGTCTTGTACTTTAACAATAAAACTAAAAATGATTGATATAAGGCTGGTTTGGTGGTAAAATTTTGAAGGGAACTGAAGGGAGGTAGGATAAATTTTCGCCAGCTTCTTGTGCTAAAGTTGTAATCAATTAATGGGTTAGTCAATTTTAAATTCAGTGAAGCAGATGAAGGCGCGGTAAATATATGCTAAAATTCTGTTTAGCTACCGTAGCTTTTCTTTCATTCTTTCTTGTGAATCTATGATTACATGTTTCCCTTCATAACAAAGTATCATGCTATTAAATATTGATGCTATTTTTGGAATGACTCTCAGTAGTATTTATGTTTTCATGCAGAATGTTAGATTCCTGGCAAAATTCATAACAGAGGCAGGAATTATTATCAAGAGAAGCAAGGTAAGCTTTAAAACTATATTGGGCACTAAAGTCGTAAGGTAGATGGAGGATTATCGTGGAAGGAAAAATGATGGGATAAATATGTTTTTGGTCAACTTTTTCTTTTTTGGTAAATTTGTCTTTGATCCTTATATTTTCAAATTGATCCTTCAATTTTTTGAAAATTTATATCTTTAGTTCTTTTTTATACCTAAGTTTAACACTTAGTTATGATTTTTTTATCTTAATAGAATTGATAACATAATTAAATATGATTTTAGTTATTCTTTATATCTGAATTTAATATTTAGTAACACTTTTTTGCTGTTATAAAGTTGATTAGATAATATTTTTTTTCCTGAAGTTTGAGGACTAATTTGTTAACTTTTAAAATAAAAGAACTAAACCAACTTTCACAAAAAGTATAAGGGGCAAAAACATATTTAACCCAAAAATAAATTATGGGTATTTCAGAATTAGCATTGCACTGATTTTCCTTCTTGTATTGTTTCCCTACCCAAACATATAAGCATTGATAGAAGAGGAAATATGAAAGAAAAAATTAAAGAAATTTCCCAAAAGTTAAATTAGCTAATGTACAAGTCAATTTTTATATAAGTTCTTACATGTTTGTTTATTCAAAACATAATTTTTACTTATTTATAAGCTGATTTTAGTTTTTTGAAGAATTGCATCTCATTTTTTCTTTTTATTTTCTTCTCCTGTTAAAGAATTCATAAACTTGTTTAAAATTGTGAGATCTTAACACTGTTTCATCTTGATCATTGAGCAGACTGGCATTAGTGCAAAGGCTCAAAGGAAGGTTGCCAGGGAGATAAAAACTGCCCGAGCATTTGGCTTGATGCCCTTTACAACAATGGGAACGAAGTCATTTATTTTTGGGAGAACCATGAAGAATCTTGATGAAGATTTTGAATACGAAAGTAAGATAGAGGATGGGGAACCTGATATGGAAGGAGACCAAGTATAGAATCATAATTTTGCAGCTACATATTTTTTTTATTGCTAAGGAACTTGTAGTTTATACTTGTACTAAGTTTATGTTAACGTGGGGCTTAATATTTTTTTGGCCTAAAAGTTACTAGACAGATAAAGTTCTAAACACTTTTTTATGAATAAAGGAGAAATTTGATAAATACAGTTAAAAAATTTCTTTTAAACTAAGTTGTTTTTTATGCATGCCGCTTATCATTATGAATCTAAGTTAAAGAGTTGTCACTTTATTATTTTGTCAAATTATTTAAAATAATTTGAATACCTACATGTTTATGCGAATTGTTTTCCCTAATATATATGTAGTGAGATATTGTAGTGTACGTGAAGGGGTATTTAGTGATATGTGGATTTAGTGTGGTGGAACGAAGGTAGTTCTAGAATTGTTTTCTGTAACCTCAAAGCTAAGTAATGTTTTGACTTTTTTTCATAAATAATACTGTTTTAAAAAATATTTACCCAAATAGCACCTCTGCAACTTTATTTACACAACTAGCATTGTTTACTGTTCACTTAATAAAATAATATTATTTCGCGCAACTGTTCACTGTATTAAAATAATATTATTTTGCGGACTGAACTCTCGCTCAAGCGAAGAAAACCTTCGCTTAAGCGAGGAAACCTGTAACAAAGGGGTAGTCTGGGGTAAATTCTCGCTCAAGCGAAGGTTTTCTCGCTTGAGCGAAAAGTATGATCGACTATTATCCCATTATAGTTGATCACTTTGACATATATGACTTTAGATAGCGGTTATTTGGTCAACCGCTATCTAAACTACTGCATTAGATAGCGGTTATTTGCCCAACCGCTATCTAATATAGTAGTTTAGATAGCGGTTGGCCAAATAACCGCTATCTAAAGTGACTCAAGCGAAAATCACACCGCTTGAGCGAGGACACCTGGAAACAAGGGGGACTCTCGGGTTCTGTTTCGCTCGAGCGACGCGGACTTTCGCTCGAGCGACAAAGTGATTGAAATCTGTTTCAATCGATTATAACGTATTTCAATCGATTAAAATAACTTGGAAAAATTTTGTACAGAGTTTCAATCGATTAAAACGCGTTTCAACCGATTAATACAACTTCGAAAAATTTTGTACAAAGTTTTAATCGATTAAAACTTCTTTTTATCAGCTAAAATAACTTGGAAAGTTTTTATAAGAAAGTTTTGCAGTATATCAATCGATTAAAACACGAAACAATCGATTGAATCAAACTTAGAAAAGTTTTGTAAAGTGTTTTAATTGATATAACCGTTGTAGTATCAGCTAAAACAAATCTGTTAAAGAATCAAGAACGTATCAATGGATTGAAAGGACTTTTAACAGATTGAAACGGCTATTTCAACAGATTAAAACAAACTTTCAACAGATTAATTAATGCAGCAGTTATGAAAATACTCTTTAAAATTAGTTTGCTTGAACTTTTTAAACATACATTGAATAAGATCTTCGTTATATCAAATGATTCAATAAGATCTTCATCATTTTCAATTAATTGAAAAACTCCTAAGTTTCATACATTGAGACATTTCTTAACTAACACAATCTAATGATGCGAAGTAGATGCACATGCAATATTGGGACATGTTCTTCTGCTATGACCAGGGGTATGACAATATGAACAATTTTTAATCCTACTTTGATGTTCTGTAATGTCCATCTCAGTTCTTATACGACTTGATTTCGGTCGGCCCTTTGAAGTTCTTTTCATTTCTGGATTTGCACACAAAGTAGGTCCTGTGTATGTTGGCCAATATTCTTCATTTCGCAATAACCCAAATTGTGTTCCGTATACCTTTGAAACTTGTTGTAAGGTATACACTGAATTAATATAGTTGTTGAAGTCATGGTGTGCATGCTTGCATGCAGCAAGAACATGTGAACAAGGCATGTGAAATTTTTGGAATTTCCCACAGTCACACCATAACTCATCAAGGTGAACTGCAAACTTCCCTGCTGGTCGAACTTCACGCGGGTTTTGTGTTTCTTCTACTACAAATTTTGTGGTAGACTCGTCAAACGTTATGACCCCGTGCGTGTTTGCCTGTGTTTGTGCTTCCTCTAAATTCTTGGCCAAAATTTCAGAGTATACATGACCAGCATTGATGAGGGCATCTATCTGCCTCCCTCTTTCAATGAAAAATTTGTTGCAACGGGTGTACGTTGCGGTGACCATGGAGCAAATAGGTAGATTTCTTGTTTTTTTCAAAACAGAGTTGATAGACTCTGCTATATTGGTCGTCATGTGGCCCCAACGTCGCCCATTGTCCCATGCAAGTGCCCATTTTTCTCTAGGTATCTCATCCAACCAATTAGCTGCTTGTATGTCACATTGCCTCAAGATGTTGTAATAATAGTAGAATCGTGGTTCAGTCACATTGCCTGAAGATTGGAATCCAAGATTGGAATCCAATGCTTTGGCCAAGACATGGAAATCCTGACTTCGGTGGGTGACTCAGCATTGTAAATAGTTGCAGGTTTTCTCGCTCAAGCGATGGTTTCTCGCTCGAGCGAAACAGAACCCGAGAGTCCCCCTTGTTTGAAGGCTTCATCGCTCAAGCGGTGACTTTGTCGCTTGAGCGAGTAATGACCGAATCACCTTAGATAGCGGTTGATAACAACCGCTTTTAAAAATATATATTACATAGCGGTTGGCTTTAACCGCTTTCTAATGTAGTAGTTTAGATAGCGGTTGGCCAAATAACCGCTATCTAAAGTCATATACTGAAAGTGATGCTAGCAAAAGATGTCATTGATTTGATGAAGTCAAAGATAAAGTCAAAAGTCAACTCTGCAGCAGTCAACAAGTCGCCCAGATAATTGAGCTGAAGATTGAGTGTGTCTTAACAGAAAGTTTCTGCTGCATAAAGTTTTTTCATCATTTTGCAAAATGCCTCAAAAATAGTTTTAAACAAATAAAAAACAAAAGCATTTTGACAAAGAAGTTTCTTAATAATGTTTTTAACTGATATAGTTTTAAAAGAAACGATTAAAATCACTTAGAATGTTTAAAGAAGTGTTTTTACAGTATTTTAATCGATACAAACTTCTTTTAATCGATTAAAACCACTTTGGAAGTCAGGATGATCGATCAGAATGAAATTATGACCGATCAGAGGTGGTTATGATCGATCAGAATTAAATTATGACCGATCAGACCTATTTCAATCGATTAAAACGCATTTCAATCGACTAAAATAACTTGGGAAAACTTTGTACAGAGTTTCAATCGATTAAAACGCGTTTCAACCGATTAAAACAACTTAGAAAAATTCTGTGCAGTTTTATAATCGATTAAAACTTCTTTGTATCAATTAAAATAACTTGAAAAGTTTTATAAGAAAGTTTTAAAGTAAATCAATCGATTAAAATGAGAATCAATCGATTGAATCACTCTCGAATATGTTTGTAAAATGTTTTAACTGATATAAACATGGTTGGAGGGTTGGTCTTTCCACCAACTAGACGTAAAATCTGCCTTCTTAAATGGCTATTTGGAGGAGGAAATATATGTAACACAACCATTGGGATTCATAGTCAAAGGAGAAGAGCACAAGGTATACAGGCATTGGAACTATTATGCATCGGATGAAATACTCACGTGATATTCTTAGCAGGGTTCGGGATGAAGAATTGCAATGTCTGCAAGTAAACTCCAACGGAAATGGGTCCGAGATTAGAAAGGGGCACCGAGGAGGAAGATGTTGATCACACAGAGTTTCGCGAGAATCATTGGAAGTCTAAGATACCCGTGTAACACCGGACCCGTGGTAGCTCTCTCCTCCTGTCAGCGCAGTATATAGCCGCTGCACAGTGCCGCATGTCAAGCCGCATGGCTCGGGATGCTCGTTGAAGGAGCTGAATGCGGAATTGGTCCAACCACCAACATTGTTTGTTGATAATAAGTCTCGCAATAGACTTAGCTAAACACCCATCGACTCATGGAAAAAGCAAACATATAGAAATGAGGTTTCATTTCTTGAGAGAGCAGAGTTAATGATAAGAAGCTTGAAATAGAACACTGCAGGTATGGAAGATCGGAGTGCGAGATATCTTTACAAAGCCTTTGAAGGTCGCTAGATTTTGTAAACTCGGAGAGTGTCTCGAGAATTGTTCAGCTTTTGACTTAAGTAGGCATGTTGAGATTTAAGTCAAAATGCATGATGGGTAGTTACGTGTATGGGTATTATGTGCATGGGGCATGCATTACGTGCATGGGTTTCTTTCAGCTTTTTTTCGTTTTGTTCACGTTCTCGTTCTACTCGTTATTTGTTATTTCTACTGTATATAAACATTACGGTTTTCATACATCAATAAAAGGAATGTACTTCGGTTTCTATCTCGTAGCTCTCCCATTTCGGATATAACGAGAGTCCCCCTTGTTTCCAGGTGTCCTCGCTCAAGCGGTGTGCGGTTATTTTCCGCTATCTAATCACTAGTTTAGATAGCGGTTGGCCAAATAACCGCTATCTAAAGTCATATATGTCAAAGTGATCGACTATAATGGGATAATAGTCGATCATACTTTTCGCTCAAGCGAGAAAACCTTCGCTTGAGCGAGAATTTACCCCAGACTACCCCTTTGTTACAGGTTTCCTCGCTCAAGCGAAGGTTTTCTTCGCTTGAGCGAGAGTTCAGTCCGCGAAATAATATTATTTTAATACAGTGAACAGTGAACAGTTGCGCGAAATAATATTATTTTATTAAGTGAACGATGAACTGATGCTAGTTGTGTAAATAAAGTTGCAGAGGTGCTATTTGGGTAAATATTTTTTAAAACAGTATTATTTATGAAAAAAAGTCTAATGTTTTTGTGTTTTTATAGAGGTATTAAATGTAAATAAAATTTTGAAAAAAAAGTTAGTAAAAGTATTATCTTTCATTTTATTTTATTAAAAATAGGTATTTTATAATATTAAACTAAAAAATAAATACGTAAGCCTTGTACGAATATTTTTTATTTTTTTTAACCCAAATAATTTTAAATTAAGTATAATTGGATTGGTATGAATTTTATATTTATTTTTAATCTTTTAAGAATTAAATTTAACCTAATTTAAAAATTTGATTGACTAAAGTAATAAGTAAGTAAAAATATTTTCAAAACACAACAATTTATAAAAAAATCATTTATGAAGCAATTAATCAAATCAAATTTGGAAACCAATTCGTTGAGTTAAGTAAATTCTTCAAAGATCTATGTTCAATTATTTTGGGAGTGGATGATTTGTTATTAATGGAACAAAACATTACAATTACATTATGTAAATTGGAACGACCTGCATTCTTCAATTCAATTGGAACATTATATTTTTCGCTTGAGCGACAATTATCTAGCTCGAGCGAAACACCCCTGCACAAAATTATGATCGGTCATAAATGCGTTCTGATCGATTATATTGAAACGATATCATAGCAGTTCCAAGTTAACCGCTATCTAAGTGACCTTTTAAAAGCGGTTCCTGTGTAACCGCTATCTAAAATGTCTTTCGCTTGAGCGAAAATAATCTCGCTCGCCCGAACCGCCCCCTACACAAAATTTGCATTCTCGGGTTGTGTTTCGCTTGAGCGACAATTCTCTCGCTCGAGCGAAACACCCCTGCACAAAATTATGATCGGTCATTACTGCATCCTGACCGATCATATTGAAACGATATCATAGCGGTTCCAGGTTAACCGCTATCTAAGTGATCTTTTAAAAGCGGTGCCTGTGTAAGCGCTATCTAAAATACCTTTCGCTTGAGCGACAATAGTCTCGCTCGAGCGAAACACCTATGCACAAAATTGGCTTTCTCGGGGTGTATTTCGCTTGAGCGACAATACTATCGCTCGAGCGAAACGCCCCCTGCACAAAATTGGCATTCTCGGGTTGTGTTTCGCTTGAGCGAAAATTTTCTCGCTCGAGCGAGACGCCCCTGTACAAAATTATGATCGGTCATAATTCCATTCTGATCGATCATAAGTGAGCTTGTAAAAGCGGTTCCTCTTTAACCGCTATCTTAAATGTATTTCGCTTGAGCGAATATCTCGCTCGCTCGAGCGAAACCCCCGAACAAATATAATATTATTTTTAAAATTTAATATTTTTTTTTCAAATATAAATATATAAAGATATAAATGTATAAGGATATAAATAAATATATAAATATATCAATATATAAATATATCAAAATATAAGTTTCTTATAAAACTTTTCAAGTTATTTTAACTTAGTGCTGGTGTGGATAATATCATTTACTTAAGTTTATTGCGTTGGTGTCTTCTGAATGCTGACTTTTAAACCAAATTGCCAGTGGCCCTATTTAGTTTTGCTAAACTTTAAAGTGTAATAGGTTTTGTCTTACATGGATGAATAAGTGTATGTGTATTATGAATGTCTTTAAAACAGAAAGCTATTATTTATTTTAAATTTTTGTGATACAATTTCCTTGGATAGGGAAATATTTGAGACATTTCTTAAGGTTTAGTTAGAAATTTAGATTCAGCGTAACAGAAGTGAGATAATTTCCTCTGAGATTTGTGTGCTGTTATAATTTTAGCTACTGTAAAATCTATTGTAGAGCTCATCATTTGTTTGAAGCAGGAAGAAAATGAAGATCATTTTGGTTGCAGTTAGGTCATTAAGTACCAATTTGTCACATTAGTTTTATTAGACTCATATGATCAGAAGTCTTTCGACTTGGAGATTTACAGGTACTTGGTCTGTTTATCGTCTCCTTTTTAAGCAATACTCTGACTGTCAGCAGTGTTGCTGATATATTGGTAATTGATTTTGATGATTGGCTGTATACATGTTCGGTTTCCTTGACGTTTGAGTTTGTGAATGTTTTATGCTTTACTCCTCTATGATCAAAAGTTTAATAGCAAACTAAGAGCATGAGGCTTGTCAGCCTGCCTCTTACCATTATTAAAAATGGAAAATTTTTTGGCTGATAAGTGAGAATGTATTTTAATTTTGTGTAACGTTTCAACTATAGTAGTTTAACCAATAATTGAAATTCTTTGTCTGGAATCTGACTAGTGTGATAGTAAATGTTGATAAACAAATGTAGTGTTGAGATGCAAATTTTTACAATTACAATTCTGTGGATGTGTACCATCATTGTTATGGATAAGTTTTCTTGGCAGTGACTAGTATAAGTTACTAGTATAGTACATTATATATATATATACAGAGAGAGAAGCAACATTATATTTGGAAGTAGGATCGGGCTTGACTTAAGTTAGTTCTGATTGAGCTACAATCTTGTTGACTGTGCAAACCTTTCTTCTGTTTTTTTGGGTTGATTAATATCTGCCATCTGTCACCTTCAGTTTGTTCTTGGGTGTCCTGGAAAATTCCTTATCTTCATGTTCTTAGGTATTTGTACATTATGTCCAGTACTGAGAAGAGTTAACTACATTTCTGGATTTTGATTTTCACAATATGCAGTGTTGTGCCTAGGCCAAAAATGAAGTATATTTCTGTTGAATATTCAAACGGAGCATCACATAATTTTTGGAATAAGAAGGAAAGAAAAATGTTGTATAGTAAACCTCTATAGATTTAAGCTTTAATCATACGAGAATTTCATGTGTTCTGCATCACATGCCTAATCAGATTTCAGCATGTGACATGTAACATATCATTGGGACTTTATTAGCATTCATTTTTATACCCAACTCATGTAAGTACAAATTCAATAGTGTGTAATCTGTGCTTGAATCACAACTTCCCAAATTCTATAAGGTTGTTCAACTTTTTTTCGTATCTGTCACTGATAGTCATACAGAGGATTTACATTTATTCTTTATGAACTTCTTGCCCAATGTTTGAGCAGATAATGGTACTGGTGATCAGCATGCTAACAAGTCTGAGTCTCCTGAGGAGTTTGGGAAGTTTGGTGAAAATCGTGCTAGATATGCCCAATTTGATTCCGTCCTTGAAAAGATTAACCAACAGGGAATGGCTCGACAGAGACCTGGTTCAGGAAATGGTGCTAGTTCTGAGATGATGCATCTTTTTGAAGAGATTCATGACACATTATCAGATGGAATGGATGGAAAATTGAAGAATGCTGCCACATACTTTGAAGTTGATGAGGAAGAAATAAACAAAGAGGATTATGCTTTTCGATATGATGCCAATTTTCCAATTGATTTAAAATATGATGTAAAGGTAAGTTGAATAACAATGGCTAACTTCCTTGGTTATCATTGTTTTTATATAAATCTTTAATTTTAGATGTTTGTTTATATTTAATTCTGTAATAGGCATGAGGGCATCAAATGTTTATAAAATTTTGAAAAAAAAAAGTTAGTAAAAGTATTATCTTTCATTTTATTTTATTAAAAATAGGTATTTTACAATATTAAACTAAAAAATAAATACGTATGCCTTGTACGAATATTTTTTATTTTTTTTAACCCAAATAATTTTAAATTAAGTATAATTGGATTGGTATGAATTTTATATTTATTTTTAATCTTTTAAGAATTAAATTTAACCTAATTTAAAAATTTGATTGACTAAAGTAATAAGTAAGTAAAAATATTTTCAAAACACAACAATTTATAAAAAAAATCATTTATTTAATTTATGGGAATAGAATAAATAAAAATACAATGATGCTGTTAATATTTAACACGGGCCAGGAAAAATTGCAATAGATTCTGGCCCAACATCCGTAACACAATCACATTGCATTCTCAATCCCTTGATGTCTATATATACTCTGACGAATCCCTCACTTAACTCGTGCTTAGGGTTCACAAGCGCCGTCCCTGTTCTTCAGCAGTTTCGAAAGGATGTCTCTCTCTCGTGATTCTGTGTTAGGTTTTCCACGTAATTGATCCCTTTGTGTATGAGGTTTATCTCTCGTGATTCTGTGTTAGGTTTTCCACGTAATTGATCCCTTTGTGTATGTTAGGTTTATCTTTTTTTGCATGCAAGAAGGGTCTGGAGTTTGGCTCTTTGGCTTTAAACCTGTGCCTTTGAGGTTTTTGTGGTCATTTTTAATCAAATTCTTACTCTTTTTATTTTTATCATCAATCTTTCACATTTTCCACACTATTTGTATATATCGCACCGTTTTTCTAATTGCAAAATTTGAGATCTTGGATAATTTTGAAATTTTGGGGATTGGAAAATGTAATCATTGAGTGGTAATTCAGGCAGCCTTCTTGCCGCAGTTGATCAATGGCATAAAAGGTGTTAAACTGCTCGTAAATCAAATGCTTTTGCAGATTTGCTGAGATTTTTCTCTGAAGCTGGTCTAGTAAGCTCAAGCACATTCTTTATTTTAGTTTTCCAGATTCTCCATATGCTTTCAAAGCATTCAATCACGAATAATCTATCAATTCTCCAAAAAATGGTTTTTCTAGTTTTCCTTGAATAAATTTGAATTAAAAAAAGAGGTTTCTCGACACTAATCGGTGCAAATAGTTTTTATTGGAATATTCAATATAAACACATTAATACAATAATAACAATAACTGCATTTAGATATTAGATGACTTAAAAATTAATACAATAATTTATTTTAAAATCCAACTTTCACTAATATTATAATTCTTAAAAATCATAATCTCGTTCGTTTTGTCATATTTCTAAAATATGAAAAGTTGTATGATAATCTTGCTATATACTTTAATTATTTATAACATTAAGTAACATGATGATTTCATTATATATAAAAATTATTTTATAAAAAATAAGAAAATTAGATTTCTACTTTCTTGAAAATAATTTTTGCAAATGATTTATATACAAAAGAATTATTTCAAATGTGTGTTTTTTTTTATTTAAATTAAACATAAAAGTTAAATAATCTAAAGTAAAAGGAGTTTGTATCGTGGTTGGTTCAGAATATAGAACAGACCCCCAACTTGATTCTACTGAAATGAGGCTTATAAAGAAAAGCTTATTGAAACGCGATTCCACTCCATCCATGTAAATTTAAGATTAAAAATTTACAACATTGCTTAAATGCCTTAAAGTCAATCCGGATCTTAGGATTCATGACCACCATTAAAATATAAAATATACAATATTGTTTAAAATGGTTATTTTGTTATCTAAAACCGGTAATATAAAATAATTATTCAGATTTTATAATCAACTTCAAGTTGCTTTTAAATATATAGAAAAATATTATTTTTACTTTTAATTTAAAAATGAATCTATCCAAACATATAAAAAATCCCCATAAGTAATGATTTAAAAAAATATATATAAAAGGATCCCTCTACACATCCCTTAGTTTTTAAATCTATATATTACTTTAACTACAATGACTAAAATTTAGGTAACAACTATATCCTAATATTATTAAATTTCATAAGAACCGTTAGGATTTAATTTTTAAGAATTATTCTGACACTGATTTGTATTTTTAAGTATTGCTGTAATATTTGAATTATAAAATTAAAGGATTAATTTGTATTTTTTTTGTTAACTAAAGAAAAAATCCAAATCACATTTTCCTAATTTTACAGACTGAATTCTCGTAACATTTAAAGTCAAAAGACAAAATCTAGATAGAATCTTGAATATGTTTGTCTGGTGCTGTTATATGATCCGTCAAAACCCAAACTTCCACTGCACCTCCATCGTGCTTCAACACCGAACCCACTTCAACAAAACACCAATCGCGAAATTCAACGCACCGCCGCAATGGCTTCACCGGCAGCGATGCCCATTCTTGTCGCCGCCGTTCTATTCGTCATTTCGATTGCAAAATCAGCAGACCCACATGACTGTGCTGCCTCACGGAATCAGAATACGCAGACCCTCCGTCGCGACAAAGTCACAGTCTTGATAAACGGCTTCTCGGAGTCGCGCATCCCCCTCCTTCAATCCCTGGCCGCCGCGTACTCCCTCTCCCCTGTCGTTTCCTCCGTGCTCGTCCTCTGGGGAAACCCCGCCACCGCGCCACTTGTCCTGCGCCAACTGGCCCACAACCTCTCCTTCTCGTCTTCCTCCGCGCCCATCTCGCTTCTCCCCCAACCCTCCGCCAGCCTCAACAACCGCTTCCTTCCGCGCCCCAGCCACATCTCAACCGACGCCGTTCTGATCTGCGACGACGACGTCGAGGTGGACCCCAGGTCGTTGGAATTCGCGTTTCGCGTGTGGGAGAAAAACCCGCAGCGACTAGTGGGAGTCTTCGCGCGGTCCCACGACCTCGATCTGAACCGAAGGGAGTGGGTCTACACTGTCCACCCGGACCGGTTTTCCATCGTGCTGACGAAGTTCATGCTTCTGAGAGGCCACTATCTGTTCCTGTACACGTGCGGGGGTGGAGCTCAGATGGCCCGCGCGCGTGCGATCGTGGACGCGATGCATAACTGCGAGGACGTGCTGATGAACATGGTGGTGGCTGAGGAGGCGCAGGTGGGGCCCGTGCTGGTGTGGGCGAAGAGAGTGAGGGATTATGGGGACTCGAGAAACGAGGGGGAGGAAGCGGTGAGCGTGGTGGGTTTGAGTAGTAGGAAAAGGGAGCATAGGAAGAGGAGAGGGTGGTGCATTCAGGAGTTTCATAGGGTGTTGGGGACAATGCCTTTGAGGTATACCTATGGCAAGATCGTTGATGATGTTCGGGAACAGGGGTTATGTTACAAAGGTGGCAACTTTGTTTTTTGCGATCGATCATAAAACAGGAACCTGCAACTTTCTTTATCATCAATGTCATATTTTTCCTAACTTTTATTTTTTTATAATTTTATAAATATTAAGGTGTTTGCTATCTCTTGTAATATAAATTAGAATTTGAAATTGTTATATTTTTTATAAAAATAAATATATTGTAAATCTATTATAAACATAATTATATATATTAGTTAATTATTAATTTTAAATCTATTATATTATATTTTAATATATTAAGAGGTATGATTCAATTTTTAGGTTAATGTGAAATACGAACAAAATTTTGAAAATTTTGAATTAAACAAATTCAATAAAATTTCAAGTTTTAAAATTAGTTTGTGATTTTTTTTAGGTTAGTTCGATTTTAACATCCTTGTGTAGATTACTAGAAGATGGTTATGCAAATGGTTATCAAAATATTAGAAATATAGTCATAATTAAAAAACAATTGAAATAAATAGTTAAATAATATTAAGAACAAAATAGAGAATAATTATATACGCTAAAAAATATTACATAAAATAATCTCTTTATTAATAAATATATATAATTTTATGTAATATTTTTTAATAAATTTAATTATACTAAAATATTTTTCTGCAAATTCATTAAAAAAGTCTTTTTATAGTTTTTATTTAAGTAAATGTTTGTTATAGTTTATTATAACAAATAGTTCATATTTGAAATGATTTAATTTTGTAGTCATCTCAAATTTTGTTATCGGATAGGAAATTTTTGCAATCTTATGACCCGACCCGGCAGACAGGCATTCCTAGGTTATATCTCGAATTTCGTTGTATTGAAGAAGTACCAGCCCCATTCATATTATTAAGCGAAAAACCAGGCGCCCTTACGCTCATATACGGTCCAGCATATGTTGTTATGGGGTTTCCCATAGTTTGCATATTGTTTGGTATCACAGTACTAGATCCTACTTGAGTATTTGCTAATGTACCTGAATTTTGTTCATTACTCACATGTATCGACATACCCACGGTTGTCGATACTACAGACATATTCCCATTATGCCCTTGCCCCCCAGTGTTTGGTGGATGTGAACCATTCAGACCGTTCAAACCTTCACTGTTACTCTGGTTAATTGGTGGATTCTGACTCATTCTTATTACTCGCCCACTCCTTAATCTCATACACTTTCGAACTAACCAATTTTGTGTTTTTTCGACACAAACGTTCCCTACCTAGCGCGCCAATTTGTTTCTGGTGGAAATTTGATCGATTTCGATTTCTAGGGAATTTTGTTCTAACCAAATTCCAACCACGTAGATTCTTTTTACTTAGGCTAGCAAATGGTTTTCAATCGAAACTTGGTATGAGAATCGAAAATTCTGTAATATCATAAATCTTAATGCAACCTAATGACAATCGAAAGCGCTATTTTTGGTATTTTGTATTTAAGGCACTCGAAGTAAAGAAAGCAGTAAAATGTCAAATCGAAAAGCAGTACAGAATATAAAGCTGCGAAGAAATGTAAAATACGAAAACCTCAAATTTGCATTAAGTGTAAATGACAAAGAATCGAAATTGCGGAAATGTAAATAACTGAAAATCGAGATTGTAGAAATGTAAATTGCGGGAAATCGAGATTGCATAAAGTGTAAATGACAGGAAATCGAAATTGCATAAACATTAAATGACAAGAAATCGAAATTGCATAAACATTAAATGACAAGAAATCGAATTGCATAAACTTAAAGTTGTTGAACGTAAACTGCATCAAAGTAAATTACATGAACATAAATTACCAGGGAAAGTAAAGAAAGCGGTACTGTTTCTGGTGGAATTTTGATCGATTTCGATTCTAAGGGTGTTTTGGTCCTAATCAAAATTCTACCACGTAAGTTCTTTTTACTTAGGCTAGCAATTTGATTTTCAATCGACAACGTGTATGAGAATCGACAATTACATGTATTGAAAACTCTTTTTGATATTTTTGTGATTGAAAGTATCGAAAGCAGTAAAGACGTCAAATCGAAAAAACGGAAATTTTAAAGTGCGAGACAATGTAAAGTGCTAAACCCATTAAGATTGCGTGAAAAGTAAATAGCAGGAAATCGAAACATGCGAAAATCGAAATGGACAGAATATTGAATGACTAGACATTTAGATGCAGAAATCTAATTTGACATTGAATCGAAATGACATTGAATGTAAAGTACAAAAACATGAAATTGCTGAATCGAAATTGCTCGAAAGTAAATTACCAAGGAAAATAAAGAAAGCGATAAATGTACTCCGTGAGCAGGGAAATCCAGACCGCCAGAAGCTTCATGGTGTTCGTCGTTTCTCCGGTAGACTTTTCACTACTGGTTCTGTGCTCTGCCAATTTTTGCTCCCCTGTTCCTTCTTCCTTTGCTCTATTTATAGGGCATCCTTCAAACCTTCCTAAGAGCAGTTAACACGACTGCTACCACGTTCTACGTGCGTATGGCAGTTTATCTTCTATAGTTTCCCACGTTCTCATGATCTCCGACTTTTTCCCATGATTTCAAAACTGCTCTTTATGCGTGCATTCGACTCACTTCCTTTCACGATTTGGCCAAAATCTCGATGTCCACATTGGTTTTCTTTACTCTCGATTCTGTATTCTTTGAGAATTTCGAATTGCTTACGATTCCTTTTTAGCCCTGGTCTTATATGACTTAGTCTTTATTTGACAACAGTCATTCGATTCTCGATTGTGCTTCTCGATGCTATATGCTACGTGTTTCTAATTGGACATCGAATGAATTTTTGTTTATCTTATCGAGTCACATTTCTTTTTCTTCGATTCCGATCGTTTTTCTCGATTTGCCACTAACAAATGCCCCCTTGAAAGAATATGAATGATTTCAGTTTATATTTTTTCAATATTCCCGCTTTAATGTTTGGAAGGTCCACAGGGTTTAGGGTTTAGGGTTTCTGGGGTTCTAGGTTTAAAAGGGGTTTTAGGTTTCTTTTCCTCTTTACGTCGCCATCATATCAGTCTGCTGCTTTCACAGTACGCTGCATTTATTACCTTTCACCTCTGTCGTTCCATCTCCCTATACGATTTCCCTTTAACCTCTCAACCTATCTTCATTTTGGCTTTACGCGAACTTTTATCCTCTTTTGCAATCTTGTCTTCTTCCCTAAGCTCCTGCCTTCGTTCCTGCTACCTTACCTGTCAACTTCCTTACTATTTCTCTAATCTTATTATAATGGCCTCTTCATCCAAGTCATCTGATTTCTCGGCTCCTCCTCTTACCTCATCTACTTCTACCTTGCTGGAGATTAACAACCAGCAGTTTTCTCCCTTGCCTCTGATGGAGGAGGCCTCCAAAAGGATTGCTTGAAACTCGGGTATTAGTTCCTTACATTGTTGGTGGGGTTAGTTTTGGTTTTGGGGGCCCCATTCTTTACGGTAGTGGAGCCGTTTCTCCTCTCACCCTCTCAAGCAGCCCTGCTCTCGTTCATCAGCCCGAAGTTAGGATCGATTTTTTGAATTTTGTTTCCAAGGTGTATAGGACAGGCCCTCCCTCCAAAAAATCTTTGTTCACTAGATGGTTTGATAGGGTCAAGGCTAAATTCGGGAACCATTGGAAGAATGTGGGGATTTTTGATTTTCTACACTTATCTCAATGTGACTTATCCTACCTCGACATGACTATGTTCCTGGCTGCCGTGCACTTATGGAATAAAGAGATACATGCATTGGAATTACCTTGCGGCCCCTCTCGACCTACTCTTCTCGATGTCGCGACCATCACTAGGTTAAAACCTATAGGGGAGAGATACTTTCGGGGTGCATGTCCCTCGGATAATTCGTTGAAGTCTAAAATCGATTGGGAATCGAAGGCCTACGGGCATTTCATTGAGAAACATTTCGTTGATGATCCCTCAATAGATGTTACCGATGAAGAACATGTAGCGTTTTTGGTGTATTGGTTGTGCACCCATGTGTTTTGTCCCCGATCGATCCAAATTTCCCCCATCTCTTCAACCTTGCGTATCTCCTTCACTTAGGTCAACCTCGCCTATGTTTGGCCAAGTTTTTGTTAGCACATGTATATACTGCTTTCGACGAGGCTGTTGAAATCTTAAGTACTCCTAAGGCATCGGGGAATTTTTCTGGCCTTGTTTGGTTCATACAGCTATGGTTAACATCCATTTTTGAGAGCGTCCTTCCTCGATATTCTACTGTCCCCCTGAGTGTAAATATAGAAGGGGCTCGATTATCCTCCCGCCACCCTCGCCATAAATCGATGAAGCCACATACTGTAAATACCTCCAATTTTTGTTAACCTGATTTGTTTTCGATTCAACCCTGGCCCAGTTCTTGTAAATTTTGAGCGAGTAAGTGACCAACTTAGGGGACCGATCTGGTTCAAGTCAAGATTTCCCGCCTCAACTCCCGGGTTACAATTAGAACTGGTCGATATATGGAGTAGCTACTTGACCCATGATGTACTAGTATCGGGTTTCCATCCCAGGGATTTTAAGTTCGTTACTTACTATCCTCAGCTTTTTTCCAGACAATTTGGCCTGAGCCAGTCTTTACCCTTTTTCCCTTTAAATACCTTCTCCAAATCCAAGTTGACTGAATCGAACATCGGTCGAGAGCTTACCAAGTTTTTGCCAAGAACCTCGATGCATCTTTACCCATATGTGTTCGAATCGAATTATTTATCGACTGTGGAATTTTCTCAATGGTGGACCACTTGGTTCTCGAGTAATCACGCTGTTTTTGACGAGGTTCGACAGAAACTGACTGCTCATCCTTCTTTTGTGTTGCAGGACAAGTCGAAGACGAAGAAAGGTAAACACTCCCACTATCTCCAAATAACTCGATTCGAGCATTTTTATCAAATCTGTTACAACCCATTGAGATTAGAATCGACCTTTTATGACGCTGTTATTTCCCTGTCTCACAAAACCACCGCTAATCGAACCGATCGCAAAATAATCAATCCATTAGGAAAGACCCCTTTTGAGATATATTGTCCCAATCGCCTTCCTACTTTTCCCAATGCTCCCTTTGGAGTTGCCAAACCTTTAACACATCCTAAATGGGTTCGAGAACTGAGAACTTCGAAAGAAACATTACGTCCCAAACCCAAAAACAAAGATATTACTGTGTCGAGACTATTTTATTTCCCTTACCTTAACCTCCCTGAAGCTTTCCTACCTCCTTGGCTAGTACATATCGATCGAGTCAAAATTTTGACTCCATCACCTTTTGGTGAGGTTTTACTGTTTTTTCTTAATTTTCGATTCTGTGTTTTGAAAATTAACTATCTTTATTCCTCGACAGTTGCAAAATCTACCAAGGTAGTCGCCTTCGAAAAGGTGCAAGAGAAGGAGAAGGAAGCAAGCTGGGAGTCCCCAGATGAATCGGACCCTCTGGCCTTTACTAGAAAACGAAAACAGTCGGCCACCACCACCACTTCGTCTTCGAAAAAATCGAAGGTTCTTTTCGATCTCTTTGTCTCATTCATTCTTCTGTTTATAACATGTTTCCCTATGGAGTCTCATACCTCTTTTCGATTTCTGCCCTACAGAAAAAATCGAAGAGTCCCCGATTAGTCCAACCATCCACAGCAGATCCATTATCGATGGATTCGAACACCGTTCCTTCTACGGGTCAAACAACGCCCGTCACCTATTCCAGTCACGTGAGTTTCCTTTTTCTCTAACCTCCATGTCTTAGATTTTGATAAGACTTGTATCATGCCTTACATTTTCGATAAATTTTCTAGGATAATCCATCGGCGACTATATCGACAACTGTCGAAACTCAGCTTCAGCCTTCAACACCGATCCCTGAGGTATAGTTCTTTTAAACTTTTCTTTGTACCTTGACTTGTATATATTTCCTCTTCTGATTCTCTGATTCGATTTTACAGCAATCTGAGGCTGTACAAAGTCCTCCCCTTGCCTCGACACCACTTACTTTACCTCCCCCTGGTATTTTCCTTTTTTCCTTTATCATTCGATTCTTCATTTTATCTTTTATTTAACTCCTTACCTTACCTTTCAACTTGTTTCCTTTTTTAGTAATTATTCCCACGGTTCAAATCCCAGACTCCCCATCTCCTACTACCACAGAGCAAATAGGTTCTCACCCATTCTCGATGCCTGCGGTTGGGCTGATTTCGCCCACGTTGCCTATGCTGACCGAGCCTACTGCCACCAGTGTGCCGGAATATCGAGCTGCCATCGAGGAAGACCCTTTCTCGATCCTCGATATTTTGGTATCGAGGGATGCCACTTCTTCAAGCCAGTCTTCTCAACCACCAATGACCTCTACTGAAGGAGTGTATCAACTCAAACAACGTTTCAGAACTTTTTTCTATTCCTCGCCTCTGGAGGTCTTAGTAGAATCCGTTGAAAAGAAGAAACTTTTTAAAGAGATTCTCGCATTGATGGAGACCTTCCCTGAAGAGGCTCTTCCAAAAGGCTTCGATGCGGAAGTCGCGGCGGCTACAGAACTGTTCAACCAGGCCTATGCTGCAAGGAAGAAGAGGCAGTCGATTACGACTGAGTTGTCTGAAGTTGCTGCTTTCCAGGCTGAGAAATCTGCTTTATTGAAGACTCAAAAACTCAGTCGAGGGGAGATTTTGACAACGTTGCCTTCGGTCAGAGGTGAAATCGAAGATTTAGAGAAGAGGCTTCAACAACTGAAATCGCAGGAAGAGTTCCTCACTTCAGAGTTAAACAAGATTAATTCTTCTGCGAAGGAAGTGGCGTTATCCCTTGGCCAGAGCATGGAACGTCAACATAAGTTGGTCATCGAGGAGAGTTCGATTTCAGCGTCCTGGGCGCAATTGTTAATGGATTTTGATAGTTTAAGATCTAAATATATATCTTTGTAAACATGACTCCTTTCATTTAAATGTCAATGCTTATTTCTCTTATTCGAGGTTTATATGTCTTTAAGTATTTTCCGTTTATCGATAACACTTTATCTTTGTTATACCAATCGACAATCGAATAAGCATTACCCGATAATACTCTAATAACTTCGAAAGGACCTTCCCAATTAGGTGACCATTTCCCATAATTTTTACATTTCTTGTCCATTGGTAAAATTGTTTTCCATACTAAGTCACCTTCGTTAAATATCTTCTTTCGAACTTTTCTATTGTAAACTCGAGCAACTTGGTTCTTTTGTAAAATCATACTATTTAACGCTTGTAATCTTATCTCATCGAGTTCGTTTAATTCATCATACATCAGATTCCAATAATCACAACTGGGTAAATCATTCTGCCTTTGTATTCGATTCGATTCAAGATTTATTTCTATAGGCAAAACTGCATCATGACCGTATATCAACTTATAAGGCGTATTCTGTAAAGAATCCTTAGGTGAATTTCGATAAGCCCACAAAATTTGCAATAACGTTTCGTGCCATGTTTTTGGTTTATTTCCCACATGTTTTTTGATTAGCCCAATAATCACTTTGTTAATTGCTTCGATTTGCCCATTGGCCTGAGCGTAATATGGAGTTGATGTTAATAATTGAATATTTCTCGATTCAGCGTATTTAACTATCTTTTTACCAGTAAACACTGTCCCTCTATCTGTAGTGATGGACTGTGGGATCCCAAATCGATAAACGATGTATTCTTCAATAAAATCAATTACATCCTGTTGATCAACGTCTTTTAGTGGTATTGCTTCTACCCATTTTGAAAAGTAATCGACAACAACAATTATATACCTATGTCCTTTCGATGATTGTGGGAAAATTTGTCCGATTAAGTCTATAGCCCAACCTCTAAAAGGCCATGGTTTAATGATCGAGTGTAATTCGCTTGCGGGTACCTGTTGTATCGGGCTAAACTTTTGACACTCTTCACATGATTTAGCGTACTCGATACAGTCTTTTAAAATCGAAGGCCAGTAATAACCTTGTCGAGTTAATGTCCATTTCATTTTCTGGCCTACCATATGGGCCCCACATATTCCATTATGGACTTCGGCCATTGCTAAGTAAGCATCATCATTTCCTAAACATCTAAGTAATACTCCATCGACTCCCCTTTTATATAACTCATCATTTAACAAAACATATTTCACTGCTCGATATTTAATTTTCTTATCAGTTCTCCGATTGGGATTCTGCAAATAATTTATAATCGATTTTCTCCAATCTTGGTCATCCAAGTCATTGATGTACAGAATCTCATTTTCTTGAGGTAATTTTTCTTTGATTTGAATTATTTCCTGTAACCTTTCCGGGGATATCTTATACTTCGATGCAATTTGTGCTAAGTCATTTGCTTCTTGATTGAATTCTCGAGGAATATACTCGAATATTATGTCATCGAACATTCTACTTAAAATCATCACTTTTTCCAAATATCTGATCAAGTTGATATTAATGCACTTATACTCTTTTCGCACTTGTTTGATCACTAGTTGTGAATCCCCTCTTATAATCACATGTCGAGCTTTTAATTTGATTAACGTCTCGAGGCCCGCTATCAAAGCTTCGTATTCGGCTTCGTTGTTCGAACAAATGGGTTGAACCTCAAATAATAACTTAGTCGGAATATTGTTCGGAGAAATAATCAGAACTCCTACTCCAGACTTATCCGTTGTACTTGAACCATCGAAATACATTATCCATTTACTTATTTCAATAAACAAATTCTCAGTGGAATCAACAGTATGCTCAGCCATAAAATCGGCGATGATTTGACCTTTTATCGATTTTAAAGATTCGAAGGATAATGAGAATTCTGTCAAAGCTAACACCCATTTTCCTATTCTATTATGCATAATCGGTTTCGACAAAAGAAACTTCAAAATATTATTTCTAGAATAAACCATTACATCATGAGGCTTCATTACATACTTGAGTTTTGTACAAGAGAAATACAAGCATAAACCTAATTTCTCGATATCACTATATCGAGTTTCGGCATCATTTAAAATTCTACTTAGATAATACACGACACATTCCACACCATTCTCATCTTCTTGTGCTAATAAACTCGCTATCGTTTGATCCGATCTTGATACATATAACTTCAGTGCCTTGTTTCTCTTTACTGGAATCATAATCGGAGGATTTGTCAGCATCTTTTTAATTTGCTCGAAGGCTTCTTGATGTTCCTCCTTCCACATAAACTCTGCTTCTTTTTTCAACTTTAACAGAGACGAAAAAACATAAGTTTTGCCAGCCAGATTAGAAATAAATCGTCTCAAATAATTTATTTTTCCCAAAAAAGATTGTAACTCTTTCTTAGTTTTTGGAGCAGAGGTATTTATTATTGCTTTAGCTTTATTTTTATCGATCTCGATGCCTTTTCCATGCACTATAAATCCTAAAAATTCACCAGCAGATACACCAAAGGCACATTTCAAGGGATTCATTTTTAATCCATATTTTCTCATTCTCTCGAAAGATTTCCTCAAATTGCTTAAGTGTTGATGCTTCTCTTTCGATACGACTACAATATCATCTATGTAAACTTGCATAAAATCATTGATCAAATCATGAAAAATTAAATTCATTGCTCTCTGATATGTAGCCCCAGCATTTTTTAATCCAAATGGCATCACTACCCATTCATAAGTTCCTAGTGCCCCCGGGCATCGAAAAGCTGTTTTAGCTATATCATTCTCAGACACATATATTTGATTGTATCCTGAATACCCATCTAAAAGACTTAGCATTTCATTACCAGCTACCGCATTTATTAGCATGTCAGCTATTGGCATAGGATATTCATCTTTAGGAGTAGCTAAGTTTAAATCTCGATAATCGATACACACTCTTATTTTACCATTCTTTTTAATCACAGGCACAATATTAGAAATCCAATCGACATACCTGGCAGTTCTGATGAATTTTGCTTTCAAGAGTCTCTCGACCTCTTCTTTGATCTTGTTCATCACTTCAGGTGCGAATCTTCTCGGTGCTTGTTTTACTGGTTTTCTACCTTCGATGATAGGTAATCTATGCTCGACGAGACTCCGGTCTAATCCAGGCATTTCTTCATATTCCCAAGCGAAGCAGTCTTTATATTCTCTTAACAAGGAAATCATGTCTTTCCTTAATTCTTCCTCGAGATGTTTGCTGATATATGTGGGTTTCTGTTCCTCTTCATTCCCTAAATTAATTTCTTCTAATGGATCCTGAGCCTCAACTTTTTTATAATTTGATGTAATAGATTTTTCGAAACCTAAAGGAGAATAATCATAAATACAATCAAGTATAACTTGATCGCTATTATTTGCAACTACGGTCGAATGAATCGATTTATTTATCTCTACCTTACTACTACTACTATTCACTTGGCTCTTCTTTTCATCTTCATATTTTATCAATCGAGCCAAGAACTCTTCATAATTTCTAGTCATCTTCACCGGCCACTTCGAGGTTGGCCCCCTCTTTGATCATAACAAATCCCTTTTTCTCATTCATCTTTAGAAAACGTTCTTCATGTAACTTTGAATTGAAATCTTCGACAGTCTCGAAGGTGAATGGTCGAACAAGCGCTAAATTCTGTGTAGCTCGACCAGCCTGAGATACGAATGTTACAAATTCGTGCTGATCTCCTGGGATTACCTCGAGATGTCCATCTCGGTTCCACATAAATAACTTCTGATGGGCCGTCGAAGGTACAACTCCAACTCCATGGATCCACTCTCTACCAAGTAGTGCGTTAAAGTTGGCATGGGATTGGACCACAACAAACACAGTAGGCCTTGAGTAAGTACCCACCTTCACGTCTAAAGCGATCATGCCTTCTGACCCTGATGTTTTTCCGCTGAAATCAGAGATCATGATGTTGTGTTTAACTAGATCTTTCAGCTCAATGCCAAATCTCTTCAGCATGGAGATTGGCAATATGTTTACTGCTGCGCCACCATCGATAAGGACCCTGTTCACCATCTGTCCTTGGATCTCGATATTCAGTAGTAAAGGTTTCAGATGAAACCTCATTTCTTCAGATGGGGGATCGATGAAGGCAGCATCTCTGTGAGGTACTTCGCATGATGCTTGAGTTACCCATGTTACCTTTGGCCTTATGCTTTCTGAATAGAAGTCATCTTCTCGATCAGCATCACTCTGTTCTTGATATTCTTTGTATTCGTTGACATATTCCGCGGGCAATATCGATATCACTCCGATTTGATGTTCATTCCAGTTGCCTTCATTTTTATCATCGAAAAACTCTCTTGCATATTGGCTTTCCATCGGTACAATATTCTCTTCAAAGTTTCTATAATTACTCCAGTAAGGGATCCTTCCTCCTCTTCTCCAGGGCCTTCCTCGGAATCTTCTTGGGAATGTTGGGAACCCAATATTCGATCCTTCATCGTATGATAGTCTCTCGAAGACATCACTACTTTGAAGTCTTCCTCTTCCTCCTCGAGAGGGGTACATCTCTCTTCTAACCCATTGCCTTTGATTTCGCTAACACCGGATCCAGCAGATTTCGTTGACTTTCTTCGATAGCTGGTCGGATTGTTTGCTCCACTTTGTCATTTTCCTTTTGTTTTGACTCTCGATTTTCTTTGTTTGTTCTATTCGAAAGCTTTGGCAGTCGATTTATCGAACACTGCACTTGCATCGTGGGCATAGCGATACATCTTCGTCTTTTTCTTTCTTTACGTTCGGGAATTCAACGAGGGAATCTCCGCTTGAGGGTATATCTCCTTCTCGAATTCCTTCTCGAACTCACTCGAGATCAAATTCCATATCTTCTTCGGATACGTCCATCCCGACATGCTTGGGATCGATGTCTTCGGTAACATCGACCATGCCTATGAAGGTGGCGTTCGTCGATCTACGATCATCATTTATCTCAATTTGGGATTCAATATATCCCACTTGGACTTCGAAAGGATTCGTGTCCACTTTCATTGCAATTTCTCCAAACTTCGACCTTCCTTGATCGATCGCATCTTGGATCGTGTTCCTGAAATGTATACAATTGTTAGTCCGGTGTCCATAAACATTATGAAATTTGCAATACTTTCGACCACTTCTTTGTTACTGCAGAGGCGAGTTTGTGATCGTCACTCAACTTAATCTGTTTATCTTTTAATAGAATATCGAAGATCTTATACGCCTTTGTTACATCGAAAGTATAAGTTCGATTTGCCATTTTATCTTTCACTTCATTCTTACTGTAGTAATTTACAAGTATATGGAGCTCCTATTTTGAGCTCTGCTATATTTACTTTCTCATCGACATTTTCTTCGATATTACTTTCTGTCGTGGGATCTACCTCATACACATCATTTATATAGGCTATTCTTTCTTTTTTCACAGGTTTCTCAAATTTCTTGTATCTTTGTTTCTCATATTCGATTTGCTCCACTCTTCTCACTTTATCGGCTAATTGAGCCATGTCATTTAATGGCAAATTCACTAATTTTTTCCGATCGAGAATTCTAAACTGCGGAAGCCATCCGACTAATTCATATTCAGGAATTTGAGTGAAACATCTCGATTTCATTTGTCTAAATCGATTCAGATAATCATCTATGTTTTCATGATTATATCGTTTTATGTTCATCAAATCAATGAGACTTACTTGAGTCTCTCCTCTAAAGAATTGCTCATGAAAATTTCTTTCTAACTGTAACCAATTGTATATCGAATTGGGTGGCAATGAAGTGAACCAAGTAAAAGCATTCTTAGTCAAAGAACTAGGAAAATATTTCATTTTTAGCTCTTCACTCATCGCTAAATCTCCACATTCGATTTGATATCGAGCTACATGCTCGATAGTCGATTCACCAACTTCTCCAGCAAACTTAGTGAATTTAGGCACTTTGTATCCTCGAGGCAACTCTGTTTCGAGAATCGCATTTGGAAAAGGAGATACAAAATATGTCTGATTAGGTGGTCTTAAATCCATCCCTTGGAGATTCATCCTTTGTCCTAACATGTGATTATATTGCATATTATTCTGATTACGCATATTTTGAAGTCCCTCATTCAGGTTTCCATAAATATCATTCCTCACATGTTGATATTCATTCCCTATTTGTTGATATTGATCATTGTTCCGATTTCTTCTTAATAAATAAGGGGGATTAATATTCTGATTGGCATGATTCTCCATCCTCGTTTGTCGAGGTACAGCCAATGCGTCTCCAATTCGAGACATTTGATCTGCTAATATCTCAAAACTAGCAGTAGTATTTTGAACTAATGGGTTTAGGACCGTAGTCAACTGCTGTGATAACATATTCACCATTTCAAAATTACTCTCATCCATTTGTTGTCTAAGTATTCCTAGGGAGTTACTTGGAAATTCCAGGTATTGGTATTTTCGATATTCTCAAAATTAGATCGATGATAGTCCCTATCAAATGCATACCTCCCATGATCGGGATTCCCTCTAGGATCTAGATTCGGAGATGTCCGTTGTATACCTAAATTTTGCCCACTCCCCGAGTTTTGTGATGTCACTCGAATTTTGAGACGTCCCTAAATGTGAAGCAACTCCAAAGTTTTGCGGCATGCCTAGGGTTTGAAATGTACCTACGTTTGGAGGCATTCCTAAGCTATATCGTGAATTTCTATGTATCGACGAAGTGCCAGCTCCGTTCATGTTATTGGGTGAAAAACCAGGTGGTCTTACACTCGTATATGGCCCTGCATATGTGGTTATGGGGTTTCCCATAGTTTGCATATTGTTTGGTATCGTCATACTAGACCCTATATGGGTGTTTGCCAATGTTCCTGGATTTTGTTCATTACTTGTTGGTATCGACGTACTTACAGTTGTCGATACTACAGGCATACTCCCATTGTGCCCTTGCCCCCCGGTATTTGGTGAGAGCACACCACTTAGACCCTCATTGTTATTCTGACTACTTGATGAATTCTGACTCATTCTTATAACTCTCCCACTTCTTAATCTCATACACTCTCGAACTAACCTCTTTTGTGTTTTTTCAACACAAGACTACCCCTACCTGGCGCGCCAATTTGTTTCTGGTGGAATTTTGATCGATTTCGATTCTAAGGGTGTTTTGGTCCTAATCAAAATTCTACCACGTAAGTTCTTTTTACTTAGGCTAGCAATTTGATTTTCAATCGACAACGTGTATGAGAATCGACAATTACATGTATTGAAAACTCTTTTTGATATTTTTGTGATTGAAAGTATCGAAAGCAGTAAAGACGTCAAATCGAAAAAACGGAAATTTTAAAGTGCGAGACAATGTAAAGTGCTAAACCCATTAAGATTGCGTGAAAAGTAAATAGCAGGAAATCGAAACATGCGAAAATCGAAATGGACAGAATATTGAATGACTAGACATTTAGATGCAGAAATCTAATTTGACATTGAATCGAAATGACATTGAATGTAAAGTACAAAAACATGAAATTGCTGAATCGAAATTGCTCGAAAGTAAATTACCAAGGAAAATAAAGAAAGCGATAAATGTACTCCGTGAGCAGGGAAATCCAGACCGCCAGAAGCTTCATGGTGTTCGTCGTTTCTCCGGTAGACTTTTCACTACTGGTTCTGTGCTCTGCCAATTTTTGCTCCCCTGTTCCTTCTTCCTTTGCTCTATTTATAGGGCATCCTTCAAACCTTCCTAAGAGCAGTTAACACGACTGCTACCACGTTCTACGTGCGTATGGCAGTTTATCTTCTATAGTTTCCCACGTTCTCATGATCTCCGACTTTTTCCCATGATTTCAAAACTGCTCTTTATGCGTGCATTCGACTCACTTCCTTTCACGATTTGGCCAAAATCTCGATGTCCACATTGGTTTTCTTTACTCTCGATTCTGTATTCTTTGAGAATTTCGAATTGCTTACGATTCCTTTTTAGCCCTGGTCTTATATGACTTAGTCTTTATTTGACAACAGTCATTCGATTCTCGATTGTGCTTCTCGATGCTATATGCTACGTGTTTCTAATTGGACATCGAATGAATTTTTGTTTATCTTATCGAGTCACATTTCTTTTCCTTCGATTCCGATTGTTTTTCTCGATTTGCCACTAACAGGTACAGGTAATCAATAAAAATGGAAATCCAGATCGCCAGAAACTTCATGATTGCGTCGTTCTCCGATAGACTTCTCACTAGTATTTCTGTTCTCTCTGCCAATTCCCCTTTCTTTTTCCAGTCTTCGCTCTATTTATAGAGCATCCTCCAAGTAACCTCCCAAGAGTGGTTAAAAACTATCACCATGATCCTACGTGCACGTACTTAGTCTTACAGTTTAAAAACTGCATTCCACGTTCTTACGTATAAGAGAACTGCTCCCTTGATCTTCGATCTCTGTAGCGGTTTAGAAACTGTTTCTCACGTTCTCTGTGTGTGTTAACCGCTCCCTCGATCTCGATTTCAGACATCGAGTGTTTTGAATTTTCCTTTTGATTCCCTTTAATTTTGTACTATTCTAACTTCAACAATAGACATCAAAATTTGTTTCTTCGATTCTCGATTTTTTATTCTCGATGTACTTTTATCCTTGCGGTTACCAGATATCTTTTACCAATTTCATCGAAAATACGTTCTCGATGTCTTTTACAAATCGAATGATCTTCGATTTTTCTTTCCTTCATTTTTCGATCCCTTTACCGATTTCGCATTAACAAGGACAATGCCTTTGAGGTATACCTATGGCAAGATCGTTGATGATGTTCGGGAACAGGGGTTATGTTACAAAGGTGACAACTTTATTTTTTGTGATCGATCATAAAACAGGAACCTGCAACTTTCTTTATCATCAATGTCATATTTTTCCTAACTTTTATTTTTTTTAAATTTTATAAATATTAAGGTGTTTGCTATCTCTTGTAATATAAATTAGAATTTGAAATTGTTATATTTTTTATAAAAATAAATATATTGTAAATCTATTATAAACATAATTATATATATTAGTTAATTATTAATTTTAAATCTATTATATTATATTTTAATATATTAAGAGGTATGATTCAATTTTTAGGTTAATCTGAAATACGAACAAAATTTTGAAAAATTTGAATTAAACAAATTCAATAAAATTTCAAGTTTTAAAATTAGTTTGTGATTTTTTTTAGGTTAGTTCGCTTTTAACATCCTTGTGTAGATTACTAGAAGATGGTTTATGCAAATGGTTATCAAAATATTAGAAATATAATCATAATTAAAAAACAATTGAAATAAATAGTTAAATAATATTAAGAACAAAATAGAGAATAATTATATACGCTAAAAAATATTACATAAAATAATCTCTTTATTAATAAATATATATAATTTTATGTAATATTTTTTAATAAATTTAATTATACTAAAATATTTTTCTGCAAATTCATTAAAAAAGTCTTTTTATAGTTTTTATTTAAGTAAATGTTTGTTATAGTTTATTATAACAAATAGTTCATATTTGAAATGATTTAATTTTGTAGTCATCTCAAATTTTGTTATCGGATAGGAAATTTTTGCAATCTTATGACCCGACCCGGCAGACAGGCACAGAAGAACAAAGCCCTTGCTCGTGCTGCGCCACCACTGTAAGACGACGTCATTGTTTTGTTTTGCTGCCGCGCCACCATCTTTTCCAACAATCATCGCTCACTTTTCCTAACTTGGAACCCTTCGATTTGGAGTACCAAAGTTCTCATTTTTCAGGTAAGGTAAGAGCTCCTTTGCCTTTTCATGTTCCGCATACTTCATGTTTGGTCATATTTTAGATTTCACAAACAAACAATGTATATTCCTTATTAATATTAATTATCGTGTTTAAATTGCACAATCTGGATACACTATAAGAACTTTTCGTTTTTGAGTTCAAATCTTCGGTGCTTGCGACAAATAAGACCCCAAGAGGGTAAAAGTTTGGGTGCAGAATAACACCGTCCCCTTAAGGCAGAAATTAACAAAATTTAAAATCTGGGTCTGCAACTTGAAAATTTCTATCAAGGGGATATGACAAGTAAGACAAATTTAGTGTTGAAGGACAAACCTTCATATTTCAAAATGTTTTGTTTTTGGCTTGGATTTGTCATTTGTAGCATGCATTTGTGACGCCGCATTTAGTTTTGTTTCACTTCAATTTTGTTTGTGATGTTTCCAATTGCTTAATATTTGAGATTTATACGGCTTGTATGATATTAGGAACAGTTCAGTCCTGTCTGATAGAACAATTGGTTAAGTTGTTACTTGGTTGGCAGTTTACAAGTACTCAAGATGAAAGTTCATTACCTTGGTGGGAATGAAGATTTTTTATCTTATGTGATCAAGAATGATTGGCTCTTAGGTTTATATATATATATATATATATATTATAACTTAGTGCTGGTGTGGATAATATCATTTACTTAAGTTTATTGCGTTGGTGTCTTCTGAATGCTGACTTTTAAACCAAATTGCCAGTGGCCCTATTTACTTTTGCTAAACTTTAAAGTGTAATAGGTTTTGTCATACATGGATAAATAAGTGTATGTGTATTATGAATGTCTTTAAAACAGAAAGCTATTATTTATTTTAAATTTTTGTGATACAATTTCCTTGGATAGGGAAATATTTGAGACATTTCTTAAGGTTTAGTTAGAAATTTAGATTCAGCGTAACAGAAGTGAGATAATTTCCTCTGAGATTTGTGTGCTGTTATAATTTTAGCTACTGTAAAATCTATTGTAGAGCTCATCATTTGTTTGAAGCAGGAAGAAAATGAAGATCGTTTTGGTTGCAGTTAGGTCATTAAGTACCAATTTGTCACATCAGTTTTATCAGACTCATATGATCAGAAGTCTTTCGACTTGGAGATTTACAGGTACTTGGTCTGTTTATCGTCTCCTTTTTAAGCAATACTCTGACTGTCAGCAGTGTTGCTGATATATTGGTAATTGATTTTGATGATTGGCTGTATACATGTTCGGTTTCCTTGACGTTTGAGTTTGTGAATGTTTTATGCTTTACTCCTCTATGATCAAAAGTTTAATAGCAAACTAAGAGCATGAGGCTTGTCAGCCTGCCTCTTACCATTGTTAAAAATGGAAAAGTTTTTGGCTGATAAGTGAGAATGTATTTTAATTTTGTGTAACGTTTCAACTATAGTAGTTTAACCAATAATTGAAATTCTTTGTCTGGAATCTGACTAGTGTGATAGTAAATGTTGATAAACAAATGTAGTGTTGAGATGCAAATTTTTACAATTACAATTCTGTGGATGTGTACCATCATTGTTATGGATAAGTTTTCTTGGCAGTGACTAGTATAAGTTACTAGTATAGTACATTATATATATATATACAGAGAGAGAGAGAGAAGCAACATTATATTTGGAAGTAGGATCGGGCTTGACTTAAGTTAGTTCTGATTGAGCTACAATCTTGTTGACTGTGCAGACCTTTCTTCTGTTTTTTTGGGTTGATTAATATCTGCCATCTGTCACCTTCAGTTTGTTCTTAGGTGTCCTGGAAAATTCCTTATCTTCATGTTCTTAGGTATTTGTACATTTTGTCCAGTACTGAGAAGAGTTAACTACATTTCTGGATTTTAATTTTCACAATATGCAGTGTTGTGCCTAGGCCAAAAATGAAGTATATTTCTGTTGAATATTCAAACGGAGCATCACATAATTTTTGGAATAAGAAGGAAAGAAAAATGTTGTATAGTAAACCTCTATAGATTTAAGCTTTAATCATATGAGAATTTCATGTGTTCTGCATCACATGCCTAATCAGATTTCAGCATGTGACATGTAACATATCATTGGGACTTTATTAGCATTCATTTTTATACCCAACTCATGTAAGTACAAATTCAATAGTGTGTAATCTGTGCTTGAATCACAACTTCCCAAATTCTATAAGGTTGTTCAACTTCTTTTCGTATCTGTCACTGATAGTCATACAGAGGATTTACATTTATTCTTTATGAACTTCTTGCCCAATGTTTGAGCAGATAATGGTACTGGTGATCAGCATGCTAAGAAATCTGAGTCTCCTGAGGAGTATGGGAAGTTTGGTGAAAATCGTGCTAGATATGGCCAATTTGATTCCATCCTTGAAAAGATTAAACAACGGGGAATGGCTCGACAGAGACCTGGTTCAGGAAATGGTGCTAGTTCTGAGATGATGCATCTTTTTGAAGAGAGTCATGACACATTATTAGATGGAATGGATGTAAAATTGAAGAATGCTGCCACATACTTTGAAGTTGATGAGGAAGAAATAAACAAAGAGGATTATGTTTTTCGATATGATGCCAATTTTCCAATTGATTCAAAATATGATGTAAAGGTAAGTTGAATAACAATGGCTATCTTCCTTGGTTATCATTGTTTTTATATAAATCTTTAATTTTAGATGTTTGTTTATATTTAATTCTGTAATGGGCATGAGGGATCAGCATGCTAACAAGTCTGAGTCTCCTGAGGAGTTTGGGAAGTTTGGTGAAAATCGTGCTAGATATGGCCAATTTGATCCCATCCTTGAAAAGATGAACCAACGGCGAATGGCTCGACAGAGACCTGGTTCAGGAAATGGTGCTAGTTCTGAGATGATGCATCTTTTTGAAGAGAGTCATGACACATTATTAGATGGAATGGATGTAAAATTGAAGAATGCTGCCACATACTTTGAAGTTGATGAGGAAGAAATAAACAAAGAGGATTATGTTTTTCGATATGATGCCAATTTTCCAATTGATTCAAAATATGATGTAAAGGTAAGTTGAATAACAATGGCTATCTTCCTTGGTTATCATTGTTTTTATATAAATCTTTAATTTTAGATGTTTGTTTATATTTAATTTTGTAATGGGCATGAGGGATCAGCATGCTAACAAGTCCGAGTCTCCCGAGGAGTTTGGGAAGTTTGGTGAAAATCGTGCTAGATATGGCCAATTTGATCCCATCCTTGAAAAGATGAAACAACGGCGAATGGCTCGACAGAGACCTGGTTCAGAAATGGTGCTAGTTCCGAGATGATGCATCTTTTTGAAGAGAGTCATGACACATTATTAGATGGAATGGATGTAAAATTGAAGAATGCTGCCACATACTTTGAAGTTGATGAGGAAGAAATAAACAAAGAGGATTATGTTTTTCGATATGATGCCAATTTTCCAATTGATTCAAAATATGATGTAAAGGTAAGTTGAATAACAATGGCTATCTTCCTTGGTTATCATTGTTTTTATATAAATCTTTAATTTTAGATGTTTGTTTATATTTAATTTCGTAATGGGCATGAGGGATCAGCATGCTAACAAGTCCGAGTCTCCCGAGGAGTTTGGGAAGTTTGGTGAAAATCGTGCTAGATATGGCCAATTTGATCCCATCCTTGAAAAGATGAACCAACGGCGAATGGCTCGACAGAGACCCGGTTCGAGAAATGGTGCTAGTTCCGAGATGATGCATCTTTTTGAAGAGAGTCATGACACATTATTAGATGGAATGGATGTAAAATTGAAGAATGCTCGCCACATACTTTGAAGTTGATGAGGAAGAAATAAACAAAGAGGATTATGCTTTTCGATATGATGCCAATTTTCCAATTGATTCAAAATATGATGTAAAGGTAAGTTGAATAACAATGGCTATCTTCCTTGGTTATCATTGTTTTTATATAAATCTTTAATTTTAGATGTTTGTTTATATTTAATTCCGTAATGGGCATGAGGGATCAGCATGCTAACAAGTCCGAGTCTCCTGAGGAGTTTGGGAAGTTTGGTGAAAATCGTGCTAGATATGGCCAATTTGATCCCATCCTTGAAAAGATGAACCAACGGCGAATGGCTCGACAGAGACCTGGTTCAGGAAATGGTGCTAGTTCCGAGATGATGCATCTTTTTGAAGAGAGTCATGACACATTATTAGATGGAATGGATGTAAAATTGAAGAATGCTCGCCACATACTTTGAAGTTGATGAGGAAGAAATAAACAAAGAGGATTATGTTTTTCGATATAATGCCAATTTTCCAATTGATTCAAAATATGATGTAAAGGTAAGTTGAATAACAATGGCTATCTTCCTTGGTTATCATTGTTTTTATATAAATCTTTAATTTTAGATGTTTGTTTATATTTAATTCTGTAATGGGCATGAGGGATCAGCATGCTAACAAGTCCGAGTCTCCTGAGGAGTTTGGGAAGTTTGGTGAAAATCGTGCTAGATATGGCCAATTTGATCCCATCCTTGAAAAGATGAAACAACGGCGAATGGCTCGACGAGACCTGGTTCAGGAAATGGTGCTAGTTCCGAGATGATGCATCTTTTTGAAGAGAGTCATGACACATTATTAGATGGAATGGATGTAAAATTGAAGAATGCTCGCCACATACTTTGAAGTTGATGAGGAAGAAATAAACAAAGAGGATTATGTTTTTCGATATGATGCCAATTTTCCAATTGATTCAAAATATGATGTAAAGGTAAGTTGAATAACAATGGCTATCTTCCTTGGTTATCATTGTTTTTATATAAATCTTTAATTTTAGATGTTTGTTTATATTTAATTCTGTAATGGGCATGAGGGATCAGCATGCTAACAAGTCCGAGTCTCCTGAGGAGTTTGGGAAGTTTGGTGAAAATCGTGCTAGATATGGCCAATTTGATCCCATCCTTGAAAAGATGAACCAACGGCGAATGGCTCGACAGAGACCTGGTTCAGGAAATGGTGCTAGTTCCGAGATGATGCATCTTTTTGAAGAGAGTCATGACACATTATTAGATGGAATGGATGTAAAATTGAAGAATGCTGCCACATACTTTGAAGTTGATGAGGAAGAAATAAACAAAGAGGATTATGCTTTTCGATATAATGCCAATTTTCCAATTGATTCAAAATATGATGTAAAGGTAAGTTGAATAACAATGGCTATCTTCCTTGGTTATCATTGTTTTTATATAAATCTTTAATTTTAGATGTTTGTTTATATTTAATTCCGTAATGGGCATGAGGGATCAGCATGCTAACAAGTCCGAGTCTCCCGAGGAGTTTGGGAAGTTTGGTGAAAATCGTGCTAGATATGGCCAATTTGATCCCATCCTTGAAAAGATGAAACAATGGCGAATGGCTCGACAGAGACCTGGTTCAGGAAATGGTGCTAGTTCTGAGATGATGCATCTTTTTGAAGAGAGTCATGACACATTATTAGATGGAATGGATGTAAAATTGAAGAATGCTGCCACATACTTTGAAGTTGATGAGGAAGAAATAAACAAAGAGGATTATGTTTTTCGATATGATGCCAATTTTCCAATTGATTCAAAATATGATGTAAAGGTAAGTTGAATAACAATGGCTATCTTCCTTGGTTATCATTGTTTTTATATAAATCTTTAATTTTAGATGTTTGTTTATATTTAATTCTGTAATGGGCATGAGGGATCAGCATGCTAACAAGTCCGAGTCTCCTGAGGAGTTTGGGAAGTTTGGTGAAAATCGTGCTAGATATGGCCAATTTGATCCCATCCTTGAAAAGATGAAACAACGGCGAATGGCTCGACAGAGACTTGGTTCGAGAAATGGTGCTAGTTCCGAGATGATGCATCTTTTTGAAGAGAGTCATGACACATTATTAGATGGAATGGATGTAAAATTGAAGAATGCTGCCACATACTTTGAAGTTGATGAGGAAGAAATAAACAAAGAGGATTATGCTTTTCGATATGATGCCAATTTTCCAATTGATTCAAAATATGATGTAAAGGTAAGTTGAATAACAATGGCTATCTTCCTTGGTTATCATTGTTTTTATATAAATCTTTAATTTTAGATGTTTGTTTATATTTAATTCGTAATGGGCATGAGGGATCAGCATGCTAACAAGTCTCGAGTCTCCCGAGGAGTTTGGGAAGTTTGGTGAAAATCGTGCTAGATATGGCCAATTTGATCCCATCCTTGAAAAGATGAACCAACGGCGAATGGCTCGACAGAGACCTGGTTCAGAAATGGTGCTAGTTCCGAGATGATGCATCTTTTTGAAGAGAGTCATGACACATGAATGGATGTAAAATTGAAGAATGCTGCCACATACTTTGAAGTTGATGAGGAAGAAATAAACAAAGAGGATTATGCTTTTCGATATGATGCCAATTTTCCAATTGATTCAAAATATGATGTAAAGGTAAGTTGAATAACAATGGCTATCTTCCTTGGTTATCATTGTTTTTATATAAATCTTTAATTTTAGATGTTTGTTTATATTTAATTCTCGTAATGGGCAAGAGGGATCAGCATGCTAACAAGTCTCGAGTCTCTTGAGGAGTTTGGGAAGTTTGGTGAAAATCGTGCTAGATATGGCCAATTTGATCCCATCCTTGAAAAGATGAAACAACGGCGAATGGCTCGACAGAGACCTGGTTCAGGAAATGGTGCTAGTTCTGAGATGATGCATCTTTTTGAAGAGAGTCATGACACATTATTAGATGGAATGGATGTAAAATTGAAGAATGCTGCCACATACTTTGAAGTTGATGAGGAAGAAATAAACAAAGAGGATTATGCTTTTCGATATGATGCCAATTTTCCAATTGATTCAAAATATGATGTAAAGGTAAGTTGAATAACAATGGCTATCTTCCTTGGTTATCATTGTTTTTATATAAATCTTTAATTTTAGATGTTTGTTTATATTTAATTCTGTAATGGGCATGAGGGATCAGCATGCTAACAAGTCTGAGTCTCCTGAGGAGTTTGGGAAGTTTGGTGAAAATCGTGCTAGATATGGCCAATTTGATCCCATCCTTGAAAAGATGAACCAACGGCGAATGGCTCGACAGAGACCTGGTTCAGGAAATGGTGCTAGTTCTGAGATGATGCATCTTTTTAAAGAGAGTCATGACACATTATTAGATGGAATGGATGTAAAATTGAAGAATGCTGCCACATACTTTGAAGTTGATGAGGAAGAAATAAACAAAGAGGATTATGCTTTTCGATATGATGCCAATTTTCCAATTGATTCAAAATATGATGTAAAGGTAAGTTGAATAACAATGGCTATCTTCCTTGGTTATCATTGTTTTTATATAAATCTTTAATTTTAGATGTTTGTTTATATTTAATTCTGTAATGGGCATGAGGGCATCAAATGTTTTGTCCGAATTGATGTTTGATGTAATGATACTTGTACACATGTTTGGTGGGAGGTATTGTATGAAATATAGTGAAGAGTGTCTGGCAGGGTAGTTTTCATTACTGATAGCATCATGAAGTGACTGACACCAAAAATGCTATAGTGGAATAGCAGGATGGCCATTAAGTTGAGATTATAGATCTCTAACGTAATTAACTATAATGTATGTATTTTTAGATATTTAAAATTAAAGTGATATTCACAATTTATTCTAAATAATAGATAAATGGGTGTTGGGTGGTTCAGTAGAAGAATGGTGGTGATAAAAAAGAACAAGATTTGCAAGCTATGCCTGGGTGGGAATAGAGAATTGTAATGGTCCAGGAAGTGTGATTGGGGTTGAGTAGCAAGAAACTTTGGTAACTAGTGTGTGGGTGTCAGAAAATGTTGGGAAATGGTTGGAAATAGCAATCAATTGACTTGAGCTCATGCAGGTCGATGAGATAAGGAATGTGAATATGGCTGGAAAGTAATGAAAGAGGTTTTAAATTTCTTGATATCTTATGTATAGAAGGACATGAATTGAAACAGAAGTATCTTCATTGATTTTATCAATTAAAAATGGAGGGGAGACTTATATTTTGCAAGAATATGCATTCCGGAAATTTTGAATGGGTGTTCTCATCTTGTGTGATCCACAAATATTATAACCCTCAAATCTAACCCTAGGTACTCACGTTCCTCGTCAAAGGAAAATTGTGTTGTAATGACTTTTTTAGAGTTTTAGGTGATTTGACAGAATTATGATACTCTGTCTGTATCTTGTCTATCCTTTTTAATTTGACACATAATTTCACTCTATTGCATTGAAGGGTTTAAATTACATGCATTAATATATACACACTGGCTTGTTCATATTCAATGGTATGATTAACTAATCATGTTAAATGCTTTTGATCATATCTTCACTTTTATTCTGTCTGCTTTAAACAACTATGGCTATAATATCCTATTCAATGCAAGATATCTCAACCTTTACTCTGTTAATGTTTATTTTACATTATATGTATGTACTAGTTTTCTAATATGTGCAGTATCTTTCTTCATACAGGCTCTGGATCTTACAAAACCTGGTGTACGCAAGCCTCATGCAAGGAATGAATTCATTGTAACCACCAAAGGAAGTTCTTAGTCAAGCAGATTTCAGGGTTAGCACTTATGTCAAGTAGTTCCTTAGTTTCTTTTTAGTAAGGCATCTAGTATATACTTCTGAGTGCTACGTTGAAGTGACAATTGTCACTTTCATGATTTTTTTTTTTTTTTATATTACTATTGTGATAATATAAAATAGTTCATGACTTGCGCTTATCTCTTAGTGAGAGACACTTTCACATCTCATATTAATTTTTTGTTTTTTTATCTTTTGGGTGCATTGTTTTGGTGAAAGAAAAACTAGAAATGAATAAAAACGTGTTAATTGTCAAAACTATCTTATATAGATTGTAAGGTTGTGTGTATACTCTGCTCACCATATTTTCACTTTAGGATATTTGAAAATGGTGTCTAAGTCAACCAACCACCTTAACCCATTCCATCTTGGCCTCCCATATATATATGTCTTGTACTTTAACAATAAAACTAAAAATGATTGATATAAGGCTGGTTTGGTGGTAAAATTTTGAAGGGAACTGAAGGGAGGTAGGATAAATTTTCGCCAGCTTCTTGTGCTAAAGTTGTAATCAGTTAATGGGTTAGTCAATTTTAAATTCAGTGAAGCAGATGAAGGCGCGGTAAATATATGCTAAAACTCTGTTTAGTTACCGTGGCTTTTCTTTCATTCTTGCTAGTGAAGCTATGATTGCATGTTTCCCTTCATAACAAAGTATCATCCTATTAAATATTGATGCTATTTTTGGAATGGCTCTCAGTAGTATTTATGTTTTCATGCAGAATGTTAGATTCCTGGCAAAATTCATAACAGAGGCAGGAATTATTATCAAGAGAAGCAAGGTAAGCTTTAAAACTATATTGGGCACTAAAGTCGTAAGGTAGATGGAGGATTATCGTGAAAGGAAAAATGATGGGATAAATATGTTTTTGGTCAACTTTTTCTTTTTTGGTAAATTTGTCTCTGATCCTTATATTTTCAAATTGATCCTTCAATTTTTTGAAAATTTATATCTTTAGTTCTTTTTTATACCTAAGTTTAACACTTAGTTATGATTTTTTTATCTTAATAGAATTGATAACATAATTAAATATGATTTTAGTTATTCTTTATATCTAAATTTAATATTTAGTAACACTTTTTTGCTGTTATAAAGTTGATTAGATAATTTTTTTTTTCCTTAAGTTTGAGGACTAATTTGTTAACTTTTAAAATAAAAGAACTAAACCAACTTTCACAAAAAGTATAAGGGGCAAAAACATATTTAACCCAAAAATAAATTATGGGTATTTCAGAATTAGCATTGCACTGATTTTCCTTCTTGTATTGTTTCCCTACCCAAACATATAAGCATTGATAGAAGAGGAAATATGAAGAAAAATTTAAAGAAATTTTACAAAAGTTAAATTAGCTAATGTACAAGTCAATTTTTATATAAGTTCTTACATGTTTGTTTATTCAAAACATAATTTTTACTTATTTATAAGCTGGTTTTAGTTTTTTGAAGAATTGCATCTCATTTTTTCTTTTTATTTTCTTCTCCTGTTAAAGAATTCATAAACTTGTTTAAAATTGTGAGATCTTAACACTGTTTCATCTTGATGATTGAGCAGACTGGCATTAGTGCAAAGGCTCAAAGGAAGGTTGCCAGGGAGATAAAAACTGCCCGAGCATTTGGCTTGATGCCCTTTACAACAATGGGAACGAAGTCATTTATTTTTGGGAGAACCATGAAGAATCTTGATGAAGATTTTGAATACGAAAGTAAGATAGAGGATGGGGAACCTGATATGGAAGGAGACCAAGTATAGAATCATAATTTTGCAGCTACATATTTTTTTTATTGCTAAGGAGCTTGTAGTTTATTCTTGTACTAAGTTTATGTTAACGTGGGGCCTAATATTTTTTTGGCCTAAAAGTTACTAGACAGATAAAGTTCTTATAAACACTTTTTTATGAATAAAGGAGAAGTTTGATAAATACAGTTAAAAAATTTCTTTTAAACAAAGTTGTTTTTTAATATATTAAATTGGTTAAATTATTTTCAGATATTAAAAAAAATTATAATAAGAACTAAGTTATTAACTTAATTTCTCCTCTTAAGGGAAAAAGGTGGATCAAACACCATCTATTCTAAAGTTAAAGGGCAATAATATTGTCTTATATTCATGTTTAAAAATTAGAAAAGTAAATGAATTGGTTGGTAAAGACACTATGCATGATTATTCATATTAGGGAGTATATATGTTTTGTTTAGTTTTAGAAAAATAACGCTGTCAGGAAACAAATTTTATTATGATTGGTTTTTTATTAGGGGAGAGTTTTAATACTTTCGGGAGTTGATGAAACTTCACAGAACAAAGTATCATATTACTTTTATTAAATACTTTGATTTTTAAAAATCTTATAATTTTTTTTTTGTGACCAATACCATTGAGTCTCTAACACACTTAATATTTCCTCCTTCACACAATTTCTTCAATATTCAAAGTTACATTATTATTAAAATTCAAACCTTAAGACTACCATCTAATTTAATTAAAAAAATCTTATATAAATATCCTTTAGGATTTTTTTATTAACTAAACAAAATTTAGTCATTTATACAAATAATAGTTGTCTCATTCATAATAATCTATCCATTATTTTCAGAATATTCATAGATATCCATTAATATATTGTTCTTATTGTTTATTTAACAAAATTATCTAGTTTTGTTCTTAAGTGTATAATATCATATTGTGAGTGTATTGCATAAAATTTATGATCTGTTGAAATAAAATTTATGGGTTATCTATAAACGACGCTTGAAAACTTATTTGTAACAAATATTTTTAGTAGTGAAACTCTAGATCTCTAATTGAAATAGAACTTAAATCATGAGTGACTTGATATAAAAATAAGTTGCGGACAAAAATGTTTAGTGCTTTGGGAACTAATAACTTTGGAAAATAATTTTAAAATTTATTTAAATTTTAATATCTAGATTTTGCAAACTTTGCACATTCAAAATATTATATATTATAAACGATTAGATAACACATATTCATATATTAATTAGTAATTTTATAACGAATTAAAGCAAAATGACACTGATAAGTCTGGTTTTAAAAAAATTTACATATTAAAATTAAAATATTAAATATTATAATTAAAAATATTATATTTATTTACATTATATTATTGAAATATTGAAATATATTATAATTTAAATTATAGATACTAGCTAATTAATTTTAAATTATTAATTATAATTAAGTAATTGAACATATAAATATTATATATTTTTTTAATTTATCTAATAAAAATATTGATTAATAAATAAAAATTTAAAAAATTATTCATATAATTAAATATATATTTAAAAAATACATTAAAATTTTTAATATAAAAAATTGATGTACTAACTATTAACTCATCCGTTCCTCTTATGATCTATTGACAGTGACTATTCAATTCATCCAATTTTTTTAGTGGCTAAAAAAGCCACGGATTAAAATTAGTCTGTTTTACTTCATGACACTATTTATCTTTTTTTTTTTTTTTTTACTTTTCTACTACTTTAAATTAGTTCCTAAATCCAAACAACCCATAATTCTTATAACCTGTTTTACCCATTTTAGACATATCAATCTTGAGTTTAATGGAATAAATAAAAAATTAACAAAAACTCGAACAATATTTTAAATGAAAATAAAAATTATAATATTTATATTTTATGAAGTCTAAATTATTATTTTAAAAAATATATATTTTATATATATTAATTATAATGAAATAATCAGGTAATTTTATTTCTTTTACAATAAGTGTGCGGACTATTTTTTTTTTTCTTATTTTTAATTCATTCTTTTGTCATGTACAGTGAAATTTACACTTTTGAACTCAGCGTAACATGGAAAACTTGTTTGTGTAGTGGCTTTTTGTTATGCATGTGACGCAGAATTCAAGTAGGCATCACTGTATTCTACATTAAGAAAACGAAAATAACTTCTCATCATTGGGAAACGAGAATTACTTTCCATGTCCTCAAGCCCTATAAATTGGAGGCATGCACCCCATAAACCAAGGCAAGTCAAGTCAACAAGGAAAGAGTCCGCCAAAACACTATCTAATACCCCAGAAGCAAAAACAAAGTCACCATGTCTACGGATCTAAAGAAATCTAACAAGATCAGGGAAATTGTTAGACTTCAACAGATCCTCAGGAAATGGAGAAAGCTTGCTGATTCTTCAAAAGCCACTGCTAACACCACTGTGGCCACCACCACAACCACCAGTAAGAGTATGAGGTTTCTGAAGAGAACCCTTTCCCTATCAGAACGTGAGGGAGGGTCAAGCAATGGTGTTCCAAAAGGGTACCTTGCTGTTTGTGTTGGTGAAGAGCTTAAGAGGTTCATCATACCAACTGAGTATTTGGGTCACCAAGCCTTTCAGATGCTCCTGAGAGAAGCAGAAGAAGAATTTGGGTTTCAACAAACAGGTGTTCTCAGAATTCCTTGTGAAGTGGCTGTTTTTGAGAGTATCTTGAAGATGGTGGAAGGGAAAGGGGACATGTTTTCCTCCCAAGAACGTAGACTCAGCATTGAAGAGATGATCATGGGGTACTGCTCAGAAAACCAGCTTGCATATTCTCACCATCCTCAGAGTCCATTGTGCAGATAGTACAGCATATTGCAGTTTTTATCCTTTTTTTTTTTTTGTACCTTGTAACCAATCCAATGCATGAGAGAGAGAGAGAGAGAGAGAGAGAGAGTGAGTTCAATTAGATGTAAGAGATCCCTTTTGGGGATTTATGAAGGAAGGAGTATGATTATGACTTCCATTGTTTTATTCACTAATTCTTGAGCTTGATTGTTTGATAGTAGATGGGTATTTTTCTTTTTAACTATAAGCACTTGTGAGGTGAGTAATTACATGTTTTTCTGTCATGTCAAAAAGTTGAGAAGGGGAGATCTAAATTGTTAAAAGAGTCCTTAATCTTATGGTGTAAAATGTCTCTAAAGATTTGATGTTAGACTGGTTAAAGATTGTGTGATTAATGTCATCAAACTTCAGTTATTGTTTGGCATTATTTTTTATGTCTGATCTATTTTTCTGTGGCTGAAAGTTTCGGCACATTGCAAATTTGTCCATAACATGAACATGATCCTGTTCCTACTTCTAACAAGAATTCATTCACAACAAAGTTTTAATCTATGTAGCAAACCAGTGAGATGCAGTTATGGTCACTCACCTATGTTCAAGTTTTGAATCACGAAAAAGCATTCATCAATCGGAACCTGTGATGTGATAGACAAGGGTCAAACACCAATAACAGAGTGCTGTTTCAATTTCCAAGTAGAAAGGATTTAAAATACTACTTTTCCTAGAGGATACAACAGTGTTCTGAAGTAAATTGACTAGCTGTTCAAAATCAAAACACCCTGAAGTAGCAGCAACCTTGCCATAAATATATTAAGTATGTAAAAATATAAATCTAAAAGTTATTAAAAACCTTCTAGAGGATATATTGAGAATGTAAATATATTTTCGATTTTATAATAATTGTTTTAAAAATTATGCTTAAACCATTTTTAATTAACCGATAGTGTAAAAAGCACTAATCATTGATCAAAATTAAATTCATGTGTGAGGCAAGTTGTGATAAAAACAATAACATTCAATTGGGTATTATACCTAATAAGGTAATTGAAAGTCAAAGGTGAATTGGAGACTAATAATATTATACATTAGATATTTTTTTTGCGTTGTGCTTGTTTCTTGTATTGAAGGTTAAACTCATATGGGGTTGTTTAATAAAATGATAATTTTATTAAACATATTTAAAGCGAGTCATAGCTTCTGACTGCATTGGTTTCCAATGCAAACCGACCTAACACTCAGGGTACCCTCGTACATTACAATTGTACTGTTCATGCCTCATGCCTTCATTATTTTTATTGCCATGCTTTTCATTTTAACCTAAACAAACTCATTTGTGGGGTTTCCAAGAGAAGCATGTGACATGGCATTAATAACACCCACAGAGTTTCTACACTTTAATTTCCCAACTCCATGTTCAACTTTGACCGAAATTAATGGTCACAAACTCTTCTGCATAACCTCTCTCTGCCATGTGGTCATGTGGAACACGTAGCCTCACTATGTACTTCAGGAGAAAAAATTAAATAAAAATAAATAAAATTAGTAAATTTTAAAGTTTGTTCATAAATGTAGAAATACAAAGACAACTAAGAATGGAAAAGTATTTGCCAGTTATTCCTACAAAAGTTACATTGTCCCTCACTTTTCTATCAACACTAGAATGGTGTATCTGGGCTTGCACACGTGGGAGAAAGAAAAAAGTAAATCGATTAAAGGAAAAAAATGGTATATATATAAACACGGATAAATATAAAATAGTAGATGAGTAGATTTCCTTTTACATTTTATTTGAATTGGAAAGTAAAACTTTATAAACCTCGACCGTAAAAAATTAAGACGTGTTGAAATAAGCCTAGAAAATATTTAATTAAAGATTACACATCAAAATTAAAAATAAAATATTAATATCATTTTTAATCGACTATCATTTATTATATTTCACTATGAATATTATTTTCATATTAAAATAAACAACGAACTTAAAGATAAATAACAAACTTAAAAAATAATAGATGAATATGACAATTTGTTATATCACTTTCTTAAAACCATCTTTATAATTATTAAATATTATATTCTTCAACTTAATTGATTCTTATATTGAGACAACTCTTCTTTTAATATAATAATTTTACTTTTGAACTCTTTTGTATTGAATGATCCCTACTTGTAAGTCACTCTTAGCCTTCAACGCTTGAGAAGTAAGTGTTTTATTTTCCTTGACCTTAACAGAAATAACATCCTCAAAAAGATTTCAATTGAGAGTTTAACGTAACTATTTTTTTTTAGACTGAGCCAAATCTTTCTCCAATATTTTTATTTTATCGCCATAAGTCAATCCTTAAATGATGTACTATAGACAAACACCAGAGCATTATCACCCAACATGATTCATGGTGTTGGAATAAAATCGCGATGGTACATTGAGGATAGGAAGTTGATTGACAATAAGAGATGTATGCCCCAAGGACTCAATGTCAGAAATTATGGACACATGATCCAACCGCTAAACAGGGTCCTCTTGACCTAATAATAACTCTCGAAGTACCAAGAGAAAGCTCAAAAACTGACAAAATATGTGTTGTGGGTGACTGTTCATCAGGAATGTTCTCCAAATCCACGTAATCAGATTCAGAGAGAGTAGGGGAAGATGATCGCACTACTCGTTGATGCTTGGACGCCCCCGGCTAATTAAACCAAGGATTAATCGGTGCGCGACTAAGTTCTTCCCTCACCTTTTTATAATTGAACTTGGGTCCATGATCTCTGCAAAAAATACAGGTCAAAAAAAGCAAGTAAAAAACGAGCTCATTGAAAGAAAACTAGCAAAAGCTATTGTAACACATAGAAAGTTGATCCTCGACCAAAGAAACATTTATGAAGGTTCTATAGTTTTTAGGACAAGAAATTCGTTTTATTAATTCGATATCTTCTTTCACGCTCAATCTTCATCCTCCAAGCTTGGGGGACTTATGTACCTACCCGATTCAAAATTACTTTTATTTATTTTGTTATTAATTATCTTTATTCTATTATAATATCTTACATCAATTATTATTTTATGTGCTATCAGTTATTATAACTCAATTCATTATTATCTTTTGAATATTATATAAAGGGATCTAACTAGGGAATAATCCTCATCTCATAACTCATTTTCATATACATCAATATCTTGTCTAATAGCTGACTTGAGCGTCAGAGTGTCTTTTGCAGGTGGACCTATACATTTTTCAGAGATCGTCTTTAAAGCTGGTTCGAGCATTGGCCAACCGACTTCATCTCCTTGTCTTGCCGACCATCTTCTATCCGGTGAATGTCTTGCCGATCATCTTTAGCTCGATAAGAACAAATAGATTTCTTTTTACATTTTATTTGAATTGGAAAGTAAAGTTGAGAGATGAAAGAAAACAATAAAATAAATTATTTAGATTAATAAAAAATTTAAAATGAATAAAAAAATAATTGTATTTATTTTCGACTTACCATTATAATAATATTATTAAAGTCAAATTTCATATTTAAAGTATTGTTTATTTTGGAGTTCTAATTCATCATGGTGGGTTAAGGGAGGAGGGTATATATATAAATTATTTTTACTTCGACTCTTAAAAATAATGTGAGACACATGAGTTTATAAGAACATAACCTTTAGTCGATGACAAATGAGGAGTAGCAATGTGAGACTTGTAAGCTTATCGAAACATAACCTCTAATCGATGACTAGGGGGGAGGAATGAGACTATACTCTCGGCCCATAGTGGGTATCAACATTCTGTTTAGGAATGTCTTGGTCTTCAGTGGCGAAACTTGATAATTGATATTGGAGGGACAAATAATATATTATTAATAAATAATATAAAAGGTAAAAGAAGATGAAAGGGTGAGAGGATAAAATTATAAATATATTAAATGATTATTAAGTTTGGGGGAGACAAAATCATAAATTATATGAAAATTATAAAACATTTGGGGGGACTTGATCCCCTTAAGTAAATATATTAAATGATAATTAAGTTTAAAGGGTTAAACGTCACTGCCAATTTTATGTCCGTTATAATAACATCGTTAGGATCGATTTTTAGCTATTGTATGTTTTGAAAATTTAATTTGTTACAATTTTATTATTAAAAAATGTATAAATTACTCTTAATCTCAACTTCTAAATAATGTAAAACTCATTAGTGTACGAAAATAGAAACTAATGTTAAAATTATGTAATTATTTTTTTATAATTAATATTTTTAATTTCATCTATATTTTTTACTAATTATGTATATTTTTTCTCTCATATTTTTATTATTTTTTAAATATATAAATTATAACAATTATTTTTTATAGATAATTTTATTTATTGTATTTAATTATTTATAATTTTAAAAGATTGTTTATTAAGTATGAGTGTTTTATTAAGTAATAATAGGTGACTGACACACATAACATTTTTTTTTATTAAGATTAATTATTCAATGAAGGATTAACTTCCTTTACTCGGTTACAAATGTCCCAACACATGCAACCGAGAATCTTATAAGATCCGTTTTTAGTAGGAAGATTGACTTCTTTATGCTGGTTAGGGTTTCTCTTATTTGAATCAATGCCAAAAAATCATATATTTATGCATCTCAGAGTTATACTTCAAAAAATTACAAATGAACCCATATTGTATTGTTTTAAACAAAGTTGCTTGCTTCTCCAATCATTATCATTAAGATTGTTATAAATATATGAATTTAAGATTAATGAGTTGTTGAATTGAAGAAGGGAATATGTATGGAAAATTGTATGATTAGGTGGTGCATAAAAAACAAAAAGGCATTTGACCATAATTAGAATATTATTGGTTAATGATTTGAATATGATTGGAGGCGGTGCTCCTCTCCTAACATGATCCGCACTCCATTGCACCATTTGAGAGCTCTTCATGCTACCCTGTTATTCATTCATCGGGGGACGTGTCATTAATATTCAACCCTAATCATAATCAAAATACATCCATAAACTAAATCTACCATATAATACACTAAAAAAGGGCTTTAGGTACTGAACTTAATTATATTCATTAATCGATGATTTTCATTCTCAACTTTTAAAAGTTCTTAACTCATATTATGCTTGGACTTTCAGCCAAAATGGCCAGCTATGAACATGAATTTAAAAACATGAAAATGTGTCTCATTCTCACTTTATCTTCCAAACAATCATTGCCTCGACACCTGATTCTGTATGATCTGTTATTCCCTTCATTCCAATTGTTGTCATAGAAACTCATCATAATTTCTAAGATTTCCACCACTTCTTTATATACTAAAACTTTAGTAGTTTAGGATATCATTTTTAGCAGTTTTTCTCAGCTTTATACATATACAAATATATAATTCAACTTTCTAATATTATATTGAAAAAAATATATGATATGTTTTACTCAATTTCATGAAAACAGATACAAAAATTATATTTATCTATATATTATAATATTATTTATTTTTAATCAATGTGAAATTTTACCACATCCTCTAATTAATGAAATAATTTAATTTTCACAATTTTTAAAACTCATTTTTAATGTAAAACCTTTCTTTATTTTTGGCTTATCGTAGGTAGAGATTCTGATGCATTATGCAAATGAATTATTCTGCCAGCGAATTGGATTTATATATGAAGTTTGAAATAAAAAGAGGGAGAAACATCATAATCTAAAGTTATCACATTTAGCTGGGATTCGCAATCTATCATACCAAGCTTCATAATATATCGTTTCATAGCCGCACCCAAATCAATAATGCATCTTCATTTTCTCATAATAAAACAATGCAATGAAACTTTTAAAAAATAATACACATGTCACAAAATGAAATCCATTTCATGGAAACAATATATATATATATATATATATATATATATATATATATATATATATATATATATATTAAAAGTTTAAGCCTTATATTCCTTCTGTTTTGTTTTTATTTTCCTGTTATATTTTCAAATGAATTTTGTTTTCATTTAAATTTTTCTTTTCAAAGTGTAACAAGATATTAATTATGTTCTTACCAAAATGAAGCATCTTCATATGTAGAATAAAGTTTGAGTTGTGAATTTGGTGAGAGAGATAGATATGATGTGGCCAAGAATTGACACTACCGTAAATTTCGATTTACCGAGGGATATTTACCGAGGGATCCAAAGCCGTCTGAAATTGAGTAATTACCGATGGACATTACCGACGGATTTAAGATAGTTGTGAAATTTAGTTTTACCGACGGATATATCCGTCGGTAAATAAAATATTCATTATCGAGGGATATATCCGTCGGTAAATTAGGAGGAAGTGGTTCCCTCCAAGCAGCCTCGAAAATATAACTTATAATTATATATATATATATATATTATAGAAATTAAAATAAATTATATTTAGAATATATATATTTTAAATATAAATTATTTTCAAATTCATAATTATTATTCTAATGTATGCAAAATATATATATATATATATATATAAATAATTAATTTAAAGATTTTAATTTAAGTAATATAATATATATAATTTATTTAACATTAATTTGATAGTTATAATTTTTTTGTAAAGTTATAATTATAAATATGATTTTTTTAAACATATATATAATATTTATAATATATAAGTGATAAATGATTTTTTTATTTTAATTTAATATATATGTGTCACTTTTAAGAGCGGTTAACATTTGAACCGCTCTTAAAAGGAAACATGTAATAGCGGTTAAAAATTAACCGCTCTTAAAAGTGACCTATAATAGCGGTTGCACTTAAACCGCTATTGTATATACCCCGTTATGATCGATTAATTTTTAACATAATCGATTATATTTTCAGATTTGGTTTTACCGACGGATATCCGTTCGGTAAATTTGGAGGCGACCTCCAAAATATAGCTTATTCTAATTTATTTTAATTTCTATAATATATATATATATTATAGAAATTAAAATAAATTAGAATTTAGAATATATATATATTTTTTAAATATAAATTATTTTCAAATTCATAATTATTCTTCTAATTTATGCAAAATATATATATATATATATATATATATAATTAATTTAAAGATTTTAATTTAAGTAATATAATATATACAATTTATTTAACATTAATTTGATGGTTATAATTTTTTTTAAAGTTATAATTATAAATATGATTTTTTTAAATATATATATATATATATATAAATTTTATAATATATAAGTGATAAATGATTTTTTTATTTTAATTTAATATATATGTGTCACTTTTAAGAGCGGTTAACATTTGAACCGCTCTTAAAAGGAAACATGTAATAGCGGTTAAAAATTAACCGCTCTTAAAAGTGACCTATAATAGCGGTTGCACTTAAACCGCTATTGTATATACTCCGTTATGATCGATTAATTTTTAACATAATCGATTATATTTTCAGATTTGGTTTTACCGACGGATATCCGTTCGGTAAATTTGGAGGCAACCTCCAAAATATAGCTTATTCTAATTTATTTTAATTTCTATAATATATATATATATATATATATTATAGAAATTAAAATAAATTAGAATTTAGAATATATATATTTTTTAAATATAAATTATTTTCAAATTCATAATTATTCTTCTAATTTATGCAAAATATATATATATATATATATATATAATTAATTTAAAGATTTTAATTTAAGTAATATAATATATATAATTTATTTAACATTAATTTGATGGTTATAATTTTTTTTAAAGTTATAATTATAAATATGAATTTTTTTAAATATATATATATATATAATTTTTATAATATATAATTGATAAATGATTTTTTTTATTTTAATTTAATATATATGTGTCACTTTTAAGAGCGGTTAACATTTGAACCGCTCTTAAAAGGAAACATGTAATAGCTGTTAAAAATTAACCGCTCTTAAAAGTGACCTATAATAGCTGGCTGCACTTAAACCGCTATTGTATATACCCTGCTATGATCGATTAATTTTTAACATAATCAATTATATTTTCAGATTTGGTTTTACCGACGGATTCCGTCGGTAAATTTGGAGGCAACCTCCAAAATATAGCTTATTCTAATTTATTTTAATTTCTATAATATATATATATATATTATAGAAATTAAAATAAATTAGAATTTAGAATATATATATATATATTTTAAATATAAATTATTTTCAAATTCATAATTATTCTTCTAATTTATGCAAAATATATATATATATATATAATTAATTTAAAGATTTTAATTTAAGTAATATAATATATATAATTTATTTAACATTAATTTGATGGTTATAATTTTTGTAAAGTTATAATTATAAATATGCTTTTTTTAAATATATATATATATATATATAATTTTTATAATATATAATTGATAAATGATTTTTTTAATATTAATTGAATATATATGTGTCACTTTTAAGAGCTGTTATCATTTGAACCGCTCTTAAAAGGAAAGATGTAATAGCGGTTAAAGTTTAACCGCTCTTAAAATTTACATATAATAGCGATTAAACTTTAACCGCTATTTTAAATACCCTGTTATGATCGATCATACTTTCAAATAATCGATTATATTTTCAAATTATCTAGTTTTTAGATAGCGGTGGACCTGGAACCGCTATTATATGTTCATTTATAAGAGCGGTTCAATTGGTAACCGCTCTTAAAAGTTACACTTACTACCCCGGCTCGCGGCATCACCTCCCACCTCTCATAATCTCCTTCAATTCTTCTCCTTCACCAACCTCACTTACTCTCGCCCCACCTTCACCGAAAATCACCGTATTCCGGGTCGCCTCCCTAGCTTGGGTCGCCTCCACCACTAACCGTGAATCGCCTCCCTACCCATCCACTCACCACGGATTGAAGCAACGAGCTGGCCACTTGTCGAAGGTGAGTGCATGACCTAGCTCCCCGTCGAGGTTAAAGTCGAGGTCGGGATCCGTATTCCGGGTTTATTTTTGCTTTATGTTTGTACCTTATTCTGATTTAGCATTGTAGGGTTTTGCTTCTCATCCGCCATTCGAAGAAGAGTAATGGCAATTTCTAATACAGAGTGTAAAATGCTTTTAAATCATGGAAAAAAATACTCTAAAACAAATGAAGATGTTGTTTTACTCATTATAGAAAACTTGTTTCCTTCAAATAAATGTCAAGATTGCACAATGTGGAAAAGTATATGCGAGTGAGAGAGAGAGAGAAGGGTTCGATGATGGTGTTTAGTTCCGTATTTTGTTATGAAGATTAATCAACAATAAAACTGGTAGCACATACCTCATACCAATTAACATAGTTATGTAAACAAGGGTCATGTGTTGTCTTTCAATATTAATAATTGTTTTTGGTACACGATACTTCTTGCAGGTTAAGTGTTGGAAAATCAAACGCCAAACAAAGGCTCCTCAAGTCGCAGTGGACTATCCATACCGATTTTGAAAGGGGATTTATTTGTGCCTGAGGTGAGTTGAGTTCATGAATATTGACATTTCTTGATTTAACCTGGTTGATTCTTCCTGTTATATACTTGCAAATATGTTTTAGTACACTCGATTCCTTTTTTATTCAAGCTTAATTGCTTGAAAGTCCAATGTTAAATTCGATTTGACAATATAAAAGTAGCTTAGTATGTTGAATCTAATGTTTAATCAATGTTCGATTTACTTGGACTATAGTTTAATCAAAATCCAATGGTCAATTTCTTTTGCACAATTCATTCAATTGATCTTATTCTTTTCAATACTACGTAACATGGATGGTATTTCTTTCCGTCGTGGTTGGATGTATGATAGATGTTATAGTGGTAGAAGAGGTTTGAAAGAGTCTTTTGTTATAGGGGTTGAAGAGTTTGTCGATTTGCTCGACAATATGAGTATTACGAACGTGATGGGGAATTCGATGTCCATGCACCAAATGCGATTGTACAAGAATTTTAAAGGATGAAATGGTCAAAGTTCACCTTTACAAGCAAGGGTTCAAACCAAATTATTGGATTTGGACAGATCACTGAGAACGTGTGCCTGAAGTTGAAAATAATGTTGATGATAATTGTGTTAGCGATTCATGTATTGATGTACACATGATCGAACAAGACCAATTTATGTCAATGCAAGAGATGATGTACAATTCTCTCTGGCAACATCAATCATTTGAAGGACCCAATTGTCTTAACATAGAAGAGTCACCAAATGAAGCAATTCAAAGGTTTTATAATTTGTTGGTAGAGACAAATCAATCATTATTTGAGGGGGCAACAGATTCAAAATTGTCAATATGTGTTAGACTTTTAGCGTGCAAATCAAATTGGAATATTCCTGATCAATGCTTAGACTTTATGACACGCATGTTGTTGGATGTCACACCTATAAAAGACAATTTACCAAAAACTTATTATGAGGCCAAGAGATTAGTATCAAAGTTGGGATTAGAAGTGAAGAAGATTGATTGTTGTGTGAGTGGGTGTATGCTTTTTTATGACAATGACAATGGCAAAAAAGATGCTACATTACTTCAATGTAAATTTTGTCAAAAGCCAAGATATCATGATAAAAGTTGTGGAACAACCCATAAAAAGCCAGCTCCAAGTAAAGTCCATGTTTTACTTGCCTATAATTCCTAGATTACAAAGAATATTTGCATCAATGCAAACTGCTGGGCAAATGACTTGGCACCATGACAATAAAACTTCCGATGTATTACGCCATCCATCAGATGGTGAAGCTTGGAAACACTTTGATCGAAAACATCCAATTTTTGCCGCTGATCCACGCAATGTCGACTTGGGTTATGTTCTGATGGATTTAATCCATATATTCAGGCTTCATCTTCACCTTATTCTTGTTGGCCTATCATTGTTACTCCATACAATCTTCCTCCCGAAATGTGCATGACCAAGCCATACATGTTTCTAACTTGCCTAATTCCGGTCCATCCAATCCGAAGGCCTCTATTGATGTTTACTTAGAGCCTTTAATTGATGATTTGAAAAAATTGTGGAATGGTGTTCTCACATACGATATTTCAAAGAAACAAAATTTTATGATGAGGGCAGCTTTAATGTGGACAATTAATGATTTTCCCGCTTATGGGATGTTATCCGGTTGGGGGACTCATGGTAGATTGGCTTGCCCACATTGCATGGAGCATAAAAAATCATTTACATTAAATAATGGTCGTAAAAGTTGTTGGTTTGATTCGCATCGAAGGTTCTTACCAAATGATCATCCATTTAGAAGAAATATTAAAGCCTTTCGAAAGGGAGAAGTTGAAGTAGAAGGGTCACCTCCTCGACTAACACCTACACAAGTTTGGAGAAGAGTAAAAGATTTACCAAAAGTAACCGAGTGTGGTATCACAAGGATAGAAGGATACGGAGAGTGGCATAATTGGACAAAACGAAGCATATTTTGGGATCTCCCGTATTGGAAAGATAATTTGTTGAGACACAATCTTGATGTAATGCATATAGAGAAGAATTTTTTTGATAACATATTCAACACCGTGATGAATGTAAAAGGAAAGACAAAAGATAATGAGAAGGCGAGGAAGGATATTGCTTTGTATTGTAACCGTCCGGACTTGGAGTTAAAGGCACAAGCTAACGACAAAATGTTAAAGCCTAAAGCAAATTACACGTATACTATTGAACAAGCAAAGGTAGTTTGTCATTGGTTAAAACAACTTAGGATGCCCGATGGTTATTCTTCCAACTTGGCAAGATGTGCCGATGCTCGAAAGGGGAGGATTCATGGCATGAAAAGTCATGATTGTCATGTATTCATGGAATGTTTACTTCCTATTGCATTTAGTGCGTTACCAGTACATATTTTGAATCCTCTTATTGAAATTAGTCATTTCTTCAAAGATTTGTGTTCTACAACGTTAAAGAGGGAAATGCTTATTAGGATGGAAGAAAATATTCCAATCATTCTTTGCAAGTTGGAGAGAATATTTCCTCCTCGCATTCTTTGATTCAATGGAACATCTCCCTATTCATCTTGCATATGAAGCTTGGCTCTGTGGACTAAGTGCAATATAGGTGGATGTATCCATTTGAAAGGTGATGAAATGATTGTCCTATATGTGTTTTATATGTTATTTTCATTAGTTTGATCAATCATAATCTTGCTTCTTAAATTGTATAGATTCATGGGGGAGTCTAAACGATCGGTAAAAAATAAGGCTAAAGTTGAAGGATCAATTTGTGCAAGCCTTACTTGCATCGTGAGACGACATATTTTTGTTCTCATTATTTCAATAACTTCATGTTGTCACCACGACAACCTAGAAATGAAATATATTTCCAAAGTCAAACAAAATTGTCGTTGTTATCAGTATTCCGACAAGTTGGTCGTCCATCCGGGCGGAGTTGACTCATTGGTTAACCGATGTCGAATTCAAGTCACTCATGTTCATGTATTAATCAATTGTCAAGAAGTTAAACCGTACCTTGAGTACATTCAAAACACATATCTTTTCAATTTCATTATTAAATTCTTTGTCACATTCTTAAAGTAACTTTTTAGCATTTTCTATTTGGACAGCTCATTCTTGCAATCGGAGCAAATAAGTGAATCGAAGCATCTGCTAGGATTCATGCAGTAATTTCCTACATGGTTTAGGCAACAAGTATGTATGTTACCATTCTCTTTTAAATATGGTATATAGGTATTAATGTAACATTTGGTTCATTTTATATTTGTAGATCCATAATGAGCCATTTAGTGTGAAGAATGAAGACCTAAGGGATTTATCCAATCACCCAATGCGATGCGTTAAAGAATGGCACACATATTTTGTGAATGGATACAAATTTCATACAAATGCATGGAGCAAGGGAAAAAGACAATAAACAGCGGTGTTTATGTTAAGGGTTTGACAGAAAGTGGTGAAGATGATTTTTATGGAGTAATTATGAAAATATATGAGTTGGAGTACAATACTTCAAATTCTCCCAAAAAAGTTGTGGTTTTTTATCGTGAATGGTTTGATCCATCAAGAAGAGGTACAAAAGTGGATCCTAAATATAATATTGTAGATATTCGAATGGGTTTAAGATATGAACCATTTGATCCATTTATCCTTGCACATAATGTAAGACAAGTGTATTATGTTCCATATCCATCATTTCGAATAGACAAGCGTGGTTGGTGTGTTGCAATCAAAACAAAACCAAGAGGTCGTATTGATTCCGATGGTGTGGAAGAGGATGCCCCTTACCAAGTAGATGAAATGTTACATGGCAATGAAGTCATTGAAGTGGAAAGCATATTTGGATTACATGACTATGAAGCTAATCCTGAAGAATTGGAAGAGGAAGAGGAAGAGGAAGAAGAAGAAGAAGAAGAAGAGGAAGAGGAAGAGGAAGAGGAAGAGGAAGAAGAAGAGGATGACGATGACGATAATGAGGATGAAGCCTAATGTTTCAAGAAAATTAGAAACATAAATGTTTTGATTTTGTAAAAAAACATATTGTTCCCGTATTTGTTATGAATTATGTTATTAATTGAGTGTCCCTTAATTTATATGAGTTTTTACATCATAAGTTATTCATAATCTTATTTTTTTATGTAAAGATATGTCCACAGGAGGTTCTGACCCACCTCGACCCCCACCCTCTGGTAGTGATAAAGGGAAGGGGAAGGCGATATCAAAGAAAAAGAGACCACGTTACGTTTTGAAAGTGGTTTCCACAGATATACCTTCTACATACACTACACCTAGACCATCCACTACACCTACACCATCCATTACACCTATATCATCCACACCCATTGCACCCATACCATCACCATCTTCTCGTTGTAGGACCTACCCCTTCTCCGGCTGTGGCACCCGCCTCCTCTCCAGCCATGGCAGCTCACTCCTTCTCCATCTTCATTCCCTCGTTGTCGCGTCGCACCTTCCTCCTCTCCGGCTTGTGGCGTCGCACCTTCCTCCTCTCCAGCCTGTGGCACCCACCCCTTCTCCATCTCCTATTGTGGGCTCAGGACCTTCCTCCTCTCAAGGTCACTCACCTACCGTAGATGTTGAGTCGAGGTTGAAGAAGATGTTCCTGCTATACATGATCGACCGATGATTGAACCTTATGGTCGAGGGTAATATTTCATTTAAATTCTCCAATTTATTTATTATAAATAAGTTTTAGTCATTTTCAGCACATATGTAACTTGTCTTAATTTTTCTTTGTAATTAGGTTTCTTCCATCTAGAGTTGCATCACAAGCTATAACAAAGAGTATTAAACAACAATTTCTTCAACCTTGGGCCACATGGGGAGTGATACCCGATACCGAGAAGGAGTCATTTTTTCAACGTTTTAAGGTAACTTAATCTTGTCTACATACTTAATTATTAATGTTACTATTGATTTCCATTAATGTATATATTTATAGTTATTCAATATATGTTTTGTAGTCAATTTTCTATAATGTGTATAACAATTTATACTTTTATAGATGAAGGTTCGATGGAGACCAGAGCATGAACATCAAATAAAGAAGAATTTTCATTCCAAAGCATCTCACGAGACTTAGTGAGATGTTTAAGGATGCAAGAATTGCTGGTCAAAGACCAGACTGGATTGGAGATCACGTTTGGACCAGTTTGCTAGCACATTGGAACTCACCAATGTATCGGTCCAAATCTGCACAAGCCCAAAAAATAGGGCATCGGAAAAGGGTGGGAGCCTTCACACAGGTGGCTCTATCAAGACACATGAGCATGCCATACGTATGGTAAGTCTTTATATCATACATTTACGATTTATTCAATATTTATTGGGTTTTATATCTCAAATTGTTTATGTAATGTAGGCAAAGGAGCTTGGAAGATCAGCTTTTATTGATGAGATCTTCCAACAAACTCATATTAGGAGGAAGACGGGTCATTTTGTTGATGAAAGATCTAGGAAGACACACGTGAGAACCTTCATGTTAAATTTTGTATATTATGTAAATTTAATAATCATGTTAATAATTGATTTGTTTCTACTAATAGGAGGAATTTGAAAGTAGACTTTCACAAGCTAGGTCATCTCGTTGGATCTTGTGGTGGCGAACCCGAGTCTACTCCCGCTGATTCTCGCACATGATGAAGTTATAAGGTCCCGTTGTTGGGTGGATACGGTTGGAGGTAAGAATAAAGGAAGATTGTATGGGGCTGGACAACTTGCTCATGCCTATCGTGGTGGTTCGGATAGCTTGAAGAATCAAATGCCAAGCATCCAGCCTCCTCGCTTGACTTAGAGGAGATTAATCGGTTGAGACAACGATTATCCGTACAAGAAGAAGAAATACGTCGAACAAGGGAGCAGAATGAACGACTAGAGCACCAATTCGTAGAGTTTCAATCCCTTGTTGGTCATCTTCTACCCCCGTCGCACAATCTGTTGTTCAACAAACGTCCACATAGTGAAACACATGATGAACAACAACCCCAACTCCAACCGAATGAAGCACAACAGGATAACCCACCACAGGATAACCCACCACATGATGAACATCATTCTCCCGATTACTCTAATTATTAAATGTTATACAAATATCTATAGAATAATATTTCAATTCTATTTGTATGTTGATCCTATTTTTAGGATTGTACATTATGTTTCATTATGCATAAATTACAAGCACATTTGAATTTACTTATGATTATGATTAACGTGAGTTAGATTTATGTTTAATTGAATTGTTTAATATATTATTGAATTGTACTCGGGTTGAATATTGTTGAATTGGACTGTTGGATTGAATATTATTTGACAGGTTATATGGGATGAGAAAAAATAAACTGCTCTGGAACTAGAGATGGTTTTATCGACGGATTTACCGACGGATTTACCGACGGATTATCCGTCGGTAAGTTTGGCGCATAATTGGTACTTACCGACGGATTTGTTATTCCGTCGGTAAGTGTCATGGGTATTACCGACGGAATATCCGTCGGTAAATACCCATGAAACTTACCGACGGATTTGCTATTCCGTCGGTAAGTGTCATGGGTATATTACCGACGGAATATCAAATCCGTCGGTAAGTGTCATGGGTATTACCGACGGCATATCCGTCGGTAAATACCCATGAAACTTACCGACGAATTTGCTATTCCGTCGGTAAGTGTCATGGGTATTTTACCGACGGATATTTCGTCGGTAATACCCATGACACTTACCGACAGAATAGCAAATCCGTCGGTAAAATTTACCGACAGCACTATTACCGACGGATTTATGCCCGTCGATAATCCGTCGGTAATATCTATTTACCGACGGATTTTATTACTTACCGACGGATTTTGTTCGTCGGAAATTTCGTTTTTTCTTGTAGTGTGAATCACATGCTCAAGCAACAGTAAAAAAGAACATCAAGAACAAAAAATGAACAATTGAGAAAAGTAAATAAGAGTTGAAGTTAATATTCTATGAGATAGAGATGTATGTATAAACTTTCAACGATTATTTTTAGGATAAATAATACGCATAATTATATATAATAGTTATCTTTAGGGATGCTTTATTATGATTATTATTGTGTTTGGAGATAAAAATAAAATATAACTGAATATTAAACACTATTTTTATGGGTAAATTACACAAACCCTCTAAATTTGGAATTCAAATATATTGTATGACACATGAGACCGTTATATACAAAATTGTCTTTGTCCGTTTGATAATCTTAGAAAAAGTCCTGATTGACGATAACATGTCGACGACAATATAATGGTGTAGTCAAAATATCACATTTAATTGCAACCCACGAATTTATAGGAATTTTTTTATCACAACGTTGTTTCCTCTTGAAGTTTGGTTGATTAAGAAAAACATTACTGTTATCATAATTTCTCTAACTTTCACTCAAAATGGTATAGAACAATCAACAATTCTAAGAAGCCAATGTGTTGAACAGATATTCTGATATCAAGACTTCTGAGTAATTGTGTTACTACTGTACAAAAGGCTTTTTACGTCGGTTAAAATGGAATTTCTACGTCGGTTAAAACGGCGACATAGATACGGGGGTCATAGAAAGTAAGACTTTCTACGTCGGTTCCTAATAACCGATGTAGAAAGTAAAGATATTCTAATCGATCATAACTGTTTCTGATCGGTCATAGAAAGACTTTCTACGTCGGTTAGTCAGGGAACCGACGTAGAAAGTCTTACTTTCTATGAGCTATTCTGATCGGTCATAACTGGTTCTGATCGGTCATAGAGCTATTCTGATCGATCCTAACTGATTCTGATCGATCCTAACTGATTCTGACCTGTCATAACACTTTCTATGTCGGTTAACACTGATAACCGACATAGAAAGTCTTACTTTCTATGTCGGTTAAACTTATAACCGACATAGAAAGTCTTACTTTCTAACTTTCTATAACCTCAGTATCTATATCGGTTAATAGTAACCGTGATTGTATGTGTTATCAATGTCGGTTATGCCTATAACCGACATAAAATGTTAAACTTTCTACGTCGGGTATGTCATTACTCGACGTAGAAAGTACTTTCTACGTCGGGTAATGACATAACCGACGTAAAAAGTGTTATTTTTTTAAAAAAAATCTGCATTTTCTTCACAGATGCTACCTTTCTTCGAGTAGACCTGCCTATTCATCACAGTTCCAGACAAATATTCACAGATATGTACAGTTCATATATAGTTCCAGACAGATATGTACATATGAAACATATTGAAATCAATATATGTACCTCGGTCCTGACAGCTTCATTTACTTAAATGAATGTAAATTTGCTAACTTAAATCAATTCAATCTAAATTGTTACAAGTCAAATTTGCTATGAAGATTGAATACTTAAAAGGAAAGAAGCTCACCGCTTCTCTAATATCGTCTAACACTTCAATCTTCATTGGAGATGATTCTGTAAATGCCTACATATTGAAACATTTCAGATTTAGAAACCATTTACATAATTGGCATATTTGACTTAATTATAGTATATTTACCTCCCTCCATGAGCCCATAATATTTTTGTCTACGATGGTGTGCATGTGCTTCATCACATAATACCCGCACTCATGGCTTCCCGTTGGCGTGGACACTACAAGTTAAATACATGTCGATTAACTTTAAATGACAAATTGAACAACAAGTAAGAGGTGTTTGGTCACCTTTGGTGCAATATACGTCAACTTCTTTCAAGCATGAGATGAAAGGCCTTGCAACCTTAGGTGAGCTTCCAAAGCTCTACAAAAGGACAAATAATTTTGGTGTAAGTAGTGCACATATGATACAACAATTAAAAAAACCAAACTTACGCGTCTATGTGCTTTCTAATACCAAATCATTTGGTTTCTTGTGTAATGAACACAAGAGAATCACAAGAAATTGCCGAGGAACAATGATTATGAGCCGCCAATGACCCCCGCACGTTGAAATAATATTAGTAAAATTTCAGCTTTACATAAATGTGCATTAATTTATAAGATGCATACTTACCGATGCAAGTAAGGTGCTAAGTAGACTTCTTTGCCCCCAGCTTGAAATGCCTCTATTAAGTACGTTTGCACCTCTTCAGCCTTTATTCCCAACTGACCGAATGGCAACAAGGTCAAGAAATCCATAGAGAAAGCGAATCTTCCTCTCAACACACAAACGATGTAAATACCTTCAACATTGAAAATAAATAAAGTTATAAAATAATGTACCAGTGAGAATATAAAAAATATGTAAATATACTTACATTTCTCAAAGCTGCAACACCGATACACATAGCATATCAAGTACTCAATGAGAATATCAAAAATATCCCTTTGGAGTAAGAAAAAGGGATCGTCTTGGTCCCGCATACGACTTCGGGTGGCATATCTAACTCGTATGGAAGTGGTCCCGATAGTCACCGCCAGTGCACCGACTCGTCAGCGTATGGTGGTGGTGGTGATTCATGCACAACTTCCTTTGCTTTTTCAACCTCTTTCTATACAAGTACCAAAAATCAATAACATTAATATACATCAACCTATCAAAAAGTAATAAGTACTATCGTTCAATGCATAAATCAACCTCGTGCATGTGTCGGGATGGGTCTTGTTAATGAAACTCGGCCATAAGATAAAATTTCCAGTGTGCCTGTCCCACTCGTTTGAACCTCTTCGAGGGAATAGGGATTGGGGCAACGAAGATCCCGACATCTACAACCACCACTCTTATCATATCATCTCCAATACTCGGTGGTGGATGGTTGACCCCAATGCATACATTTTCCCTAAGGTAAACAAAGGATAAAATATTTTAGACTATATAATGCTTAACACCGTACCAAATACATGTCAAAGATATAATACGTACCGTATGCCACCAAATGCTCTGGAGGACCCGCAACATACAACTCACAGCCAGCAGTAGTCGTAGGAGCAACCTCTCGCCCTCTATCGGAGCATCACAACTCTCCTTTGTGCCGACATGAATCGGGGATGCCTCTCGTGCGGGGACGTAAGGTCGAGAGGACAAAGATGCCAACTCTGCTCGCATTGAGCTCAATAACTCGCCTTCAAGTCGAGTACACCTCATCTCGAATCTCCTTCCTAATTTGTTGTTTGAGGGACTCAAACTCTTGCTCATTCGCATGCCTCAAAGAAGGAGTTGCCACTGATGGGGCACCAAAGTACCGTCTCGATGCCCACTCCTCGTCCAAGCACCACGAACACGTCCAGGATGCTCTGGGGTACCAATGGCCACCGCCAATATATCCCGACGGCCATGTGGGTGGAATGATCCCCGAGTGCTCGCTCAACCAACTCATCCTACAACACAAAGGAATGATTTTTTAGCAAATACATATGCCTATTGTAGTATAACATATATAATTAGTTTAGGATATGCTACTTACAATACGTTGAGCAACAACATTAGTTTGCTCGTATAAGTAATTCCCCGATGAGTTCTCGCGAGCTCTCTTCCATTTATCATGGCGTGAAGGGCGGGTGACGTAACTCACAACCGAGTCATCTCGAAGGTAGACTTGAAGAAGTCTCCTTCATCATCTTCTCCTCCAATTTCTCATAACCCCCACGAGACAACCTCGTGGGGTGGATATTCTTTCTCCGAATATCCCGTGCCTTTCGCCGCTTGGCCTGTTGCATTCCATGTTAAATACCAAATTTAAAACCTCTATTTAAAAAAAATGACCGCAAACAAATGACAAATGTGCTAACCCGAAAGCTAGCGTCTAAACGCCGAGTCCGAAATGCCCGCCATGTCTCCTCATCCAAAAACCGATATCGGTCACATGGGTTCTTGTTGCTCAATGCCCCATATATGTATCGACTAGTCGATCACTCTTAAAACCTCTCCAACTGCTCCTCAAAGATATGAGATCCACTTTCTCCTCAACAAAGTGGTGTTAGGGACATCATATGTGACCTACACAATAAAAATAACATGAAGTTCCCAAAAAGTTAAATATATATACATGTTAAATGCTCAATAAGAGTAGGTACCAGGATACTCGCCAAATTTGGTTCTTCAGATGTCTCCGGAACATGGTCCCAATCCTCAATAAGAATACTAACCTTGCTTCTCCCAAGCAAGGCCACATAGCTAGTGAATCTAGCACTATGCTCTCCTCGTGGCTCTACCCGTTTGCATGTCAAACTCGGATAGGCAATTTCCGATCGGAGCTACGACCGATATTCAACTCCTCAACCGTGTAGCACGCCTACCCTTTTTCCCTGGTAGACTACCGACTCGATCACCACCTTGTGTAGGAGGGGGGACTGTGGTAGAGGAGGGGTACCGTGATGAATCTGCCATATCTCGTGTTCAAAGAAAAAAATAATAGTTATTAGTTTAGACAAAAAAGTGCATACATTAAAAAATAATACATTAAAAAAAGTGCATACATTATCAAGTTGGAACATTCTCCCAAAATCCTTCCATATGGTCATAACGTATGACATGCACATCATCTATTTCTACATTAACACTCAAGTTTGGCATATTTGAAGAGAAACATGGTGTCTCCGGTATATCAAGTACTAATTCATCATTCTCATCGAAGTATACATGGGTTTTCCTTGTAGAACCACTCGACCATCCTTTGTTAGCGGATCGCTGACATAAAACACTTGTTTTGCCTCGAGATGCCATGATAAATGGTTCTTCTGGATAACGAGTATTTTCAAGGTTAACCAAGGTAAATCCAAGATCGTCTGTGAAGATGCCAGCATTAAAATCAACCCACTTACATTTAAAAATAGGTACTCGAATATCGTGTAATCTATTACCCAAATCTCTTCAATTACACCAAAGTAGCCCATTGACGCCCTTATCTGGATATTTATCCTTTGAACTCGAGAAATGCATTGATTCAACCACCACCATGACTCCACTATTTTGCATTGTGCTTATTTCATCTTCTCCCTTTGTATAAAATGAATAGTTATTTATATCATACCCACCCCAACATATCACATCAAAGTTTGGCTCACATGCTAGCCACTTTAAGTGTATCGAAGTCGTATTGTCACCTTCAACTTGTTGTTTAAACCACTTCAAAAAGCTCTTGTCGTGTTCAATGATCACCCACTTTTAGGCATACGTGGATTATTTCGCTTCACAATGTCTTTATGAGCACTTAAGTAGGGGATGACTTCTTCACCGTTATTCAATATGTACAAATGCGCTTGAAGTACTTCATCTCGACACATTGTCACAACTTTTGCACCTCGAGTTCCTCTACCAAGACCTATTCCATGGTAACGAGTCTTAGGTAACCCTATAGCTTCAACTTCTGATAAGTATTTTGTGCAAAACTCAATAGCTTCCTCTCGCAATATATCTTTGAACAATTGATGCTTCAGGACGATATTGGTTCTTCACATACCCTTTTAATATTTTCATGTATCGCTCAATAGGGTACATCCATCGTAAGAAAACCTGGACCACGATTCTAACTTCCCTGGCTAGATGAACAATCAAGTGAACCATAATATCAAAAAATGATGGAGGAAAGTACATCTCAAATTGACACAATATGACTGCAGCCTCATTCTCTAACTGATCCAAAACATCCTGGTCCATAACTTTACTACATATGGCATTAAAAAAAAGCATAATCGAAGTTAAGGAATATCTAATATTCTCTCGGTAAGATACCTCGAATAGCCACAGGTAGAAGTTGTTGCATCAATACATGACAATCATGAGATTTTAACCCAAGCAATTTTAGATCTTTCATAGATACAAGTCTCTTCACATTGGAAGAGTAACCAAATGGAACCTTCACACCTCGTAAAAACTCACAAAAACTTCTTTTTTCTTTTTTAGACAAGTGTGTGACATGCCTGGAGGCAAGTATGTTCGGTTACCATGAGGTTGAGGAGTTAATTGTTCTCTTATACCCATTTCAACCATGTCCAAACGAGCATTGACACCATCTTTTGTTTTTCCTTGAATGTTAAGGAGCGTTCCGATGATACTGTCACACACATTTTTCTCTACATGCATGACATCTATACAATGCCTCACATCAAGAACCCTCCAATATGGAAGAACAAAAAGGATTAACATTTTCTTCCATATACCTGTGGCTTTCTTTTACGTCTTTCCAAACTCACACGAAATCGAACTTACTCGTTGATATACTTGTTCCCCACTTAAAGGTGTTGGGGCTGCATCATTTTCTTGACACCCGTTAAATGATTTTTTTAATTTACGATATGAATGGTTTGAAGGAAGAAATCTTCGGTGTTCAAGGTACACTATTTTCCTTCCATGTTGTAGTTGATAGTGACATGTGTCTTCTTCACATATCGGGCAAGCTTTATGTCCCTTTGTGTTGTAGCCACTCAAATTACCATATGCTGGAAAGTCATTAATTGTACAAAATAACATTGCACGCAACTTGAATAAGTCACCTGTGTACCCATCAAACACATCAACACCTTCCTCCCACAACATCTTCAACTCTTCAACCAATGGGCTTAAAAAAACATCAATGTCATTTCCAGGTTGTCTGGGACCCGAGATCATCAAAGATAACATCAAGTACTCACGAATCATTTCCTCCAGCTGATCATCCATCTCTAGATCAACTTCTTCTTTGTCTTCTACACTTGGCATGTTTAATAATTCACCATGCCATGTCCACTTTATGTAACTCTTTAGGAAACCATCACAAAGAACATGTTCCCGAATAACTTCAGTCGGTAATCTTCGCTCATTCAAGCAGTTAACACAAGGGCAATAGAATCTTCCATCATTATCCGGAACATTCATCTTAGCAAATTCAAGGAATTGTTCTACTCCACTCTCATATTCATTTGTTGTTCGTCTATAATTGATCCAACTCCGATCCATTGTTACAAATCTAATTTTCAAAATCAAATTAGCTACGTAAAACACGAAATAACTACATTATAATGCCTACACAAAATCCAACTCCACTCTCAAAATAACTACATTATAATACAAATCTAATTTTCAAAATCAAAATCACGAAAGAATGTCTACAGAAACACATTCAAATGACTAAACTACTTACAATACATCTCTAAATTAGCTAAAGGCACCCGTGATGTTTCCCTCTCTTGACAAAGCATTATTACTTACCAGATTCAGTATCAGTAAACCTACAATGGCTAAAGCAAGCACGAAAACTTACCTCTTGAAGACCTACAGAGGTGGCAGGTGGCGTGACGTGCAGTAGCCGGTGGGGAGAAACGTATCACAGGCGACGGCACCAACGACAGTAGCAGCGAAGCGGCACGACGTACGCGTTGGCAGGTGGCGTGACGAGCAAATGTGGGTGCGGAGAAACGTACACAGGCGAACGGGGAGCTCTGCTATGGGTGAACTGATGAAATGAAATGAAGCGTAGGGAGAAACGTACACAGGCGAACGGGGAGCTCTGCTATGGAGGAAGTGGTGACAAGAAATGGAAGATACTATGTCGGTTGCCCTAACACCCGTCATCAAAGACACTTTCTATGTCGGGTAAATTTTAACCGACATAGTAAGTGAAAAGTTCACTTTCTATGTCGGGTAAATCTTACCCGACATAGAAAGTGAACTTTCTATGTCGAGTAATATTTAACCGACATAGAAAGTGAACTTTCCACTTACTATGTCGGTTAAAATTTACCCGACATAAAAAGTTTATGATTTTATTACAAAATTGCCACCGCACTACATACTATGACGGGTGGACTATGACCGTGATAAAAACTCGTCATAGAATGCTATTTTTCCACTAGTATGTGATGAAGTTTGATGTCAGTTTGAAATGTTATTTTCAACCATATTAAGTTTTAAAAGATCATTCTCAAAAGAATTTTCTTCATTTCTCTAATAGTCAATGTTACAGGACAAAATGTTGTGCAAAAGTTGTCACTGCCATCCATTTCAGGACAAAGAAACTGTGACATCATAAGACAAATATGGAAGCAAGGTGTGAAAGAACATTCAGAAATGTGAAAATACCTGGTAGGAATTGAAGAGTATTCCGAGATAGCTTGGAATTCAAGTGAGAAAACACTATTTGTCACATTCAGGTTGAAAAAATTGCGTAGTTGAAGTAGTTTGTTAATTAGTAGACATTACACACACTGAAAGAACAGCTTATTTTTTGTAAACTTTTTAATACATTTGTCCAATTGATATGGTTTTTCGTGTCTGCAAACTGTGAGCACAAAAGCCCCTATAAATGGAATGTTCTTTCTATGTTTATGGTGTGATGATTCACAAAACATAATTTGGTTACATTTATCTTCTCTCAGGGCTCTAATTTGTGAATCTGTTCAACATTGTTCTAAAGAATAGAAACATGATACTAAGCCTTGATGTCAAAAGAACAACGCAAAACAGCTCTATTCAATGCTTCACAAGTTTAGAAGTGTCCTTTGTCCAACGCAAGAAAGGTCAAGTGTTGCTGACAAGAGTCAACCATGTAATACTTCAAAAGAATCATAGTCAATGATAAACCCTACAGGGAAAAGCAACACCAGAAGAGTTAAAACCAAAGATTTGTGCTCAAAACATTCTGATGATGAGACCCAATTCCATCAACTGTTGGAAAGAGAGAAGGACTAAACTAAAAGCTATTGCACCCTAAAGAAATTAGTGAATAGCACTGTTTATCAGATGTTTTGAACAAATAAGAATAACTAGTTTTGAAAATCTAAACAAGGTTGAAGGAAAGAAAACATTGCAACATAGCCTTATCACTGTGAATCTTGCGGAGTTATTCTCCAAGTCTTTTGAAGTCTGATTATTTACAAGAACGCTTTGCAGCAAGTTGCTGAGTGTGTATTTGTATCCCTATTTAAACTATAGGCATCGACTCGTGACTACTATACTTATCTTTGTAATCTTGATATGGTAGCGATTGAAGAGATTTCTTAGCTTATAAAGACTAACGAAGATCAAATACTACTTTTCATGTAGCATGGAGAAGCAACGGTGCAAGAAAACCAGATAATATAAAAATCTCAATGGTTTGCTAAGCATTAAGTGTAGTCACATTATTTATTTGGCAGATAACTCAGTATAAAGCTTCCTGACTCTTCTATTCTCTTACTATTATACGTTCATTAAATTTCTTTGTAAAGTTAACAGAGAAATTTGTAAGATAATTTAGTTAAACTTGAACTATATATGCTATTGACTTAAGGGATTCTTCTTATTCACCTAGTGTTTCTACTTCTTTATCCAAGTGGGAAAGACTTGAGATCCTTCTACTCTTTTGAAGAAAAATTTGAGAAAACTGGAAGAAAAAGTCACACGCCACCTTAAGATTATGTATTTCATAATATATTCAAACTCAACCTTCATTTTTACACTATAATGTCTGAGAAAAATAAGAATACAAACTTCTAACTGGGCTATATTGTATGGTGCGGTGATGGGTTATAATTGAATTTAGCATTTAAAAATGAATGGGGGTGTACAGCCTAGGTAGGATGGTCCAAAAAAAATTAGCTTACTATATTTTTAGTCCTTATAAAATTAGAAAATTTTGTAGGGAATAAAATCATACTCAGGCTAATATAATTCTATTAGAAACAGGTTATAAAAATTTAAAAGAAAAAAAAAAGAATATAGCTTTAAGAATAAATTTATTACCTCTCATTAAAAAAAGTGAAAGTGTCTCTCTAGGAATTTAGAGTTTATAAGTGAAAATCATTTCTTTATTTTAAAATATTGTATGTTCTAAGCCACCTTGCAATCATTTTTACAAAGAATATCTTTAGCTAAATTATACAAACAATCATTCATCTTTTAGGTTTTATTTGGTTTTGTCCTTATCAAAATAGTGATTAACTCTATCCATCTTCTCCTTCCGCTTATCAATTGCAATAGATAATGACAATACAAATACCTTAACGACATAAACGAAACAGAGAAAGAAGCCTCATTTTCTCAACCAATAAAAGAAAAGAAGTTTTATTTTTTATATCTGTTAAATTTTGGCATAAAAAAGTTAAATCCTCGATGCTAGAGTGATTGAAGAGGAGAGACTTTTGGAAGCATGAACTTGGAGTGTTCAAGGAGATGCCTTTCACTTAGCCAAAATCCTAAAATACCTTTTGGAACAAAACCAAAAAAGAAAATTGACTAGAAGCCAAAATAAATTTAGTCTAAAATAAAACATATTATCGTGTATTTATAAATGTTATATTATTTAAAAGTTGAAATTAAAGATAATTTATATATATTTATATATTTTTTTTATTAATTGAGACATTTTAAAAAATAAAATCGTAATAAATAAATTTTTTAAAACGACAACATTTGAATGGAACAACGCAGAAAACAAAATATATAATTTTCTAGTAAGTGAAATACTGACCTAAGGCAATGGTCACAACAAATAAAATCCTGAATTGTGTTTTTGAAGGGTTTAGCTTCCATTTACGAAGAGACTTCACTTTTGCACTATTTGCAGGAGGTCCACAAGTGAATGGGATGGTGAAACTTGTACCAATTATTCGTCACAAAGACCATCTTTGCTACCATAATCCACAACTTCAATTTAAAAGACTGTGGATCATAACTTGAATTCAGAAGTGCAACACGTTAGATTTCCACCTGGGTGGAGAAAAGGTAGAAGGACCAGACATGGGTGTCGACTGCATTTTGTGATTCTCCTTTTTAGGTAAGAGAAGAAAATGGTAAAAAATAATATAATCCAAGAAAAGTAAGATAAGCACTAATGACAAATCTCCCCATACATTTTATTATTTCTTAACTTTAGCTTTACAACTTATTATTTGAGTCACGTCTCTTTCCTTGGCCAGATTTGAGGCAAAGAAGTGCATTTGCCAAGCAATTTGTGCCAAACTTAATGAATTTAAAACTAGCATGCGAACTCAGAACCAGAGTCTAATGCTATCCACAAAATGAAGTTTTATTGTAATTTAATTACAAGTTTCTTAACCATATATAATCCTCCATAAAATATATTGCAACTTGAAGCAATGTGCACTTACTACTTGATCTTACCAGGCATATTCCTATTTATTGGTTCTTTAATGTGATGAAGCCTCCTCAAGAATTAGGTGCTAATGTTAGGTATGCTGTAAGAACTAGCAAGATATATATTATAAGATATGAGGTATTTTTTTAATTAGAGACTTAGTTATGTTTTGGTATTAGTAAGTGCGAAAAATTAATAATAATTTATTTATACTTTTTTTTTCATTTTATCAAATTACCATTTAAAGATAAAATTTGTATTTTAAAAGTCAAAATAATTCAAATATAAAAACTTATAATAAAGTTAAAATATTATAATTTATGTTGAAGTAATACCAATAAATAAAAATATAATCAGTTTATAAAAATATTATAGTTTTTCATATTTTATGTTTAAGAAATAGGTGATAAATTAAGGCAGTAGATATTGTTAGAGAAAATAGCTAATAAAAAAGAGTAAAACATAAGAATGTTGTAATATGAGTTGAAACGAAGAAGATGGAATTGAGAAATGTGTGGTTGGTCTCATGATCTTGGGGCACTAGGCACACAGTGGAAGTAGGTGGACATCAATGTGGAAACTTATTGCAAAGGCTCGTTGGCAACCCACTTCATACGGCACCCCATTACGTGTAACTTTGATTTGATTGGACAACTCACTCACATTTTCATTGCATAATACATTTCATCACTTTTTTTCTCCATTCATCATACAAAAATGTTATTGTCTACATGGCTTTGGGGATTTATAATTCTAAAGACAATGCCCTCAACAATTATGCACACCCCACTATCCTCTTGTCTCATTCTTGCTTTGCAAGAAAATGACACACATTCAAATAACATTCCTTATACATGAAACATCTGGAAATACTACATCATCACTTCATCAATGCAACAGGTTTATCGTATCAAAATAAATTATAAAAAATCTGTCCTTTCTAATCACTGACTTTTTCTTTAGCTTTCTTCTTTTTGTTTCCTTTGACCAACTTTTTGTTTTAAGTAGGGGCTGATTTACAAATAATGCATGCAATATTTTTGCCTTTTCTTTACTGAAAAAATAAGAAAAAAAATCATCTTATTTTTTCTTTGTGTTAGTGGCAAATCGAGAAAGTGATCGACCATTCGATGTCCAATTAGAATGGCATGACACATAAAATCGAAAGTTAGAGTTGGAATCAGAGAAGCAATAGTCAAAAGTTTATTGTGGAACAAACCAAGAAATTAGAAGTATATGATGCTAAGATAAAAAGGAATCGAAAGTATATCCGAAGTTCTCGATAAAATCGAAAGTATAAATCGAAAGAGAGGTTAACACGCGTGAAATCGAAATCGTGGTCAGATCATAAAGAGGAGTTAAACACGCATTTAGGAAACAGTTTCTAAATTGTGGCAGAAGTTGAAGATCATGGGAACGTGGGTGCAGTTTTGACACCATAGAAGAAGAAACTGCAACTCGCACGAAGAACGTGGTAGCAGTTTTTGTTAACTGCTCCTGGAAGGGTTGAATGATGCCCTATAAATAGTGCAAAGGAGGAAGGAACAAAAGGGGGAGCAAAAATTGGCAGAACACAGAACCAGTAGTGAAAAGTCTACCGGAGAAACGACGAACACCATGAAGCTTCTGGCGGTCTGGATTTCCCTGCTCACGGAGCACATTTATCGCTTTCTTTATTTTCCTTGGTAATTTACTTTGATGCAACTTAAATTCAGCAGTCTTATGTTTCTGTATTTTCGATTCCTTGCCCATTTCAATTCAATGCAAATTTAAGTTTATGCATTTAGGTTTCCATGATTTAGCATTCTTGCAATCTCGATTTCCTGTCATTTACTTTTCTTGCAATTTCGATTTCTTGTCATTTATATTTGCGCTGTTTTCGATTCCTTGCTATTTACAATTCATGCAAATTTGGGGTTTTCGCACTTTACATTTCCTCGCAATTTAACATTCTGTTTTTCGATTCGATAGTCTTAATGTTTTCGATACTTTAAATACAAAACACCAAAAAACAGTATTTTCGATATCCTGTAGTTTTCGATTCTCATACACGTTTTCGATTGAAAATCAAATTGCTAGCCTAAATAAAAAGAACTTACGTGGTAGAGTTTTGATTAGGACCAAAACACCCTTAGAATCGAGATCGATCGAAATTCCACCAGAAACACTTTGGTTTGCTGTACAGAGATCATACATAATCCGTACTAGTATTTATTTTGTTTTTCGTATTATCTATTTTCATATTATTAGTCTTCTATTAATCAATTTTATTGAAATATTATTAGTCTTGTCTTGAACTTAATTAATTTGGTTAAAAATTAATTTATAAAAAAAATATATAAGTTTTTCTAGTTTTGGAAAGCTGCAAAACTATAACTTAAAACAGGGTGACATGTGATATTATGATCACTACCAAAATTTTGAATTTTCTTTAGTATTAAATGCAAAAATATTTCTTGTCACTCTCACTCTTTATATGGAGTACTTTGGCCAAGAGTTATAACTATATATACAATAATACATGAAATCTTGTCTCATCAATAGGTTTTGGAACTGTTTCCCCATCTCGTTGTCATGGCTAGGTTTTATATGATCAGACAAAAATGATATGATATTTGCAAAATACTTAAATATGTTATTTTTCTTCCCATGACATATTTCACCTGTCTTATTTGGATAAAAAAATTAAAATTATTAAATTTGATATTTTGTTTTCATAAATTGTGTTGTGGGTAAATTATTATTTTTTTAGAAATTTCAATTATTATTATAATTTATTAAAATTCTCTATTGTGACTAGTAAGATTCGAGTCTAGTACCTTAGTAACTTAGAGTTGAAAATTGATACTTCAATCACTAAGTTATACTACAAGAAATATAACTTTTAGTGACAAATATAAAATTTGTCACTATATATATATATATATATATATATATATATATATGTATATATATATATATATTATATTTATATATTGGATGTGAGGGTGCGCTCGAAGGTAAAAGTGTATGTCGAGTGAGTTTTCAAAATTTTGATGCTAAATTTGTGAGCGAGTCTCTTTATATGTGTTTGTAATATAATGACAAGAATCAAAGTTATTTTTCATTTCTTTCTTAAGGGTGAACTGATCGACTAATAATGGGGATCATATTGGTGGAAATATAGGAAGTCGAAGGATAGGGTTAAGGTTCTAGTATGAGGTTTCCTGGGTTTTGGTTGGAATTGAGGTCGTCGGGGTTAGGTTCAAGCTCACCAAAGCTTAGGTTAAGGTTTGATGTCACCACATTTTCAGGTTACTTGGATTCAAGGTCGTCGAAGTTTGGGTTAGGGTTGGGGTTCAAGATCATTGGGGTTGGGTCGAGGCTAAGGTTCCACTACAAGAAAAATTGAATTTTCTAACGGACAAAATCCGTCAATAACTAAGAAAATCCGGCGGTAAATAGATATTACCAACGGATTATCGACAGACAAAAATCCGTCGAAATTGTGTTGTCAGTAAATATTACCGATGCATTTGAAAAGTCCGTCAAGTAATTATCGACATATTTTTATTATTTATTAAAATTTAAATTATTATTCGATTAAGAGAAGTGTCACTAAGATTATTCAAACCAAGTACCTTAAAATTGAAGAATAATACTTTAACCACCAAACTACTAGGATTTTCTGAAATTATATTTATACAAAAAATGTATATCCGTGTAAATATATAAATACAAATATATTTATATAGTTATATATTTATATGTTGGATATGAGGATGCACTCGAGGGTGAAAGTGTGTGTAGAGTGAATTTTCAAAATTTGATGTCAAATTTGTGAGTAAGTCTCTTTATATGTGTTTGTAATTTAATGACAGAATATAATATTTATAATTTATTTATATAATGATATAAAATAATTTTTTCTTTTTTTATTTTTTATTTTATTTTATTTTATTTTATTTTATTTTAATTTATTCTTTTTATCTTTTTTTATTATTATTATTTAATTAAAATTATCATATTAAAATAATTTTTCAATATTAAAAATACTTAAATATTTATTTTTAAAATTATTAAATTTAACAAATTATTATAAATTAATCTAATTATGATTAAATTAAATTATTAAATAAAAAAGTATTTAATTTTTTAATTAGGTGAATAATTAATTTATTAGAATATATTTAAAATTAAGTAATTATTATATAATTTTAAATATTTAATTTTTTTAATTTAATGTTGATTTTTAAAAATATAATTTAAATTAGTCGATAACTAATTATTAATTTACCAATGGATATCCAGTCAATAACTAATTATTCATTTACAAAAATTATTAATTTATCGACGATTATATCCGTCGATAATTAATTGTTCATTTACCGACGAATATATTCATCGGTAATTTATTGTTCATTTACCTGCGGACTTACCGGTGGACATATCTGTCGGTAATTAATTGTTCATTTACTGATAGATTTACCGACGGATATATCTGTCCGTAATTAATTGTTCATTTACTGATAGATTTACCGACGGATATATCCATCGGTGATTAATTGTTCATTTACTGACAGATATCCATCGGTAAGACCAAATTTCACAACTACTTTAAATCCATTGGTAATCAATTATTTCCGATGACTACATATCTGTCGGTAAATATCCATCTGTAATTAATGATTTTTTTGTAGTGTTCAACATCACTGGGGTTTGGGTTAGGGTTTGAAATCAATATGATGATTTGGGTTTGGCTTGAGATTGGGGTTCGATGCTGCCAGAGTTAGGTTTAGGCCTCTAATTCGCTGAGGTTGAGGCTGAGGTTGGGTCGCTTGGGTTTCAATTAAGTGTTTTGGTCTCTGACGTTTGAAATTCAAGGTTACTGGGTTGGATTTCAAGTCATTGAAGTTGAGGTCAAGTCACGGATGTTGAGTTTCAGGTTGCGGTGTTGACATTCCAGGCTTCTGTTAGGTTAGAGATAACTTCCAAGTTAACTATTGAGGGTGGGAGAGATGAAGGGTCTAGTCAAATTAAGCATGGTCTCGGACAACAATGGTGAGATTCAACAATGGCCGGTAAAAGGTCATGAGTTAGACCAATGTGGTTACACATATGGTAAAATGTGAGCGCTAAGAAGATGAAAATTTGGGAAGGTAATAATTAATAAAATATAATTTTTTACTAATTAAATGAATTAAAAATTAAATTAAATAATAAAGTGACTCGAAATAGTACCTGATTTTATGTGACAAAAAAGTTAATTACTAGACTCGAAAAATAATAATTTGGTTACTAATTTAGTAACGAGATAGTAATTAAATTTTTATGTTAATGATTTCGATTACTATTTGATATTCTAATAATGTATGTTGAGGTTTACTCATATTGTTTTAGTAGAATATAATAAATATGAAATTATTATAAAAATCAAAGAGATAATTTAATATTTTTTAATGTAATATTATTTTATGAAATTAAATTCAAATAATTTTATAAAAATATTTCAAAGTACTATTGAAAAAAAAGAGATTATAATTACTTAAAAATATTTTATTAATAAAAAAATAATAATTAACTATATTGGTGTAGTTTTATAATATAAACATTTAATTTTATTTTTTATTTTTTATTTTATTTTTTATATTTTTCTCTCAAATAAACAAATATACGTTTTATTATAAATTTTTTTCTCTTTAATTACACTTTATCGAGAGTATCTAAGTGAGAATTTGTGATAACTATTCATGAGGAAGGCTAATCAAATAAATTTCATCCTTATAAAGTGTTTTTAATTTGTTGACCTTAATTCCTATGTTTAAAAAGGGTTTGAAATCATACACATCCCTAAAATGTATTAAGATTTTAAATCAATTGATAATATATAAACATATTTAAACTATATTACACAAGAATAAATCTACGTATCATGATTATTTGCCTTTTGTTTTTGTTGCTTACTACTTGCAGATTTAAAATCTAAGTAGAGTAAATCTATTTTTCAAATCAAGTGATGTATTTATACATTTTTAATTATACACAGATTTATTATAAAATATTGCAAACAAATTTAAATCAAATGATATATTTATATATTTTTAATTATACACAAATTTATCATTGGCAATAAATTTAAATATATAAGATTAAGAAATATTTAATAAAAATTTACATGTACGTGTTGCCAACCAGCCTCTTTGTATGCTCCCATTGGTGGAAATTTAGTGATGTGGTCAACGTGTTCGCTGTCTATTCTCAGTTGGTTCTTCACGATTTGGTGTTTATGGCGGATCAAGAGTGCTAAGTGGGTCAAACAAAGCAAATAGTTTGGCACATTCCATTCACATATTGCAATATGTGAAAACTTGTTCAATTTAAGGTAATTACAATACCAGTTAACGTTGTTTAATTAGGATGATGAAGCTGTCGTTAACGACAAAGGTGTGAGTGAAACGGCACTGCTTGGTTGCATGAAACGGCAGCGTGCGGGAGTGAAGGCAATTGCGTTTGTTCTAAAAAATCACGAGAGAAGCGTGTTCTGGTGTCGCCTTCATACCTTATCCCTCTTTCTTAGAATGACGTAAAATGTGCCTTGTCAGATTCTCACTCACATTCCATATTCCTAACTATCATTTTCTTTTTTCTTTTTTTTCATTGTTATCCTTCTCAACCCAATTCATTCTTCTTCTTCTTCTCATTTTTTCTTAACAATGATCATCATGTATCTTAACTTAACTCCTTTCAGGTTTTCTGAGTAAAAAATTCAGAGTGTAAGTGGAATAGGTTCCATCATAACCATACACTACTTTTAGGTGGTTAATGTATCATTCATTAATAGAGATAATGTAATTTATTCTTTAATTTCATGCTTCATAATTGGCGTTGCTATGCTTTGAGGAATCAGGATTTAAAACTGTTTTTATTTTAATCAGGTTTATGTTTATTACATTCTTTTCATTTTTTTAGATATACTCCATTCATCAGTTTTTTTTAATTAAACAAATTTGAATTATTCATTAATTTATTTCTCATTAATTATCCCGAAAAGACCATATATCCTTATTTTCTATTTTTCACAATTTGAATGAATAATGAATTTTCTTAGACTTTCTTTTCGCTCAAAACTTATCAGCAACAATATAAAAATCCACCCAAATAAAATTAATATCAGTTTTTTTTCTCTTCCAATTCTTAATTTTACATAAGATAAAATCATTCGAATTATATATAAAAATCAATTCTCTAATCGTAATTATTCCCCATACCCAATCTATTCCAAACTCTAGAATATTTAAATATAGATATAAGAAAAAACGTAGAAAGATTAATAAGGGGACAAATTTTGCTCAACCTTAAAATTTGAAAAAAGAAGAAGAAAAAGAATGAAAGTAGACACAATTTACATTAATAAAAACCAAAGCAAAATTACATTGAAGCTTAAAATTATATGCATATTGCATAGTTACGAGAAATGTATAAATGAAGATGGGAAAATAGCAATTTATGCAATGTGTATATGATATAAAATTGAGGTGTGCAAATAATTGGAAAGCACTATTATTTGGTAGAATGTGGAAAAAAAGGGGGGGTAATAAACAAGAATTAAAGTTAAATTAATTGGGGAAAAAAGCACGCGACAAAGGTGCAAAAAGTCATCCACTCCCACAAACAAGAAATAGTCCATTTTTTGTAATATAGTGATAAAGTAGGGGTCTTTGATTAGTCTTAGAACAACACCTTGAAATAAGTCCACGTACATCTCTTGTGATGTGCCTATATATGGTGTTGGAATTGGCATAGATTAGAGAAGAGTGACACCAATTTTAAACGCAAATTCCTCTCTCACAAAAAAGTTCAAGAGGAGGAACTTCAATATTCTATTCTATTTTAAACGCAAATCTCTCTCTCTCTCTCTCTTGAGCTTCGTTTGCTTGAAACCAAGATCATCATCATCATCATCGTCATGGAATGGAGGAAGTGCTACTTGGATGTGATATTGGTGCCCTTGGGGTTTCTTACAAGCATTGGCTACCATTTCTGGCTATGGCATAAGGTTCGAACTCAGCCACACACAACCATCATTGGCATCAATGCTAGTGGTCGTAGAAATTGGGTTCATGCCATGATGAAGGTACATCTATCTTTTTTCTTTTCATTTCTCTCTTAATTTTCCTTTTCTTTTCTATAGTCTAATTTTTTTCTCTACAACAAAATTTGCTTTCAAACATGCCTTTGATATTGCAACTTTTGTGCCAAATGAAAAATTGAAGGTGAAAAGCTTAATTTATAAAAGTTAATAATAATAATTAATAATATGGGCTTTTACCAACAATAAATGGATTGTTAGTGACATTCGTTTGTAATTAGTAGTAATACTTTTACAAATCCTACATATGTTGACCATGATTTCATAATTGTCGGAAAATGTTATACCAGTTATTTACACTGCAGGCGCAATATTTTTTATAATTAATTACTTATTATTATTGCTATACTAAATTGCTTCATAGTGGAAAAGTTTTTTTTACAGAAAAAAAAATGAAGTTTAAACCATTCTTTTTCTAGTTCAAAACTTAAAATATGTTAAACAAAATTTTTTTTTAATCGATGCTCTTATGTTAACCCTAAATTGTTAATTTGTAAAATATCTTCAAAAGTTAAGATTTTCGTATAATGGGTATAAAAGGTCTTAGATTATGAATTAAGCTTCTAATATTTTTATATATTGTTATAATATACTTTATTATACTATTTATAAAAATATAATGCCTAAATTTCATAACAATTGTAAACATCAGTTTGATACTATAGTGGTCTTGATTTTTATTATTTTTTAGAATTGATGGTACTAAGGAAATGATAATAATATAAAATAAAACCCTATCAGAAATATTAAGCTATATTAAAAATGAATTTTAAATAAGTGTGATATATTATGGAATGTTAATAATAATGTTTTCAATTATTATCATTATTTAAAAAGTTTAATAATTAATTTTTCTAAATGCAATTTGAGATCAATTATATTGTAAATGGGTGATTGAGTGATTACCATTTTATAAATATACTCAAATATAGTTAACATTTTTACAATTTAAAAAAAAAAAGAGTTATATTATGATAAGACTGAAATAACAAGATTTGGCAAAGCACTAAAAATATTTAGACACGATCCTGATTGGTGAAGGAAAGAGAACAATTTATTATATACTGTACTTAGATTTTAGCATTTCTGGAATAATATTTGTGTGTATCAAATTCTTGTGATGAACACTGTCAACATTATATTGGAATTTTTATGCAAATAGCATTTCCTGGGAGAATAAGAAGAACTTGGAATAATTACACTGAAGAGGATATTGCATGTTATAATCAATTCCATATTCCTTGGCATTTTCCTTTTCTTAATTTATTCTTGTTCCGGGTAGATAATTAATGCCACTTTAACAACCCATGCATAAACAAAACAACAGAGAATGTTCTTCATGGTATAATTCAGTGAATATCCATATCCAAGAAACTTCTAGGTATACCTACATAGTGTGCATGACAAATCCACCACGGATTTATCATAATATTTTCAAAGAAATCTCTGCATATAGCTAAGTTAATTTGTTTTAGTATATATATATATATATATATATATATATATATATATATATTCTGAACTTGAAAAACAAATCAACACTATTCTGATTTAGTGCGTGCTGAGTCGTGAACAACAAATGTCGTTTCCTACGTTCTTTTTAATATTCCTTAAACGTTGTCCCACGATGCAATGTCTCAAGCTACGAAATAAAAAGTCTTCTTTTTAAATGATAATAAACCAACACAAAAATTACTATGGATCTAATTTTTAAAACATTGAGAAAAAGAATAACTATTTTCTCTTTTGCGAATTCTTCACTTCATTTAAATAACAAGTCTTATCATGGTACGTAGACAAATATTTTTGCTTTTAAGAATATTAAAACAAATCTCAAATCTTATCTTACTCCACACCAAATCTGTCATGTCATATGAACTTGTGTTTCCATCATTCCTATGCAGTAAAAAGGATCTGATAAATTTTAACTTCTTTTACATTTAACGATGTTTTTTTTTTTTTTGTTATGAAGAATAAGTGAGTAATGGAGATGTATATATGTTGAGTATGGCAGGATAATGACAAGAAAAACATTCTGGCCGTACAATCTCTAAGGAACACAATCATGGGTGCTACTCTAATGGCCACAACTTCCATTCTCCTCTGCTCAGGTCTAGCAGCAGTGATAAGCAGCACTTACAGTGTGAAGAAGCCACTGAGTGATGCAGTGTATGGGGCACATGGAGAGTTCATGGTGGCCCTCAAATATGTCACACTCCTCACAATTTTCCTCTTCTCGTTCTTCTGTCACTCTCTCTCCATAAGGTTCATAAACCAAGTGAACATCCTAATCAACACCCCTCAGGACCCCATGTCCCTAGTGACCCCACAGTATATCAATGAGATCCTGGAGAAAGGCTTCATTCTCAACACTGTGGGGAACAGGCTCTTCTATGGAGGACTCCCTCTGCTGCTCTGGATCTTTGGCCCTGTCTTGGTCTTCCTCTGCTCCCTCACCATGGTCCCAGTGCTCTACAATCTTGACTTTGTCTTCACTTCTGGGAAGGGAAAGATGGAGGCCAACCAGAACAGGGATTTTGTATGATATTAGTGTGTAATGTAATGTAGCAATAATGGAGAATTGATTAATTATACTATGTGGGAGTAAGTGAGTGAGAATTGAAGTGGCTCTTTTTCTCATCTTCATAATAAAAAATGTGCAGGTATGCGTTTCCCACTGGAACGAGCTTTCAGGTGATGATGATTCAGTAGTTTCTGTAAGTTATGTTGTGAACAAAGAGCATAACTTGTGCATAGTTTTGATTTGCTTGGATGAATAAAAAGTTGCAGTGGTGCAAAGTTGATATCCTTAACTAATAAAAAGAGCATAACTTTTAACATTTTTACCAACTATATATTTTAATACTTTTAACCTGGAAAATGTTTGCACAACTTCATTAAAGTATATATTTTAGTGGAGTCCACACAGGAACAATTTGGCGCAGAATTTCTTGCCAAAAGCTCAAGCAAATTGATGTGTCATGGCTTTAAAGTAGAGATGACATACAAATCTCCACATCCACATGTTCTTTGGGATTATGAACTGTGTTAGTCACATTGGATAAGATCATTTTATCTAAAATTGTTGTTATATTTCATTCATTTTCAAATTATTTGTGATATATGGATAAAAAATATTATGTTAATTATTGAGTTTTAATAATATATTATATTTGTCAATATTAATGCATATGGAATGAATTCCATCTCAGTGTAATTCATGAAGTATTATCATGTAATGAATCTATGTTCATGAACAACATAAGAAACACAAATAAAAAATTAATTATAAAAGAAATAAAATTAAAATTTATTATATTAATAAAGAAAAATGTATGTGAGGTTTGATATGAGATAATAGTTTATCAGTAATAGAAGATAATAAAGTAGTTTGAATATTTCAATTTAAAATTTAATAAAATTATAGACATAAAACTATTTTTTAATATATATATATATATATATATATTGAAAATAAATTTAAATTATAAAAATGTGATTGGTTTCTCATTAATCATGCAAATGTGAAAAAGTTCAATAAATATAAATTTATTTCTTTTAAAATATTATATTTCTCATCTCCATACAAATAAAAACAAAGAAAGTTAACTATGACCTCAATTTATCTTATGGTCATATATATACTTTATATTTATATGCATGTATTTTATTTAGTATAATTGAATAATAAACTATAACATAAAAATTATTGGATAAAATTTTAATATATTTTTAGATATATTTAAATTATTTATTCGTTTAATGTTATAAAATATATAACTTTTAATAAATTTGTTTGTTTATTTTTATGTAATATAAAATTATATTTAAAATATTTAAAATTAAGAAAAAATATTTATTTCTCTCAAATCTATAAATTTTTTAGACCGATCTAGTTTTCTCCTCCCACTTTTTTTTAATTTTTTTAACATAATCAAAATAATTACTATAATTTGAAATGTAAAATAGGAAAAGACGTGTAAAAAAAGTTTAAAATATTTTTTATAAAACAAAAAAACTCGTATGATTGTAATTTTTTTCTATTGGCATATTAATTGACACTATGCTAATAACGAAAAGTCGAACTAAAAAAAATCAAATGAAAAAAAAACCAACCTATAACTTTTCAGAGTTAACTTTGTAAATATCCATTTTGTATAAGAGACTATTTTTAAAGGATCTTTTTCCCCAACAAAAAAAACAACCAATGTTGTAACACAAGAAGTTGCTTTCTTAAAAACACATGTAAGTACTTTTAAATTTTAAATATATAAAAAATATTGTGAACTATGAAATAACATTGACACTTTTTCGAAATATTGAGTAACAAGTAATCCCAAAATTCTTTTCCCCACTCTATTGCATCTCAACACCGAACCCTGCGGTTGTGGATCGTCGGAAAGGACTCCTTCTCCTTCAATCCCGAGTATGTTTCTGTCGCACTCATTTATTCGCTTGCTTAGGGTTTCGTTTCGTTTTCCTTTTTGTTTCTGCTCGTAATAATCGAATCAACTTTTGCATCACATGCCTTCTATTTAGCAATCACCACCTAAATTTCAGATTAAATGCATAATTCAATTTTTTTTATTTTTTTTTTCATATCTTGTGTTTCTCCATGCTCTCGAACAAATGTGTGACCGCGGTTCAGGAGTGGAAAAAATACAACTTTAGATTGCTCTAGCAAATCTGAATGTCTTCCATGCAATTTGTTTTTTTAGTTTCTGTTGGGTAACTGGGTCATCGTGATACGAAAGTTCTACTGGCTTTGCCCATGATTGATTTTCTGGTGGGGAGTTTGTCTGGGTCACTTTTAGTGGGTCTCTCCTTCTCGATCTCAATCATGTTTTTCTTCATCGAGTCTTGAATTGAGTTATTGGTTAAGCAATCTGACTCCAGTTTCACTGGGACCAACGACATGTTGGTTGTACTTTTAGTTTTTCATTAGTCAACTGAATATTGTCTTGAAAGTGTCTAATTCATCAAGTTTTGCATTTTATCGAGTTATGTATGTGTTTTATTGAATATGCAATCTTGAATAAATGTTGGATTTATATGAGTGTGTGTTTATATATAATGTTTTTTGTTTGCGAATCCCATTGAGGTATTAAGATCTATTTAAGAGATTGACCTTGTTCAACAAATGCGATTTTGTATACACGAACTTGGGATAAAATCTTTGATGTATTGGTTATGGGACATGACTATATGTCAACCATACCATGGTGTATTGGTTTTATGATGTATTTATTGAGTTACGACGTGATCACCGAAGTGTGTGTATTGCGTTCACGGATGGATGCCTTTGGTATGTTTTCTTTACTTGGTAATAAATAGTAATTCATTGAACATTTCCTTTGTATTGTAGTATTGGTTTGGTCATCATACCCCTTGGTAATTCTGGTATAAGTTTGGTGCGGTCAAGATTTGATTTTAGACTACTGTCTTGAATAGATGTTTTGAAGATGAATGGTAGAGTTGGTAAGATTTTTAATACTTACAGTTAAATGGTGTCTGTTGTTTCTTTTCATGATCAAATGCTTGCATGAGAAAGTATATTAAAAGAGATGTATTGTTAAATATTTTTAATGCTCTGTGCTCCTTTTAAAAGATAACTCTGATCATGGGTATGCCCTATGCCTATGCTCTGAACGTAATATACTGTTCTATTTTGATTTCTAAACATTGACATGTCTGTCTTTGCTTAGAGTACATAATATTATTTTCCAGTATAAAAGAGTGAGGTTTTCTACCACGTATCAATGCATCAAATAAATAAATTTTGTTCAATTATTTATCTATTTGGTGTTGTAGCCTGATAATCTAGTTGTCGAAATTTGTTGTTGAAGATAGTTTTGTCTTGGTCATGGATTCCCGTTTGTTCATGGAAGTTGTTTAATATTTTTTCTATTATTTAAGGACAGCAAAACATTGTCATGGTATCATACAATCTTGGTCATGGAATCTTGTTTAGCATTTATGAGATGTTTTTCATCTAAGAGCATCAAATGTCATATGACCTGCTGCATCTGGCCTTACATTACACCCTGTCAGTTTTGCAAGTTCTGTATAATTTAGTTTTAATAGGTAAAACTGTTTACTTTTGGGGAATGGTGGAACATCTGAATTTGCGACAATAATGTTCACTCGATAGTCTATACTAGTGCAAAGGTCGTTAGCTTTCAGGCATTTACCCTTGTTGACATTTTTTTTTTCTTTTTTGCAGAACTGAGCAGCGACCATGACTTCTTTTCTTCCTGCCACAACAGAGTCAATTTCTCTGGCACTGGAAGCCGAAGACCCATCTGAAAGAATATCCATTCTTTATCGGGTACTTGATGATCCTTCTTCTTCTCCAGATGCTCTGCGCATGAAAGAGCAGGCCATCACAAACCTCACTGAGCAGCTCATGGAAGAGAATAGGGCAGAGGATCTGCGCAGCCTTCTTACTCAGTTGAGGCCCTTCTTTTCCTTGATTCCTAAGGCAAAAACTGCAAAGATTGTGAGGGGCATAATTGATTCTGTTGCTAAAATACCAGGGACTTCTGATCTACAAATTACACTCTGCAAAGAAATGGTGCAATGGACTCGTGCTGAAAAACGTACCTTTCTGAGGCAACGAGTTGAGGCAAGACTTGCAGCACTACTGATGGAAAATAAGGAGTATTCTGAAGCATTGACTCTTCTTAATGGCCTGGTCAAAGAGGTTAGAAGACTAGATGATAAGCTTCTTCTTGTAGACATAGACTTGCTTGAAAGCAAGCTACACTTTTCCTTAAGAAACCTTCCAAAGGCAAAAGCTGCCTTGACAGCTGCAAGAACAGCTGCAAATGCAATTTATGTTCCTCCAGCTCAACAAGGGGCCATAGATTTGCAGAGTGGGATTCTTCATGCTGAGGAGAAGGATTACAAAACTGCATATAGTTATTTCTTTGAAGCTTTTGAGTCTTTCAATGCTCTTGACGACCCCAAAGCGGTATTTAGCCTGAAATACATGCTGTTGTGTAAGATCATGGTGAGTCAAGCTGATGATGTGGCTGGAATTATATCTTCTAAAGCTGGCCTGCAATATCTTGGCCCCGACTTGGATGCCATGAAAGCAGTTGCAGATGCTCATTCTAAGCGATCTCTGAATTTATTTGAAATCGCTTTGCGAGATTATAAGGCTCAGTTGGAGGAAGACCCAATTGTCCACAGGCACCTTTCATCCCTGTATGATACTCTCCTGGAGCAGAACCTTTGCAGATTGATTGAACCTTTCTCAAGGGTTGAGATTGCACACATTTCTGAACTAATTGAGCTTCCTGTTGATCATGTGGAACGAAAGTTGTCTCAGATGATTTTGGACAAGAAGTTTGCGGGGACATTGGATCAAGGAGCTGGATGCCTTGTCATATTTGATGATCCCAAAACGGATGCAATATTCCCTGCAACCTTAGAAACCATTTCTAATACTGGGAAAGTCGTGGACAGTCTTTATGCTAGGTCTGCCAAGATAATTGCATGAGTTCTCCATCCGTTCACTTTGGTATTTGTTTGCTACCATACTTCACTTACGTTCTGTTTACAATTAGAAGGATATCATTTGTTGGACTCGGTAACAGTTTTTAGCTGTTGAATCCATTGATCTCTAAACTACTTGATGGGCTTTATTATTATGATTAAGGGCATTTTGATGGTCGGATTTTGAAGAATACGTCAGTAGTGTTGCTATCACCATTATATTTACACAACATTCACACAAAAACATCTTAGTCCTACACTCTTTGAACACATTTTCTCTTACATACCTTCTTTTATTGTTGAATTTTTTTTTTAGAAAAGAGTATCGATTTAATGATTTATAATTAGATAGTTTTCAATAAATTTTAATGTGAGGAATGTTGCTATCATTCATCTTCAAGTAGATAGGGTTTCCTAATTGTTCTGATATTTTAAATTTTGATTTATCGAAATAAAATATGAGCAATCCAATATTCATCTGACCAGTTTCAATCTAAAGCAATGGTTCAGTAAATGCATGTGTTTTTCAACTGCGCTCTATTAGTTAAGGATTTTCAATCGTTATTTCATGAGTAGAATCACTTTGGATATTCTTCTAAACAAGTCTTTATCATAAGAGAAGAAAACAAATCGAGTTTATGTAATAATTATAAATACTTACAAACTCTTTCAGTTTTTTTGTGATTAATTAAAAATCAAATCCTTACCTTTGAAGTTTGTTTGTAGCAACATAAGCAAAAGAGGCGTGCATATGTTTTATCTGTAGGCCTTGTTTGGAGACAAATCATGTCAACAAAATGTCCTGGTGGGCCGTATCTGGTCACAATAAGCTTGGCAAAGTCATTTATAAAACTCAAAATTAATCAAACAACTATATTTATTTTCAGCCGACTGATGCATATATATGGATCATTTCATTTTTTTATCCAACATTTTAATTTTTAATGATAATTATGTCAATTATTACTTTTTATTTTTGTATAGAGTTTATCCTTGATAAAAATGATTTAGGAAATTAATATCTTATTAAGATTATATGTCTCATTAGAATTTGACTAACATTATATTATCTTTGAGTTATAGGTACTGTTGAAGTCCGTTGTATCATTTATACGTGATGTTGATTAATAAATAGCTTAACTCCCAAGGATTCTGTGCTTCAAAATTCGACAATTCATAGTTGTTGGAATCCTAGAGTTCAATTTTCTCTCCATAGCCATTTGATGTTAGCTTTTTAACATAATATTAGATTTAGTTATTGATTGTGCGTAAAACAATGTACATTGAAAATTCACTTATTATTTTCCATGATGACAGCTTAATTTAGATAATTTTGTTTTAGTATATAGTTTAGAAATTGATAACCCAAATAATTTATATATTTTTTCTTCTTTTTATTTTCTTCACAAAATATCTTGTCATAATAGAATGAGAATGAACTAGAACTATAAAATAAACAATATGTTGAGAATGATATTATTATAATGATGACAATATTAGAACATTCTTTTTATTAGACAAAACAAATTTATAAAGGATTTTTTTTTTTACCACCGATTTAACCAAGAATGGGATTGATTCGTGTAAATACTGTAGAAATCTTGAAATGTGAAACATAGTGATTGTGGAAGTGTTTGATGAAAAAGAAATGTTTAGACGGAAGAAAGAGAAAACCTAAAAGAGTAATAGATCACGCTTCATCTCTAATCAAGTTCGTAAAAAAAAAAAAAAGAAGCATTTGTCTAATATTTTAACTTCGACAATTTCATCGATTAACATCTCATGTAATATCTCTTATGCCACTCATTATCATTTTGCTAATGCTTTACAAGCTTTAAAATTTTAAAGGTTAAAATTGTAAAAGTCCAAGAAAAACCTAACTAAAATCTATAAGTTAGAATTAAATTCTATAATTTAATCTGTAAAAGTTTTTTCATAATAGTTTCTCTAAATTCTTATTTAACTACTTATTTTAATTTATGAAATATTTTTTTGTATAATTTATAACTTCTAAAAATAGATATGAAAATTTGTATCCAAACATACATAAAATTGTTTTATAACTTTTTTACTTGGACTAAAGTATATTTGTAACTTAACAAGCTCCATCTAAAGAACATGGAATAATTAAGAAAAAAAAATATATATATATATATATATATATATATTAATAAATGTAACAACTTTAATTCTTTTGCTCCAAAAGCATACTTTTGAAAAGTTATGAAAAACATGGCTGGGTGTGCCTGTAATTTTATTAGCAGCCTCTGAGCACCGTGTGATTTGTGCCCACTAGTTCTCTCTTCTGATTTTGGAGGAGAGTTATTCGGATGATATAAAGAGTTACTGGGATGATATAATATAAATGAGATTTGAATCTAACTTATATAAAGATCGACACATTTTTTATTTAAAATTTTAAGTTAAAATAGTTTTTTATCAAAAGTTTTTTTTTATAAAGTGAGAATGATAATGTAAAGTAACAATGGTAGATGAAATAATCACTAATAAGTTCGATAGATATATAATACGGAGGAATTCACACTTTAATAAAATGGTTGAGTAATATATAAAGAAGGATGACCTTTAACTTAATACTTTTAGATTTTTTGTTGAAAGTAATGTCAATTTTTATATGAATTGGACTCAAGTTAATTATGATATATCTTTCCAGTAAATTTCTCCTCAAAAGTCCTAATAAGAAATATCATGGCCGAATATTTATCGGCATCAAGTCAGAATAATCTTTATATTAAAAGTTTTGTTGACAGAGTGAATTAAGTAAACGTGTTCCTTAAAGTGAATAACGATACAAACTAGTGAGTTCGAGAGATATATATAGAGAAATTCACACTTTTATAAAAAATTGTTAAGATTAGAAATATAATTTTAAGTGATATATTATGAAAGAATAAAAAGATTAAATAATATATAAAAAGTGTAACCAATAACTTAATCTCTTCAATATTTTTGAGTTAAGAATAATATTAATTGAACTCATATTTTATTTATTCATGTATGTATTTCTGTTATCCTGGAAAGATCCAACATTGTCATCACAATTTGAAGGTGGTTTTAACGTGAAATCTGGGTGATCTAACTCAGAAAAGTTAGGTATTGAGTGATGATAACAGGAAAAAAAAGGTTAGATGAGAATAATAATAAACAAATAAAGCAAAGTTTGGCAGTTACCATGAGACTTTCGGGGGAGGGAAAAAGTGGAGAAAACAAGGCCAAGTTGCCAACTTTTTTTGTGTAGGGTCGGTGCTTGTCCCAATCAATCTACTTTAACCAGAACTTACACATTAAGAAACTCATTTTAATTTGCTGAAACACCCTTTGTTCTTTGCCTTTGATACATATATTCCATTGCTGCATAAGCCACATCAAGGTGCAGAAAATGGCTTTAGTGCTTTTCCAAAAGTAAAGTTGTTTGCACGGCTTTGTTTTGCTTTGTTGGGTTTGGAATTTGGACCTCGTCTCATTGGGTGGCTGCTCTATTTTTTTCGCGGCACCATGCTTTCTTATATTTGTATCCATTGCATTTGCATGGTGCTTCCCCACTCTCACTTTGTTATCACAACCTCATCAACTTTTGCATGATTGAAGTTTTGATTGCCAATCCCTCCTAATGCTTCCTTAATTATTGTTTTATAGTTTTCTTGACTTGCCAAAACGTTCCCTAAGACAAAACATGTGCACCTCACTTTTGCACTTTTCTTACCCTACTTTATCAATTCCCATGCATTATGAGTTACCACAATGGTCAGGTTGAAGAGAATCAAACTCAAAATTACATTCATCCAAATCCTTTATACATTACTTATTTTATTTTTGTTGACTTGTTGGAATGTTGGATTTCTCAAATTTACGTAGCTGCATATTTATATATTTTTAAAAATAAAATAATACTAGTTCAGATAATGTAAATAGGAAACATAGAAGAACACATGATTCACAGTAACTGGAATCTTTATTCTTTCCACTTTGTGAAGGGCTGAACAAGTAAGTAAGTAATCACACGTGACAAATCTGGACCATTTCGCGCATTTCATGGTACTCATTTTGACATCATGTGCCGTCCATTTACTTCTTTCTCTTTTAAAAAACTAATGCTCCAATCAAATCTTCTTTTCTTTACTTCACTCTTTTCGAATTAAAAAATAAATAAATTACATTCATAGAAGTATAACTTGTTTTCTCTCTCTCATTTGTATGTTTCTTCATAATTACTCAAGATTTTCTTTTATCAGTAAAAATCACAAATGAATTCTTAAGAAAAAAGTTCTATATGCAACACCTTTAAAAAAAAAAATTAAATAAGTTTTTTAATCGCAAATTATCGTATGTAATAAATATGTTAATTTATGCGTTAAGAATGATATTATAGTTTTAGACTTTAAACTCTTATTTTTATTTTATTATTATTTGGAGTTGGCACATGCTTGGAACTTTCTATATATACCCATCAAACACCTTCTCTTATTCCCTTTTCTCTCTCTCTCGACTCTTCCTTTTCCTTTGAATTTTCCGGCGAAATGGAGGCCAAGTTGGGCGGCGGCGTTATGGCGGCGACCTTTGACGACATCAATTGGAACTCCTTAATGTTCGATCACGACATAAACGACGACGTCAAACCGTGCAAGCTCGATCCCTTCACAATCACCTCTGGTCACCTCAACGACGTTTTCCAAAATCTGGTTAGTCCTCTCTTATCACTCTTTCTCACACACTCACTCTTCTTCGCGTTCTTCGTTGCACTCTTCATTAGTTTATTAGAGTTTAGACTTACACACCTTCTTTACAACGCGTCTTTGAGTAACAGAGATCATATAATTTTGTTATTGTAGAGATTGTTTTTCTTTATTTGATGCTGCAAATTAACCTATCTTCACTTTTGTCAGAATTTTTTATCATGTTAATTATTTAGATGAAATCGGAAAACTTAAACAGTTTATACTAAAGTGAATTATTTATCAAAATATCACGTAGAGATGGATTATCATGTTTCGATTCAGGATGAAATATCAATCAAGATATTATTTAAAGTTTAGATTTAACTCTCTTATGACTCTGTGTTTGAAAGATATTTGGGAAAAATTATTACTGATGTAATCTGTTAAGATGTTTACAGAATATAACTATGAAAGTTTTGAACAACATCAAAAAGAAAATGCATATAAAATTGCATCTAACTCTGGTTTGCTTAACAAGATGAAAATAACAAATTTTGATTTTGGTGGAAAGAAAAATGGCGTTGAAAGGATGAAACCTGGAAAACTTAACAAGGAAAAAAGATAATTTATAGACGGTAGTTGAAGTAAAAGCAAATGGAAAAGGTGAAGGCCACGTCAGCAGGAATTGTTTTATGAACATGACATGCTGCTTCTTCATTATTACGAACTTTTCTTCAGAATCAGAACTCGTGGGAACGCATTCTTCAGTTCAGGGTTTGGTTGGGTCTACACAACCTCTTTCTTTTTTTTATTATTAACCCTTTTCTATTATTTCACCTTCATATTATCTAGTCCCGTTAATTTACTTCTATTTTTATTTTATTTTAAATATTTACATACTTATCGTATATTAAAATGGGACAAAATTAATATACTGGGTTACTTTAAAGTAACAAACTTTATTATATTAAGATCAATAATTATTATTCTTACTCATCAAACATTGTATTAGTAAAATTTCTTTCTTTATTAGCATAAAAATTAAATTATTACCTATATATATTTTTGATCGAAGCCCACATATAAGTCACAAATCGCCCCTTTAGATTAAATGATACAATTATGTATAAAACAACACATATTTATCACGAATTATCTAAGGATGATTTCCTCAAGTTTAACAAGAAATTTCCAACTGTTAAATCAAAGTTCATAAAGGTTCAGCGGGATCCAACTTAATTTAATAAGATAATATTTTTAAAATATAATAAATTTATTAATAACAATATTTAAAAAAAACTGCAATAATCACAATAAACTATAACTAAGATTAGAAACATAAATATATTAGAAAATGTAAAATAAATAATTATTATAATAAAATAAAAATATAATAAAATAAAAATTATTTAAAGTTAACATAATTAATGTAAGATAAAAAAATTAAAAATATATTATATCTTTTGATATAATTTTTTTATCAAAACATTTAAAAATTTATTGGTTTTATCTCGATTTTTTTGTTTAATTTAGGTTTAATTAAAGTTTAATTGTTTAAAAAAAATGGATTTACGTAAACCGGCGCTTTGAAGAAAAAGAAGATTAAAAGATGAGAAAATAATTTGATAAATAAATGAGTGGTGTTTTGTTTAGAAGTTATATGAAAAGAATTGCCTTGCCCACTATCCAAATGCATGGGTCCCTTGAAAAGGCTTTGCTTTTGGCTGGTGGAGGTGAAGTGTTTTGTTTCTTCCTTCTATGTATACCTTATCTTTTATGTGCTTTGCTTTCTACCTTTTGCATGTTAAAAAACAATAACAAGAAAAAGGGAAAGATGGACACTCACTCTATTTGACATAAAGAGAGAAAGATGAAACAAATATAAATATATATAATCATATAATGCTTAAAAGATAATATTAAGTAACATGTGGCAAATATGAGCATTTATATACACACTGTTATTTGAAGAAAAGGATGATGATACATAGAGAGTTTATTACTTCAACTTTTCCAATTTGATTGGTAACCATTTGGATGCAATTTTTGGAAGCAAATTACGTGATTTTTGTTCATCCTCGATGCTGTTTCAAACATGCACAAAATAAATGTAGGTGTTAATAATTGCAGGATGCAGTAACTGCATTTTCAACTTGTGGTGGAGTAACAGATGGAACCCTTGTCCACTCCCAAAACCTCACTCCCATCAAATCCACCATCTCCACTATTGATTCTCAGTCTTCAATTTGTGGTACCGGTAATTAATATATACACCATGTTTATATATGCATACAAGAAGTTTTGATCTCGTCCACACACAGTTTTGGTAATGTCTGCACCAAAATTATGCTTTAGTTTATATAAATCTAACTTACCAGATTTTGGATAAATAAAATACATATTTAAGTATTATATATACACAGTATAGCTTACTTTTCTAATTATTCTAATTTTTATCTTGTAAAATATAATTTTCATTATTATTGATTTAATTACAATTTAACCATAATTAAATCAATAAGGGTTGGTACAAAAAAAGTCATTCATAGCAAATATGATTTGTGTTTGTGGGGCACATGATCATGTGTCCTTTTCCATTTCCATATAAAATCTGTCTCCTCTGTAGTGTCAATTATTTGAAGTTCAAATAGTACAACAAACAGTGTTTTTGACAGGGTGTATATTTTTAGTACAGATACAAATAATGGAAGCATTAATATATAGGTGATAGAGAAGATATATACATATACATATACATATATATAGTTGAAGATGAATAGGTTAATGGGGATGTGTATGCAGTTGGGAGTCCAATGTCTGCAAACAAACCAAATGGAAGAGATAATGAAGTGAAAGGGGCGACGACAACAAGTGGTTCCTCGCGTGAGCAATCTGATGAAGATGATGAAGCAGGTCCTTGTGAACAAAGCACAAACGCTATTGACACCAAGCGTCTTAGAAGGTACACTATATATGGAGTTTTACAATGCTTCCTAACATTGAAGACAAACTTTTATCATAAACATTATCATATATGATTCATATATATCCTCATTGCACCTTTACCTGAATATGGTGATCTTAGGAAGGCTTCTAACAGAGAGTCTGCAAGGAGATCCAGAAAAAGAAAACAAGCCCATTTGGCTGACCTGGAGTGGCAAGTAATTTATCAAACAACACTCTTTTCCTCTTTTTTATCACATCATTCATAATATATTTACTTGCTCTATTATGAAATTTGGAATTTGGTTTGTCAGGTTGAACGGCTGAGGCAGGAAAACTCAAACCTATTCAAGCAGCTTAGAGACGCAAGCCAACAATTTTGTGATGCCGATACCAACAACCGAGTGCTAAAATCAGATGTGGAAGCTTTAAGAGCTAAGGTATAATCAGATATCTTGGTTTTTAAATTATATATAAATCTCTTATTTATTTTAAAAATATTACATTGGTACCTCTTTTCATATTAAACTTACTAGTATATATATATATATATATATATATATTATCGTTTAGTTATATTTCCTTTTCATATGAGATTTCCAACACAATGATTTCAACCACACACACACACACACACACACACACATATATATTTACACACACATGGTGATTCAAGTTCTTTCTTGATGTAGGTGAAGTTAGCTGAGGACATGGTGACTAGGGGTACAATGACCTCTTTCAACAACCAGATTCTTCCAAACCAGAGCCAACTAAGCACCCCTCCACCTCTCAACACCAATAATAATCTGCGTCGCATGGCACATGTATCACCAACCATCACTGTGCATGGGAATGATGGTGCTTCATATGGTGGTGGAATCACAGTTAGTGGACAAAACTCACCTCTCGAGCTTGGAAATTTAGATATACCTTGCAGTGATTTCAACAGTGATAATGCTGTGAGCTCTATGACTAGCATGTGGGCTTAGTTAACAGTACCACACCACATATTGTAGTAGTGTCCAGTTCGATCCAACTTTATGTATGCCTTGGCTTATTAGATTAATGTAGGTTAAACTGTGGAAAATATTGCTTTCTACAAAAAACTTTCTACATGTATGAAACCATCTAGATTACTTAGCATATTGTGTGTTCAATGGTTGCTTCTTCATTTGTTTTGGTCCTTTGCTTGTTGTTACATTTAGTTAACAAAAATGAAGTGGGTGATACTACTCACCATATTGGCAGCTACACCATCCAAATTCCATTCAAGTGGCAGAAACACCACATATATGCAGCAGCAATTAATCATGCTTTTTCGTTTCCAATTTTCCTTGAATCTATTTATGTTGTATTTAGAGTGAAGTGAAAAAACTTTGTCTTCTCACTCAAATGGAAGACTAATAACAATTTCTTCCCTACATCATCTTTGTCCAGGAAGACATTCATACATGAATGAAATTAAGATTTCAATTTCACGTGTATCTTTATTTGGTTTCAAATGAATAATTTAATTTTAATTAAAGGGTAGTGTGCCTTAAAAAGATGAATCTGATAAATGATAATTAACCACTGTTGAAGATGGAAAGAAACCACAGAAACAAATGACTTTGTAATGCTTTGTTCGAAAAATATAATAAAGGAGACAGTATAGACATTGTCATAGAAAAGGAATTATTTGATAAAATCAACGTGGGAGACAAATGTGGGGTAGGGTAGGGTTTGGAAAATCCATGGCTATGTACAGTATTTGGTGATTGGAACAACAATAAAATGATCGATGAATGTCAGTGTTTCTACAATTGTTGAGATGTAGATTCTAACTAGATGTTACACTACATTGTAAAAAAATAATAAAAGATAACGTACTTTTTGGTTATATATATGTACTTTTATTAGAAATAAGTTTTTTAAAATTATTTTAAGATTTTTAATGATTTTTTAATAATCGACACTTTAAATTATTATTATTTCTTTTATGTGACATACGTTAATTAATTGTTGTATCATGTATCATACAGTTATAAACAAATTATTCTCGTATATCTTTTTTAGAAAAAAAAGTTTTTGAAAGAATATAAGATAATAAATTATGTTTATTTGTATAATATATATCTTACCTAATTAATTATGATAAAGATTAGATTATTATTCGTTCACATGAAAAAAAGACAAATACTTTTTATTTTCATAAATTCTATCTCTCAATCTATGAGTTTTTTTTTTTTTATTTCTCCTTTTTCTAACTTTTGATATGAAAAAGAAAAAGAAATAAGTGTTAGGAATTATTTGATTTAGTTTTATTTTTTAGCTTTTAAAAATAGTTTTAGAGATTTGAAAAATTACTTTTAAAAATAAGTTAAAAAAACTTATTTTATAAATGTATTTTTTTAAATTATTTTAAATAAAAGAATATGACCTATGTGATAATAAAAAGTGGTAATAAAATTGAAAAATAAATTTGATAATTTTACAAAATAAAAAAGATTAATGATAAGGTTGAGTGAAGTGATATGATGGGATAACAATGATCAATTAATGATAAACTTAAGTGAAAGATTTGACTTGTAATAATTCATATGGAATAGAAATGAAAAAAATAAGATAACATCAATTAAGATTAATAAATTATTATAATAATTTTTAAAAATTAAAATAAAACTCATTAAGCTTGAATTCATTTAATCTGTGGATTAAATTAGTTGAATTCATTTTTATCCGATGAAAATGAAAAAAATCAAACCTAACTTAGATTTATAATGAACTAAATTGAGTTATGATTACATCCCAATAATAACCAATAAATCCACCTTAATTTAGGAAAATCGACACTAATATATCATCTTTCACAATAATTCAAATTATATATCTAATTATGTAAATCACAACTTAACGGACTAAATTGATGTAATCCACGAATGAATTTAAAATTTATTAAATTAAAGTCAAACTATAAAAATATATTTTCTTTCTGTAAGTTGTCTTAAAATATCTAAATTTAGATACAACCAAGAATCATAAATATATATAAATAAAACACATGAAATATGAAATAAGAAATGGATATGAAATCCATTTTAAAAAAATAATATAAATAAAAGACCAGACAATAATCCTTAGTAAAAATGAGATAATCGCAAAAAAGGCAAAAATAAAGAGAAGTTTAGGAATTAAATATCATGAATTATGAAATTCTTTCTTTTTTCAAAAACTCATTACCATTCATCACAAAAATAACTAAAGGAAATAAAATATGGAATAGATTAGAAGATAATGAACATATAATTTGATGAATCTAGAAAAAACGTGAATGAAAAATGTGATTAGGATATAAAATATTAAAGATAAGATTCATATATCTAGAGACAATTCTCTCTTATAAGATTAATTTATCTATTTTAAAAATGACACATGAAAATTTCTAAAATGTTATCTATCTCTCTCTATATATTATTTTATTTTATTTTTTCTTTTCAACATAATCAAATGAAATTTTAACAAGTACTTATATATGTGGTAAGGATATAGGAGTAGAATATATTTAAAAAAACACTTTTAATGATTATGGGTATCATAATATTATGTTATCCGTTAATATTAAAACATCTAAATGCACGTAAATATTCCTATTCGCATATATCCGCTACGTTAATATTATAACATCTAGATGTATTACATTCCACAGTAAGATTTTTTTTTACCAATTAATTCTAATTTTAATAAGAATATTTTGTACCAATTGATAATGATAAGTGACTAAAGTTGTTGATGAGAAAAATCTTAATAATTGAAAATTTGTTTAGAGTTTTATTTTGTAGATTACTATTTTTATTTAAACTTATATTTTATGGTACAAATAAGTGTTTAGTAAATAATTTATTTATTTTAACTTTAGAAGAAGGGTATAAATTAGCAGAGGAAATTTGAGCCCCGAAGTGTAACAATAATTGGTGAATTGCTCGCCTACTGATGACAAAAACCCATTGGATGCAAAATCATGTCCAAGATGAAATTCATCTGACACTGGTGTCTGGTATCATGTCAAATTGCCAATCAAATACTTTCAACAAAGTGTTTCTCCCCAATCATATTTGAACTTTTATTCTGATAACATAATATTTAATAAAATTAAACTATTAAAGTAAAGTTTTAAATTTAACTAGCAACACCACCAATTGTAACTGGATGCAAGTTTTTTATCTTATTGAGATTACACCTTGGGGAGTAGATAATTACAATGTATCGCATATATATGATAATTAATAGAAGAGTCAGGAAAGAAGATGAAACGATTCCCTGTGTATATAATAATCACCAAGGGTTTAAGTAAAAATGAAAATTATACAATAAATTGTGATGGAAAAGGGTTAAAATGAAGCTTCATCCTTAATTAATGATGGGCCTCCCCATATGTGATTGGCCATCCTCTCCCCTATGCTCTACCGCAAATCTCAGGAAATCATCCGGAACAGGAATATTTAACTCTGAACATACAAGATGGACAATTTTTGCGCTGACACCTCCAAAGGACATTTTGTTCAGTGTCACAGCAATAGAGAACTTATTGGTGACATCACAAAACCCTGTGGACCCACCCATTCCCGAGTGACCAAAGGCAATTGATGATCCATCCTTAGAAGTAAACCTCTTAAATCCTAAGCCAAAACCTCCATTTGGCAAAGCTAAATTCTTGTAGTCTCCTGTACCCAAGAATTCATCTATAATCCTAGGATTCCTGTAGACATTATCAGAAGCATGGGTTCTCAGATTCTTATCGATTCCGCCACTACTTGTATCATCACTACTGTTACTTTCTCTGTTAGCATTGCTGCGCTCATCAGCCTCCAAATCATCAAAACTAGAAACCTTTTCATAATTTGCTGTAGTACTACCTGATTTCTTCCGTCCAATGCATTTTCGCTTTTTGGGGGCTTTCCCGGAAGAAGATAATTTGGGGATATGAGGATGGCTTCCAAGTACTGGCTTAGAAGCAGAAGAATGAGGTGGTGGTATCTTGCCACCATCAGCTAGGGCTGCATAATAACGTGCAAGTGCCCGGGCAGATAAATGTCCATTGGCTGCTGGTATGATCGCACGGCGAACATTCAGAGTATTGAAAACAACTGGTAAAGTGGTTGCCATTTGAGCAATTTGCTGTGGTTGGAAGGTAGAGGGAAGGTCAGAACGATTACTGAGTGCTGAGAGGTTGCTTAAATCAGCTGTATCTACAGTCAAAGCTGCAAGACGTGATTCCACACCTAAAAAGATAAGGAATGAAGCATGGTTACAATTTAAAAAAAAAAAATCAAGAGAAATACTATTAGACAGATTCGCTAAGGAAAAAAAAATATTTTTTATTTTTTGTTTACACAAATAATAAAAAGAATGCCATACACAATGAAAGTATAATCAATGAAAATAAGATTTTGTTGTGTCCACGTTATCTATACAAAATATTTGAAAACAAAATAAAAACAAGGTGACATTTTGTAATTAGCTGTAAAAGAGAAAAAATCCTAATACCAAACAGGTCCCAAATTTCTCAACCTCCAATTACTATGGGCTACACAAAATAAAATGAGTTCACAGTATGCACGTCAATGCAATTTTAATTCTTCCGAACAAAAGTATTATTCATCAAAAGTTACCTGGCGGAATCCCTACATATAGCTCCCCTTCAATATGGAGGGGACGAACTATTGCTTCTTCAAGAATCTCCTGAAATTTCTTGCCAGATGCATTCTGTTTTTATCCAAATAAATTATTAGAACATGATATATAGAAACTCTACTGATAGGTAAATTTTACTAGCAACTGTGAAAAATAGTAATTTAAAACCGACTACAACCATGCCAAAATAACTATTTTATATAAAATATAGGCAACATCAAATATGTGCTAAATCATCAACAAATAGGAGAGACATGCCATAAGCATAAACACATAAAAAGAACGTTTAAGGTTCTATGTCCACACTCATACCCACCAACCAATCACCATACATAGCATTTTCCACCATCACACGCATGACAAAAGCACTGAAAGATTTCATTCTTTTACTCTTTATTAAAAAAGGTTCTATTACTATCTTTTGATCAAAATAAAATGATTTATATATATATACAAAACAAAATGATTTATATATATATATATATATATATATATAAAAATAATCCTCTGCTTTAAACCTCAATCGCTCTGAAAGTCAAATGAAACATAGAAATAGAAAATATGTTTTGAACAGGAATAAGAATTATGTAAGAATTGAAATTTTCGATTGACAAGCGCAAGGGCAAGCGTTAATACCTCAATGATTCCACCACACAACCAGCCAAATGATAAATAATGATAAAACTGCTCCTTGCCTGGTTCAGTCTCAGGTACTGACTGACTAATGCAATTTAAACATCCATCCCAATCAAACATTAGAAGAGGGTTTTCTTGAGCTATGTCTCCCATTGCATTGTGCAAACCAGATGTATGGTTCAGCACATGATGAACCTGAAACACGAGATTAAAACTGATACGCCAGTACAAGGCATTAAACCTTGGAAAATTGATGTCAGAAGGAAAAGAAAGAGAAACTGAAAGTCGTTTAGAGAGGCTGTTATGGTTTTTGCAACAAAAATGTTGTGTTTATGGAGATTACATTATCTGAGATTGAGAAGAAACAAATGACAGAGTTATTGCAAGAATATGATGAAGATTTTCAAATTCCACCAAGGTTGCCACCAACTAAAGATAAGGATCATGCCATTCCACTACTTTCTGGCACTACTGCAATTAATGTAAGGCCATAAAGATATGCTCATTGTCAAAACATGAAATACCATTTGTTGGAGGAAATGTTGCATTCAAGAATGATTAGACCCAACACTAGTTCATATTCCAGCCCTATTCTGTTAGAGGAGAAGAATGGAAGTCCGAGGTTTTGTGTAAATTAGCATGCACTCAATAAAGCCACTATTCTAGACAAATATCTCATTCTTGTGATAGAGCAATTGATGGATGAGTTGCTTGGAGTACACTATTTTTCTAAAAATAGACTTGAGATCTAAATATCATGTAATCAAAATGAAGCCTCAAGACATTCCTAAGACAACATTCACAACACATCATGGGTATTATGAATTTTTAGTCGTGCCCTTTTGGCTTGACTAATGCTCCCACTACTTTTCAATTTTTTATAATTAAAAAAGAAGAATCATATCTTTATAATAGCAATATCAAGATCATATTTGTATTATTCTAGGATCATATATTTGTTATTAGAAAATATCAAAGCCTGTAACTCATCTCAGTAATTGCCTATTCTAATAGGTTCGTCTGGTTTGACATGCATATGTGGAGATACAGTGTTGGAAGGTCCTACATCTCCAGCCTCAATTCTTGAAGTGAGACTCATATATTTGTTGATTAACTTCATTAATGTCAATTAATTTTAAGTTGAAATCTAACACTAATCATTTTTAGGTAGGTCAGCAGAATCAGCTACCTCAAGCCACTTCCATTTTAGAAGTTTTGGGATATTTTTCTGTGATGATTTCACATTTGCAGTCCATTTTCCCTACTATTTCCATCTCATATTTGTTATGATGATCCAGCACTTTCTCATTAGAAGCATGGCAAGCCAAATCAAATAACAGCAAGTCTGGATGTTTTTGGCACTTTTCCCCCACCTACTGCACCTAAGAAATTGTTGGGTCAAGGTCTAAAGGATCATCTGTTGAGAAGTGGCGCAAATTTCATTGTGCAATTGTTGATCCCCAGTGCAGCAAACAGACCTAAAATTACAGGTCCGATCCCCTTTAACCTGGTCATTAAAAACCCCTAAATCCCCTTATCTTTTTCGTATGCAAATGCGATTCACTCTCCCACTTATCAATCCTTCTGCAACCCTAGTTTCTCTCTCTCCAGATGACATAAGTAATGTTAAATCCTCTTAAAATCCCCTCACTGTCTTATAAAGAAAGTATTAAATGAAAGTAAATACATTTCTTGTTTTGGAAATAGAAAGCACATTCAATACTTACCATAAAAGGAAGGAGTATTTAGCATTATTGATTCTCACTAAAGTCCCTTGGGGATCCTGCATTCTATGTTTATTTGCAATAAGGTTGGTGCATATAATTTGTATGTTTTATCTTAAGGGAAACTGTTAATGTATTTGCATTAGGTTTATAGAATGTATGGTTGTGCTGCCAATTGCCCACATACTAGAATATATACACGATTCCATGTACCCTTTCTCATTAGAAAATTAGATAATACTTTTTCTACAACATCTCTCTCTTGTTTCTCTCTCTCATTTCAGCATCTCATTATCATAAAAAATTATAGCTAAAGAACTTCAGTTGGTAGAAAATTCAATAAAAGACCTTAATGACATCCTTCCCATTTGATCCAAATGCTGGCCATATATTTGCTACATTCTCTTCTAGCTTTAGTTGTCTGCGAGATAATAAGCAAGCAGACACTTATTTCAGGTTTAAAGTACAGAACAAGAGTATATGATGTTACAATGTTAAAGAATGTACGGAAGTATGATTTTAAACTTTCAATGGCAATTTACAAACATGAATCTTAATTAAATCAAAGAATACATTTCTGACTAGCAAAACTGGCTCTAAGATCGGAACTTTGATAGTATTTAAAACTTAATACAAGGAATCTGAGATTTACATACAACACTAGATTTCATAGTTATCAATCTTGCTCAAATAATTAAAACATGCAAAAAGACAGTCAAACAATATGGAGAAAATCATAAATGTAATCACATAAATATCAATCCAACAGATGATTAAAATTTAGATGAATGCATAAATTCAGTCATAGCACAAGTCAAAGATTATTTAAGCGTTCATTGAAATCCGCATATAGGTCGAATTAGTTCCAGAGGAAAAAATAACATGCTGAGATGTGAGTGAATTAATAAAATGGTTAGGGATAGGAATGTAAAGAGAGGGTTTACTATTCCAAGCCTATTTTTATGAACTTTAGTGTTATGCATTTATTTTTCCGCTTGTACGTATGTGCGGTATAATTTATGTTGTATATCTTAAATTTCAAAATAGCACAGTCATACTGCTGTCCGATTGACTACTATGCTGAGTGCAGATTGTACAGCAAATGATCTTTTAACGTGGTTCTCAAATAGATTGGACTATGTTGCTTCATTAATGTTTTAGTTTTTTCTTTGTTTTGTGTTTAAGCTTAAGTGGTGGAGGACTCATCATCAAAATTTATTGTAATTTCTTCTTTCATCAAAAGCAAAAAAAAAAAAAAAAAAAAATATATATAAATACCAAATGACAATCCACCAAGCTTATTTTACATATTCTCTGAAATTGAACACTCAAAATAGGCGCCAGAACATTTCATGCAAAAAAGCTATACATTCTGCTGCGACCATGAACATTTCATTCAAGGAGTAAAGCAAAGCACTAGAAGCTAATATTGATGATATTAATAGGAAGATCATTTGGAGGTAAATATCAAAGCAACAACTGCGAATACGATATCTTGGTATTAACCATTAGACAAATGTCAGTTTAGTAGTCAATAGCATGTAATTCCCTCTAACTATGTGAAATCAAAACTTTATATTCCAACAAACAAGAAAATAGCATCCAATTAGAAATTCACAAACTATATGGTCATGGAATTTTACAACATACCCTTTGTCAACCATCCAATGTATCATTCCTGCTGTGATACCCTTTGTAACAGAGAACACGGGAAAAAGACTATCAGGCTTAACCGGACGTGGATCATATTTACCAAGCACTCCTGCAGCGGTGTCAATAATGACCTCTCCATCTTTGTAGGCACATACCTTTAATAGATAATGCAGAATTAATTAATTGAACAGATACTTGAGCTACTTGATTGACTCATGACATCAAGTGCAACAACAACAATAAGATACAAGAATGTGAACCCCTCAATTATGTTTAGAACAAAATGGAATATTTGGCTCAACAACAGTAGTAGATCGATCCAGTAATTCAAGGCAATGCAAAGATAGATCCCATTAATTATGGACTCTCACATCAATATATAATAAGTATACATAAGATTTGAGGCAGGGAAGAATATTTGAGAGAATAAAAATGAATTTGTAAGTAAGATGATTGAGCGAAATTACTTGAGTGAAAAAAGCTCAGCCAAGGGAAATTAAATGCAGGATGATTACAAAGGATCAAACAAGGAGGCAATTTACAAGAGAAAATAATTAAGCTAATTTCACTTTTTAAGCAGCAAAGTATGCTTTCGGAAAATGGAAGAATTATTATCACGTGCTCCCAACTCCCAAAATTATAAATGCTAAGATACAGTCCAAATTCAGTTCCCTAAAAATATGGCTTTTTTTGGTTTTAGTCCCCTTATTTAAAAAAAAAAAAAACAAAAAAAAAAGTGCTTTTAGTCACTATTAATATGATATTGAGGGACTAAAAACATAGATTTTGTTAAAAGTAAGGATTGAGTTATTGATTGGAAACCCAAAATTGCATTTTATTTTCATGTTTGATAGAATAGTCTTGAGAATTGTACTTGTGAAGTCATCTAGTTGTAATTTTGTTATCTATTTAGATCTTATTCAGTAATATATTAGATATTATCTCAGATCATATCCCTTTGTTCATTGCTCAACATGAGAAGAGCGCCTTCCTATTCTTCTCCAAGTTCAATAAAACAGATTTTCAATATTCTCAGTTTCTCTATATACAATTCCAACATATATCTATTCTATAAGCCTATAACATTCTTTAATTATTGATTTAAATAAATATCAGTACACTCCAATCTCTGGTATTATGTAGATAAGCTACCTGGTGTATGAACTACACAACAGAATTTGAAATATCGTATGGACTACACAATAGAGTTAATTTTATAAGCTGATAACAATAAACCAATGATATGATTTCTATAAATCATATTCTAATAATTCTAATTCTAATCAGATATTGCTATAATTACAAAGCTCATAATGCAAACTCAAGCTTTATTAAGTCAGAAACTAAAGTAACTGGCAATTATATATTACAATCTCAACTCTCAGTGACTAAAATGGATGCTTAATCATTTAGGAATGTTAGGAATTTATGGTTCTAAATAAACTAGGAAGGTAAAATACTATAATTAAGAGAATGATTAATCAATCTTGTGTTATGGGATTTACCTTCCTCTTTTTCTCTTTTCTTTGTTATGGGATTCAAATTCCCTATGATAAAGGGATTCATCTCTGTTATAAATAAATTCAGATATTATCTTAGAGTATTTTGGAGTAGCTTATATGATCTATTAGGATTTATTCTTCTTTTATATTTTGATCTATTTCCTTATTTAATTAGAACCTTTATAATTAAAGGAAATATCTTATTAGAATCAGATTAATTAGAATATGATTTATATGCATATCATATCATGTATATAATGTCTTATAATTATTTGTATTTATTGTCATCAGTCTAAATAAAATGAACTCTGTTGTGAAGTCCATACACAATTTTCAGCATCTCTCAATTTTATTTTTCTCTCTTTCAACAGTCTCCCTGTGTTTTCCTATTTAAGTCGTACTTGTCATCTGTTACCATTAAATCAATAAAGAAAAACAAGTGCACCTGGATTCCAAGTATTTTATCTTTATTTCCCATCTCAATTAAAAGCTGCCTCAGTTTGGATTCTACATCAGAATGAACTGGTGAATCAAAAATCCATCTGTCATTTACTGATGGTCCTCGACTAATATACCTGACAATCATACCTCAGTTAAGCCACAAATGAAACAAGCATGTAATAAATACCAATCAGACAAAATTTCAAAAGACTCACCCACTCAAAACTGACTCTGCAAATGGCCTCATAATATCCATATATACTATTCGTACATTCATGGTAGAAGAAAGCCCTACATCGACATCAAGTTAGTAAAATAAGACATGGGGAACAAATAAGCATTACAATGGTATCATAGTGGAAAACAGCAGACCTCTTAGAAGATTAAGAACTCTTCCAAATATTACAATATCACCAGGAAATGCATCAACCTGGAAATATTTTTAAAAGCATAATCATTTTATCTAAAATACAATCGGTAACAAAATTTTGGAACAGGTGGAAATGCAATCAGAACTCACAGGATTAAAGCGTTTCATTTCCTTTTTGTCAAGGTTCATTTTCTGCTGTATAACCTTCATATTTCTATCCCTTTGGTCGGATAGGGATTTCATTGTTTTCTTAGTAACGAAAAAATACACCATAATTAGGGAGAAGTTAGATATCTGAAAACCAAGGTATACTTCAGGAGCAGAAGGCATACTTACATGGTATTCATTTGCCGGTGTTGTGGCACGAAAGAATACAGTAGTTACTTCCATTGCCTGCTCTGGTATGTCCAGTCGCAACTTAAGCCCCATTTCTGCAAATGCAGATAGAAGGGCCACATGGTCGCCCTTTAACAAAAAGCTTGCATATTAAGACATTATTTAGAAAAAGACCATTTGAAGCAATTAAACAAAACTTGTACAACTATCAACAATCCAATAAAAACTATAATACAAAAAAAGTAAGAAAAAAAAAATTATTTAAGTAAAGATGAAGAGGACACATTAAAAGTATTTGTTCCTGAATCCTATAGACACTAGTATTGTGAACATTTTGCCATGACTGCATCAGCACAGAACCACCCTTACCCAATCAAACAGCTTATTTTGCTAGGTGTGGTTGGGAAAATGGCATTTGCATCTCTAATAATACCTTTAGAAGCCAACTTGTTGTGGGAACAAATTACTGTTTAAAAGCCTCCATTATGTTCTGCTCAACTTATCATCGGAAAAATGCAGTAAATGGAAGTCATGAAGATGAAAGCGAAGCCAATTTGTGAGAGTGTGGCTTTAACACCATATCAAATATATCAACCAAAAATGTGAAGCTAAATACTTACAGATGAAAACCAAATAAGCTTATATAAAACCATTATGACTTAATATAACTAAACTAAGCAACCAAAAAACTTCACCAACACACACTCCCCCAAACTTTGGCCTGATAAATAGCACTCCCCTCTAAAGCCAAAGATGGGATGGGCTAGCTAATCAAGTCACTTCACAATAAGAAGGGGGATGAATGGGAAACAGGTAGCTGGCATCCAATCAAGCCCACCACAAGGAATCAAACAATCTTCACCAGAAAATTACAAGTATAACCACTAGATAGACAATACATATGATATTGTCGGTACCCATATAAAAATGAAAGCACTAAAGCCAGCACCAACCTCAGCAGATGCCAAAAACATCTTCGCAAGTGCTTGCTTTATGGTGCTTGATAGTTTCTTTGTAAGCCCAAAGTCAAGTAAAATGGGACGATGAGGAGATTCCTTGCTCACAAGAAAATTTCCTATAATAGAGCCAAAAAGTTCACAGGCACATGGAATCATCAGATGTGTATGGTACAGAATGCTTTTGTAAAGTTTCTACAAAAAATTGAAAATTCCATACATGTGTACATCATTTGCACAAGCACAAACATAGGGGGGAAGAGAGAGTACCTGGATGTGGATCACCATTGAAAAACCCATCAACATATATTTGGTGGGCATAGGCACGAGTAATCTCCTCAACAAGCTTTTGTTTATTTACTCCAAAAGCTTCTAGTGATTCTAAATCATTCAACCGAATGCCATCCATGTACTCCAAAACAAGGACTTTTTCTGTAGACTATCATCGGAAGCAACCAGATTTTATAAATAGGAAAAAATTATGGAAAGTAGATAAATGAATAAGAATAAACAGGAAGCACATTTCATTTTGGTCCCCTCACAAACTTAAGATACCAACACTTATCAACCTACTGAAAGTTTGCACTAAACATGATATAAGAACATATTAATATGCTAACCAGCATATAATTATGAAGAAAAACTCTCTTTTTTTTTTAACTTTTGGTATGGAACATTGTAGGGAAATATGTAAAATTCAGGTTACATCTATTCCCACATAGATTTATGTAAATTTGTTAATGTCTAACTAGGTCACATGACATTGAACGGCAAAGTGTTTCTATGATGGCTGATTTGTAATATCTTCATTGCATTTGATTATTTCAATCTAATATTTTATGGATAGGAAATGAATATACCTGAATTACATCTGGTATCAAAACATCCACTCTATTGCCACTCATATTTCCATCATATCGGTTTCTGCAACCAAGATTTTTAGCCACCGTTCTAGTGTTTTCTACAGAAACAAATGTGTTAAGTGAGAAATACACTTTAAGTGAACCGGGGGAAAATGAATTCAAGCAAAGACTGATTGCTAAGATGAGTCTACAAGTGAATGCTAAAATCACCAGATACACACACACCACCACCATCACCCCCTGAAAAATAATAAAAAAGCAGATAGAGCAAACAAGAGAAGAAGCCATCATAAAAGCGGGAATTATGGAAAATTTGTTTGTATTGGATATGTTGATTTTGGAATCTCTTGGTATTTGAGCTAATGACCTTACTCAATCCTATTAAACTGACATGTAAGATGAGGTGTGAGAACTGTAACAAAACTTATAAATTAAGCACTCTTTGGCCATATCTCTGGGCCAACCTCTTTTTTCGGTTTCTGCCAGCTGTCTCTCATCTTTAATTCTATTTATTAGTTGTAAGACATATATCTCAATGATAGTTATAACTTTCACAGTAGCCATCTTGTAGGTTTCAAGCTTCTGCATTAGAAATATACAAATGTACGCAAAAGTTCTGCCTTGTACAATTGATAAATTCAAAAATACAAGTTTTCTCTTTCTCTCTTCCAATACAAATTAATAAAACTAATTCTTAGAACTTGGACCTAGGACCTAACTATCCCACCAAAAGTTTCTATGGTGAGGACTTCCCAAGCTTTATATTTCATTTAAATCGCATCTAAAGTCAATATGAGACTAAACGCCACCATTGAAGCTACAATTAAGGTAGACACCAAAGAAGACACAGCTAAGGTGGACTAGGGGTGACCACAATTAAGGCAGTTTTCCAACACTTACCCTCATTCCTAAGGCTTCGAACTAGACCACAGCAATGCAGATGACCCAATAATAGATCCAAAATAGGATCTTACACCATCTTAGAATTTGAGCTTAGGTTCTAACTCAATGCCATAAAATTGAATTGTAAGTTGAGGATTGTATAAGTTCTATCGAAACCATATCTCTTTAGTAAATGTGGAACTAAATACCACCCTTGAGACTGCAACTAAGGCAGTTCCTAAAGTGGTCTCAACTAAAATAGGTAGGAGTGACCACAATTAAGGTGGTTTTCAAAATACAATACTTGTCAAAACAAAATAAGCCATCAATAACTAGAACTTGTTAATGTCTCAACAAGAAAGCTCTTGGGAAAGTCTGTGCTAAACACAAAAGCTTCTTGAAATACCCCAAGAACAAAATACACCAAAGATATTCTCAGACATAAATTTAGATCTATTGCATCAAATCAAATTCAAACTATAGGAAAGATCAGAAAATACCAGCTTCATGATTGAAGTCAAGTTCCTTAGGAGCTTCTTTGCACCATTCATCAATCATAGGGTTAAAGTTATATCGTGGCTCAGCCCATGCAATCCAGTCAACAATTGACTTTGCATTTTTTAAGTCCTGAAAAAACATGTAGACACAAAATCTTTTGAAAGGCTCCATTGACCTCTTTATGCATACATCCCAAGGGATACAAGAAACAAACCTCCAGTATAACTGTCTTGATACCATCATGTTGAACTTTAACTACCACTTCCTGTCCATTGAGCAGAGTCGCACGATGCACTTGTGCTATCTGCATAAACCGTATTGCTTGGATACAATTCACTCAACTCAATTAAGGAAAACAATTAACATATAAATATTTTTATATCTGTTATATAATCATCTTCGAGTAACAAAAATATCCTTAAGTTCTTACTGATGCCGTCGCCAAAGGTTCGTTGACAAAATCAGCAAATAACTCATCCATTGATTTCCCCAACTCTTTCTGTATGGTGCCATAGACCTTGCATATATATACTAAATTCAGAAGTCTAGAAGCAGTAGTAACTCAAGAAATAAACTATAAAGTAGATTAGCAAATGAGGCCCTTATTCCTGTTCAAAGACTATGAACTACCAACTGTTCCATTTTCATCAGCAACGTGATAATATCACAGCCAACATATGTACAAAAAGCCAAAAAACTTTGAATTCTTATAGTACCCATTTAATGAACAAAAGTCATCTCCATTACTCAAAAATTGCAGGATTTTTTTATTAAAACTATACAATGTGTATATGTTTCCTAAATGCATTTTTATCTTTGATAACGTAAACTAAGATCATTTTAAATAAAAATATTTGAAGAAAAACCTCTTCTAAGGGTCGAGGAGGAAGAGAGTCTTGTAACTGCTTCAAAAGACGTATATAAGCAGCAGGAAGCACATCTGCCCGGGTTGACATGTATTGCCCAAGTTTAACCCATAGGCCTTCCATCTCTATTATCAAATTTAGAACACGCTTAGCATTACGCTCGTGAGCCTTCTCCCACAATGCATCTTGTTTAGATTTGCTAGTCCATTTATCTCGTTGTTGTATACCCTATAGAGATCAATTGAAGAGAGTAAAAGTTCAATTAGAGAAAAAAAAAAAAAATGGGTAACCTGTGGCCATTGTAAAGACTCACCTTATAATCTAGGTATATTACTATGGCCATTGTAAATACTCTAACTCGTCTTCTGTAAATATCTCCCCACCCCATTCTTGCAGGCAAGCTACAACAGAATGAAGGATACCTTTAAGGCAAAATATACAAGAAGAATCACAGGATAAAAGACTTATTGAACCTGGGTTCGAAAATAAAAAATATATGTGCAGATCCACAAAATAATATAATATCAAAATAAATAGATTGATCGTTGTTCTCAAGAAGGTTTCACAGCAATGAACAAGCGGAAACTTGAATAAATCATCATTCAGTAAAATGCTGAGCTTCTCACTCTCTACATACAAGATATTCACTCAACAACATCAGAGTCCACGAATACAATCAAACTTGGTCACTGACGCATAATTTAGTGTAGTTAAATAGCGTAGTATATGCGTAAAACATTCAATCCCCGGCGCTGTTTTCAGCTACAGTCACTAATATACATGGACTTCTTCCCAGAAAATTTTCAAAAATAACCGAAAAATTTAACCTGTCGGCATGAATATCTCCACTGCAAGAGGGACATTTCTTAAACCCAAGTAAATTTTCATCCCAAAATTTTGGTTCATTTCTTAAACCCAAAGTGAAGGTTTCATCCCAAAATTGAACAACCCCTTCCAACAATAATTAAATAACTATAAATAGTTGTGGATGACAACAGTAAGAATAAGAAAATAATAATAGTAATCTTGTACAAGGCAGAACCGACATTTCACTCGTATATATTCAATAAACCGTGTATCAATCCATCATCGACGGTTACATTCCAAACGACATTCGGGAAAATATCGAAATTCAGGCGAAATTGGGAACATCCGCTACCGTTATAGCGAACAATAAACAGAGAGAATTGAATTGATGAGTGAGAACTAAAACGCATCGAAAGAAAAAACGGAAACAGAGTTGATGATGAAGAGTTGCGATGTTATTTCGATGAAATCAGAGGAAAAAGGTGGTGAGGTTATTACCTTGGAAGGATGAAGGGAAGGAGGGAGCGCTAACTAACTTCGTCGACGGGAAAGTGTGTTGTGTTCAGTATGATGTGTGGGAATGAGGTAGCAGTTCTGGAAATTAATTAAATACGGTTTAAATATATTTTTAAGAAGCCTTCACGGATTTCTTTCGTAAGAGTATATGAAGAATTTCAGAAAACCCTTCGTTTTCAGACAAAATTATTTACTTGTTATTCTTATGTTAAGAAGGTGGAATATTATTTTCTAATAATCTCACTGTAACTTATTTTTACTTTAAATTAATCCTAATTATAATATCAGAAGTTAACCTATACATTTATATAAAATAACATTTCTAATAGAAATGTGATTCTCGAAAATATATAAACACAATATAGCTAAATATAGTTAAATAGTAATCAAATCATATAACGGTTTTGTTTTCTGTTTTTACCGTTTGACAGTATAAATATCTTGTATTCATTTCTTTGTGATATATGAGAAAAGTCAATCTCTTGTTTTCTCTATCTCCGTATTCCTCTGGTTTTTCTTTACTGCTGAAGGTGTGTCCCTGTTCTAACAAATTGGTATATTTTCTTTCTTTACGTAAAACTGTTCTTTACGTAAAATTATTTACGTAAAACTATTTACGTAAAACTGTTGTGCCAAGAGTGGTATCATAGAGCTAGGTTCGGAGGGGCCAAGCAAGTTGAAAGGTGGTGCGTCGGAACATTCAGAGAAGTGTTCTCATGGCTGTTACGGGAATACCAGGAAGTCTTCCTATCTTTGATGGGAAAGATTATGATGACTGGTGTGTCAAAATGGATGCAATTCTTGGATATCAAGATGTTGATGAGATTGTTAAGAATGGGTTTAAAGAACCTATCAAGAATGCAAGTGATGAACAGAAAGCGATGTTCAGAGAAAACAAGAGAATGGACTGTAAAGCAAGGGTTCTGCTGCATCAATGTGTATCTCCAAGTATATTTCAAAAAATTTCGAAAGCCACCACATCGAAGGAGATCTGGGATATATTAAGCAATGGATATGGTAATTCTGGAAAAATAAAAAAGGTGAAGCTTCAATCACTAAGAAGACAATATGAATTACTTTCAATGACAGAGCAAGAATCTGTGGCAGAGTATTTTAATAAATTGCAAGTGGTGACTAATGTTATGCGGGCTTGTGATGAGAAGATAGAAGATTCAAAGATTGTAGAGAAAGTGTTGCGAACGTTGAACCCTCGCTTTGATCACATTGTGGTTGCTATTGAAGAGTCAAAAAATCTTGAAGACATGACGGTAGAGGAACTTCAAAATTCCTTGGAAGCACATGAGCAACGAATTGTTGAAAGAAGAAATGTTGAAAGAACCACTGATCAAGCTCTTCAAGCCAGAGCCAATCAACAGCGAAATAGAGGACGTGGTGGAAAGTATTCACGTGGAAGATCTAAGGAGGGAAGAGGTAGAGGCAGACATATAGAGTGGTCTGAAAATTCTAATGACAGCAACTCTGAACAGAAGAATAATCAGGCACAAAGAGGTGGAAGACAATATAGAGGAAGAGGTAGGAGAAATCTTGACAAAAGAAAAGTTCAATGTTACAATTGTGACAAGTTTGGTCACTATGCAGCAGAGTGTTGGCATAACAATGGTGTTACGAACAAGAAAGACAAGAAGAGTGATGAAGCGCATTTGGCCCAAGATGAGGACAGTTCTGATTCGGATCAAGTATTACTAATGGTTACTACAAACAGTGATAATGATATGTCTTCGTGGTATCTTGACACTGGTTGTTCGAACCATATGACAGGAAATAGAGATTGGCTAATTGATCTTGATTCAACGGTGAAAAGCAGCGTCAGATTTGCAGATAATAGCACCATCACAGCAGAGGGAATTGGCAAGGTTGTGATCACACGAAAGGATGGTAAGACAGCATACATGCATGATGTGTTGTTCGTTCCCTCAATGCAGCACAATTTACTGAGTCTAGGGCAGTTACTTGAAAAGGGTTATTCTATGATTATGCAGCAGAATCACATTGAAGTCTATGACTCTAGCCAAAGGTTATTACTGAAAGCGCCTTTATCAAGAAATAGAACATTCAAAATTAATCTTGATGCTACTGCAATTCAATGCTTGTCTTCTATAAATGTTGAAGAAGAGAGTTGGCTTTGGCATTTTAGATTTGGGCACTTAAACTTTAAAAGCCTAAACTTGTTAAGTAGTGAAAAAATGGTAAAAGGGTTGCCATTGGTACATCACCCGCAGAAGACGTGTGAATGTTGTTTGATTGGGAAACAACCAAGGAAGAAATTCAAGGTTACTACACTAAAAAGAGCAAAATATCCTCTTAATGTTGTCCATTCAGATGTCTGTGGCCCGTTTGAAACACCTTCTCTAGGAGGTAATAAATACTTCCTAACTTTTGTTGATGAATACACTAGGAAAGTGTGGCTGTATCTGATAAAAGAGAAGAAAGAGGTATTTTCTGTGTTTGTTAAATGGCTTGCTAAAGCTGAGAGGCAGTCTGGTTGTAGTTTGAAGATTTTCAGAACTGATGGTGGAGGAGAGTTTAATTCCAATGAGATGAATGAGTTCTGCGAATTAAAAGGGGTTGAGCATGAGATCACAGCCCCCTATACACCCCAACATAATGGCCTGGCGGAAAGGAGAAACAGTAACTTTACTTGATATGACTAGATGCATGATGAAAGGTAAAGGATTACCAAACCTGTTTTGGGGAGAAGTCTGTAACCACAACTCGCCTTTATACTAAACAGGAGTCCAACAAAGAAGATGAAGAATGTTACACCCGAAGAGGCATGGTCTCGGACATAAACCTATGGTGCACCACTTTCGAATATTTGGTTCTATCTCATCACGGACACATACCGGATGAAAAGAGGAAGAAACTAGATGATAAGAGTGAAACCTTGATTCTGATGGGATATCATCCAACTGGTGCATACAAATTGTTCAATCCTGCTTTGAATCAAGTGATCATAAGTAGAGATGTAGTGGTGGATGAAGCTGCAAAATGGAATTGGGAGAGTCAACCAAGTTCACGGAAAATACCGTGTTTTCTAGAAGAGAAAGAAAAAAATTATAATGGCGTCGATGTAGTTAAATTGCCTCAGCTGTCGGAAAATCTCAAAGGATCGGATTCCCTTCTACCCGATTAACTCGATCATGAATTACTCGGTGATAATGAAATCAACAATGATGGAGAGTTGGTGCACTTTGCTTTTTTCATTGATTCAGAACCTGTAAGCTGGAAAGAAGCAATTGATGTTAAAGAGTGGAAAAATGCTATGATTGAAGAGCTTGAAGCCATAGAAAGAAACAGAACATGGAAGCTGGTAGATCTTCCGAAAGACAAACATCCTATTGATGTGAAATGGGTGTTTAAACTAAAGCTTAAAACTGATGGAACAGTGGCCAAACACAAAGCCAGGTTGGTAGCAAAAGGCTTTCTGCAGAAACCAGGCGTTGACTTCACGGATGTATTTGCTCCTGTTGCAAGGCTTGAAACTGTGAGACTTGTTGTGGCTGTTGCTAGCTGGAGAAGTTGGACTATATGCCAACTTGATGTTAAATCTGCTTTTCTTAATGGACCATTGGAAGAAGAAGTGTATGTGAGGCAACCACCAGGATTTGAAAAGGTTGGAAGTGAACATCAAGTCTACAGACTCAATAAGGCCTTATACGGTCTTAAACAAGCTCCTAGAGCTTGGAACAAGGTGATTGATGCATTCCTACATAAACAAGGTTTTGTGAAGAGTTCAGTTGAGTATGGCTTGTATATAAAAGAATCAAAACGTGAAGGTGTGTTGCTGATTTGTCTCTATGTAGATGACTTGCTTGTAACAGGAGATAAACAACATGAAATTGAGAAGTTCAAATCAGAGATGAAAGCTACATTTGATATGACAGATTTAGGTATTCTCAACTATTTTTTGGGTCTTGAATTTATTCATACATCACATGGGATTCTGATGCATCAAAAGAAGTATGCGAATGAGATTTTAAAGAAGTTCAACATGTCAGAATGTAATCCAGTACCTATACCAGTCATGGTAAATTTAAGGTTGACTGAAGAAATTGAAGAAGAAGAAGTTGATGCAGTGCTGTATAGACAAATCACTGGATCATTAAGATACTTATGCAACAGAGAGCCGGATATATGTTACGGTGTTGGGTTAATTAGCGGGTTCATGAACAGTCCAAGATTATCACACATGGCGGCAGACAAAACATATACTAAGGTATATAAAAGGAACAACTAGCCTTGGGTTGTTCTTCCGAAAAGGTCTGCAGAACACGGTGAAGATGAAAACGTGTTGGAAGCTTGGTCGATTCTGATCTGGTGTGGTGATAAGGTAGAAAGGAAGAGTACTTACGGTTATTTGTTCAAATTTATGAATGCACCAGTTTCTTGGTGTTCTAAGAAACAAAACGTGGTGGCACTCTCTTCATGTGAAGCTGAGTATATTGCTGCTGCAGAAGCTACATGTCAGTGCTTGTGGATGGAGAATTTGCTAAATGAATTGAAGATGGAATACGTGAAGCCTATACAACTGTTTGTAGACAACAAATCTGCTATATGTTTGTCTAAGAACCCTGTTTTCCATGGTAGGAGTAAACACATTGAAACCAAATTCCATTTCCTGAGAGACCAAGTGAGTAGAGGAAGAATTGAGTTGATACATTGCAGTACTGAGGATCAAGTGGCTGATGGCTTTACCAAGTCACTTAATCGTCAGAGATTTGAGAAGCTTAGAGAGCTTATGGGACTTATGTGTATAGATTCTTTGATTAGGAGGAAGTGTTAAATAGTAATCAAATCATATAACGGTTTTGTTTTCTGTTTTTACCGTTTGACAGTATAAATACCTTGTATTCATTTCTTTGTGATATATGAGAAAAGTCAATCTCTTGTTTTCTCTATCTCCATATTCCTCTGATTTTTCTTTACTGCTGAAGGTGTGTCCCTGTTCTAACAAATTGGTATATTTTCTTTCTTTACGTAAAACTGTTCTTTACGTAAAACTATTTACGTAAAACTGTTGTGCCAAGAATTTTTACTTTAAATTAATCCTAATTATAATATCAGAAGTTAACCTATACATTTATATAAAATAACATTTCTAATAGAAATGTGATTCTCGAAAATATATAAACACAATATAGCTAAATATAATCCTTTAAAATTTTAGTATTTTTTTATCTATATATAATAAAATATTTAACTTATATAATTAACAATTACAAACTATTTATACAACAACCTATTGTGATCTTGTATTTTGTATCAAATATTCAATCTTTTTATTTTCATTTTAAAATAATTATTTTGATAATATTAAATATAAGATGTTAGAAGAACAATATATGAGTATAATTAAAATTACAGAAACTAAAAATAAAAGTTAAAAACAATAGTAAAGGAAGAGACGGTGTTTGGGAAAAGTGAAACGACGTACGTCAATGTCGTATACAGGGTTTGGAATTTTCGTAAATCGTTTGCTTGTTAACAAAGAAAAGCGTAGGAGGCTTCCTCAACCGAAGTGTGGAAAATCCATCGCCTTTTCCCTTTTTCATACTTTAGCTTAGCTCACAGAATTGGACTTTACGGCGCGTTTTAGGTGAACATCATACACGTGTCATTTTCTGGACCATGTCATTCTTATTTTTTTCTCCTTAAAAATTAAACACAGAAAGAAAAGTCAATTAAAAGATAATTTATTCTTAAGAACAATTAATCCTTAATAATAATGTTTACTTAGCTCCTCTTCTCAATCATATTTTTATTAATAAAACTCAAATTGAAAATCTTATTTAAAAATATCAAATTTAATACGAGTAACCAACGACTTGTTGCTATACAGTATAATTTTGTATAAACTATAATATAATACATACTTTTCAATTTCATATTTTAAAAAGTTAAATTAATTTTAAAACATTGCAAAATTAAAATAATTTAAGTTATCAAAATAATCTAATTAAAAAGTATATTATCACTTTATGTTGCTTAATTTTATGTCTCGTCTTTTCAAGATTTTTTTTTCTGAAAACATATTTAAAATTTAATAATATTTTACATTTAAAATATAAAAACTATAGTTTATTATTATTTTTTTATAAATCACAAACATTTAGTAAAAGAAGTCATGATTTCAGATTTTGTAGACCATAGATATTTTTCAACGGTTGAATTCAATTTTGGTTGCAATTTTAGAATATTTTTCAACAGTTGAATTCAACGTTGGTCTCAATTTTAGCTGACCAATCCATATATCTATACCTATGCCTCTCCCTATATTATAAAGAAAATATACATTTTTTATTTTATATTTTTACATTAAATTATTTTATTATTTATCAAATAAAAATGTTTCATTATTTTATAATCACATTATCTCTGATTGTAAAAATAGTTGTATAACCTCTTCACTAAAATTAATTTCAAAAAATTCAGAAATGAATATAATTTTTATATTTTTTTTCACAATTTTTATATATAAACATTCTAGAATACTTCAACAAAAATAAATTCTAATGGTTGAAACTTTGTGATGCAAATTTGAATTATATGCATGTGTTCTGTCTTAATCAATTCCTTCCATCTTTGTATCGATCATTATAAGTCAACGAGAAATTTAATGTGCATATAGTTCTTGTAATAATAATTTTATCTTTTAAATATACATATGTCTTTATATGTTTTTTTTAATTTTGATTTTCATATTTAAAAATTATTAATTAATCTTTCAGTTTATGAATATATGTGTTTTCTTACATTTATATTTATCATTTAATGATTATTTTTAATTTAACAGAATCAATAAAATGATTAAATATAATTTGAATATTTCAATATATTTAAATTTAATATTTAACAAATATTAAAAAATGCAAAATTGACAAAATGAATAAATTTACATGTTTCTAAAGTTTGAAAACTAATTAATTAATTCTTAAATATAAAAATAAAAATTAATTTTTACTAAAAATAAAAAAAGAATAAAGCATAGTTTTTTTATTAAAAAGATAAAAATGTTAAAAATATTAATTAATTTCTTTAATAGTTAAAATTATATTATTATAAATTGGAATATAATTTTGTTAAAATTATATAAGATAATTTTTACACATTAATTAACTTATATATCAAGTATTTTTAAATTTTATTAAAAAATAATTAAAAATTTTATTTTTATTCTTTTTATATATAAAAAAAGTCAAATTATTTTTTATAAACAATATTATGTATAATTCATTATTGTGAATCACTAAACTATATGGAGAAAGCTACAGGGGAAATTCTTTGATTACTTCTCCATGTTCTAAAAAGCATTAAAAAATGAAAATGATTTTTGGATCACCACGATGAAAAGTGGTTACAAAAGACCTGAGAAAACAGAAAATTTAAAAGGTTTTAAGATGATAATGTAATTTACTTAAAGTTCATTGGATAATTATTTACCAAAAATATTCTTTAACAAAGGAATCATTCAGTTTTTTAAAGTACTGATTTTATTTTCGAAAATTCTTTCAAATCTTAATATCTTTAATGCTTCTCGTTCCTTTAAAAGCATAGAAACTCGGAATCATAAGCTATACGTCAGCAACGTTATTCTTAAGTTTCACGTTGGTGGGAAGCGACGAAAACAATTTTAATTAATGTGCTTAAAAATCAATTTTAATTAAATTTAATAAAGTAATATTTTTATAATATAATAAATTTATTAATAATAATTTTATTGTAAAAAAACATTTTTAATAATAATAATTACTTTCATCCATAAATTATAATTAGTTATATAAATATAAAATACAATCGAGAGTAAAAAATTAACAATCATAAAAATATAGTAAAATAATTATTTTCTAAAGTTAATATAATTAAAATAAAATAAAAATAAATAAAAAATATTATACTTGACGTACTCTTCTTCTGCATGTAATAATATCATCAAATACGTGACATTAGCCACGTCACACATTTTGTGTTGTCACGTAATGATGAGTATATGGATAAAAATTAAGGGAAAAGTTCCTTTTCAAAAAAGAAAAAGATCAAAACTCAAAGAAAAAAGTGATGAACTTGTACGAGTGCTTATGAAATGACAATGCATGAGTTGGATCTAACATTTAAATGTAACGTTAGTCAAACTTTTAATTGAGTGATTTAACTCTTTTGAGGTAAATTTTGTATGTTCATGAACAAATTTTCTCTGAGAAGGATGGTGATGATGAATGCATGAAAAAGATAGAAGGAAATGAATAAAGAGACTTGAGTTAATAAGTATGACTAAGAACCTTCTTGTTCATAAAAATATCTTTATTTTCCTTTTATTTTTAATGTCATGGACCTCATATTCATTACTTTGGTTGAATTTTGCTCTAATTGAAGTTTTAGTTTGGAACATGTAATTGGAGCTCAATTGAAATTCATTCAATCAAGACGCAATCATTTTGAAGCTTGGCGAAAAAGAAGTACAATGTTATGCAACGAAGAAAAGCATGTGAAAATCAAGTCTTGCATAATAACCTACATGACTTCCCATTTCGGGCACATGGCACTCGAGAATTCTCATATCCTTCATTTGAATTTAAATTTCAAATTTTATTCCCATTTTATTTTGAATTCACAAAAAAATATATTCAAAACCTATATAAGGCCACAATGTAATATTGTTGAACCCTTTTGAATGAACAATAATTGCTTTCATAAATTATGAGAACAAGATTAAAAAAATCTTATCTTGAAATATAAAGAGTTTAAATTATTGCGTGCTTAAAAGAATATGATATTATTTTAAAGTTTAAAACATTAAGTATTCTTAAAATATATATATATATATATATATATATATATATATATATTATTTTCAACCTAAAAACTTTATCACGTATATATTTTAAAGTAAAATTTTGAAATGATCACATGAAGAATAAGTTATATTTTCACTGATAAAACATAAGTTAATTATATAAAAAATATATAATATCACTTTTAAGACATTAAGTCTTTTTTAATTATAAATTATTTAACTTTTTTATTTATATCGAATTATGAAATAAATTATTCTGTTTTCTTATTTATAGAAATATTCACAGAGAAACCTAAAGCTAGATTTGAAATAAAGAAGAGTGAGATTTCATAAGTGGTAGATAAACCTAATTTGCTGTTTATCATCTTTACTTGTGTTCTTTAGTTAGGTGTACATATTTAGGTTGATACTTCATTGAGGCATTTGAGTTAAACTACCTTCACATGAATATATTTTGCCTTATCATGAACGAAAAGGGGTACCATAAAAACAACATGGTGTAACCCTAGACCTCTCTCTGTTGAGTATGCAACTATGAACCAACGTTGAGAATTCAACTTGTGGCAAGGTGCTATGAAGAATGATCTCCATAGGTGATTGATCGAGTTACGTACTTGCTTTTGCAAATGTGGTTCACCTAACAAAAGATAACCAACCCAAACACGTCAACACTTGAAGTGTGTATTTTGATGATCATCGATCTTCCAACATTGAACAAAGTTTATGATGAGGAAATTATGGTCTTCCCTACCTAACTATTTGTCTAGAGCTATAAACTTTGTGTTATAGGTTTTTTTTTTTTCAATGTTTAAATTTCTAAATGAATTGATTAAGATAGGTATTATTATTATACTAATTCACAATTTCTTGATTGAATTGTGCCATACTCCAATGGTTATTGAAGACTACTTTTTGTTTACGTAATAATTGAATATAAAGATATAGATTAAATTTTAAATTCACATCAAATATTCATAATATAATGTTTATTATAAGTTATAACTATTTTTTTATTTTACATATATAAATATTGAATATGTTGACATACAGTTTAGTGACTTTTGGTCTAAAATCTTTCAATATTATCTTTAAATATAAACGTATCTAATTTTTATTAAGATATCTTCTTCAAAAGTTTTTTTTTTCAATAAAATATTGAGTAGATAACATGATACAAATATTTAAGGTATAGTATTCTATTAAAGGTATTTGTATTAAGAATTATATATTAAATTCAAACAATTATTTTTTATGACGTAAAATTAGTATATGTACTTTTTCATGGTAATATAGTTTTTGTATAAATTATAAAATCAATAAATATAATTTGTCTATATTGTTTCATTATATTCAATATTTTTGAAATTGTCTTGATTTGTTTATTTCCTTTTCGGTTGAAAATCCTAAACTCACATCACATGCATGCACGTAGACGAGTTCGTTAGTTTTACTATTTACAAACAAATATAACTCATGCTTCGCGTCGCACTCTATTGGGGCATTTTATATCCTAAATTGGATGAAATTGATGCCAAAAGCATTATCGTAGTTTTTCTCTTACAGTAATGTCAATCAGTCCTAACCTACACTTCAATTTGCAGAGTAATCAAATCAGATTAACAATGACATGTTATGATTATGCGAGCAAAGACAATGCTTTTATGCATGTTAGACAAAGTATAACTTTGCCACTCACTACTACGTCATGTATACTATATCCTATGTTTGCATATAACAAATTTAGACCATTTTACTGAATCCTTTCTTAGTCCTAAATAAATATGTTGAAGTATGTAAACTATTTATCCCTTGATGAAAAGGCAACAAGTTACAAACAAGGAAGAAAGGCTAAAACAACCCTCATGATGTCTATATATAGTGGTTATCAACTATAAGAGAGCAATTGATGATTAAGAACATGAAAGAAAGTTTCTTGGCACAGGTAGCATATAAGTCTTGTGTTTAAAAGTATTTTTACCTGAAGTGAAAAAAGCATATTTGGCTGATCTAATTATAGTTTCAGCACTATATTATATATATATTACTTATATATGATGGCTCCCTATTTAGTAGGATGTCCAGTAATTGTCTAGATCCATGCAGTGGTCCATGCCCATGTACCTATTGCCATGAGAATTTGAACTGCTCATGTCTGCACCATACCCTACATTGTCAGCAGCAAGAGCACTGGGTGTCACCATGTTGGAACTGAAATCATGATGCACTTGGGCAACTGTGTGAGCAGAAGGTGGCTGTGGTGGTGGCATCATTGGCCTCAAAAGGGGTTGTGTTGGCGTGGTGGTAGCAGTAGAAACTGTTTCTCCTCCCAGGTTCAAATTAAGGCCAGAAATGGTGAACCCTCCTCCTGCTGTTGCTGCTGCTGGATTGTTCAAATAGGGGTGCATTATTGGCAGGTTCATGTTCATCACATTCACACTTGTGGATCCACCACCCCTCAAGACCCTTGTCATTTCAGCTACCTCTGAATGGCTCATCATGTAGTTTCTTGATCCATAAAGGAAATTTAAATTAGCAGAAGGATCTCCCAGGTGCATCATTGGGGGTGGCACAATGCTAGGGCCAACCTCCAGACTATAAGGATTCACTGCTCTGGTGTGGTTGGAATTCGAGGGGAACTTTTTTGCACCAGCACTCTTGCGAAATACCCGGCAAACCACCCATTCATCTTGCTGTATATGAGAGTGAGTGTCATGCATATTTTTCATTAGTTCGTGGTATATTCATTTACTAGAAAATGATTTGACACCTTAGAAGATTTTGTACTTCACATTCATTTGAGAAAAAGAGAGAGAGGAAGCAAAGTGAGATAAATTATCAACAGCGAGTGGATGATCATATCATGGTTAAATAGCTGGGTATATATTATGGACTATTATATATATATTAATATGATTATAGTCATTGATAAATTGATATTATATTTATTGAAGTATTGAAAAAATATTCTTTTTCTACAATATTATTATCATTTATTTTGCAAATATGTTAGCACGTGTTAGATCACTTTCTTATTCCTGATGTAGTAACTCTTAAAAAATTAAGTCATGTATAGGATTTTGAATGTATTTAATTGGTTTTATTTTACTTATATATATGTTTATATAGTTATTTTATAACTAAATATATTTAGAGACACAAATCAGGTGTCTCATTTATAAATCTCACATTGTGCTCATAAAGAAATTTACGAGTGGATTAAAAAATATTGCTTTGTCATACTTGAGGAGAAATTGTGTGATTAGTTACTCTTGTGAAGAAAGTGTTAAGGAAAATAAGAAAAAAAAAGTGTCAAATTTTCATTGGAAGAACAACATATACAAATAAATAGCACAAATAATTTGAATCTAGTTATTTAGAGTAATATCTATAACAGGAAAAAAAAGTATAAGAATATCTACCTTCACCCAAATGTTCTAAATGAAAGGGAAAAAAAAGAAACAAAGAGAAATATAAAATGTGAAAAAATCATCAACTTTCATAATATATATAAATCTAACTATTTTTTTTAATGATATTATTTCTAAAATAATTAACTGTAATTTAATTTTTGTAATTGAAATTAGTAAAATTAAATTCTATTAACGGATTTTCTTAGTTATTGAAAATTAATGATCTTAGTTATAAATAAGTGTAGATGTAATACCTTATTGATCTTGAAGGTGGATTTTGAATGAATGCGATATTCATGCATGACCCAGTTGGTTTTTTCTCCTCTGGGAGCCCTACCTTTGTAGAAAACCAGAGTTTTCTTCATACCAACCAACTCCGATGTAACACTGTTGAGGATCTCCTTGTCTTTCCCAGTGGTTTTCCAGTACCCTGTGTTTGTTGCTCTGTTGGTTCTCACACCTGTCGGATATTTACGATCTCTTAGGTTGAAGAAGTACCATTCTTTTTGCCCCATCTTCGCCTTCCCTATTTCACAATAAAAATCAACTGAGAAAACCCTATTAATTTGTTGGAATAAATTAGATAGGAACCTACATCTTCATCCATAACGTATTACAAAAAACAAAATAGATTTATTAGCTGGAACAAGTGTGTCGGTCACTTGGTTGTGAAATATGATATCATACAGAAACCCTAGATGGCGTTGACTATTTTCAGAACAACATGGATATAAGCAGTAAGTACTAAAACTGATGAACAATGAAGCAAATATATATAGTTTCCTCTGATCTATAAGATGAACGTTGAATTGAACGAAAAACATGGTTTAATGTAAGATAAGTATACCCGGAAGCTCCCATGGCTCACATTTGTTGAGATCTACATCAGCTATTGCTTTTCCTGTAAAATTAGGATCTGAAATCTTGTTTGTGAGATAGTAAGAGATGAGTTCTTCGTCGGTGGGGTGAAACCGAAATCCTGGTGGTAGGGTTTCCTCCTTCTTCTCACGAGTCTCTTCCATTTCAATATCTTTACTCTCTTTGCTAACAATTTCCTTGTCTTTCTGTGGCACACAAAGAGTGACATGATGTACAAATTGATTTTACTATGAGCTTCAAATTTTGCAAACTAAATGGTTAAAGAATTAAACTTTAAACAAGGTCTCTGATATTATATATAAATCCCCTACTCAAAAACGAAGGAATCTATATATAATTGAAAAAAAAAAAAAAAATCAAGTTTAGGATTTTGTATGATGACTCGATGTTGCTTACTTGCATGGAGAGAAAAACGTTTCTTCTGTTCAGGTTTTGATGCTTTATATGAGCAAGGTTATTCACAAGAAACACTGACTTGAGGGTTACTACAAGTGTAAAGGAGATCAAGGGGATGAAGCTTTCTAATTAGTAATCACCATGCATGAGAAGTTGAAGAATTTAAGTATAAAGTCATCGAAGAAAAAAGGGTCAAGTGTGAATGTGAAGATTTCACCAAACCAGGGTTTTTTTTTTACCTTCTAGTTGCATTGAACAGCTGTGAATTCCAAGGAAGATACCTAGACTTGGATTAAAATGACACTCTTGACCTTGTCGTTGTTGTTGGGTTTCAATGACTCGGTTTGAAAGTTTTGGAATTCAACTAAATATACTTCATGCATGATGAAATTCTTAATGACACTTTTGTTAAGTTATATAATTAACAAACTAATTGTAGAAGCATAATTGAAAAAAATAAAACATCCAACAATATAATCGGTAATAAAGATATATATAAAAAAAAACATTCATAAATCATAGTATGAGTTTCATTTGTTTACATTGATGATGATTTTATACCGTTTAAACTTAGGTTAGAGTACCTTGTATTCTATTTTTTTGATAAAGAATTTGCTTATGAGATGAAAAAAGGAAATTGTTTAACTTATCTATACAACTAAACAAGTTGTAATTTTTTGTTTATATATATTTCAAGATTTAATTGCAAATTAATTGCATCAATAAACTATAATGAAGTTAATCTTATTTTTATTTGGGTTAAATTTGATCATTTTCTCTCACTATAACTATAAATTTAATTATGACAAGTATAATAAGATTTTAATTCACTCTTTCAATTACCACCATGAAGAGTGAGGTTAAATTTAACTATATTTTACTGTGTTCACTGGCTATATTAACCTTGTACGATTTTATCTCTTAGTTATTTGCTGAAAAATTTTATTCAAATTAAAACAATTTTCAACTACTAAAAACCAACAATATTTATCTGAATGTATTAGAATAATACGAGTGTAATTTATATAAACTACTACATTATTGAACCATTTTAATTTAAACATTTATTTTTAGTTGTACCATTAAATTAAAATTTCTTTCCATATAAATTATGTATTCAAAAATTAATCTTAATCCATATAGTCCTGGTTTCTTTAATCTATTTATGATATCATTAATTGTCTCTAAAAACCATGATTCTGTTTCTCTAAATAATTTTAATTTAAAATGAATAATGGATATTATATATATATATATATATATATAAGTTATTAAAGTATAATATCATTTACTAAGTCAATCAGAATAAGTAATAAGTTTATGTTGTTATATTCAATTATTGTTCTAACCAAACTATAAATATTATAAATGCATCGTTATTAGTAACTTTTGGTTACTGTGTTAAGGACAATATTGTTTTCTGGTTTTGTTCATTATATCATAAACCCTTAAGATGAAGAGAAAATCACTCGTATTTTTTAAATAAACTTAAATTATTAATAAAATATTAAACTATATAAAACATCATTTCATCTATTCAAATCCGATTATTTTATATGCACTATTAGTATTATATAAAGATTCTTATATTGTAAATTAGTAAATTACCTTGAGTATTAAAGTAATTATTTAAAAATTACCTTGAATTTTACTTTTAAATTAATTATAAACTCAAGTGTTATTGTAACTAAAGGAAAATATAAAATTATTTCTAATAAAAATTATATATTAATGAAAATATAAGGACTAAAATGTTTTCTTATCTATATTTTCTGTATAATTTTTTTTCTCTCTTTAAATATGTATTTACTCTTTTCTTCACTCATTAAAATATCACTTTTTTTATTTTTTTCTTCTCTTTCTACTATTTTTAAATGTGTAAATTATAATAATAATTTTTTATACTAATTCACCTTTTATAAATAGGTATATTTGATTTAAAAAAAAAACTTTATCGCCATGATATATGTAGAAAATATAATATTATGTAAAAAAAAGCATATGTTGAATTATGAACTCTCGAAATAATTTTGAGAAATATAATAAAACTCACTTCCCATTAACATGATTTATGAAAGAAATTTTAAAAAATAAATCAAAAGTAAAAAAAATACTTCCAATTTCATGAGATTCAAAAGAACTATTACAATTTCCATATCAAACATTTTGTCCATTTTTGTCTTCTTTCGCACCGATTTTATACTAGTCACGAAAGTTTACAACTTTGGATCTAATTTGATTTTTTTTTACTTTGTTCAAATAATCAGACAAAGTGCCAACATTGTCATGTTCTGGTATTTATGAAACACAATCAAACATTGTTAGATCTTTGTCAACATCTAATTGGACTATGCAACTATCCAACAAACCATGTAGTTATAAATCAGCAATTACAAATCATGGATGAAGATTACTTATCCATTCATTTAAAGATTAACCTAAATCTAATTCTGTAATTGACAAGATAACAAACGTGTCTTCTAATATCTTTGCATCAATGTTACCTTATAATTTAGGTTATATTGCAACGACTTTGTTGACGTTAATGGTGAAGTAGTTGGCGTGCATTTGTCAGGAAGAAGCAAAGAAGAACCCTAATTCTAAATTGCTAACAAGTCGTGCTTTGTTATATGCTACTTGTCATACACTTCAAATTTAAAATAGAATAGAATACAAAGGCTCAAAACCAGGTTGGTCTTTCATAATTGACAGATAAAGTCAATCGGATTTTAATTTTTTTTAATAACTGAAGCTATTGAATAGTTTAGATGCTAAGAAAATGACATATTAGGATTGTTGGCAATGTGATAAGTTTTGTTTCCACAAAGGATACACTTTCAAAGGAATGAAATCCCTAGCTCTTTCATTTTAAAGTGTAATTTTTTTTTTTTTTAACTTGGTTGTTATTACTTTTTTATTGAAAAGATGTAATATAAATGCGATAGAATGACGATCCTATATAAAAGAAAATGGAGATTGTTGATGAGATATGTAATTTCTCGATGTTTAAATATCTAAACAGCGGATATCAAATTTATTTTACAGAACACAAAAAGTCTTCTAAAACATCTGTGTATTCGGATATTTTATAGGAAAAAACTTAAATATAGTTTTACAGTTATTATATTTTTTTTCAAATAGGTTTAAAGCTTTATTTTTATAATATGCAATACAAGTTTTATTTTATATTTCTTCACAATATTGTATTTATTTTAGACGAACAATTATATTTAGTTTATGCAATACAAGTTTTATTTTATATTTTTCACAATATTGTATTTATTTTATACGAACAATTATATTTAATTTATGCATAGACAATGTTATTTTAATAAATGATGAGTTTATTCTACTACAGTAGGTATCAGATAAATTATGGTAATCGTGACTGTTTTTTATCTAAAAAATTTGGATTTTTTTAGTCTATCTATTTTTCTCTTTCCTTAAATACAGTATGTAACTCATTACTCTGCTGTGTCTTATTCTGTATATAGCTTATATGGCTGTGTTTTGGTATATAGCTCACATAGCTCACATAGCTCCATTATGTTATGTAGAGCTTCTGTGTTTTATTCTACATATATAGCTCACTTAGTTGTATTTTTCTGTGTTTTATTTTATATACAGTGTTTTGTGCTTCTGCAAGAAGCTCAGTTTTCTCCCTTTATTGAACTTTATGCTGATGCAAAACACAGTTTTCTTGATCTTTAAGAATAATAAGTTTGCAATTACTAGCCGTTTCCTGGAATATCCTTTCTCATTTTTTAAATGTATACTTCTTCATTCTTTAGGTACCAGAAACCTCAAATTTTAATGATATGTCTTTCTGGTGTATTAATCAACTGATGTCATTTTTATGAAAAAAATTTGATGGTCGATATGTTTAATTCTTTACTATATGAAAATGAAAAATATTGTTGGCATAAATCTCTCCTCATGTAAGCTGATATCATCCTAATTTCATGACAATGAGCTATTTAGTTGAGTGAGCTGCTATCCAGGTTACTGAATTATCTGAATTGCTTTAACTATCTATTTTAGAACTCATGGCCCTTTTACTATTTTTTAGGATATGTTGAGCTCAATTTTGATATTATCGATCATGTTTGAGGTATCAATTGATGTTTTGAGTTTGACTGGTTTTAGGTTACCTTGTTTACAATTGTTGCCCGGGAAATCGATATCTGGTGTATGATAGATCAATGTGTTATACTGATAATCTAGTTCAATTGCCTTTGTAATACTGAGAGTTGAAGAACTAAACTACTACTGTAATACTGACTACTAGTACATAGCTGCAAACATAGTATTCCAGATGGAGTGGGAGTGTTAGAATAGTATGACATTCTATGTTAGAATGGATATAAAAGGAAAAAGTTGTATTAACCACTGAAATTTCAATAATGTACATTTTAACTAACTTAAAATTACTTACTTAACTAATTTAAGAGTAAACTAGCAGAAGGAGAAGGTGTTACAATAATAAAGCCTTTGCATGTGAGAATCTGAAAATTAGATAATGAGATTTTATTTAACTGACTTTGTCTAGACAAAGCAATGATCATTTTTTTGTTTTTAATTGAAAATCGAATAAAGATCACCTAATGCTGTCAACAACCTTGTTATCTATCTGATCCACTACTTTACGTTGTCCAACGTCAAAGTATCGGTAGAACACAAAATCAGCCTTTGCTTCATCTGACGGATGCGGGTTCTCAATGCTCTTAGAAATACAAAGAACATTGCATTTTCCAACAATTGATTCCTGGTGTAGAAGGAAGCAAAAAATTCAAAACAACAGAAAATTTGCCAAAAATTCAAAACGACTTAAACACTCCGATTGACACCAAATATCCAAAATTAGAACAAGAGGTCAAGAAAATAAGGATCCAAAACTTACCAAAAGATAGACATTTGCAAAGCAAATAGTATAAACGACAAAATACTAGCCAAAATCAAACAACAGAGAAAAGTTTGAGGATCCAAAACATACCAAAGGAATTTGCAACGCTTATACCCAAAACGAGGGAACAGCCTATAATACTCAAAACGACAGACATAAAAACAGCTAACAATACTCAAAACCACAGCAAAAACATTTAGAATCCGAAACTTAGCAAACGATTAACGCTACAAAAACAGAGAAAGACAACCAAAAATATTGAAAACGTAGCCAACAACACTCTAAACGACAAAAGAATATCCAACAAATATCCAAAACGACGGAGAAAGGGTTCAGAAACGGAAACTTACCAGAGGATTGACATTGGCGAAGCCCTTGCCGTCACCACACGCCAAGAACAACTCGTTCTCCTTGGTTTGAATCCCTTCCAAGTACTTCCGAATCTCGCCGGGGCGGAAGAACCACTGCACCTTGACTTTCCGGGACTTATCGCGATTCTCCCATATCTTGATGAGCTTCCCGATGTGGGGCACCTCGCTGCTTTCGTTTTGGAGACAAACGGCATCGTTGAGAGTGTACAGCACCCCTTCGAAGGTGAAGGACTCGTAGAACTGCACATCCCTCTTCTTCCCACCCATGCCTCGCTTCTTGCCCCACGCGAACTCGTACTCCTCCTCCTCGTCTTCCACCATTGACGCCGCCATTGGTTTTTGTGACGGAAAGAGTGGGAAATTGCTGCGCGGAGAGAGGAGAAGGTCTTAAGTTGTTTGAAAGCGGCAAATGCAAGGTTTTAAAGAATAAATAAAGGAAATAAAGATGAAATAAGCGAAATAAAAATCTGAATGGTTAGATATATGATAAATTCAAAATAAAAATTTCAGAATTAAATGATTTAATCGATTTCATGATAAACTTGTTGTGATATCTATTAACAGCTACTGCAAATTCGTAGTCCAATGATTACTTTTTAATTAAAAAAATTAAATCCTTACCCGAGAGAGGAGGGAATCACGAAGGAGGTGTGATTAGGGTTCGAGTCCAAACACTAAATAATTGACCTCTAAACCCCAGCCTCAAATATCACCCTTGGAATTCATGTTTCCGACCACACAAGATTGTAAAAAACCTGAATCAGTGGTGCAGACGGTGGCGTAAGAGAAGAAGCACTACGGAAGCGAAGTTGACGACGGAGATGAGTGATCCGAACAAGCGCGGGTCCAGGCTGTGGCTTGGGACGTTCCCGGCGAGATCCTACGACCGAGCCGTCTTCACTCTTTTCTGCACGTTGAGTAGAGTGAGAAAGTTGAGATGAGATGGGCTGGGACAGTTTGGGCCTGGCCCTAAGATAGATGAGATGGGTGTTCACATTTATTGTGAGTGGGTTGGTTAGTACATACAAAGTGTGAGTGGGATTAATTTGTAAAATTGAATGTTTTATAAAATTTAATAAATTTTTTAATTTGGTCTATTTAGGCTAAGTTCACCCACTTGACAATTATGCTATAATTTAATTTAAGATAAATAAATGGAAAATTTAATTATTAAGTATGAATGAATTCTATGAATATTATATTTTAAAAATATTATTCAAATAGATTTTTATCAATTTATTTATTTAATTAGACTTGTTTATTGTTCATGTTTAACTTTCTTCTCTTTATAATCGTTTTTGTTTTTCATTTACTCTTTATTTTTTTTCTTTTGTAGTGTAGGTGTCTTAGTTTTTCTCTTTCCTTTCCTACTTATTTTCCTAATTAAACAATTATATTAAAATTTAATAAAAATATTTTAAAATCAACATTAAAATTAAAAAATATTAACTAATTATTTAAAATTATGATTATAATAAATAAGTTTATTTATTTTGATAATACATAAATTTATTTACTATAACATAAATAATTACTCATCTAATAAAAAATATTAAATATTTATGAGTTAAATATATTTGTTTATTTAATAATTTAAAGTTATAATTAAATTGAGTTATGATAATTAGTTAAATTAGCTAATTTTAAAAAAATATTTGTTAAAAAATAATTTCAAAATAAGTATTTAATTTTTTCTTAATAATTATAATATAATAATAATATTTGTAACATCTCAACTTTATCTTATAGTATTTAAAAAAAAAACAAATATTAGGGGAAGACAGAAAAAAGAAAATAATAAAAAATAAATGAAGGAAGAAAGAAAAATAAAAATAAAAATAGTGAAAACAATTATATTATTTTACATCATCTAATGGTAAAACATTGACACGGTACAACTCTTCTTAAAATTTTACTTATAGTGATGGAAGTATATTTAGAAGGGTAGGAGTTTGGCCTGAGAGTTTAAGATGATAATAATAATAATGAAGGCTGTTGAAAATATATATGGTGATGGCGTCATGTTGTCTTCATCCTAATTTCGTAAGATTATTAGTAATCAAATGCCGGAATGAGTAAGGAAAGGAAAATGATGGGTGTTGAAAGTTATGACCTGCGTAGTATGTAACGGCTCCACTTTTCCTCAAAATAAAAATATATTCTAACTTTGAGTTTACATAAGTCGATTTTACAGAGGTTAGTTTGTTTTAAAAAGTTGTTAATTTTAGGGTTGCTAGAGTGTAAACTCAATTTGTAGCGATGAGGATTGAAACTAAAACACATAGTTAGATGACTCCTGTGGTATGAATTTTCATGTTGCTACCTGATTGATATTTTTGGTGACATCATTACCACGGTGCAACACCAATTCAGGATCAGTATTTGCTTATGGTATACATATATGTTCTGGGTGTTAAGTTTTATGTTTCTTAAATAAATATTTCAGAATAAAATCTGCTATTTTGTAACTATAAATCTTAGAATGAGGTGGTTAGGAATGGATAGGTGAAAAATCAATTACAAAGTGTATTCCAGAATTCTTATAAACAAAAGGTGTACCATGAAATGAAACCATGATCAAGGTGTTACATCAGACAATTAACTCTGGTAGAACATATAAAGTCTATCCCAGCCACACCTTTTCTTGGTCCCTCTAAAATCATTGTTTTTAGTTTTTCTAAATTAAGTGAATAAGAAATTAAACTATAAATAACTAAATTGTGCTTTACACTATTAAAAATAATCATTAGCAAATTAATTTATACATGTATAATTGTGCTTTTTTATCTTCAAATATTTTTAAGTAAAATTTTAAAAAATTAAGAAATATTGATTCAAACTAATTTTCAACAATGATTTTGGATTAATTTTTAAAAGTTTTTTTTTTTTTCAAATAACGAGCAGGGTCACCAAAGATCCAATCCAGCTTTAGAAACAATGATATCAAACAAAAACAAAAACTCAATTTGAAAAGTAAAATTTATACTTGAATAAATTGAAGGAGAAAATCATATAAACTTATTTGATTGAGGATTAGACCTGTCAGAGTTTAGAGTGAAATTTAAAGGCAATTCAATACTGCTCTGTTTTTTCTCAAAGCACTATCGATTCTAAGCTAACAATCACCAGCCTCGTCTTCCTAATTGGCAGGTGTGCAATGTGACATCCTTTTCATCTCTCCAACGCTTAGACAATTCTTCTACTATTTTTTATACAAGTTTTTGGATAAAGGAGGCAAAAAATAAAAAGGAAATTAAAACAAAGCTTTAGGAATCATCTCTTTTGGCTGCATGTTTGCAGGGAATTTGTTGGTTTTGATTCTTTAGTTCATCTCCAGCCACCAAAAAATAAGCAGTATGCCTACAAAACAAAAAAAGACGTCAATGTTAGCAAGGATAATCATTTTCCAGGTAGTGGAACTTTGGTTCAGAAAATAAACCTGAAAAAGTTCATCATTTTGGTCTTTGAGTCATCATCTATATCTGGAGTACTGTCTAATGCTTGTTGCATGTGATGTAACCACCTCGCTGCAGCTTGATGCGTGACAGGAAAAGGGCGATGTCGGCCAATTAGAGCAGGATGCCCTGCCAAATATCAAAAGTGGAAACAAGGTTCAATTTTCAAACATCAGAGTTGCTGGGTAAGTCAAAGAAGTAAGTTCACTCTCTCCCCAAAATCAGTACAGAAAACACATAGCATTCAATTTTTAATTCCAATAATCCATTCCGCTGGAAAACACAGGATTTAGCCACTCCATTTAAATGGTAGGACGAAAAACATGGCAAAGATAAATGGATAAAAATGCAAACAGACATGAGTGCAGAAACTTATCCCTAATCCTACGAACATTTTAACTAGTAACCCGTCTCACCTCACTACACTTAGAATGCTGCTACATCTAGATTAGCTTCGTTCCTAATTGATTTGGATCCTATCCTGGTCTTCAAAAACAAGATGAAGTCTTATTGGAAATAAAGACACATGCAACGAAACCTCCACCATGATTTTGATTGGTTGGATGGGTATCCAATACTGTAGTTACATTCAAATTATTTATGTCTTTCTCTCTCTAATATGATTACATCAAGCTGTTTAACAACAATATATTCAATTAGGTTGGACAATCTCAAGACGTAATTATTACATCAAGTAATTTGTGTTACGAAGATTCCTTGTAACCCTCTTGAAGAGCTGACATCTAATATAATTTTCACTCTATCAACATTGACCCCATAGTAACCTTTTTCCCTTTGATAGTTTCACTCATCTATCACTATTCGGTTTGTATCTTAATCTAACCTATAGGTAGTCCAACTCTTGACAAAAACACTAATTGTTCAAAGGATCATTAATCAACTTGATTTTGTCTTATCTCTAAGTCAATTGAGACAACTAGATTATATTTTTGAGAATAGAGGTCAGAACACTTCAACATTTTTTTTTTTAACCTAGACCAAGTATCTATGTCATCTTCTTCACATATTCAATAAATTTGAAGCTAATCTAATTTCCTCTCCAATGGCATTCACTTGCAAATTATTCAAAGAAGGTTCTAACTTTCTTCCTGATGCAACCTCGTGGTTGGCACACTTTAGCATGGCCACTATAACATGTCCTAAAATCAGTTATCCAGCGGACAAAGTTTCTCAAGGCTCAACCTCTTGAATATCACTGGATTGCTGTAAAAAGAATTCTCAGGTTTTACATGGTCTCCATCTAATTCTGCATCTCCCATTTCTTTGCAGGCCTTTTCTGATGTAGACTAGGTTGTTGATCCTCATAATCAAAGGTCAACCTCTAGTGCAAGCATTATTACTGCATGAGTATCAAGTCTTGCACAAACAAGAGTTGAAATCTTATAGATTGAAGCTCTTCTTAGAGAACTTAGAATATCACATGGTCCTCCTACTATTTATTGTGATAATTAGAATGCAATCACTCTTGCTCACAATTTGGTCCTTCATGCAAAAACCAAGCATATGAAATTGATTGTTGGAAGAAGGTCTAGTACTAAAACAAAGTATCGAAGTGTTGATCAAGCAAGAGTTTCTTTGGATTGAAATTCTTCTTAAAAGAATTGGAATATCACATGGTTCTCCTACCATTTATTGTGATAATCAGGATGCAATGAAAGACGATCTGTACAGACTGAATCGTGGAGACAGTCTCTTTGTCAATAAGGTTATATTCATCCAACCTCCCCAAACCCCACTAGGTAAGTCACCCAAACTATTTGGCTATTTAGTACCCAGTATAGGCAGAGAGTAGACTTCACAACCATAATCCTTTGTAATTTTCATACAATCTCTTGCTTAAGTACTTAAACTGAAGCATTGAGAGGAGTCATTAGTTTATAATTTTTTTCAGTAATCCTTTGTCAATTGCACAGATTAATCTAACTCTTTCAGTAACCACTAACCAGAGCTACTATTTGGCATGGTGAATACCAGTATCCCAATCCCACACATTTTGCTTAAATAACATCATCTGAGGATACCAATAACACGGGTTCAGAAACTAGTATCCAATATAAATAATAACATACAGACAGAACATCAACATTACTTAATCTTTCATTCATTCTCCCTCAGCATTTTGTAAAGAGCAACACATTCCTCAAATATTGTCAAATTAATCCCAAAACCATATTACAAAGACTAGCACCACACAAGTGGCCACCTTTTATTCCAGGGAATAAACAATGAGTTTCACACTTTTTTTAAATTTACTTAAAAACTTCTCTACTAGTTGGCTACAGTATTCAGTACGTTTCACAGAATAAGACCAAATGCAATTTTTTTTGGTTTAATTTTACGAACCATTGGAAACTTAAATATTTGAGTTAATAGTCAAAGCACAAAACAAAATTAGAATGGTATTCCTTACAATTAGAATCTTTGTATTTTTTCTTTTTCATTAAAAATAGAAAATTTAATACAATTCATCAACACTAATTACCAAAAACACCTAACACCTAAACTGCCAAAAAGTATTTCCTTAACTACATTTTATAGTCAAATTATATAGCAATGCCCATATAATTAAAATTACACATATTAATGTTACATAGGAACATGTCTATGAAAATTTACTTTTCCCGATTTCATCTGTTTTGAGGAAGAACAACTGTTTGCAATTTCAGTTTATAATTTTTTTTTCTTTCTTATGTAAAAGCTAATTGATTCTGATTATAACTAGAGCTGTATAACTATGCTTAATTCAATTGGCTGGCCTAAAAAACCTATTATAAATAGAAAAAAAATAAAAAAATTGTGATCTAAATTCAACCTAACCATTTCTTACTACCCCAGTCAGTTTAAATGGCACTCTAATTTGACTTAGACAGACTAACATTTGAAATACTATAAAATAATAATTATATCCATATAAAACAATATCTTACTATCTGTATATAGTAGTTTAAATATTAAATTATTATATAAAAATCAATATTAAATTTATTAATATAACTTAAATTTAAAAATACATATTTATTTTTTAGTTTTTATTTAAATTTATTTTTATTTAGATTTAGAAAATTAAAGTATATCAAAATGATAGGTTGACTCAAAAATTCACATTCCACCAACACAAATGTATTAGATAACTTAACTTTTCACAATTTATTCAGCCATCTTTAATTATAATCCGTAATATATAATCAACTATATAAAAACTGTTCAATACTTCCAACACTCATCCTAAATGAGTATTCTAGGGTATGCTTTTTTTGGTCAAATCTTTCATGAAGAAAACTGTTAGTATATAATGGTATCCTAAATGAGTATTTCTCTTCAAACATGAAGAACATCTGATCTCCAATTTCACATACTAATTTCAGTTCATTTGAAAAGAATATATGAAATCTGCAACAAATATTAAGTTCCTAGAAAGGAAAATTATACCTCTTCTTTGAGAAAAGAGAGGAGGACCACCCATTCGTTGAATGAAAAACTCGTATTGGTTTTGAATGGCATTTTCTTTCTCAGAATTGGCAAATATTGAACGAAACCACTCTTCCTCGTCATCATATACCCTGTCCCCAATTCAAAAAAACGGAAATACATTATTAAAAACTGAAATATACCTAAGTTTATAGAAGAAAAAAAAATACCTGTTGTAGAAATTGGTAGAGAGGTTAATGAAGGTGTCAAGGCCAAGCTTTTGGAAGAGGTTGGTGTCATCAATGGAGAAAGCGTCCTCTGTGGGAACTCCGCTCCATTCAGAAGCTTTTTGTTGGAGACTCTGCATTTTTTTTCAATAGAAAACAGTGTTTTGCTGAGCCGGTGTGAGAAAACAAGCAATCCCACTGATTTATGCAAAGCCCGTGGATTAAGCGTGGAGTGCACGCGGTTAATTTTTTATTTTTTGTAGTTATATAAATAAATAAACAAAAATTTAATAATAACTTGACACAGAAAAAAATAATGAGATTTGTGTTGCCTTTTTCTTATTTTCATAGATGAGATATTTTTCTGACTCTATTAATATTAATTAGTAACGTTTATATATTACAATTAAATTTCTGTTTTGTCAGAATAAATATTATTATTTTATAATATTATTTAAAAATGTCATTTTCAATTGAAGGTTGTCCAATAATATATCTTCAATAAAAATGAGACTGAAAAAAATCTCATACGTGATGAGTACAATTTTATATATATATATATATATATATATATATATATATATATATATATATATATTTAAAAATGATTAGAACAACATAACATATTATTTTTTTAAATAATTATATAATTACGTCTAATATATAATATTTTTTTATATAAAATTTATGTAATATTTTTTATAGGTTTACCGTAGGAGCATTTATTTCGATAAGTGAGACACCTTTCTCGAATATTTAACCTTTTGTTAATAAAACATATATGATTTTCAACAAGGAATGACCTAATTTGTCTAAATAAAAATGATATTAAATTAAATCATCATCTTAAAATAGATTAGTGGTACAATTTAAAAAAATTCTTGAAGATTATTGGATGAACATAAAATAATCAATAACTGTCATTGTATTATATTATATATATATATATATATATATATATATATATATATATATATATTACTCAGCTTTTATGTAGTTAAGTTAGAATATACTTCTTTATTTTCTAATGTTTTTTTTTTTAATATAAAAGTTTAATGATGATACATTAATAATGATTTCTAATTATTACCCATTTAATATAGTAATCACAAAAGGCAATAAACTTAAATTTGTGATTAGATGCAGTGAATTAAATTAATTATGTACGTTTAATTTAAAATTTAAAAAATGAGATTCAAAAAATTGTATGTTTTGATGAGTTTTCAATTAATGGTATAAAAATAATGAAATAAAAATATTTCAGGAGAAGTGTATTATTAATTAAATATGTCCTTAGCATTGTTAAAACATACAATGGTGGAAACTTGAAAAAAAAATATATTAATAACCTAATATACTCATATATATATATATATATATATCAAAACAATTATTGTAAAAAATCAATTTCACTATTTTAAAATTTTTAGTTAAAAATAAAAAGTAATTGAAAATTAATTCAGAAAAACAATTTTTAGAAAAAGTTATTTATTTACATAATTATTAATATAATTTGAACATAAAAAATATAATATTTCTATATAATCAACGAATAAATTTATCTACATTTTATAATTTTTAATATAATTTGAATACTAAAATATAATTATTAAATTTAATATATTTTAAATAATAATAAATATATAATTCATAAATAATATAATAAATAAATCAAACTCTATAAATATTTAACTTACTTAATATAATTTTTTTATAATTATAATTTATATAGGCTTTTATTTCAATTAAAAGTGTAGACTTGATAAGGATATTAAGGAGAAACACCTAAGTCGGTTATAATTATAATTGAAATAAAATCCAAAGAAAATTTTTGGCCAAATCTAAAATAGTCAATTAAAAAATATTATATTCTTCAAATTGTATAATTTTTCCATAATTCATAAATTTTTTTTTTTACTTTTAGTTCAATTTTGTGCAAATTAGTGTTCATTTATTTTATTTTATATTCATTACTTATTTATATTATTTTGTCATAAACTTTTACATTTGTTAAAGTATAACAGGTAATTAAATGATTTTTTTTCATATTTTTTACATTTATTTAAAAAAAAATTGTGACTCATAGAAAGGGACGAAGTTTGAATCATAATAAAACTCAAACTATAAAATAAATTATTTTTAAATCAATAATATATTAAAACATGTTAGATCGTATTTGTACTAAAGCATAGGTAATCTTTGGAACACAGTAAACATTCATTTCGACACGAGATCGCAGTAATTCTGTAACAAAATTTGTAACTGTAATTTAAAAATGTACTCAAAATTGTCACAAATATGTGTTATTATTAATTATGTTTTTCATTGATAATCAAGGATAAATATGATCAATAAATAATATTTTATTTGCTTTTATATTTGAGTAATTTTCTAATAGTAATTATAAATACATAGTTTAGATTACTCTTATTTATTAAAAGTGATTTTCTATGTGTTTTTAATTCTAAGTTTGTTCATAAATTTTTTTCTTCCTATTTTTTTAACATTTCTTGATTAATACTTTCTTAGTTTTCTTCTAAATTATTCTTTAAGTTTTGTCTATACAAAATTGTATTGCTTGACAATCTTGAATATTATGTTCAATTGTTCCTATTTCACTTGAAGTTTGTTATTAAGAAATTAATTTTTTAGAACAATTAATCACTTTCAACAATAGTTTGAGTGAAGTTTTGATTATCTTATCTTGGACACATCATGAACAACTAAACACTAAAAATTAATTGAAATTGTTTTACTAACTTGTTTATTTCATTGTGTTAGTGTTTTTTTTTTTCTAATTCAAATTTTAGGGAAACTGCCAATAATTTCATCATCCCCAAACTCTCTTTAATATATAGAATCCTAATGATGGAATAAATTAAATTATATCGGACTATTTAACTAAGTGTTGACGAGGAAAGAAATATAATGTTGGATCAGTGAATGAAATTAACGGAATAAAAGAGAAATTGTAATAAATATTAAAGATAATTTATTGAAAGAGAAAATATGGTATTGGATGAGAAAAAAAACTTCAAAAAAGAAATATTCAAAAACATTATTTAGACATAATAGTCAAAGATAAAAAATGAAGATGAAGAATGAGTTTGATGAAAGAAAACAAAATTTTTCTACCAAATAAGTCAAATGTCAATGATAAACTTCCTAAATTCCATGTTTAATAATTATTATAGGAAATACTTTATTTAATGTAGTAATTGTTTCTTTTGAAGATGAAAGTCTAATATTTGTTATGTATTTAATGTCTAGAATGTAATGTGCAATTTATTAATTTAACCTTTAATATCATATTATTTTTATATTATTAGGATAAACTATGATACCATTTATAACATGGGATATGAGTTTAGCAAATATGACCTAGGTAAAGAACAATTTTGATTAATCTTGAATTGTCATGAAATGCATAGTCAAAGTTTTTTTATTTGCCTATCACACTATAAAATGTCAATTGAAATATATATTTATTTTTATTATAAAATAGAATATTTGATAATTATATAAAATCTTAATAAATATAATATCAAAATTTTTTTCTTAGATTTATAAACAATGCTAATGGAGATCGTTTTACATATACTTTTTTTTTTAATTTTTAATTATGTTTTTTTGGGTATCATAACTTAGTGAGACTTTTGTACACACTTGATTAATTCTTCATGTGAAAAATTTTACATTAAATTACTCTGATGATAATCCAATTTTGTTGTAAAACATAACAATATTAAAAAAAGTGTTAGTTTTGGTTATAGTAGCAAAATCTATGTATAATGAACTCAATATGTTATTTTGTTATAAATTTTAATTTAAATCATTTTATTATTTCATTGACTTTGTTTAATTGACTTTATATTTAATGATGTAAATTCATTTATATTTATATTTTTTAAGGTGAGTAATCAATAAGGATTTAAGTTTAATTCTCTTATAAGAGTTTATTTCTTGTTAGGAATAACAATGATAAATAATTATTTTATAAATATTTTTTATTTTTAATAACGTATAATTAAATATTAACTTATAAAATATTTAATTTTACTAAAAAGTTTAAGTTTATACAAGTAAAGTTGTCAAAATTGATGGATCTAACTCAATATAGTTTGGTCATCGTCTAAGTAAAAGAAATTGGGAAACTATTTTGGTTTGCATTTTAAAATAAAGTATGATTTTTTATTTAGTTTCACACTATATTAGAGTAATAATCTAATTAATCATTTTTTACTTGGTTGAAAATTAATTAAAAAAAATAAAACTTATTCAAATAAAAAAATCCAAAAAGAATATTAATTTTAAATTAAAAATAGAAAAATAAAATACTTTTTTAAAATTTAAGTTATATTGATAAAATTAATTTTAATTTTAGATATAATAATTAAAATATAAATAATATATATTAATAAAATAATATTCTTTTATTTTTCTAAGATAATAATTATTTTATAAAATCAATCAAGTCAGCCTAAATCCACTAGGCCAAAAGCTAATAAAAAAGATAGAATAGATGCACAAATTAAAATAGATGTCAAATTAAAAATTTATTTATGAGTCAATAATTTGTTTGAACACAGATAAAGAGGAAGCAATAATATAATCAGGAAAAGAGAAAGAGATAAGGGAAAGAGAAGAGCACACAGAGATTTATACTGGTTCGGGTATAACCAACCTTACATCCAGTTCCCAGTCAACTCTTAACACAAGAGTGACTTCCCATTCACTATCTTTCAAATTCAGTTTATAAATTACAATCAACTCAGCAGAAGAACCAGTAAAAAGTAAACTAATTAAAAAGACAATCACCTCCTTAGAAACTCATTAAGGATGAACACCTCCCTAGAATCCCACTAGGGATGAATACCTCCTCTGAACAAATCAAAGGATGAAAATACCTCCTTAGAATCCCACTAAGGATGAACACCTTCCTAGAATCACACTAGCGAAAAAACACCTCCTTTTCACCAATACAAAAACGATGAAGGTAATAAAAATAAGAACAGACACACCTGGGTAATGGAGACAACAAATTGTAGAAGCATGTAGAATGCCAATCTCCAAGAAGTGTGATTAATAATGAAAGCACAGAAGGCAGTAGAGAATATGGTTCTCTCAAAAGGTGTAAAATATCTTTGTTGTCTTGCTCATAATTCTTTTCTCAAAACTGATTGAATGTAAATTGTATTTTTGAATTATGTAATTGTGTGTTTTGATTTTTCATCAAAACTTAATTAAATAGAAAAATAGCATCAGAAAATGGTCGTTGGACATTAATAATATCATAGAGAAAATCAGGATGTATTAAAAAATATTTATTCTTTAAAACGAATATATTTTTTTAAATTTGAATTGGCATAATTGATTATATTACCAGTATAATCAATTATGATAGAGAAAATCATTTTTCCATTTCGATGCATCATAATTAATTATGACAGAGAAAAATATCACGTTATGAATTTTATCACATTTGTGCTTTGGATGCTTATGCATAATATTACTTCATCAACTTGTACCTCCATATTCAGTATTTTAAGACTCTATCTAGTCTTCAAGAATCATCTTGGGCTTGTTTGAATCATCATCTTTATAAAAAACATATCTTGGGCATGTAGGGAAATGTTTCACATTTTCACCAACGTCATAAATTCAGTTTGTCCTTAATTCATCTTTAATGGTGTTGACTTGAATGTAGTTGACTTGAATCATCATCAAAATCATCTCTTGGGAATGTAGGGACATTTCCATCAATCTTCCCCTCATTGCTTTCAATTTCCATTTTTTCCTTTAACTGAAATTATATATAATTTGTACAATAATGTCTACTTACAAATGAAGGTTCAATGGAGACCGAAGAATTTTCATTCAAAAGCATCTCACAAACTTAGTGAGATGTTTCGGGACGCAAGAGTTGATGGCTAAAGGCCAGATTAGATTGGAGAACATGTTTGGAGCAGGTTACTAGAACATTGGAGCTTACCCATCTATCGCTCCAAATGTGTGCAGGCCCAAAAGAACAGAGCATCTGAAAAGGGGGAAAGTCTACACACAGTTGGCTTCATCACCACACATGAACATGCCATGCGCATGATAAGTCTTTTAAATATATATTTAGGATTATATAAGGTTAACTAAATTGTATATAATTCTTATTTTTTCAATGTAATGCAGGCAAAAGAGCTTGGGAGATCAGTGTTTGTTGATGAGATCTTCCAGCAGACCCATATAAAAAAAAATACAGGTCATTTTGTTGATGAAAGATCTAGGAAGACACATATAAGTTTCTTCACTTTTGATTTATTTTATAATATGTAAAGTTGATCATATCACAACATTTCTTTGTTTGTACTAATAGGAGGAATTTATGACTAGACTTTCACAAGTTAGGTCATTTGTTGGTTCCTGTGTTGGCAAAGCAGAGTCTACTCCTATAGACTCTGCAGAGGATGATCTTATTAAGTCTCGTTGTTGGGTAGACACTGTTGGAGGGAAAAATAAGGGAAGATTATATGGAGCTGGACAGCTTGGTCATTGTTACCAGGGTGGATATGATACTCTCAAGCATCAGACTGAAGCATCCAACTCCTCTGTTGATGTCCAAGAGATGAATCAACTGAGGGAAGAGATTCGTCGAATAAGGGAGCATAATGAGTAGGGGTGTCAAAGTGAGCCAACCTGGCTCACACGGGTTGGCTCACCACGGGTTGAGCTAAAAATAGGTGAGCTCAACCCGGCTCACTTTTTGGCGAGCCAGAAATTTTACAACCCGGCTCAACCCACCACGGGTTGGTAAGTTAAGTGGGTTGGCTCACTAATCCATATTTTTTTAATTTTTTAAATTATATAGAAACTTCGGATGTAGAAACTTATGTTTTCTTCCTTTTTTCTCAACATAAGTATCTTCGTTATTAACTCGAAATTGGCTCATTGGGTTTTTCATTAATTATAAAATCATCACTAATATAATTTACATTGATACTTTGATGTATTATTTCAGATTCCATACTATAAATTAATTTAAAATAAAGAAGTCAAAAATTCATATATTAAAGAGATATACGTATAAATCAATAACAAAAAACAAATAATGTATAGATGCTACAATTTTCAAATATAGATTCATCAATCCAATAGTTTAGGTTATGAAACAAATTCTTACCTTTGAGAGCAATACAGTGGACATGGTGTAGTGGTGCGGTGGACAGATAATAAGACAAGTAACCCAAGTGCAGCGGCAAACGTAGTGGTGCAGCGAACAACTGATAACAAGTTGAACTGAGAGTTTGGCTTGTGGCGACAACCAACAATGTAGGGTAGAGGTAAGATAAGATAACATCAATTAGGGTTATTAAAGTATTATAATTATTTTTAAAATTTAAAATAAATGATTAATTAGGGTTAGTATATTATTATAATTATTTTTAAAAATTAAAATTAATGGTGGGTTGCGGGTCAACCCACCATAACCCGGATCGAACCCGTTTAACCTGTGGGTTAAGTGAGCCGGGTTCATTTTTAGTCCATAATCGATAGAAATAAAAATAATCAAACCCAACCCGGCTCGAACCCGTGGTGAGCCAGGTTGGCTCACGAGTTAGAATCCATATTGACACCCCTAATAATGAGTGATTAGAGCACCAATTTCAGGTTCAATCACTTGTGGGTGCAGTCGCACAATTCCTACCTCCCGGTGCATAATCCCTCATTCAGCAGTGCCAACACAGGCAACAGGATAGTCAGCAACAACAATCTTAACAAGAAGAAGACAACCCAAAACAACAGGACAACCCAGAACAACAAGATAATACACAACAAGGACAAAAATCTCCTGATTATTCCCATTATTAATTATTTGGTCAAATAATATTGTATTTTACATTATCCTACTTTCTAACCGTAGTTATTCTTACACATTAAGTTTCATTATAGATAGTTTAAATTATATGTCATTTGTTTGAATTGAGGTTATTTTAACTATGTTTGATTTCAATTGAGGTTATTTGTCTTATATTTAAGTTGAATTTGATATGAAAGCTTGGAGTTGGATTTGGTGTTGCCTCTGATATAAAACGTGTGATATTATGCAGGGAAAATGGTATATTGAAAAATTAATTTGAAATAGGATGAAATTAAGATATTACCGACAGATATATCTGTCTGTAATGGCGTACAATATTTTTCGACGGATATATCCATCGGTAATGACCTACAACATTTACCGACGGATATATCCGTCGGTAATTACCTGCAACATTTTCTGACAGATCTGTCTGTCGGTAATTACCCACGGAAGGTTCCAACGAATTTATCCGTCGATAATTACCGGACTATTTTAATCCGTCGGTAATATTTATCGACAATCCAATTTTTGACAGATATTTGGTCGTCAGTAATATCTATTTACCGACGGATTTTTGTTGTTATCGATGGATTTTGTCCGTCGGTATTTCCATTAAAAATGAGACAGGCAGATTGATCCACTATAATCATGACGGATTGTAAACCTTGTTCCATCCTGTCAAAGGGTCAGCTGACAGATCGGCAGTCGACTCCACCATAATTTAAAAAAAAAAGTAATTAATTTTTTTAATCAAAATTTTAATAAATTTAATAATAAAATTATTATTTATTTATCAATAATTCAACATATATATTTCAAGTTAATAATATAAATCAACACATTGTTTTAAGAAATTATAATTTAGAATGATAATAAAATTTATATAATAATAAATATATATAAATAACGTCAAAGATTGTAAATTTTATATTTCTTATAATAGAAAATTTAAATACTTATATTTTTTTATTTGATAAAACTTCATAATGTTCTCCCCTTGTGTAATTCTTATACTTTTAATTTAAGTCATAAGAATAAAAATAATCAGGATGAATAAGAAAAAGATGATAAACAACAAGGAGAAGAGGAAAAAAGAGTTTATATTTGAGTAAGGACAATGTTTCCTATAATGAGTAAGAGTGTGACTTTTTTAATTCTTATTTTATAATTTTTAATTTTATATATTGTCATTATGATTAATTGTATTACAATAAAAAAATTATTTTTTATTAATTAGACAAACTTACCTGTTTGACCTGCACCATTCCACTGACTAACCCGACAAATTGGTGGATTTGATGAGACCGGTCACGAGCTAGTAAGTCTGAAAATATCAACCTATCCCACCATATTATATAGCGAGTTAGCTCGCATCCCTAATAATGGATACTATAAAAAAATAAAAATAAAATAATAATAATAATAATAAAAAACAAAGTAATAAGTCTCATTAAACTTAATTTATATATAAGAAATAACATATATTATCTCGATTACTATTAAAACTGGTGTACGATCTGACATGCTACGTACTACATCAATTTTAATAATAACTAATATAATATATGTTAAATTTATTTATGAAAATTTTATTGTATTTATTTTTACATTTTTTTTATCATTGTTATTTTATCAACATAAAATCATGTATTTATGGTAGGGAATAAATACATATTATAAAGTATGAAAAAATAACCTTGGAGTTGAATTCATCTATTGAAGAATTTAAACCTAGACTAAACTGCCGTATGAATCTCTTAATTACTATAGTAGAAAACAATCGTCAAATGTCTCATTAGATGTGTTTGCAAACTTACACATAAGGGTAGAAGGTTTGATTTGATGGATTACTTTGTAAACATTAAAAAATGGATTAGGTTAGAAATAAAATATTATAATTTAAATTATATCAGGTAAGTTTCTATCTTGTTTATTTAGCTTATGGTCTAGTGGATTTATGCTGACTTGATTGATTTTATAAAATTATTATTATTTAAAAAAATAAAATATTATTATTTTATTAATATATATTATAATTTATATTTAAATTATTATATCTAAAATTAAAATTAATTTTATCCATATAACTTAAATTTTAAAAAAGTATTTTATTTTTTATTTTTTATTTTAAATTTAAAATTAATATTATTTTGGATAATTTTTTATTTGAATAAATTTTATTTTTTAAATTATTTTTCAACCAAGTAAAAAGTGATTAATTAGATCTATGATGTGAAACTAAATAAAAAATCATACTCTATTTTAAAAATGCAAACCAAGATAATCTGCCAATTTCTTTTACTTAGACTATGGACCAAATTATATCGAGTTGATCCATCAATTTTGACAACTTATATAAATTTAAACTTTATAGTAAAATTAAATATTTTATGAGTCAATATTTAATTATACATTATTAAAAAAATATTTATAAAATAATTATTTACCATAATTATTCTTAACAATTTATAAATGAAGAAATAGACTCTTATAAGAAAATTAAACATAAATCCTCATTATTACTCACTTAAAAAAATATAAATGTAAATTAATTTACCTAATTAAATACAAAGTCAATGAAATAATAAAATGATTTAAATTAAAATTTTTAACAAAATAACATACTCAATCATATAGAGTTCATTATACATAAATGTTTGCTACTATAACCAAAATTAACACCTTTTTTTAATATTGTTATGTTTTACAACAAATTTGGATTACCATTACAGTAATTTAATGTAAAAAAATATTTTTTCACATGAGGAATTAGTAAGGAAGTGTGTAGAAAAGTCTCATTAAGTTACATGATAAAAAAAAACATAACTAAAAATTCAAATTGAAGAAATTTTTATATGTTAAACGATCTCCATTAGCATTGTTTATAAATCTAAGCAAAAAAAATTGGATATTATATTTATTAAGATTTTATATAATTATCAAATAATTTATTTTATAATAAAAATAAATATATATTTCAATTCACATTGGGCAAATAGAAAAAGCTTTGACTATGCATTTCATGACAATTCAAGATTAATCAAAATTGTTCTTTACCTAGGCTATATTTGCTAAACTCATATCATATTTATAAAATGGTATCATAGTTTATCCTAATAATATAAAAATAGTATGACATTAAAGGTTAAATTAAAAAATTGCATATTACATTCTAGACCTTAAATACATAACAAATATTAGACTTTCATCTTCAACCGAAACAATTACTACATTAAATAAAGTATGTCTTATAATAACTATTAAACATGGAATTATAATATTCAATTTTACTAAAAAGTTTAAGTTTATATAAGTAAAGTTGTCAAAATTGATGGATCTAACTCAATATAGTTTGGTCATCGTCTAAGTAAAAGAAATTGACAAACTATTTTGGTTTGCATTTTAAAATAGAGTATGATTTTTTATTTAGTTTCACACTATATTAGAGTAATAATCTACTTAATCATTTTTTACTTGGTTGAAAATTAATTAAAAAAATAAAACTTATTCAAATAAAAAAACTATCCAAAAAAGTATTAATTTTAAATTAAAAATAAAAAATAAAATACTTTTTTAAAATTTAAGTTATATTGATAAAATTAATTTTAATTTTAGATATAATAATTTAAATATAAAATATAATATATATTAATAAAATAATATTCTTTTATTTTTTTAAGATAATAATTATTTAATAAAATCAATCAAGTCAGCCTAAATCCACTAGGCCAAAAGCTAATAAACAAGGTAGAAACTTACCTAATTTAATTTAAATTATAAATATTTTATTTCTAACCTAATCCATTTTTTAATGTTTAAAAAGGAATCCATCAAATCAAACCTACCCTTATGTGTAAGTTTGCAAATACATCTAATGAGACATTTGATTGTTTTCTACTAGCAAAATGATGAGTAATTAAGAGATTCATATGGCAGTTTAATTTAGGTTTAAATTCTTCAATAGATGAATTCAACTCCAAGGTTAGTTTTTTTCTTCCAATAAAGATATGAAACAACATAATTTATATTCATACTATTACATGGTAGAGCCTCATACTTTATAATGTGTATTTATTCACTACCATAAATACATGATTTTATGTCTGGATAAAATAACAATGATCCGCAAAAAAATATGTAAATTTGATTTTATGTCGATAAAATAACAATGATCCAAAAAAAAAATATGTAAAAATAAATATAGTGAAACTTTCATAAATAAATTTAACATATATTACATTTAGTTGTTATTAAAATTGATGTAACATGTAATATGTCACATAGCAATTTTAGTAGTAATCGAGATAGTATATGTTATTTCTTATGCATAAGTTCAATGAGAGTTATCATTTTGTTTATTATTATTATTATTTTATAATATCTATTATTAGGATGACAAAATGTATAATGAGACGGGTTGGTATTTTCAGTCTGTCAATTTACTTTGGTCTGCTCCATCAAACTCATCAAATCATCATTATAGGAAATATTGTCTTTATTCAACACAAGCTCCTCTCTCCTTTTTTCCTTATTGTTCATCATCTCCTCCTTATTCATCGTAATTGTTTTTATCTTTATGAATTAAATTAAAGATGTAAGAATTACAAAGGGAAGAATAATACGAAGTTTTATTAAATAAAAAAATATAAGTATTTAAATTTTTCAATATAAAAAATATAAATTTGACAAGTTTTGATGTTATTTATATATATTTGTTATTATTTATTATTATATAAATTTTATTATCATTCTAAATTATAATTTCTTAAAAGAATGCGTTGATTTATATTATTAACTTGAAATATATATATATATATATATTTATATATATATATATTGAATTATTGACAAATAAATGATAATTTTATTATTAAATTTATTAAAAAATTTGATTTAAAAAAATTAATTATAATATAGCACATTTGTAAATATGTTTTAGTACATTGATTCATTTTTTATTCAAGCCTAATTGCTTGAAAGTCCAATGTTAAATTGGATTTGACAACATAAAAGTAGCTTAGTATTATTATGTTGAATCTAATGTTTAATCAATGTTCGATTTACTTGGAGCATAGTTTAATCAAAATCCAATGGTCGATTTCTTTCAAACAATTCCTTGAATTGATCTTATTCTCTTCAATATTACAGAACATGAATGATATTTCTTTCAGTCGTGGTTGGATGTATGATAAATGTTATAGTGGTAGAAGAGGTTTGAAAAAGTCTTTTGTTATAGGAGTTGAAGAGTTTGTTACATTTGCTCGACAATATGAGTATTACGAACGTGATGAGGGATTTCGATGTCCATGCACCAAATGTGATCGTACAAGAATTTTGAATGATGAAATCGTCAAAGTTCACCTTTACAAGCAAGGGTTCAAACCAAATTATTGGATTTGGACGGATCACGGAGAATGTGTGCCTGCTACGGTGTCAGGTCCTTCCACCTCGCAACAACATCCACCTACACAGATTCCATCCCCATATATTGTTGTTAGAACATCACAGTCTAGTGGGAATGCTGATTCAGAGATTGCAGAAGATGACCCTACTCTCCGTGACCAACCAATGATTGAACCTTACGGTCGAGGGTAATATTTATATTCAATTCTTAATATATATTATAATTAAGTTTTAGTTGTTTTGACTATATATATATATATATATTGTATAACTTTTTTTTGAAATTAGGTTTCTTCCGTTTAGGGTTGCATCACAAGCTGTTACAAAGAGTATTAAGCAGCAATTTCTTTAGCATTGGGTAATATGGGGAGTGATTCCTAATAGTGATAAGGAGTCTTTCTGACAATGTTTTAAGGTAACTACTTTTCTAGAAATATAGAGTGTGTGTTTTAACAAAAAAATTCAAAAGAAAAGTGATTAAGATTTTCCTGAGAATGTATGGAGGAATCTTTGGCATGTGAGATGTGGGAAGCATTCTTGAAATAGGTTATTAGCCCAAATGAAATGTATATGCTCCTTCAACCACGATTTCATAACCTTTTTCTTTTTATTACTCTTTCATTTTTTCACTATTTATACCCTATAAATTCAAAATTACAAGCAAACATTTAGACTCAACCATGCACCACGTTTTCATTTTCTTTTTGAAAAATGAACATGTACGAAAAATGAATACCGGGGCTACCTCCCAAAATGGAAAATCCGTGCAAGGGATGCATAAAAATTATGTGGATGGTTTGTAAGGATTCAAATGGTCTAAGGTGTTTGGGAGGGAAAAAAATAACACCACATGTTTGAATGTAGGGAACAATAAAGGAAAATCATGGGCACTTATAGTGTTTAATATATATATTATTTATTAAAGGTGATTTCCATTTTTTCCTTTAACTGAAATTATATATAATTTGTACAATAATGTCTACTTACAGATAAAGGTTCAATGGAGACCGGAACATGAAAATCAAATAAAGAAGAATTTTCATTCAAAAGCATCTCACAGACTTAGTGAGATGTTTCAGGACGCAAGAGTTGATGGCCAAAGGCCAGATTAGATTGGAGAACATGTTTGGAGCAGGCTTCCAGAACATTGGAGTTCACCCATTTATCGCTCCAAATGTGTGTAGGCCCAAAAGAACAAAGCATCAGAAAAGGGGGAAAGCCTACAAATAGATGGCTCCATCACCACACATGAACATGCCATGCGTATGGTAAGTCTTTTAAATATATATTTAGGATTATATAAGGTTAACTAAATTGTATATAATTCTTATTTTGTCAATGTAATAAGGCAAAAGAGCTTGGGAGATCAGTGTTTGTTGATGAGATCTTCCAGCAGACCCATATAAAAAAAATACAGGTCATTTTGTTGATGAAAGGTCTAGGAAAACACATGTAAGTTTCTTCAGTTTTGATTTATTTTATAATATGTAAACTTGATCTTATCACAACATTTCTTTGTTTGTACTAATAGGAGGAATTTCTTAATAGACTTTCACAAGCTAGGTCATCTGCTAGTTCTTGTGTTGGCGAAGCAGAGTCTACTCCTATAAACTCTACAGTGGATGATCTTATTAGGTCTCGTTGTTGGGTAGACAATGTTGGAGGGAAAAATAAGGGAAGATTATATGGAGCTGGACAACTTAGTCATTGTTACCAGGGTGGGTATGATACTCTCAAGCATCAGACTGAAGCATCCAACTCCTCTGTTGATGTCCAAGAGATGAATAAACTGAGGGAAGAGATTCGTCGAACAAGGGAGCATAATAAGTGACAAGAGCACCAATTTCGGGAGTTTCAATCACTTGTGGGTGCAGTCGCACAATTTCTACCTCCCGGTACACAATCCCTCATTCAGCAGCGCCAACACAGGCAACAGGATAGTCAGCATCAACAACCTCAACAAGAAGAAGACAACCCAGAACAACAAGGCAATACACAACAAGGACAAGAATCTCTTGATTATTCCCATTATTAGATATTTGGTCAAATAATATTGTATTTTACATTATTCTACTTTCTAACCATAGTTATTCTTGCACATTAAGTTTCATTATAGATAGTTTGAACTATATGTCATTTGTTTGAATTGAGGTTATTTGAACTATGTTTGATTTCAATTGAGGTTATTTATCTTATATTTAAGTTGAATTTGATACGAAAGCATGGAACTGGATTTGGTGTTGCCTCTGATATAAAATGTGTGATATTATGCAGGGAAAATGGTATATTGAAAAATTAATTTGAAATAGGATGAAATTAATATATTACTGACGGATATATCTGTCAGTAATGACGTACAACATTTTCTGATGGATATATCCATCGGTAATGACCTACAACATTTACCTGCAACATTTTCCGACAGATTTGTCCATCGGTAATTACCCACGGAAGGTTCCAACGGATTTATCCATCGATAATTATCGGATTATTTAAATTTGTCGGTAATATTTACCGACAATCCAATTTTTGACAATTTTTTGGTTATCGGTAATATCTATTTACCGACGGATTTTTTTTGTTATCGACGGATTTTGTCTATCGGTATTTCCATTGAAAATGAGACAGGCAGATTGATCCACTATAATCATGACGAATTGTAAATCTTTGTCCATCCTGTCAAAGGGTCGGTTGACATGATCAGCGGGTTAACCCACCATAATTAAAAAAAAATTAATTATTTTTTAAATCAAAATTTTTAATAAATTTAATAATAAAATTATTATTTATTTATCAATAATTCAACATATATATTTCAAGTTAATAATATAAATCAACACATTGTTTTAAGAAATTATAATTTAGAACGATAATAAAATTTATATAATAATAAATAATAACAAATATATATAAATAACGTCAAAGATTGTAAATTTATATTTTTTATAATGGAAAATTTAAATGCTTATTACACATAGATATTACCTACGAAATTAAAATACATTACATATTACCTACGAAATTCTATCTCGTATGTAAGTTATTCATTACCTACGGATATTCATATGTAAGTTATCCATTACCTACGGATATCGGTAGGTAATTCCGTAGGTAAATTATATTAAATTAAAAGAATTGTCATCTGGCAGGAATCAAGCCAATACCTTGAAATTGAAAGTCGATAGCCCAACAACTAAGCTATTAGGATATTCTAATAATAACTTACAAATAAATTATATTTATATTTATTTGTGTAAATATATAAATATAAAATATAAAATATAAAATATAAATATATAAATATATAAATATATAAATATATAAAAATATAAATATATAAATATATAAATGTATAAATATATAAATGTATAAATATATAAATGTATAAATATATAAATGTATAAATATATAAATATATAAATATATAAATATATAAATATATAAATATATAAATATAGAAATATAGAAATATATAAATATAGAAATATAGAAATATAGAAATATACAAATATACAAATATACAAATATACAAATATATAAATATACAAATATATAAATATACAAATATAAATATACAAATATAAATATACAAATATATAAATATACAAATATATAAATATACAAATATATAAATATATAAATATACAAATATATAAATATACAAATATACAAATATATAAATATACCAATATATAAATATATAAATATATAAATATACAAATATATAAATATATAAATATATAAATATATCAATATATATCAAAATATAAATATATTTGTATTTATGTATTTTATATTTATATATTTTATATTTATATATTTATATATTTACACTGGATAATAATTCAAAGTTCAAAAAATATAATATAAAGGGAAATTTTTATTTAAATAAAAATATTTTGTTAAAGCAAATGCATTACCCGACAATTTCGTTAATCCGATAATAATTCAAAGTTCTAAAAATATAATATAAAGGGGAATTTGTATTTAAATAAAAATATTTTGTTCAAGTGAGTGCATTACTTACGGATTATAATTCGTACGTAATTACCTAATATAAAGGGAAATTTGTAGTAAATAAAAATATTTTGTTCAAGCGAGTGCATTACCTACGGATTATAATCCGTACGTAATTACCTACTGATCAATTACCCACGGATGGTATTACCTATAATAAAAATATAATATAAAGGGAAATTTGTATTTAAATAAAAACATTTTGTTCAAGCGAGTGCATTACCTACTCGATTATAATCAGTAGGTAATTACCTAATATAAAGGGAAATTTGTGGTAAATAAAAATATTTTGTTCAAGCAAGTACATTACCTACGGATTATAATCCGTAGGTAATTACATATGGTCAATTATCCACGGATGGTATTACCTATGAACAGTAATTATGATAATAATTCAAAGTTCTAAGAATATAATATAAAGGGAAATTTGTAGTAAATAAAAATATTTTGTTCAAGTGAGTGCATTACCTACGGTCAATTACTCATGGATGGTATTACCTACGAATAGTAATTCTGATAATAATTCAAAGTTCTAAAAATATAATATAAAGGGGAGAGGGTCCTAGGTAATAATAAAAAATATGGGGATTATTTGTAGTAAATAAAAATATTTTGTTCAAGCGAGTGCATTACCTACGGATTATAATCCATAGGTAATTACCTACGGTCAATTACCCACAAATGGTATTACCTACGAATAGTAATTTCGTAGGTAAATTACCTACGATCAGATTACATATGGATCCTACTATCCGTAGTTAAAATGACATTACTTATAGATTTTTGTCATTACCTACGGATTTTTGCCCGTAGATAATAATTTTTTTTTTTAGTGAAGAAATAGACTCTTATCAGAAAATTAAACATAAATCCTTATTATTACTCACTTAAAAAAATATAAATGTAAATGAATTTACATAATTAAATACAAAGTCAATGAAATAATAAAATGATTTAAATTAAAATTTTTAACAAAATAACATACTCAATCATATAGAGTTCATTATACATAGATGTTTGCTACTATAACCAAAATTAACACCTTTTTTTAATATTGTTATGTTTTACAACAAATTTGGATTACCATTACAGTAATGTAGAAAATATTTTTTCACGTGAGGAATTAGTAAGGAAGTGTGTAGAAAAGTCTCACTAAGTTACATGATAAAAAAAAACATAATTAAAAATTCAAATTGAAGAAATTTTTATATGTTAAATGATCTCCATTAGCATTGTTTATAAATCTAAGAAAAAAAAATTGGATATTATATTTATTAAGATTTTATATAATTATCAAATAATTTATTTTATAATAAAAATAAATATATATTTCAATTCACATTGGGCAAATAAAAAAAGCTTTGACTATACATTTCATGACAATTCAAGATTAATCAAAATTGTTCTTTACCTAGGCTATATTTGCTAAACTCATATCCTATTTATAAAATGGTATCATAGTTTATCCTAATAATATAAAAATAGTATGATATTAAAGGTTAAATTAATAAATTGCATATTACATTCTAGACATTAAATAATAACAAATATCAGACTTTCATCTTCAACCGAAACAATTACTACATTAAATAAAGTATGTCTTATAATAACTATTAAACATGGAATTTAGGAAGTTTAACATTGACATTTGACTTATTTGGACTAGAAAAATTTTGTTTTCTTTTGTCAAACTCATTCTTCATCTTCTTTTTTATCTTTGACTATCATCTTCGTTTTTATCTTCGTTTTTATCTTTGACTATTATGTTTAAATGAAGTTTTTGAATATTTCTTTTTTGAAGTTTTTTTTCCATCCAAGACCATCTTTTCTCTTTCAATAAATTATCTTTGATATTTATTAAAATTTCTCTTTTATTCCGTTAATTTCATTCACTGATCCAACATTATGTAAAATCTCAACATAAAAATACAACTTTGTATCAAATTCAATTATACCAATGTCTTTTTTTTTTTTTTTAAGTTTAAAACAATGTTCCGAATGAAATTAATTAGTCATTGTCTATTAGGTATGACGACGGGTCGAAAGGGATGAAAAATAATAAACAAATATTATTTTATAATGTTATTTGCTAGTATTTTATTATTATTATTATTATTATTATTATTATTATTATTATATTTATTTTAATAATTATCTTATATATGAGTGTGTGAAACTAAATGCATAGCGTCTTATCGAAATTTAAGCTAAAAATATTTTAAATATTTTTTTGTAATATTTAAAATGCGAATTATAGATTCCAAAAACATCAAACCAAACATGCTATAATTTTATCCAATAAATTGGAGCATTTAAACTGTCAGCAAAGGGCCACTTTTTTACACAACAATGAAGTATAATTTTGATGATGACACCAACAGTTATGGTTCATATTCTGTGTATTAGACTAGCAAGCAAAGAACATGTAGGTAGGTACTACAAAAGATTCTTTTTTTTTTTTTGTTATCCGCAACTTCCACAACCACAACTCAATTCGTCTTTCTTTTCTTGTTCTGAAAGGAAGGTAGACACATTTTTTGTAAACACACTTAAATAATTACTTAGACTTTTTTTTCCAACTTATTAATCCAAGTAATAATAGATTCAACAATCCCATTAAAATGGTAAGTTCTAAATGATACTGCCAAGATTCAAATTTTAAGAAACACTTACATAAGGTTTTATCTCCGTTTTATTTGCCTGAAAAATTGTGACTGGAATTATCTGCTATATTACAGTTTATTAGATTTTGGTAATAAGTTTCATCTAAACTACAAAACCCAGAGAGAAAAATCAAAAGGAATGAGATGAATACTACCTAGTTATGGAGAGAAGAAAAGAAAGATGGTTGAAGGAAAGTGTAGTTATATAACAAAGTAAACAAAAAGAAGATGAAAGAAAAATTGCTGGTTTTTAGATTTGTAAACATGATTAATCAATCCAACAAATGTGTGGGAGGTAGGATCCTAGATGGGTCAGCATACCGTGAAGAGAAGGAGCGAGGGAGGTTATCAGGCTCCATCCACGCAGTTCCATGATCGAAGTTCATGGAGTATGATTCCGGGTCATAAATCCCAAACCCTTTCTTCTGTTTATCCCTTTTGATTTTTCTCCAAAGCATTTGCCACACTTGCTTCGTGCCATCACGGTGCCTCTGAGAGTGTGGTTTCGTGTAGCTCCGACCCAGCCTTATGCTTTCAATGCTTGTGCTGCTTGAACTTGAACTGAACAACCAATACTTCCTCACATCCATTTGCTTCAACTACACCAACACCACCACCACCACCACCAAAGTTTCCTTCAATGACCCTTAATGAACAACCCTTTAGAGCAATGCTACAAGGTAGAGAGTACTTCTTCTTCTTTTTACATGAGACATGTCACATGACAGTATGATGTAGGTAGTGTGAAATATGGGTATATTATGTATAAATTATTGGGGTTTGGGGTGAAGGAGGAAAGAGTGAGGTAGGCTTTTTCTTTATGGACTCTCTCTTCAACTTCTAACTAACTACCAAGATTGTTGAAAGCTTAAGTCTTACTTTCTCAAACGGCGCGTTCTTATCATTTGCTACGTGGACCACTCCTGTGGCGGCTACCAAGTGTCTCCTACTCATCAACCACTTTTCAAGAATCATCAAAAATAACTTTCAATATTTTTGGTACAAATTGCTTATGAAGAATCGTAAAAATAACCTCACAAATATCTGACAGTTGAATTCGAGTTTCGTTTTAAATTTAGTTGAGACTTCATAATAATATTTAATCTTATAATCTAGTTTCTTTAGAATAGGTGTAACAAAATAATTCATAATAATTAAAATGATACTATTTTATTATATAGTGATGAATATTTGGGTTTGTTTGAAAAGGAGTGATGTTAAAGTAAGAGCGCCGAAAGGGTCATCCTTTGATAGCCGCTGCCTCTCTGTCCCTCAGGCTGTGTTCACAATGGTGCTTTGAATGTAAGAAAAATAATTTATTTTGTATTCCAACAACACTGCATAATATGCAACCCAAATATGTCCGTTAGAGGGGATCGTTATTCTGCACAAGTCAACTCTTATGTGCCCAATTAATTCTCTCACCAAGTATTTTTATTCTTTAAATGTGTTCTTTATTTACTTATGATTTTATATATATTATAAAAAAAATTGAATTTTTGAACAGACAAAATTTATCAGTAAATATATATCATCGACTGAATTTAAAATATCACACATTTTTATTTATAATCTCTCTATTTATAAAAATGTCGGTAAATACATTTTTTAAAATTTTGAATTAAAAGAATTGTCACTTGCAGAATTTAAATTTAGTATCTTAGAGTTGAAAATTGATACTCTAACCACTAAACTACTAAAATTTTATTATAAAAACTTATAAATAAATTATATTTATATATAAATAAATATATATTCAGTGTAAATATATAAATATAAAATATATAAATACAAATATATTTATATATTTATATATTTATATGTTTGATGTAATGACGCATTCGAGGTGCAAGTGTGTGTCGAGTAGGTTTTCAAATATTTATATATTTATATAGTTATATATTTATATATTTTAATATATTTATATATTTATCTTTTTTCTTCTATTATTTAATTAAAATTATTATATTAAAATAAATTTTTCAATATTAAAAATACTTAAATATTTATTTTTAAAATTTTTTTAATCTAACAAATTATTATAAATTAATCTAATTATGATTAAATTAAATTATTAAATAAAAAAGTATTTAATTTTATAATTAGGTGAATAATTAATTTATTAAAATATATTTAAAATTAAGTAATTATTATATAGTTTTAAATATTTACTTTTTTAATTTAATATTGATTTTTAAAAATATACTTTAAATTCATGGGTAACTAATTGTTAATTTATCAACGGATATATCCATCGGTAACTAATTGTTTATTTATTAAAATTGTTAATTTATCGATGGATAAATTCGTCAATATTTAATTATTCATTTACCGACAAATTTATCGATGGATATATTCATCGGTAATTAATTGTTCATTTACTGACGGATATATTTGGCGGTAAGATCAAATTCTATAACTAATCTAAATTCGTTGATAATCGTTTATTTTCTCGACGACGTCAGTAATATAAGATTTTCTTGTAGTGATATATATTTTTTACTTGGTCTTAATTCAATTTATCTTCCATCAAATCGAATTAGTTTAAAGTTGAACGAGTTTATAGTTTAAAAAAAATATTTTACTATCAATTTTAATTTCAAAACATTGTTGATTAAATATTTTAAAATAATTTTTTCAAAAATATATTATATTATTTAATATTTCAAATATATACTTATTTAATATAATAATTAAATAAATTACGTAATAATTATACTTTTATTATCAACAATATTAATATTACTTAATTATTTTTATTCATTTGTTTAGATTATATAAGATCGAATTGGTTCATTAAATTACCCACCCTAATAAATACCCTTAAACAAAATTACAGTAATCTTAATTTATTTATAACATTTTTTAATCATTTTAACTATTCTGAAAATCAAATTATTCTTAGAAAAGATTTGAATAAGCAATTATGACTATATTTATTATCATAATTAATTATATGAAATATATATTTTATATTTAAATTATTTCTTTGCAAAGTAACTTTAAGATGTTTATTTTGTTTGAATTATCTGTAATAATATATTTTACAATAAATTAAAAATATGTATGATAATTTATTTCTAGTTAACAATGATTATGTTTGGTAAAACTAGTTAGTGTAAAATTATAAGTGTTGACAAAATTAAACATATTTATATGGTACATAAATTTTAATTTTATGCACTATTTATTTAGCTATAACATATGTTGTGAGAATATTTTAAATTTTAACTTTTCATAAATTTTAAACTCATACAATGTTTTACTTATAGATAAACAATTTTAATTACATTTATTTTACTTCTGATTGTAATATATTTTTAATTTTATATTATGTATTTGTTATTAACTTTGTATTATATCTTTCCATAAAATTTAAAATGAAATAAAAATAAAATACTTTTTAAATGAATGTAATATACGCTGGTTTTATAAAATAGAAAACTTTTTAAACTGAAACAAATGATAATTTTTTACGATGACATCAAAACCAATATCACCTAATTCCTTCGGTTCCAACCGTCTTGTTATCTATCTCATCCACTACCTTGCGTTGGACAACATCAAAGAAACGGTAACACACGAAACCAGCCTTTGCTTCTTCTGACGGTTGCGAATCCACGGTGCTCTTAGACATATAAACAACGTTGCATTTTCCAACAATAGCTTCCTGGTGCAATCAAGAAGCAAAAATTCACAACGACGGCAAAATAGCTAACAACACTCAAAACGACAGAACAATATCCTAAACGACGAAGAAGAGGTTCAGAAACGGAAACTTACAAAAGGATTGACATTGGCGAAGCCCTTGCCGTCACCACACGCCAGAAACAACTCGTTCTGCTTGGTTTGGATCCCTTCCAAGTACGTCAGAATATCGCTGCGGCGGAAGAACCACTGCACCTTGATTTTCCTGGACTTATCGCGATTCTCCCAGATCTTGATGAGCTTTCCGATGTGGGGCACGTCGCTACTTTCGTTTTGGAGACAAACAGCGTCGTTGAGGGTGAATTGCACGCCTTCCAAGGTGAAGGACTCGTAGAACTGCACATCCCTCTTCTTCCCACCCATGCCTCGCTTCTTGCCCCACTCGAACTTGTACTCCACATCGTCTTCCATCATTGACGCCGCCATGGATTGTGACGGAAAGAGGGGGAAATTGCTGCGCAGCGTAGAGAGGAGAAGGTCTTTGGTAGTTTCGAAACAGCGAATGCAAAACCTTTGCTTGTTTGGTTTTAAATAATGAATAAAGAAAAAAAATTAAGTGAAAGAAAAACATAGGGATCGAATAAAATTAAATGAGTAGATAAATGATAAATAAAAGATAACAGTTTGATAATTAAATTATTTAATTTATGTAAAAATAAAAATAGTAAAGAAAAAAATAGACATATGTATAATATAATGAATTTTACTATTTAATAAAAAAATCAATGGTTATTTTGATCTTAAAAATGTAAATTGGTGTAATTTTAATTTTTTAAAGAATAAAAATTCTTACTTATGTAAAAAAAAATGGTAATTATATTCTGTTGTTAAATATTGTGAAACCAATTTGATTCAAATTATATTTTACATTTTTATTTGACATAATTTATAGGATTTAAAAATGATAATGTTTTTATCCTTTTAGAATATTTAAATTATATTTATAAATTTTGACATAAATTTTTGCAATATATAGATATTTTCTTATTTTTTAATTTTATTAATGATTTAACCAAATATAAAAGATAAAGATAAAGATTTATAGCATCTTTAATGAAATTATCTAGGTATAAATATAAATATTTTATTATAGATTTCATATCTAATTCGGTTAAAATTTGAAAAAAATCTTAAAATTAGAAAATTAGAAGAAAGTTTCTTATATAAATACTTTAAATACTTGTTATAAGTTTAAACCTCTGTAAAACTCATAAAAAATATTTATTTTTATTATTAAACAAATTTTTATTGTTAATCAACTTTTGTTAATAATCCCTTTTATATTTTTTCATCATGATTTCACATATATTTTAAATTTTATTTTGCTTGTTATTTTTATTTATCCTTAAAATTAAATTTGTATTTTATTTTGCTTTTTTTTATTTCATCTTTAAACAAAATTTGTAAATTTTATTTTCTTATAATTTAATATCCAAAATCTTTTTTTATTGCAATTTGGTGCCTCATAGACAATGGAATCATCCTTCTCAAAGAATTGAATTATAGTTTATAACTTTATATCCAATGGATTCGTAAAAATACAGTTCAACGAAAATTGAATTATAGTTTAATGATAAAATAGTTTCATAAAATTTAATATTAAATGTAATTATAGTACTTCTTGTACATAAAAAAAATGAATAAGATTTTTTATTTTCTATAGAGTAAATTAATATTAATTTACATTTTTAAGGACCAATTTTTTTTTCAAAATAAATTATAGTTAAGTTGGTGTATTATTGATAACTTTAAAAAACGAGAGACAGAAATAAAAACAAAAAGGGTCGTTATAATTTTTAAAAGAAAAAAATCTTAAATTATTTTTATATATAAAATTAAAAACAAAAAATTATAATTGATCATGTTATATCATCCCTGACTCCTATAAAAAAGTAATAATGACAGAATATATATATATATATATATATATATATATATATATATATATATATATATATATATATATATAAATAAAAGATGAGAAATCCAAAGTTAATATTCTAATTATATATTCACGCTTTATTATGCATATAGACGTAATATTACTCTATTAACTATTAAGATTAGCTATTTTAATAAAGTGATGTTCACAAAAGATAAATAATATTTTAATTTGAAAATATTTATATAAATAAGAAAGAGAAAAAAGTTTTTAAAACATAATATATATATATATATATAAATGATTTTAATTTTTTATATATTTTTTCAAATTATTTACATATGTACCACCCACTTATATTTATTTTCATAAATTAAAAATCAATAACGAAAATTTAAAAATAATAATAATATAAACATTTTAAATTATAAACTTAATGCAAATATTTATAAACTAGATCCGTTGTTGTAATTATTCGTCTAGATTTTATTTTTCATAGTTATTAACTAATGTAAAATAAACATAAATGGAAATAATAATTCATATATTTGAAGATAGAGTATTTCGTTTATTAGCAATAAATACATTTTATCAATCATTTTATTAAAATATTATATATATTTTTAATTAATTATTAATATTTAATATAATTTTTATAAAAATAAATAAATTTCTAAATATAATTAATTGTTTAAATTATATATTTTAACTAATTATTTATTTATTTTTGTAAAAATATAAATTAAATCAATTATAAAAGTCAAAATTAAAGAAACTTTGGAGATAGTCCATCGAAATTATTCTCGAAAGTCCATAAAATTAGGGATGACAATTAATTTCAAATTCGTGAGACTATTCATCTTCGTTTCGAGTTTGATGAGAAAAAATCAAGTTGATCAGTGGTGAAAGTGAGTTCAAGTTTTTTTCGCTTTAAAAAGTTAAAGATGACCATATTTCCATCATTGTCTCGACTTTATATATAAATTCAAATCCTAAAATATCAATATTTTAAAAATATTTTTGTTTCTTTTTATATTATATATAAGGTCATTCTTTTATTTCACCATTTTTATTTTTCTTCTACCAATTTTTCATTTTTTTGTCTTTTTTTAATCTTTTAGATTAATTAGTTCATTACATTAGTTTTTTTTTCTAACATTTTGCTTATTCACATTTTCTTAATCTCTTCAATTAATTTAACTTTTCATTCTCTTCAATCAATTTGACGAACATAAAGTTTATTTTTTATTTTCTTTATCTTTTTCTAAATATTCTACATAACTAATATTATTTTATTTTTAATTTGTCTTTATTTAGTTTTATTATGTCATGTTTTTTAGATTTTATTATTTTGATTTATCATAGTCAAATTTTATCTTAATAAAATAATTATATTTTGAAGAATTAAAAAGAATTGATAATTAAATTTTTTATTAATTTGAACTAATTAAATAAGAATTAACTTGTTAAATATTTTTTTATAAAATATATATTTTATATTTATAAAAAAATTTAAATGACAACTTAAAAAATAATTAACTTATATATGTAATTAAATGTTTGAATATAGGATTACAATAATAATAATAATAATAATAATAATGTTATAAGTATTAGGTATCGTATCAAAAAATGATTAAATATTTATTTTACCTACATATTATAATATAAATATAATAAATTAAAGTATATATTTAATTAATTATAAAATTTAAAATTACAAATATTTATTTATATATAAAATATATTAAATTTAATTTGTTTTAAGTAAAATTATTATTATTTTTAAATAATGTAAATTGAGGATGAGTCAAGACAGAAAAACCCGAAACCCGATAAAGACGGAGCTTAGGAGGTAAAACTCACCCTCGCCCGCCCTATCCCTTTTTCATTCCTGATTGATGTTAATAAAAGAAATTTCGCTTATCGAAAATCATGTTGATAGTTCACCAAAAATAATTCTCGAGAGTTCATTACAAAATTGAAGTTATTCACTAATGAAATGCACAACCATCAAACAAAATGCGTCAATTCTTATAAACTTATTTAATAGTAGCTTTGCTTAGCATATAAGGAATCGATAAGTAAATTTGTTGTAAAACCTCAATTATGCAAAAACTTGATTCAAGTTCTATCTTATGTAATTGATTAATTATGAGTCTTGAATAATCCTTAATTTTATTGTATAAGTAGACTCTAGAAGGCTGAAAAACATAAGTTAAGCAAGTTAAACTTGAATTAAGCTAGTTTAGTGTCATATTAAGTTTTCATAGTTTTAGATTATGAACTCTCTCTAATTTTTTTTTCTTAAAGATACTTAGTTTCCAAGTCTTTCATAAAACTTTTTGTACAAATAATGCTTTGAAGATTATCATTTCAAGTTGGTTTTGATAAAATTTGTTTCATTTCTCATATTTCTTTGTTTTCATTTTCGTTTTCATCTTCTTCTTCCACTTTTGTACCATTTATTTTACTTTGTTTTCATATATATATATATATATATATATATATATATATATATATTTTTTTTTCTGATTTTTCACTTCACGATCATGTTCTAATTTGTTTTTGTTGTTGATTCATCGATTACAACTAATTTTCTATGATTTATATTTGGTTCTTAACTATTTTAACCAATTACAATATATTACAATGTAATTGAAATTATTTGATTGAATATTTCATTTATAATAGAATTCAATTTTTAGGTTTAGGTGATTGTTTGATTTGATTGAATATTTCATTTATAATAGAATTCAATTTTTAGGTTTAGGTGATTGTTTGATTTAGGAATTGAATTGTGTTTATAAATTTCAATTATATTGTATTAGTTTAAAAATATTGCGGATTTTTTTTTATTGGAAGACAATTCTATAAATCAATAATAATCATAAAATCGAGTTTATGACCGGAGAGTCGACACAATTTTTCTATCAAATTTATTCTTTACTTTTAATCTACTATACTTTAGTTCTCATTCCAATTATGTTTTTTATTTAATTTTTTTTTCAATGCTTCTTTAATTTATTTACAACTTTGTAGATGTAGATTTAATATAGTTCTTTCCTTTGATTGCATTTACAACTTTCAAGTACTGTTTTCCTTTATCACTTTCATAGTCTAGATTCATATGTAGTTTAGTTGATTAGTTTAATGCTTTATTCATTTACTGTTTTACATTTACTTTTCTTTTTTAACATAAAAATCTAAACGTCCTTGTGTTCCTAGCATTTGATAGTTGAAAATACATATTTAAAAAAATTGACTAATTATCCTCGATGACAAAAATTAGGGCAGTATTTTATTTACAAATTATTTAATAAAATCTAAATAATAAAATATCATTTATCATTTTCAATTATCTGATTATTTTTATCTGAGAAGGGATAATATTACATTATTAAAATGTCCATTTTCATGAAAATTAAAATTCATTTTAATATATAAAATTTGATGAAAACACAAATTAACTAAAAGATGTGAAAGTAATAGTCATAGTCTAATATACTGATAGGTAAAAAAATATATCAGATTAGATAAAAATGTATGTGATTTAAATTAAATAAGACTTATTTTAATTTTATTTGTTTATATTAAGATTTATAAGACTAAATTAGTATGTAAACTTATAATAATAATAATTTTAAAAGTAAAAAAAATAATTTTATTTTATAAAAAATTATATATATTATAAATTAATTTAATAAAAAAATTTATATATTCTAAGAAGAAATATTTATCAATTACTTATTTAAAGATTTAATGTTCAAAATTAATTACTATTTAAAATGAGTGAATTAAAAAAAAATAATGATGATAATAAATTGTAAGTTTTTAGTTTTTATTTTATGATAAAATATATTATTTTTTTATAATTGCTATATTAAAAAAATTAATTTATTAATATAATTTAAATTTTTAAATTTTTAATTTTTATTTAATTAACTATTTAAATATAAACATATTAATAATTTTATTTTTAATCTTCAGGTCAAAATTAGCGTTAACCTAATATTGAATTTGAGTAGACTAAAATTATAATCTATTTTAAGATATAGATAATGCTAAATCATAATTTGCAACCCAAATTTGTAATGAAAGTGAAAAATGTAACGACCACTAGAAATCGCTACTATAATGATGTCTTCAGTAAAGTAGTAAACAAGTAAATAACAACATTTATTTTACATTATATTACTGTAATTGTAACATATATTGAAATTCTAGTTCACTAACAGAACTTTAAAATATAGTAACATAATTTATTTATATATTATACATGTAAAAGTAGCTCACTCGAAGTTATCCCATTGAACTATCCTCGTTGTCCGAGTAGTCACATCACCATCTCTCAACTCCGATCTGCTCCCACATAAAAGTGATCATCGCAGTGCCATCCACATGGAAAAATAGGGGTAAGTATTAAATCATTCGATATAATAAAACAAATATAGAAGTAATAATTATATATTATGATCAATTACGAAATTATCAACACACTAAGACACCTTCGGAAGTATACCCTAACTATGCCCGAACTCGGAGGCTATCATCTCGTGGGCACATTGTGATCGGTACCCGCAGTACCATTCCGACCACCCTCCACATAGAGTAGGATTACTCGGCGCCCTTCATCACTCATACTGGAGTACCCCTCCGAGCGCGCCACCGGTCATCCCCCCATCGACTTCTCACCACCCGATCTCGTAGTCTACCGACCCGACCAATCGGTGAAGTCCGGGATCTCATTCGGAATCCTCCGACATAGTTATTACACTAATGTACTCTGTACCACCCGGGTACCATTCAAACATAACAAAATTTATTCACATTTGTCGGATTCTGGACCACCTGTCCTCACGGCTCATTCGAATCAATAAAAATAGTATTTGGCTGATTCGGCACCAACCCTCCAGCTTCGGTCTAGCCAATATATAACGTCTCGGGACTGATTCGGGCATCAGCCCTCGGGCTCGATCCGACCCACACACTTCACAACACACTACTTTCATTCTCTCTCTCTCTTTATATATATATATTTTTCTAAAATAATTTCCGAAATCATTTCCGAAACTATTTTTGAAATCATTTTCAAAATCATTAAATTACTATTTTGCCCTTAATCTTTTCTTAACATGTCATGTATGTCCCTAAATGACTATTTTACCTTTGGACATTTTTTGAAATTTCCATTTATGTCCCTGTGATGTAAAATGACTAGTTTACCCTTGATCTTTTAAAAAAATCCCCACCATATCCCTTTCTTCTTCCTTCGCTCGCTCAAACGAGTACACTGGTCGCTTGAGCGATACAGAACCCGAGAGTCCCCTTTGTTTGAAGGCTTCGTCGCTCAAGCGAGTACACCAGTCGCTTGAGCGAGACATGACCTAGGAGTCCCCTTTGTTTGAAGGCTTCGTCGCTCAAGCGAGTACACCAGTCGCTTGAGCAAGACATGACCCAGGAGTCCCCTTTGTTTGAAGGCTTCGTCGCTCAAGCGAGTATACCGGTCGCTTGAGCGAGACAGGACCCGAGAGTCCCAAATTTTCCAGGTGTCCTAGCTCAAGCGATGTATTTTTCGCTTGAGCGACTTTTGCAGGTTTTCCAGTTCGCCATTTTCGAAATCCAGGTTTCAAATTTCTCAGTTTCAATCACCCAAATTAGTTCCAAATCAAAATTAAACCATAAACATGTTCAATTTAAGTTAAAAACAACAATTTTATTATATAATTCATCCTTAATTTCAAGAATTTCAAAAAAAAACTTTCAAACGGTGAACAGTTCATCAAAATCAGAAATTCTTCAAAATCAGACATTCTTCAAAATCAGACATTCCAATAATTCATATCTCTACTCCTATTCCTTATTCACAGAGTACCCAACAATTCAATTTCATATATTGAATGAATTAAACTTCCCCTTACTTGGTATGGTATTTCTACCGAAGCTTTCCCACTTAATTCAAGTTCTCTCCCGTTTCACCAGATCCTGCACGAGTAGAGTCTCGTTGCTTGAAATTTAGACAATAGAAGAAGAAGGATGAGAGGAAAATTTTTTATTTCCCTCCTCCCCCGCTTCAGTATTCATATATAAGAAAATTTTTACTGTGCATGAGGAAAACTTCGTTACGAAGTTTTCTTGCACAATAATATTAATATAATATTAAAATAAGGCATACGTCACAATCTCCCCTCCACAAAAATTTTCGTCCTCGAAAATAAACTTACTTGGAAATAGATATGGATAAGACTCTCGCATCTGATCTTCCATCTCCCAAGTGAAGTCTCCGGATTTCGATCCCATACTACCTTTACCATTGAGATAGTTCTACCTCTAAGTTGCTTCGGTGAGAATCCTCTATCCTTACTCGGTCTCACATCAACGGAGAGATCGTCTCTAATCTGCACATTGTCGACTCCAGGACATGGCTGGGGTCATGTACATATTTCCTCAATCGAGATACATGAAATACATTATGCGGATTCGCCAAATGAGGTGGCAATGCTAAGCGATATGCCACTTGGACCTACCTTCTTCAAAATCGATATGGGCCAATAAACTTAGGAGTCAACTTCTTAGATTTAATTGCCCTTCCTACTCCAATAGTAGGTCCGATTCTCAAAAATACATGGTCTCCCCCTCAAATTCCAAAGGTCTCCTCCTCCGGTCCGCATATGATTTTTGTTTACTCATAGCGGCTCTCGGCTTCTCTTGTACCTCCCGGATCTTCTCCGTAGTCTGCTGGAGTAGCTCAGGTCCAATCAACACTTTCTCCTCATCCCGATACCAACATAAAGGTGTTTGACACCTCCTCCCATAAAGAGCCTCATATGGTGCCATTCCGATACCGGCATGATAGGTCGTTATTATACGTGAACTCTATTAATGGAAGGATCTCATCCCAACTTCCTAGATTATCCAACACACAAGACCTCAACAAGTCTTCTAGTGATTTGGATGGTCCTCTCGATTGTCCATGCATGCAGGGGTGATAGGTTGAACTCAACCTAAGTCGGGTACCTAATGCCTCTTGTAAAGTGCGCAGAATCTTGAAGTAAATCTAGGATCCCTATCAGAGATAATGCTAGATGGTACCCCATGTAATCGAACAATCTCGTGAATATATAATTGTGCCGGTTTAGCCATAGATATCCTCGGATTTACGGGGAGGAAATGTGCACTCTTCGTCAATCGTCCACTATCACCCGGATCGAATCGTACCCTCGAATTGTCACGTGGTAAATGGGTAACAAAATCCATGGTAATGCTATCCCACTTCCATTCGGGTATCTCCATTTGCTGTAGCATTCCTCCCGGCTTTTGGTGTTCCACCTTTGCTTTACGACAAGTCAAACAAGCGACCACATACTCTGCAATATCTCTCCTCATACCGGACCACCAATAAACCTTCTTCGGATCTTGATACATCTTAGTCATACCAGGGTGTAGACTTAGACGACTCCGATGACCTTCATCTAGTATTGCTCTCTTCAATTCCTGGTCAACAGGAATACAAATCCTTCCTCTAAATCTCAGAATATTATCCTCACCCATCTTATAGTTAATGGTGTGCTCGAATCCTAACTGATTTATAACACTTTTCAATGTCATATCACCTTGTTGTCTATCTCTGATCATCTCGAGAAAATCATTAGTAATGGTAATGCTACCACAACTAATACTAGTATCACGCAACTCTACATCTAGATGCAGATCCACGAACTTCTCAAGTAATCTCAATTCATCCATCATCATTGCTGACATCTGAACTGCCTTCCTACTCAAGGCGTCAGCCACCACATTCGCCTTTCCTGGATGATAAAGTAACTGAAAGTCATAATCCTTCAGAAACTCCATCCATCTTCTCTGTCTCATATTTAGCTCTTTCTGATCGAATAAATACTTCAGGCTCTTGTGATCACTAAAAACTTCAAATCTGACTCCATAAAGATAATGTCTCTACATCTTGAGAGCAAACACACTAGTGGAAAAATAGCATTCTATGACGAGTTTTTATCACGGTCGTAGTCCACCCGTCATAGTATGTAGCGCGGTGGCAATTTTGTAATGAAATCATAAACTTTCTATGTCGGGTAAATTTTAACCGACATAGTAAGTGGAAAGTTCACTTTCTATGTCGGTTAAAATTTACCCGACATAGAAAGTGAACTTTCTATGTCGGTTGAAATTTAACCGACATAGAAAGTGTATATTAAATAAAAAAAAAAATATATAAGTATATAAATATTTATATATCAAAATATATAAATATATTTGTATTTATATATTTTGTATATAAATATAATTTATTTGTAAGTTATGTATCGAAATTCGTAGTAGTTTAGTGGTTGGAGTATCGAGTCTCCAACTCTAAGGTATTGGGTTCGAATCTTGTTAGACACAAATCTCTTAAACAGATAATAAATCTTACCAGTGACAATTTTTGTAAAAAGTCCATTACTTTCTATGTCGGTTCATTACAACCGACATAAAAAGTCATACTTTCTATGACGGTTCATCACAACCGACGTAAAAAGTCATACTTTCTATGACCCCTGTATCTATGTCGCCTCTTTAACCGACATAAAAAGCTTTTTTTTGCACTAGTGACACCACTGCTGTTAGTTCTAAGTCATGAATGAGATAATTACTCTCATGAATTCTAAGTTGTCTCGTCGCATATGCCACCGCCCTTTTATCTTGCATCAAGACACAACCTAACCCCTGAATAGAAGCATCACAATATACTTGAAAAGATTGAGTCACATCTGGGATCACCAACACTGGGGAACTAGACAATCTTCTTTTCAACTCCTGGAAACTCTCCTCACATCTATCTGTCCAAGCAAAAGGTTGATCCTTACGGGTCAACTGTGTCAAAGGAGTTGTTATCTTAGAGAAACCCTATATAAATTTCCGGTAATATCCTGCAAGTCCCACAAAGCTACGCACTTTCGTCACTGTCTTAGGGGGTTCCCATTTTAACACTGCATCTACCTTGGTAGGATCTGCAGATATCCTTTCTACCGATATTACATGTCCCAAAAACTGCACCTGTTCTAACCAAAACTCACATTTTGAAAGTTTGGCATACAATTGTTTCTCTCTTAACACAACCAACACCGCTCTCAGATGTTCCTGGTGTTCTTCCCGAGTTCTAGAATAAATAAGAATGTCGTCTATAAAAACAACAACAAACTTATCTAAATAAGGACGAAAAATCCTGTTTATATAGTCCATAAATACGACAGGTGCATTTGTTACTCCAAACGGCATGACCACATATTCATAATGGCCATATCTCGACCTGAACGTCGTCTTCTGTACATCCTCTTCTTTAACCAGTATCTGATGGTATCCAGATCTCAAATCAATCTTAGAAAAGATTGATGCTCCTTGTAACTGGTCTAATAAATCATCAATCCTCGGCAACGGGTACTTGTTCTTGATAGTCACCTTGTTTAGTTGCCGATAATCAATACACAACCTGGAGCTCCCATCTTTCTTCTTTACTAGCAATACAGGAGCGCCCCAGGGAGATACACTCGGGCGAATGAACTTCTTTTCCAGCAAATCTTCTACATGTTTCTTCAATTCAGCCAATTCTGCTGGAGCCATACGGTATGATGCCATAGAGATTGGGCCTGAACCAGGAATTAGATTAATCCCAAATTCGACCTCTCTCTGAGGTGGTAACCTTGGTATCTCATCTGGAAACACATCGGAAATTCTCTCACAACTCGGTACCTCTTCCGGGATATTTTCCTTCATTTCATCCATCCGAGTCAGAATCAAATAACACCGAGCTCCCTCTCGTAGCTCTTTCCGAACCTGCTGAGGCGATGTAATAAGTTCATCTCCTAATTCGGATGTACCAACCTCTTCGTCCACGAGTTAATCGGAATGCGATTGGTAGATAACCAATCCATCCCTAAGATTACATCCATATTCTTCAAAGGTAAACCGATTAAGTTCACCTTGTACTGTCGTCCTTCTACGACAATTGGGCACCTTAAACACACATAGGAAGACACCACCGGTCCAGTTGCTTGGTGTAGATACCCTCAATTCATAGGGTAGGTCACACACGGGTAACTTAAGTTTATCCATACAATTATCGGCAATAAAAGAATGGGTAGCTCCCGAATCAAACAAAACTCGTAGAGGTATATCGAGAGATAAAACACACACCTTGCACTAAATTCTCCGACCTCGATGCCTCTGCTCCGACAAGGCAAACACTCGATCCTGCAGCTCTAGGTTTCGCGTCACTCCCCCGGGTGCTAATGATGCCCCAGTCGAGACTATAACATTGAGATTCTGTGGACAGTCTCTAACCATATGTCCTGGCTTCTGGCAAGTGTAGCAAAGACTTGCCCGAGAAGTCTGGGAAGGATTAGTGAAGGCATTCTGTGGGCACTGATTCCTGTAATGAAGGCCTCCACATTGAAAACATTTTACCCCGGATACAGATCCCGATGATCGAGGTGTTGGGGTAACACCGCCACTCTCGGAAGGCTGGGGGCGTGAATAAGGCATCCTCCTCTACGATCTACTACCCCTACTCGGGACCCCACTTGAGTGGGTCCTCATCACTCCGACTCCTCCCTCCCGGAGTCTCTCTATTGTCTTCGCCTTCTCCACCAGCTCTCGGGAATCTCCCGATAGAGAAAGGAACCACCATGAGCTTGATCTCGACCCTCAAGCCTTCCTCAAACTTCCTGCAAAGCCACCGTTCGAAGTTGTACTCGTGTAGAAACGAGATAAGTGCTCAAATCGTATGGCGTAATCATGCACCATCATATTACCCTGTCTCGAGACTCGGGAACTCGGTCTCCTTCGAAATCTAACACTCGTCGGGGAAGTATTTCTCCGAAATCTCTCACGAAAGTTTCCCAATTACACACCTCCCCACGTGCAATCATCATCCTTTGAGTCCCCGACCACCGGAACTCGGCCTCATCAACTAGTAAGTATTTCTCGAATGTCAATTTCCTGTCTTCGGGCATAAGGTAGCCTCAAAAATCTTCTCCACTTCACGCAGCCATTTCTCTGCTGCATCTGGACCCAAATCTCCTCCAAAACAAGGCAGATTATGCCTCATGAACTCAGTCAGCCCCATCTACTCTGATTGGTGATATCCAGCAGAGGATGATGCCATAGTTGGCCTCCCCTGCGGGTAGGTAGCCTGTTGCTGCATGGCAGCTGCCAACATTTCCATTACCCTGGCTAGGACATCTACACTCGGTGGAGTAGGAGTAGGAGTAAGAGTAGGAGGTCGCGGTGCCATCCTATATTAAACGCAACCATCAATACAGAGCAAACATTCACGCACTCACAATCAGAGTTTAATCACAACGGACTTATCATAGGTTCACTACCCATCCCCACAGATTTACAAGGATACTACCGCTCCGATACCACTATTGTAACGACCCTAGAAATCGCTACTATAATGATGTCTTCGCAAAGTAGTAAACAAGTAAATAACAACATTTATTTTACATTATATTACTTGTAATTGTAACATATATTGAAATTCTAGTTCACTAACGAACTTCAAAATATAGTAACATAATTTATTTATATATTATACATGTAAAAGTAGCTCCCTCGAAGCTATCCCACTGAACTATCCTCGTTGTCCGAGTAGTCACATCACCATCTCTCAACTCCTGATCTGCTCCCACATAAAAGTGATCATCGCAGATGCCATCCACATGGAAAAATAGGGGTAAGTATTAAATCATTCGATATAATAAAACAAATATAGAAGTAATAATTATATATTATGATCAATTACGAAATTATCAACACACTAAGACACCTTCCGGAAGTATACCCTAACTATGCCCGAACTCGGAGGCTATCATTCGTGGGCACATTGTGATCGGTACCGCGAGTACCATTCGACCACCCTCCACATAGAGTAGGATTACTGGCGCCCTTCATCACTCATACTTGGAGTACCCCTCCGAGCGCGCCACCGATCATCCCCCATCGACTTCTCACCACCCGATCTCGTAGTCTACCGACCCGACCAATCGGTGAAGTCCGGGACCTCATTCAGAATCCTCCGACATAGTTATTACACTAATGTACTCTGTACCACCTCAAGTACCATTCAAACATAACAAAATTTATTCACATTTGTCGGATTCTGGACCACTTGTCCTCACGGCTCATTCGAGTCAATAAAAATAATATTTGACCGATTCACGCACCAACCCTCCAGTCTCAGTCTAGCCAATATATAACGTCTCGGGGCGATTCGGGCATCGGCCCTCGGGCTCGGTCCGACCCACACACGTCACAACACACTACTTTCATTCTCTCTCTCTCTCTTTATATATATATATTTTTCTAAAATAATTTCCGAAATCATTTCTGAAACTATTTTTGAAATCATTTTCAAAATCATTAAATTACTATTTTGCCCTTAATCTTTTCTTAACATGTCATGTATGTCCCAAAAGGACTATTTTACCCTTGGACATTTTTTGAAATTTCCATTTATGTCCCTGTGATGTAAAATGACTAGTTTACCCTTAATCTTTTAAAAAAATCCCCACCATATCCCTTTCTTCTTCCTTCGCTCGCTCAAGCGAGTACACTGGTCGCTTGAGCGATACAGAACCCGAGAGTCCCCTTTGTTTGAAGGCTTCGTCGCTCAAGCGAGTACACCAGTCGCTTGAACGAGACATGACCCAGGAGTCCCCTTTGTTTGAAGGCTTCGTCGCTCAAGCGAGTACACCAGTCGCTTGAGCGAGACATGACCCAGGAGTCTCCTTTGTTTGAAGGCTTCGTCGTTCAAGCGAGTATACCGGTCGCTTGAGCGAGACATGACCCAGGAGTCCCCTTTGTTTGAAGGCTTCGTCGCTCAAGCGAGTATACCGGTCGCTTGAGCGAGACAGGACCCGAGAGTCCCAAATTTTCCAGGTGTCCTCGCTCAAGCGATGTATTTTTCGCTTGAGCGACTTTTGCAGGTTTTCCAGTTCGCCATTTTCGAAATCCAGGTTTCAAATTTCTCAGTTTCAATCACCCAAATTAGTTCGAAATCAAAATTAAACCATAAACATGTTCAATTTAAGTTAAAAACAACAATTTTATTATATAATTCATCCTTAATTTCAAGAATTTCAAAAAAAAACTTTAAAACGGTGAACAGTTCATCAAAATCAGAAATTCTTCAAAATTAGACATTCTTCAAAATCAGACATTCCAATAATTCATATCTCTACTCCTATTCCTTATTCAGAGAGTACCCAACAATTCAATTTCATATATTGAATGAATTAAACTTCCCCTTACTTGGTATGGTATTTCTACCGAAACTTTCCCACTTAATTCAAGTTCTCTCCAGTTTCACGAGATCCTGCACGAGTAGAGTCTCGTTGCTTGAAATTTAGACAATAGAAGAAGAAGGATGAGAGAAAAATTTTTGATTTCCCTCCTCCCCGCTTCAGATATTCATATATAAGAAAATTTTCATCGTGCATAAGGAAAACTTCGTTACGAAGTTTTCTTGCATGATAATATTAATATAATATTAAAATAAGGCATATGTCACAAAAAAATCGATGCAAGAGAAAAAAAGTAAAAAAATTTAACTTTCATTCTTCTCTGCTTATGTGGGAAGAAAAGAGAGGAAAGATAACACTAAAAAAAGTTTTTCTTTTATTCTTCTCTTCACTTTTTTTTCAATCTAAACCATCTTATTTTTTTCCTCCCTCAAATCCATCCTTCAATCAAATGACAAGTTAAAAAAAAAGTTGGGTGATAGTCCATTTTAATACTCCTACCAAAATTTACAAAAAACCTCTGTTTTTTTTATAAACTTTAATAAAAAATAAGAGTGTAAAAATATGTATTTTTTGACAATATTTAAAATATGTTAAAAAACGCGTTATTTCTCGATTTCATATAACTTTATTTTCCTGTTCACGTAGGCATAGCATTTTCCCGCATCCAAACATTCCCCCGAAATTTCAATTTCAATTTCAATCTGTAAATTTCAGTCAGCGCCACTCCAAAGAGCACACAAACCGCTTCGCCGTTCGTTCAGTCTCTTCAATTCAACTCTGCGCTCGCACGACGCGAAACACTCAAAGCATCTTGACGTCGTTTCTTATGTGTGATTCTTGCGGCTAGTGACAGGCGAAGAAGAAGAACCCACACTTCTCGTTCTTCGCGCCACTCCATTTTCTTTCATGGCTTCTCCTTCGCATCGCACGCGCATCGATCAGGTCCTATTCCATTTCCCTTTCTCCATCCCTAAACGACTCCGTTCGCTCCCACATCACCATCGCACGCCCCGCCAAATTCGTATCGCTTCGCAAAATAAAAACAAACGAAAAACAAATTAAATGTTTCTGAACCTCGCTGCTTAATTATGGTTTACGAATTCTAATTTTGATTTTGTCCTGTTCTCACTTGCGTTCGTTTGTTTGTGGATTTACGCGTGCAGTTTTACGTTTCCAAGAAGAGGAAAGCTACATCGCCAGTATGTAAAGCTGGGAGATCCGAAAAAGGTGCCAGGCATGGGGCTGACGCGTCTCCGAGTGCCAAAGGCACTTTGGATGGTTACCTGGTTGCGTCGCAGGATGGTGGAACTGACGGGGCCACTGCTGCAAACACCGTTAAGAGAAATTTGGCATCAGAGATTGATAGTTCTCTTGACAATGGACTTAATAAGCACACTGTTTCATCGGCTCAAGGGTTTGGAGATTCTGAATCTAGTCGACCAAGTGAAATGGGGCAAGGTGCCGCCAAATCAGAGCTGAAGCAGTTTGCAGCTGACTTTTTGTCTTTGTATTGCAGGTAATGTACTCTATCTGTTTGAAAAATGAATGAGTATTGGTAGACGCATTCAATGTAGTGAGCACCTATAGGATAAAGAAATAGAAGACAGAGAAGTGTAGGTATGCTTGGTAATATGATATGGAATGAAGAAGGTGATAGAAGGAAGGGGTAGAGGTTAATGAGATGTTTAAAATAATAGTGTTCTGTGTTTACGTATCACCAGTTTTGAAAAATTGGAAGTATCAATGAAATGTTCATTCAGGACTGGTGTTGAGATGTTTTCTTTCTCATTTGTGTTGCTTCACTTGTGCATGTATTTGATTATTAGCTTTTGAATTATGCCACTTGCAGTGAACTGCATCCAAGCGTGGATTTGATGTCAGAGATGAAAGTGGATGATCACATGAGTCATGGCTCCCTGGCAGAGGGTAATTGTAGTTTACCACAGAAGAGTAACTACACTGCTGATGAGCTGGGTTTTGGTGTTGAAAATGTATCATTGAGTGTGAAGATAGACGAGGACGTCAAGTCTGGTGTTGTTGTTAAGAATACTATGGGATATGTTCCTAGCTCTTGTACAAAGGTTAAGCTCTAACTTTAGCAGTTTGGATTTTTTTTTTAGCTAGATTGATGTTTTGATTTATGGTATTTGTTTTGATGCTTTGGCTTCTGAGTGACAACAGGTTTCTGGTGGTGGTCATACTGCTGTCTTTGAGACAGGCTTTAGAAAATGTAGTAATACACCTAAGCCGTCTAGGAATGTGGCTGAATGCTACACACCAGGGTCTTTGATAGTTAAAGCTGGGGTTAAGGAGACTCCAAAGTCAACACGTGGAAGTTCATCATTTTCACCTGGAGAAGCATTTTGGAATGAGGCAATTCTACTTGCTGATGGTTTGTGTCTTCCCAGTAATGATCCTTCTAAGGTTATGGGGGAAAGTAATGAGCAAGACGAACCTGAGATGAAGAACTCATGCAATTTACAAAATTATGATGGTAAACCAAAGAAAATATTGGATCAAAGTAAAAACAGGATTTGGAATAGAGAAACAGGTGCTCCTTTTGGGTCAGTTGGGATGCACACGAGAGATTCTGTTAAAGAAGCATCCAGCCTTCCTGTTAAACATTTTGATTTTTCGTTTGAGGACAACAGTTTAGAAGAAAATACCATGCAAAATTGTCATGCTGATAAGCCGACCAATGTTACTTGCGTGCCTGGTAAACAATATGAATCAGGTCCTATAGCAGGTGATATGCATGAAAAAATGAACGAAGTACAAGAAAAGACTGTAGTAAATACATTAGGTAAAAGATTTTGTGATGATAATGTTAGTATGACATCTAATTCACCCCACAACGTGGTCAGGACATCGATTAGTGCACATGCAACTGATGAAGCCAGTACTCCTTCAACTAGTGTATCACTTAATGATCATTTTGACCTAAATAGCTGGCTTCCTCCTGAAATATGGAGCATATATAGGAAGAAAGGAATATCAAACCTTTACAATTGGCAGGTACTGTTATGTCTTATATATGAAGATGTTTCTTAAGTCATCGACTCATTATATTGATTTACTATGTTCTATCCAATAACTGAATGCTAATCTTGGCTGCTGCTTTTCTTTTTCTGATAGTCTTTATTTTAATTTCTTAATTTTCAAAAGTTTTGCCTTTGTGGTTGAGCTGGTTCTGAGTTTAACTAAATCCTTTTTGGTCCCAAATTCTTCTCAGTACTCCTTAGCTACAGAGTATTGAAAACAAATTTCAGAGAAAAGAAACTTTGTATTCTATTATTATGAAAGCAAACTAGTCTCTATCTTATAGTTTTTCACATTTATAAGTTTAAGAAGGCTTTTTATTTATTTTAATTTTCTAGGTCGATTGCCTTCGGGTGGATGGTGTCCTACAGCGAAGAAATCTTGTTTATTGTGCTTCTACAAGGTATTCTCTTATGTCACAGCTAATAATGTAAACCTTATGTTATATTTTTGTCCTATTCATTTATTTAAAGCTAAAGAATTATGTTGTTTCGGATATAAAACTTTTGGGGGGATCATTTTAGGGTTGTCCGTTCAAACAAGGTAGGCCTTTGCATGATAGATTTCATTTTCCCCAACAACGATTTCATTTATAGAGAGTGCTAGAGTCTCAATTTTGGTAATGACCGTTAACATATTGCTGTATAACTTCATTGTTTTACTTTATTTCATATTTATTTTGTTGTATTGGACCTCTCATTTTATTGAATTTGTTGAAAGTCCCATATCGCTTACCTCAAATTATTTGGTATGGTTTAAATACATGTTAGGCTACTTCACATATTGCCAATTGGTTTTATGTTGGAATCTTAACATGGTATCAGAACCAAAGCCTAACATCTTTTCGGTTATTGTCATGGGCCAAAAGTTACCCTTTAGTTGGGTCAAAAGTACCTTTTGCCTGGTCCGGCAGACTTCGTTGGAGGGGGCGTGTTGAAAGTCTCACATTGCTTATCTCATATCATTTGATATGGTTTAAATACATGTTAGGTTACTCCACATATTGCCAATTGGTTTTATGTTGGAACCTTAACAGAATCCATACTATACTTGATTTTATAATTATTTCCTCTTAATATTGATCGCTGAATTCATTATGCTGTTTGATTATAATTCTGCTGCCTGTTGTCTGTTTTGTTTTTAGTTCTTGATGTGATTCTCCTGCTTCTTTTCTGTTTTCTTTTGTTATTTTATTTCAATTTGTTTTTTCTCTATGTTCTTCTTGTGATTTCTCTGTCTTTTATTTGAGGAAGACATGTATTAAATGTTTTTCTTGTTGTGACAGTGCTGGTAAGAGTTTTGTTGCTGAGATTTTAATGCTGCGGAGGGTGATACTAACTGGAAAAATGGCGTTACTTGTTCTCCCATATGTATCAATATGTGCAGAAAAGGTTACTTTTACTGGCCGTCTTATCTGTTTAAATTTTAAAATTACATTTGTTGCTTTGGTCTTGTCACAGATTTATCTCAGGGTAGCTTTAAAATATTTATAAATTTTGAATTTAAAAGTTTTGTATTTTCATTTGTATTCATGTAGGCAGAACACCTTGAACGTCTCCTAGAGCCGCTTGGTAAACATGTTCGTAGTTATTATGGAAACCAAGGTGGTGGAACACTTCCTAAAGATACTTCTGTAGCTGTCTGCACAATAGAGAAGGCAAACTCTCTAATTAATAGATTATTAGAAGAGGGTCGTCTGTCAGAAATGGGAATTATCGTGATTGATGAACTGCATATGGTATCATAAATTATTACTCTTTTTAATTATTTGTCATATGCTCTATTGCATGCTACTTTCTCAAGCATCTTTCTATGGACTATTATTAAAGCTGAAAAGAAAATGGTACGCTTGGATGGTTCATGTGGTTTATTATTGTCTACATTTTTTAACAGGTTGGTGATCCCAGAAGAGGTTATCTTCTAGAACTTATGTTGACAAAGCTTCGTTATGCAGCAGGGGAAGGTATTCCAAAATCAAGTGATGGAGAAAGTTCAGCTGGAAGCAGTGACAAGGCTGATCCTGCACAAGGTCTGCAAATTGTTGGAATGAGTGCAACAATGCCAAACGTTGCAGCAGTTGCTGACTGGCTTCAAGTAAGCATAAATACAAGCATCCTGTCTTATGTACACAACTATTATTGGGCTTCCTCTTTCTTTTGACCAACTGTGCTGTTTTTTGTGTGACTTTTGGTAGTATAATTGCTGTAATCAGTTGAAACAAGGTTCATTGTAACTTTACATAAATTGGCATTTATCCTCTGAAAGACCTAAATTCCGCCTAATTTTGCTTTGTTGTCAACGTATTGCATGTTTAGTACTCTGAACTGCACCATTCATTTGCAATAAGAAACACTAAATTCAACGAAACACTAGCGGGAAATAGTGGAAAAGCAGATTTTGCCAATATAATTGAACCATCCATCTATAAATTTTACAAGAAAACAAACTATTTTTTGTCTAGGACAACAGCTCCATAGGGAGGCAATCTTGTTTATGTTGGTAGCATCCTCAGCATGGTAAGCCTAGCTCTCAGCTTTTTTTTTTTTTTTTTTTTTCTTATTTTCATATACATAAAGGCTTGAACGTTAGACCTTATTTGAGAAAAATCAAGCATGTACCAGCTGAATCAACCATCTATTGGTCTGCAGAAAACTAAGTTTAACAACTTTTGACATTTGTTTAGGATTATAGCTTATAGATGAAATTTAAGAAAGGGACGATATAGGAAAGTGCTAAACTGGGAAATCACATAGTGATCAATCCTAGATAGTAGCCTGTTCTGGAAACACTAGTGGATAAGAGCATGGGATGAATGAAGTCTACATTGTCATTAGAAATTTGAACCAATACAGAAATCTCCTTAGTCATAGATATGGACCTTGTAGAAACTCATCTATTTAGTAGAATTCAGGTCAGGATTTTCATCCATCTAAAACATGTATCAAAAGATACAACTCAACTCAAAGTCGAGAGGATCACCTCCAAAACTCTTAAAATCTCAAAACCAAACAAACTACAACCGCAGATTCTGAAGAACAACAAATCAAACCATTTTGGCTTTGCTAACTCACCGAATGCAAGGATGTCCATATGCTAATACTCAAAGGAGTTACTGTTAACACTCTCAAAATGCATCAAGAGAACCAAAATCACACCAAGCTAGTGCAAAATCATGTCTTAAAAAATGACATTACCAGGGCCCAAGATTGTGACATTCCTGGTTGCGCTTCTGAGTTGTGGTGATATCCTTTATTGCCTGAAACACAACCATGGCATTATAAAATTTGGTCCAATGCATTAGGCATAAAATATCATCCAAGATCACCCCACAAAATCAGGAAACATAAATTTGTGCTCAGTAGGGATACAATTTTTTTGGATGCTCGGGAGTGGTATATAGCTGATTCTCTTTTGAATTAACTCTAGAATAATTTTTTATTTATTTATTTTGATTTGATGACCATTTATTGGTGGTATAATTGACATTGTAATATATGTATAGATGCTTCGTTTTCTAATATTAACTTATAAATCTGTCTCAAATTTGCATGAAGGCAGCACTATACCAGACAGAGTTCCGGCCAGTTCCACTAGAAGAATATATAAAAGTTGGTAATTCCATTTACAACAAAAATATGGAACTTTCTAGAACAATCTCAAAAAATGCTGACCTTGGAGGTAAAGATCCAGATCATGTTGTTGAACTATGTAATGAGGTAGGTGCTCTAGAAGAGTCTTAGTTGCTATGTCTAAACATTGTAATGCTGAGAACTGAATAATTATGAACAACTAGTTATTCTTTTCAGGTTGTTCAAGAGGGACAATCAGTGTTAATATTTTGCTCTAGCCGAAAAGGTTGTGAATCAACTGCAAGGCACATAGCGAAGTTCCTTAAAAGCTTCACTGTTGATGTTAATGATTGTGAATTTGTTGATATTACTTCTGCTATTAAGTCCTTGGGAAAGTGCCCTGCTGGGTTGGACCCCGTATTAGGGGAAACCCTTCCTTCTGGTGTTGCATTTCATCATGCTGGCCTTACGGTAACCTTCCATTCCCTTTTGGGCTTCATGGCTTCCACTTGCACTTTATTACATACTTTTTTTTGGGTAGTTTAAGTGGATATTCGATTCCAGTTTATATAGAAAATGAAAATGTTATGTTTATATAACCTTCCTTAAAGGCCTAAGCCAACTTTTCTATTTATAGGTTGAGGAAAGAGAGATTGTTGAAACCTGTTATCGGAAGGGTCTTTTACGTGTCCTAACTGCCACATCAACCTTAGCAGCTGGGGTAAATCTGCCAGCCAGAAGAGTAATTTTCCGGCAACCTAGAATTGGTTGTGATTTTCTAGATGGGACTAGGTACAAACAGATGGCTGGTCGGGCTGGTCGAACTGGAATTGATACAAAAGGAGAAAGTGTATGGCCTTTTTTTTTTTTTCATTATGCTTTCAACTATGACATGGTAATGTCAATGTGGTTTTTCGTGGATGCTAAGCTGATTGATTTGGGTGTTGCTAAGTATAAACATATATATGCTACTCTGTCTCTATCATTTTTTGTTTTGAATTCTCTCTTTGTTGTACTCAACACGTTTTTTTTTTCTCTTTTCCTAATTTTTCTTTTATACAATGATGTCAGATTTTATTTGGGCATATCTATGTGATATTGGCTGCTGTGTTGTTTTAATTATTTAGGTCTGAGTTGAGTTTAGTTTTTAATTTTTTACTTGCGCAGATCCTTATCTGTAAACCAGAAGAAGTAAAAAAAGTTACAGGCCTTCTTAATGAAAGCTGTTCTCCATTACATTCTTGTTTATCAGAAGACATGAATGGAATGACTCATGCAATCTTAGAAGTAGTGGCTGGAGGAATTGTTCAAACTGCTAGTGATATTAATCGATATGTTAGATGTACACTTTTGAATTCTACAAAACCATTTCTAGATGTGGTAAAATCTGCTCAAGAATCCCTCCGATGGTTGTGCCAAAAAAAATTTCTTGAATGGAATGAAGACACTAAACTGTACAGTACTACACCTCTTGGACGAGCATCTTTTGGCAGTTCTCTTTGTCCAGAAGAATCACTTGTAAGTGTTTGTCTCTATATTTTATTCAGTGTCGCTGCTATTTCCCCTCCTTAATCCACTATGGGTTTATTACAGTCAAACTTTTCCTTACTGTTTTCTGTTAGAATATATTAGACATGTGAATGTGATGACTGTACCTGATATGTTAATTGCTTGTACATAATAGTCCTGTGTAATTATGTTTTTTTTTTTTTTCTTTTCCTGTATTTATAATTGCACGATGATATGCCTCTCAATACTAGGTTAAAACTTTAAATTACATGTGTTCTTGTGCAATTCATCTTTCTCATATCTACAAGTTGGTTTAAGACCTTCTGATCTAGGAATATCTGCTCCTGTTTGTGTTCCCTTTAATTTTTTGTTTCTGCTTTTATTCTTGTGATGATGATGGTAGGACTATTTCTTTGTAATACTAGGTTAGAATATATATATATATATATATATATATGTGTGTGTGTGTGTGTGTGTGTGTGATCCTTTTGTAATATAATCCTTCAAAATTAATATTCACTTTTCCTATATATTTTCTTCCATTGGTGACTTTAAAATATTGGTATATAGTTTGAGGTAGTATAGTCATGCAGTTATTGTTATTAAGCCATAATGTCTTGATTTCATAGGTTGTGTTAGCTGATCTTTCAAGGGCAAGGGAAGGATTTGTCCTTGCATCTGACTTGCATTTAGTTTACTTGGTGACACCAATCAATGTTGATGTTGAGCCCGATTGGGAATTGTTCTATGAGCGTTTTGTTAGATTGTCTCCTCTTGACCAGGTTGGTATTCATTAAGCAGAGTTTCCTTTATCTTTTTGGTAAAAGATGTTACGAGAGTTGCTTGGTAATCATCAAATGTTTACTACCACCTATCTTAGGCTGCATACATAAGTATTATTAATTTTGATTTGCGTGCAGTCAGTTGGCAATCGAGTAGGTGTGACGGAACCATTCTTGATGCATATGGCACATGGCGCACCACTACGTGCTTCAAACAAGTCAAGACATAATACAAGATCATTGCACAATCAACGAAGAAACCAACTTGGGATTTCCAATGCAACAACCAACTATGATGATCAAACACATCGTGTTTGTAGAAGATTCTATGTTGCTCTCATTTTGTCACTTCTAGTTCAGGTGCTTTTCTCTATTGCATGGACTCAAATATTTTTACTCTTACTGCTATTTTTCAAAAGGAATATTACTAGTGAATAAAGAAGACAAAAAGGAATGGGGATAAATAATCATTCTTGGTAGATATCATATGATGATAGAAGTGCAACGAACCACAACTCAAGGCAAAAAGTGCAACACAAAATGCTTTCAAACCTTTGCACGTGTAACTATTACTTATATCCCAAAGGAAATTCTTGAAATGGTTTTCCCTTGAAAACCCAAGCATTCCTCTCCTACTACAATAATGGCTAGAGCCGTTAAAATGGGCTCTCAAAATTGAGGCTTGAAAAGAATTGGGCCAATTTGACTCGTCCTGATCGGTCTGCCCAAGCCGTTGCAATGTTGGCCCAATATTATTATTATTTTCTTTTAAATTTGATATAAATTTAGATAAAAGGAAAGTGGGCTACATTGAGAGGGGCACGAATGTGTAGCTCATAAGGAATTTAGGTTGGCCGAGCCTGCCTTACTTGTCGCACCTTGGCCAGCTGGAATATATATATATATATATATATATATATATATATTTTATAAGAGTGAGAATGCTAAAGCAACACTATGTTAGTCAGCCCAACTAAGTTGACACCACAAACAACACCAATCATATGTAGTACCTCAATATACCATATAAGAAAGAGAAAATACAAAATAAAGTGGGGGGACCACACTAAACCCACAAATAATCATTAATTCTATAGATCTTTAAATAAAATTCATCCCTGAAAAACTTGACAAATAAAACTAGGAGCATTATCCCATAATTATAACCTTAAGACCTAATGCTAAAGTCGGTAAGTTTATCAGCACATTAATTACCCTCCTTAAAAATATGAGAAAAATGAATACAAATATTGCTACTAGTTACAAAAAAATGAGCCATCTATTATGAAGCTCCCAAGGAACAATAGTACGGTTGTAATGGTTTGATTGGCCAAGTTTTGCACTTTTAACAGAACATGTACATCCCACTACCACGACATGTCTCGTAAACTACTATTGCTAGGGCCCCCTAATCATTAAAAATGAAAAAACTTGTTTGTTTAAAGTTCTTAGAATTTGGGTTAGGATCTAATTTTACCTATAAAACTAGCTTGTACGTAGAAATTTATTAAGATAGTTAGAATATTAGATATAAACATGGGAAGAAGGATACAAGAGATTCAGATTTGTTATTATTATCAATTGAGCACTGACTTCTGTAGAGGAAAATCCTTGGAGAGATTTTTTTTCCTAATCATTGTTCTTTCAATCGTATTCAATAAAAATCTGCCTTTTTTCTTTTCAACTTTGGTGTCTAATAAGGTTTGCATCCCATAGTGTATGGCCATATCACTAGTAGATGTGAAACTTAACCACCACCCTTGATATTGCAATTAAGACAACCTCCAAGGGTGACTGCACTTAAGATGGCCTTTTAACACTCTCCCTCATGCCCATGACTTCTAGCTTGGAGCGTAGCAAAATGTAGGTGAATAATTAAGGGATCTAGGATATGCTTTGATATTATCGGAGAATTTGGTTTGGCCTTAGCAAACATAATTACTTTGTTGTGTAAAATAAGATTTGCGACCCCCTTGTATGCTATATTTTAGGAATATCACTAGTCCACGTGAAACTAAACCGCTACCCTTGATTTTGTAATTAAGGAAAACCCCATGGATGCTGAAACTATGGTGGGTTAGGGCTAAGGGTGACCAATATTAAGGTGGCTTTTCAACAATAGTTTTCCATCTTTAACATGTTAAAAGTTTGGAAAAAGGTTATATCCATGGGAACGAATGATAGAATATTTATTCTTCTATTGCTATTGGCTAAAAATGATATATCTTTTTCTTACCACCACATTTTTCTCCTCCATTATTTTCATGTTTAATATTTTACTGTTTTAATCCTTTGAATTTATACGCTTCCTTCTAGTTTTATTTTACACATTGAATATATAATTGATATGGTGTTTCAAGTTCTTTTTTTTCCTAAAATTAAGAAATTTTCTCTACTACCTGCTTTGAGTTGGTTTTATTGTTGACCTCATATTTTGAATTGTGAATCACATTTGTATCAAATCGTAATATCCAGGTACAATGCAAGATTATTTCATATATATCATATAGATGATGTAGTGCTCAATTTAAGCATAAGTCTATCTATGTTTGGGAAGTCTTTGTTTTAGATGGATGGAAACAGAATCAAATAGCAATGGAGTCCATGTATTGAATGAGTGAGTTACAATTAATGGTAAAATAATAAAATAGAATACAAATGTTATTTCAAATTCTATTTCTTTTTAAAATATAATCTCACATGACCTTTTAGTATTTTTTCATAAGAATTGGTATGAATCATTGAATCATTTCGGTTAAATACAAAATACATAGATTCATTCACGTATCATAACATAAGATGCAGAGTCATTTAAGATTCATCTTGAGATATGAATCGGTAGATAGCCCAACTGTATCGAATAAGTTTTCAAACATGAAACATAAGATTCTAATAACTATATCTATAGGCATTATTCTAATTTCCCCCTCTTTTAAATCTGGTTGTTTTTGTAAGAATATTTGAGCATGCTTTGAAAATAGTATTTGAAAATCTATACACTGTATTGTTTTCAGTTAGGTTGTTACAAATTAGTTAGATATATTCTTGATTGTACTTAGTTACACTTTTCTACACACTGTGATGCATATGATTGGGGCATAACTCATATTTCAGGAGGTTTCTTTACACTAAGTGAATTAGGATAAATTAGTCATTTTACTTCTAGCAGAATTGGATAACTATCAACTATGTTCCATTGATGTTTTCATTTTTTATTTCATTTTTTGTATTTTCTTTTAGTGTAAAAGAAAGATCCACCTTTCTTATAGTGTTATATTGACCTAGTGGTTAGTATAATGGGACTGTTGTTAAGCTGCGCTTGTACAAGATTAATTACACTTGGGTTTGACCTAGATTATCTATTTTAATTTAATGATGGAATTAGTCAGTGTTTTCTACAGTAATTATTTTTATTTTTTTAGTTTATTTTACTGTCCTCTTAACCTTTGCTGTAATAAGTTTCAATTTGGAATAATAACTATTTGATCCTCTCGTAACCGGTATATGGCTCCACTATGTAGAGCTTTAGCCTTATTTGTATTTTTCTGAGTTTTACTCTGTATATAGCTCCACTGTGTAGTGTTTTATGCTGCTGCCAAATACAAATTTTCCCCTTTCTTGAGGAAAAAAATCATCCTTTGATGGTCGAATATGTTTACCCCTTTTCTGGCTGGGCTTTATGAAAAATACTGTTGGTAGAAATCTCTCCTCATGTAGCTAATCTCATTTCAGTTTTATGACCCTGAGCTATTTATTTGAGTGTGCTGCTATCCAGGTTACTGAATTGCTTTAGCTACCTTTAATTGGTCTGTTTTAGAATTCTTGTGCTTTTCCTTTTTATGGTATCCCGAGCTCAATTTTTATGTTATGGATTCATTATGTTTGAGATTTCAATTGATGTTTTGAATACGGTTGGTTTTAGGTTGCCTTGTTTACAATTACTACCCAAGAAATCTGACACTTTGGTAGTGTGCTTTTTTCTCATTATTGGTTTTCCATTAATGCTATGTATATTTTGATCAGAATTTATCTTTCCTCTACTTCACTACTCATTTCGTTACCTTTCGTAAGTATTTTCTTATGGTCTGATTATAGTTGCAATTCATTGTTTGTACACCCATTTGAAACTGGTTTATGGAGTTTATCTTTTTTTTTTTAAGTTGCCGACTTTTGTAATGTGTATTTCTTTGTGTTAGATTAGTTGGAAAAGGAGGAAAAGTGGAAAAGGACATTGGCTCTCAATAATATTATAGTTTAGCAATATTTAGTAATTACAGTAGTTTTGGACATTGGAGTATTTAGAGATTCTTGTAATTATGATTTTTAGTGCATGTTGGAGCCTCTGCTCTGCATGGGTTTGATTACATCTCGTGTTTCCTCTTCATCTTTACAGATCCGATATATGATTGATCAATGTGTTATATTAATAAGCAATATCTAAGTGCTTTTGTAATACTGGCAGTTGAAGAACTTCTAATGTAACAGGACTCTTATTACATAGCTGCAGGCTCTAATATTCATCTGTGACAAGCTAATAGCTTAGTATTTCAGATTGACTAGGAGTGTTAGATAGAAGACATTTTATGTTAGAATCTGATATTTAGAGAACGAGTAAAGAACAAAGGGTTCCATTAACCAGTGAAATATTCAGTAATATACAATTGTACATATTTATAGATACTTTGAGAAGAGTGCTTGGGAAGCTAAAGATGCTGTGCCGACTTAGTGCTGATGTAGCAGATAACGCACATTTGTATCTAACTTAGATACAGTTACGTGGATTAAGTTCATCTACAGGGACTAGGGTTCTTGTGCAGACTACACTAACTTATATATGCATATTAACATTTGGGTGCTATTGGCTGGGATAGTGGCGAGCAGTGAACTTGCTCTATATCTACATTATTCCATATAAGCAGTCCAATAGGGGTATTAGGTGAGTTTTAAGTTTTTAGAGTCTTATCAGTAATTATTGTTATTCTTTTATGTTTCATCTTCATCGCTCATTTTCTCTTCCCATCTAATCCCCGGACTATCATTAGAGCTTATTTTATTTCTTGCATAAATGTGATTTTGCGAAGGAAATTCCTGTGGGTGACGTTTGTGAAGCCTTCAAAGTTGCCAGGGGAATGGTTCAATCGTTGCAAGAGAATGCTGGTAGGTTTGCTTCTATGGTTGCTGTGTTTTGTGAGAGACTTGGATGGCATGATCTTGAAGGCTTAGTTGCTAAGTTTCAAAATCGTGTATCATTTGGAGTTAGAGCAGAGATTGTAGAACTGACCACCATTCCCTATGTTAAAGTAAGCTCTAAGCTCACTCAAGTTCTCTGATTGCTGGACGTGCTCCTTGATATAACTTCTATTATTATGGGCTTGTACTAGTAATCTTAGGGTCTGTTTGTTTCGTTCAATTTGCAGGGTTCTCGAGCCAGATCACTCTATAAAGCAGGTTTACGTACACCTCTTGCAATTGCTGAAGCATCCATTCCGGAGATAGTAAAAGCGCTTTTCGAATCCTCATCTTGGGGCACAGAAGGTGATCTGTGGTTTAAGTTGTCTGAATTCTTTTATCTTGATTTAAGATTGGTATTTTGATAGGTTGATATAATATTGATTATTCATAGAAATTATATATGGTAAAAAATTTAAATATGGAACTAAAATAACATGATTAACATTTTTTCAAAGAGAAAAACCCATTATCAATGTACTGTACTTTTAATCTGTTCAGTTTTATCTTTTTATGTTCATTTTGCTTCTTAAATTCATTACATCATATTTTTAAATAGGGAATGTGTGAACCTGCTTTACATTTTTCATATATTGATAGTTGATTTTGTTTCTTTGGAAGGCTCTGCACAAAGGAGCTTACAATTTGGTGTAGCAAAAAAGATAAAGAATGGTGCTCGCAAGATTGTTCTTGATAATGCGGAGGAGGCTAGTAAAGCTGCTTTCTCAGCCTTTAAGTCTCTTGGGTTCAGTGTCCCACAGTTCGCTCCTCGCATATTATCTACTGCTACTCGTGATTCTAGCAGACAGGAAGCTGAAAGTACCTCTGGAAGTGACACAACTGACTCTAATCATAGTTTTGTTGATACAAATCACATTAATAAATCTAAAAAATTTACTTCAGATAAAGAAAGAGAAGACCTAATAAAATTATCTGTTAATGCTTCTCTGGCTTTTGTGGAAGGAAAATCAAGCAGCAGGATGCTATGTAGCTTGTCCACCGTTCCAGTTGTAGGATCTACAATAGAGGAGCACAATGGGAGTTTTGACCATGCTAAAAATCCAGACATGTCCAACCTCTCTGCTCAATTACAGAAACCAAATGGTAAATCTGGTGTACATGATGGGTGCCATGCACGCTGCACAGAGGAACATCGGAATGAAAATTTGGCTAGTGATAATGCTGGTAGTTCCAGCCAGAAAGGCCCCATTAACGCAGTTAATAGTCCTGGTGGGCTTGACTCATTTCTAGATATATGGGACACTATGCCAGAGTTCTACTTTGATATCCATTATATCAAACGATTGGAGTTGCACTCTGCTGCCCCATTTGAAATACATGGCTTAGCCGTTTGTTGGGGAAACTCTCCCGTGTATTATGTTAATATTCCCAGAGATATTCTTTGTTCTGACAATCGGAAAGATGACTATTTATCCTTGAGTGCATGCAGTAACAAGCAGAAAGTTTCATCTTCTAAGTCTAACCAAGATTTAGAGATTGCTAGATATAGGTGGAGTAGAATTAGTAAAATAATGGGGAAAAGTAATATCAGAAAGTTCACATGGAATTTGAAGATTCAGATTCAGGTGCTGAAAAGGCCTGCATTTCCAGTTCAGAGACTCGGATGTTCGGACAGACTTGGAAAAAGTGTAGACCTTGAAGTTGTAGACAATTCTTACTTTTTATTGCCCCCAGTCCATGTTAAGGATGCAGTTGATCTATGCATTGTGGCTTGGATTCTTTGGCCTGATGAAGAGAGTAGCTCTACTCCAAACCTGGATAAGGTAATGTTAATGCTTGTACTGCATCCATGAATGTACAAACATGTACACTTGTTTGGCATTAATTTATGATGATTTTACAGTGTATCTTACTAGTGTGAACAATTGTGATTGATAATATAGGTGGTAAAGAAACGGTTATCCTCTGAGGATGCTGCAGTGGCCAATCAGAGTGGCAGGTGGAGGAATCAGATGCGAAGGGCTGCACATAATGGTTGTTGCCGTCGGGTTGCTCAAACACGAGCATTATGTTCTGTTCTTTGGAAATTACTTGTTTCTGAAGAACTTGCTGAAGTACTTATGGAAATAGAAATTCCATTGGTAAGAATTGATGAAGCTTTGTTATGTACTACAGATGAGTGGTACCAAGTCTGATGAGTATTTTACACCCAATTTTCTCTATATGCATATTTTTATGGGCTATAGTGAAGGAGTCATATACTTATAAAAATAAAATATAATCTAATATTGAACAATTTTTGGATTTTCACAGAACGCTCTATTCAGTATGTGATGGATACATCTTAATTAATCATTCACTTAAAGCAGCTTGGTTGTTGGATTTTGTTTTCATGATTTTGAACACCTGCAACCTGTTTAAAAAAATAGAAAGATTTACATATAAAACCATGTATGAGCCTTCACCTTGCTTGTTAAATTTTATCTTCTGTGAGGTCCTTGATGATGTTATATTGGTCTGTATGACCAAATGGCCTAGGTTTTGATCCGTAGTACCTCTACCCTACCAAATAAAAGTTGGGTTTCAGCTCAATGTAGCTTGGGCTTTGCAGTATCTATAATTCAAACCCAAAGGCTTTGGCACGAGGTAGCATATTAGATACAAAATTGTGCATATGTCACCTAATGTTGCCTAATAGCTTTAGTTTTTTTTTGTTTATATTGCATATTGATATCTTTATGTAGAGGTTTACCTTTAGGGAAAAATGTAAATATTCTATTATGTTTCAAACTTTATATATTTTGTGACTACTACCACTTGGAGATTCATTGTAGAATGTGATTTTGATGATCTTTACGGCTAAACTATAAACTATTGTATTGATATTGCGTGGAAACTTTGATAAAAATGAAGTTATTCAAAAATATGTAATAAAAATGGTTCATGTGTACTTTTATTTGCAAAGTGTGTTGTATGTTAATTGTAGGATAGTTGATAGAGCACACCAATTTTGTATTAATATTGTAGGCATGTACAAATTTATGAAGTCGTTTGATCTCTCTCTCTCTCTATGTGTGTTTTTTTTTATGTATATGTATTTGTGTTCTTTTAATTTTAACTTAATTTTGTGCTTAAAATTTAAAGCACAGTTAGTGCTGAAAGTTACCAGATTAGGGAAAGGAATCAAGAAAAAAAGGTTTGTTATTATATATATATACCAGCTTAACATCTTGTTTATTAATGATTTTATATGCACAATTAGTACATTGAACCAACTCAACCCCTGTAGCTAGCTCACAGTAGAGGACTGCTAAATTCATTATAGTGGACACTTTGCGTTTATACCTAGATGATGTGGAATCTTAACATGTTACATGTTTGAATATGTTAGGTAAATGTTCTTGCTGAGATGGAGATTTGGGGAATTGGTGTTGATTTGGAGAGATGCATCCAGGCTCGTAAATTATTGGTTAAAAGACTCAGGCATCTTGAGAAGGAAGCTTATAAACTGGCTGGGAGGACATTTTCTTTAAATATGCCAGCAGATATTGCAAAGGTGCTGTATGAACACTTGAAACTGCCCATACCTTCTGTGCGAAATAAGGGAAAACAACATTTGAGTACTAGCAAGCATTGCTTGGATGCACTGAGGTATTAAGAACTTTCTGTTTCCTATGTGTTGGTTCTTGTTCTGTTTGTAGTGGCTTGAGATTATAAATACATGGGTAATAGTATTTTGCCACTCCTAGTTTGCAAATCAAAGTCCACACCTCTAGATTCATATTGCACACAGATCTCCACTGTCTTTGATTTTAACCTCTACAAAAGGTTTTGCAAATCAAAGTCTTTTGATTCATATCAACTCAGCGAATCTAGTTTATACATTATCAAGTCATTATCAGACCACCTTCATATGTTGAGTCGTGCAAACTTCATGTTCAATTATTGGTGTGAATGGTATGCTGAAAATATCCCATATTGTTGATGAATATAGCCCAATATTGTGTATATAAGCGAGAGACAATCCTCACATTTATAGGGTTGAGTTGGGTCTAAACTCAAACTGTAAGACTACCAACAAATATAAAACAATGAAATGGTTTTTCATATCGTTGAGAAATCTAGTTGATAATGTAATTGTGGATCTTTTATATGATTTTTCATAGATTTCCTTTAACTTCTTGATCGTCATTGGGAATATTAAAAGAGGGATACACAAGAAGCATGTTAGAAAGGATTGGAGCTATACAACTGGTAATATGTTTGTAGGGTGGTTACTGTCTTGTCTGCCAACTAAATATGCTCATATTTTCTTGCAATATTACAAAAAATATTCCGTCATTTCTCTTCTCTAGGTATTCATCTATCTATAAAAAATATTCAATTTTCTTTTTAATATTCATTATATATTCCATATAACTAAAATGTTGACATTCAGGATGATTGTATATTTATGCTGGACGTTGCACAAGTTTTTTTATGGTGAATACATTCAAATGTTTCATTACTTTTCAGCTCTAGTATTATGCGTTGTGTGCACTACCTTTGTATTCTTTATAAGCAAATTGTGTTCTAGGAAATTTGATTATTTTTTTCAGGCATGAACATCCCATAGTTCCTGTCATTAAAGAACATCGAACAATGGCAAAGCTGTTAAACTCTACGTTAGGATCAATTTGTTCTTTGGCTAGGCTATCTGTTAGCACACAGAAGTATACATTACATGGTCATTGGCTCCAGACATCTACGGCAACTGGTCGACTTTCAATGGAGGAACCTAATCTTCAGGTTTGCGTTCTTTATTAACACATCTTTTGATTTCCTTTAGTTAACTGCTATATTTAATGTTAGAAATGCAACATACAAAGATTCATGTCTTCACCTAATAACATAAGCATTTGGGATTTTTGGATCATGACCAAGTAGTCTATACTTCTATGCTTGCTGCTTTCATGTTTCTAATAAAGAAAAGTTACTTCAACACTAGGTTGGTGGGTTTGTGTGCGTTGTCCACGCTTTAAATCCCAAAGAGCTCTTGAATGTGGAGGCATGTTAGAAATATAATATAAATTATTTGTTTGTCTTCGCCTAATATGCTTTTGAATGTTGGTTCATTACACTTTATTTTATATACTGTCTTGTTGAGGGATGCAGTGTGTTGAGCATACGGTAGACTTCAAAATGAAAGAAGAGGAAAATGAAGGTGATGCTGACGAGAGTTATTGTAGAGTTAATGCTCGTGATTTGTTTGTTCCCACTCAGGTGATTGCTTTTAACTTCAACCTTTTTTGTTTCGTCTGTACGTATGCTCTTAGTTATTGTTTGTTAAACAGCTTTTCCAATGTCAGACTGATAGAAGTAAATGTTGGTGTATATCTTAAAATAAAATTTTATTGTTGCATAGCTGTAACAACCATAACGCTAAGAGGGAATCCTCAAAAGCTAGTTCAAGAGGTTGGAGAACCTCCTAGCCTCCCTGGTAAGGAGACTTCCTCAATGTGGGACTTGTTACAATACCATCCCGTTCGAAAGCCAGCGTCTTTGATGGCTGCACTCCACGACACTTCACTCACCGACACTTCACTCATTGACACTTTACTCGGCCTTCTTACCGGTCAGAACCCTCCAGTGGTCAGAACCCTCCGGCGGTCAGAACCCTCCGGCGGTAGTCCTTCTCGAGTTGGCTAGCTCTCAATGAAAGCACCAATGTAACAACCATAAGGCTAAGAGGGGAACCATCTCTCAAAAACTAGTTCAAGAGGTTGGAGAACCTCCTACCTTATAAGGCCTCCCTGATAAGGAGAACTCCCCAACGTAGGAATTGTTACAATAACCCTAGATACCTACTGATATTTTAGGCACATTTAAAGGCAGGGATCACAAAAAAAGGTTAAGCTAGACCAGACTGCTTAAAAAGAAAAAAATGATGATGAGACGGGTCGGTGAGTTTAGTTCACTCGTCCGTTTAACCGGTCCTGCTTAATCTACTAACTCAACGAGTTAAGGATGAACGGGTCCGCCGGCTTATTTTACAAAATATTTATATATTAAAATTAAAATAAAAAATTATAATATTTTTATATTATATTATTAAAATATATAAATATATTATAATATTATAATTTAAAGTATAAAAATTAATCAATTAAATTTAAATTATTGATTATGATTAGATATTTTAATACTCGATATAATAATTATTTCAATTTATCTAATAAAAATATTAATTAATAAATAAAAATTTAAAAATTATTTATATAATTAAAAATATATTTAAAAAAATATATAAAAAAAAATATAAAAAAAATTATTATCTTACTGATTCGCTAGTCCATTGATCATCTTTTTGGTGGAACGGGTCTAAGCTCGTGTCATCCCATTTTGAACATACTAGAGGTGGAACGAGCCAAGGTGCCACCCTGTTTAAGGCAGAAAAAACAATCACTCTCTGTTACTGGATCGCTGGCCCTGGTTTTGGAAGACACTGGCCTGATTTCGATTGGTTCTTAGACCCTTGAATCTTTGATACCCGTAGTTGATAATTCTTTGCTTTACTTTAGTAGTGAGCTTTAAGAAGCAAATTGTACTTTTGACGGTAGCTGATTTGATTCTTTTGCTTTCTTTGCTGAAAATAAGTAAAAATCGCTTTTAAATATGCCATTCATTATTTTCTCTTATTAAGTTGCCTTTTTTTAATTTTGAATTCTAATTTACTGCATCACTTCTACATCTTCACTGCTATTTCCCCATCTCAGAACATTGGTTTAGGAAGACTAAGTAAAGTCCAGAGAAATCATAAGTACCTTGATAGAAGTACTGTTTTTTGAAAATTGGATTGGATTGCTAGGTGAAGTGAGAATCAGAGTAGAATTTGTTATGTTACTTTAATAGAAGGATTTAATTAAATCAGGATAAAACTGAAAAAAATGGATTTAAAATCGAATCAATGTTGTTAAAAAAAATTATTTAAAATAATTTTTTTATAAAAAATAGAATATATTTTAGTTTTATTTTACATTAGTTATATCAACTTTAAATAATTATTATTTTATTATATTTTTATTTTATTTTAATAATTATTTATTATTTATTTTTTAATATATTTTATATTTATAATTTTTATTATAATTTATAATAGTCTTTATTATTTTTCTTTCTTTTTATAAAAATATTAATTATTAATAAACTTATATATATTTATTATATTATAAAAATATTATTTTTTAAAATTTGATGTATTTATATTGAAAATTTAAATTTTGAACTAATATCTTTGTTGATTTAATGACTGATCCAATTTTAAAAATATTATAACATTGATTCATGCAAATCAAAGTAATTAATTCGATAGTTTATAATAGAAGATCTTTTTTCTTAATAAAGTGAAAAATGCTTTTGCATCATTAAACAACTTCTAAAGAGAAAAAAAAACAATACAAAAGTATGAGACCAAAATAAACTCACTAAGTGAAAAAGGATAGAAAACCACGTCTAGGTACATTATTCCATCAAGAAACAACAAAAGTTCTCAAATAAACCATAACACATTATTCCACCTAGTGCGAAGGGACGTTTGTTCGGTGGTTTCTCCTTACATTTTACAACTATGCTTTTTCCCACTAATTCCTAACCCTATTTTTTTCTATTATGTAGCTCATACAATATTCTCTTCCTTGTTTCATGTTCATTCTCTCGTTAGCCTTTTACTACACAACATCATAGGTCTACTGTGCAGTGCATTTTTCACAGATAGCGTTAAACACTCCTCCATTTAATCCACGTAGCTGGAATTCTTATTTTTACGCCCCTTTGTTATCGGTTGTTCAGTATGATGAAAGCAAGGTACTCAAACTATTTGACTTGTGCCTTTGGTCTCCATTTTTTCATATCTAAGCTTGGATTTATATGCCTTCCGCTAAACAAACGTTATATATGCTCTATTTTATTTATAATTAAATGAAAGCCATATACTTCAAAAACTTGTCTTGCCTCTTCCTCTTGACTCACCTAGAATTGTCAACTATAAGAATCATTTGTCCTTCCTTAGTTGGCAACAAGACCTTACAAGCTCATACTTGACCCTTAATCTAGTCATATAATTATAGGACTTTTGAGCAGCGGGAACTTCTCCTCCTTTACCTCCTAAGATTTTAAACTTCATATATTCTGTTCTCTTTCTTTTCCATCCTACCTCTCTAACAAAGTGAAGAAAATTTCCTTTTTTTTAACTATAGGAAGCCAACTTTCCTTTTTTTCCCCTCCCTGACGCCAATACACTTACATTTTATTGATTTTGTAATCCATTACTCTCTCAGCTTTTTTTTTTTTTTTTTTGGTAAATATCTGGTCTTAATGTGTTAAATATTTAGTATACCTGTGGTCTATCCTCTCATTGTTTCCTTGCAGGACAACTGGTTACTATTAACAGCGGATTATTCTCAAATAGAATTGAGATTGATGGCACACTTCTCTAAAGACTCTTCACTTGTTGAACTTCTCAGTAAGCCTGATGGTGATGTCTTTACAATGATAGCAGCAAGATGGACTGGGTGTTCGGAGGTCTCTGTGGGTTCTCAAGAGAGAGAGCAGACCAAAAGGATGGTATATGGCATTCTTTATGGTATGGGTGTCAATAGCCTTGCTGAACAACTGGATTGCACTTCTGATGAAGCTGCTGAAAAGATTGCTAATTTCAAAAGCTCTTTTCCTGGTGTTGCTTCTTGGCTTCGTGAAGCTGTTGCGTCTTGTCGTAGTAAAGGGTGAGGAAACCTTGTTCCACTTTTGCACATCTCAACTCAATATCTCTTTGCAGTAATACAGTAACTAAGATACTCTAGTCGTTGTAAGCATTGGATACTCTTTTTGGAAATTGTGTTGATTATTTTGTGCTATTGTTTTGTATTTCTTTCTACAAGAGGACATTTTTTGGTAGGATTTAAAATGTCTTCGTACAAATTGATACTTTTTTTGGTATTTAAACTATTTTAATCTCTATTGTAATTTGTACACAAGATGTTTCTTTTTTGTGATCTCTATATATATCTAACCATGTTGGAAACTATGCTTATGATAAAGGTGATTTACTATAGCACTTTGATTTGAGTATTCTTGTTAAACTTGTTTTACGTTTGGGAATTGTGGATTACATTTCTCTATGCATGATCCAGATATGTGGAGACTCTAAAGGGAAGAAAACGGTTTTTGTCAAAAATAAAATTTGGCAGCAGTACAGAAAAATCAAAAGCTCAAAGGCAAGCTGTAAATTCCATTTGTCAGGTATGGTATAATTTCTTTCTCTTCCTGGTTGACGATGATTGCTTCATAGCATGTTACAGAATTCATGTTTGCGTTGTTTCTTTTCTTTTTACCCCTCCCAGGGATCTGCGGCTGACATAATTAAGATTGCAATGATAAGAATTTATTCTGCAATTGTCTCTGGATTTGATGGTCTTGATTCCAGTTCTTCTGTAGAAACGAAGTTTCACATGCTTAAAGATCGTTGCCGGATTCTGTTACAAGTAAAATTTAGAGGATTCGTCTTTTCTTACTTTTGTTTGTTTATGTGTTTCACTTCATTTATTGATTTGTTAATAGGTACACGATGAATTAGTGTTGGAAGTTGATCCTTCTGTGGTAAAAGAAGCGGCCCTATTATTACAGAGTAGCATGGAGAATGCAGTCTCACTTCTTGGTTTGTTTTGGATAAAATAAATTCTTTTGGGACCTTTTTCTTTTTTAGGGAGAAGGGGGGGTTGAATGATAAAATGAATTATAGTTCTGGTTGTATGATGAAATAACATTCACTGTTTACATTTATGCTTCTGCAGTTCCTTTGCATGTCAAACTTAAGGTTGGAAGAACATGGGGATCCTTGGAGCTATTTACCCCTGATAAATTCAAGGATGACACTCTTGTCGCTGCATCATGAAGCACCCTGGTTATGTTTTTTTCACGACCCAAGATATATATTATTTGATGATGTTGGGGGTGCGTTCTCCATAATTGATTCGGAGGATTTGGAATGGGGGAAATCCGATTTCCCTTTTGGAAAGAATTACGGCGACGAGGCTTATGGGTATAATAGTATCTGGAGTCCTCGTTGAATAAAAGACAAAAGGGTAATGTTTCGACACATATCCATCTACACTCGAAGAGAAAAGAAACCAGAAGATAGCTAAGTGATTGATGTAACAGGAAATATGGTGAAAAGAAACGGTTAGAGACGGGTGAAACGTGAGTGTAATATTGAGGTGTCTATGTGCTTCAATGCCTAGCAAGTAATAACACATTCATTAAATCATTTTTTTCGAGGATAGGAATACAAATTTTGTAGGGGTTTTGTATATATTAAAGTATCTGGTTGTGGGGGCCAAGTTCGAGAGAAAAATGGACGTGATCTTCTTTCCCATTGCATTGTATTTGCTAATGTAAAGAGAAATCGTTTGTTCTTTGGTTAAGGGATTTTGCAAATTTTAGAAAATTTAAATTATTTTTATTTGTCCAAGTTTGTCAAAAGAAATATTGACCAACATAATTATTTTGATCAACATAGATTAAGATTTTTTTTTTTCAATGGGTTGGTTTAAGTGTTTTTTTTTCTTTTAGATTTTTATGTTAGTTAAAAAAATTTCTAACTAATATAAGGGAAAAAATCTTAATCAAGATTATTCAAAATGTTTTTAACGTTGAGGAAAAAATCCTAACCAATTTTAGATTTTAGATAAAAAGTAATATCAATGGTTTCAATGCAATTACAAATCCAGTAAACATTAAGAAAAAAATAATCATGATAGATGTCGATGAAGGTAACAGTCACTTAATTAGCCTGATTGATTGAAAAAATTATCCAACTAATAATATTCATAGATAAATAATTTTAATAATTTCAATAAAAAATAACATATTAATATTAGCTAAAGAATCCTAATATATACCACTAAGTCAAAAAATAATTTCGAGATACTTGAACTAAAATACTTAGCCAATGACAACAACATCCTTATTGATATGGAGTCAATAAAAAAATATAAATTAAAAAAAAATGCAAAGTTTAAAATTTTTACTTTTATATTAAATTTAAAATTCTTTTCTCCTAGAAAATCAAATTATTTTCATAAATGATTAGAATCTTAATTTTTAACTTTTTTTATCCAGACAACATATTTTTATCATAGGCATTTCAAATTTCTATAAAAATAAATTAAATTATAAAATTTGTTCATTCAAATAGACTGCATTCAATATTTATAGAAAAGTTAAAAAAAAAAAGTTGCACACGTCCTATCAATTTTTTTATTTCTAATAATAGGTAAAATTAGTGATACGTTGACGCACAAATCACAACACCCACCCCGAAATCCATAGGCAGATATCTTTACGTGAATGAAAGAAAACCTTGGTATATATATCACATATGCAGTACATCACTGTTACATATTACATGCCTAAACTGCAGAAGGAAACTTGCAACGACGTGGGATAACATAATATAAATACTACGATTCAGTTTTATAGCTCATTTCATGCTATTAAAACTGCCGAATTATTTAACATCACAAATGGGACTCTCGAGTTTCTACTTAGGAACAAAGGCGACATGATCCTGAGGTAGGAAGTGACAGACGGGAACAGTTCCTGGTTGAACCTTAAGCACTTGGAAGGCCAAATGCTTGGGATTCCAATTTGATGTGTCAGTGTGACACACTGCAACTGCTTTGACCCTGCTTCCATCAGCACCCTCCAATGGGACAGAATAGGTTCTAATGCTATCTGATTTGTGACAGTAGAACACTGCATAAGGGTATTTCTCACTGTGGCACACAACACCCTTCTCCTCACCCAACTTCTTAACTCCTGCTGCCATTGTGTATTCTTGCAACTCCCTCTCTTTTCCCACTTCTGTGGAGACGGCATCAACATTGTTTCCAAGTTTCGAAGTCGCGAAATCAACCATGGACTCAAGGGAAGTCACGCAACGCTTTTCCTCTCCTCTGATGCTAGGCTCTTCGCACTCACCGATGGTGTTCTTCACCATTTCAGCCTCATCTGACCCTGCCTTGATGGAGAACCTGTGCAATATGTCACTGACCCTGTTTGATGAAAAGGGTATGGAATCAGCCACAGGACGAGGCAAGAATGTGGCCTCAACGTTTGATGTGTGAGAGAAGTGCAAGTTCAATTTGGTTCCATGATGCAAGTCCTTTTCCAGGAAGAAGAGTGCCACGTTGGGATCATCATGCAACTGGGTCTCGCTGGCTGCATAATTGTAATCAAATGGAGAGTATTTCCCCACTCCAACATGCACTGGCTTTCCCTTTGGTCCTGCGCGTACATTCACTCCATCGTTTCCTCCACCAACATCAACATCAGTGCCACCACCTTGTCCCTGGTTTCCCTTTTCTACACCAACATTTACACCACCATTCCCTACATTTACAGCGGTGTCCTTCTCTTCCCTCCAATCTATATATTTTCAAAGAAAATGATAAAGTGAAATATCTAATAATTAAATATTCATCCAAATAATAATAAAAAAAGTGAATTGTAAAATAGTTTAGTTAAATAAAGTTGGTGTTTATCAATCAGTATTCTTAAATGTTGGTTTCACTTAAAGATAAAAGTTTAATATGAATGGAATAAGTATTTGCCTTAAATCAACACTCTTCAAAGAATAACATTTTTCTTCATTCAAACATGTTTTTGCTCTGATGTTTGCCCGTAATAATTAAAATGGTTTCTAATAGATTCTTACAATTATAACACGGTGGGAATCGTATGAAAACTTGTGAAATATAGGAATAGAGATAAAAAGTAGATGTTAAGTGTTGATATAAAAAAGGTAGGTGTGTGACTTTGTTTTTATTATTCTAAATGACTTATTTGGAAAGGTATGGGTGATGGTTGTGTTTTATCTAAAACAAAGATACTGGTGAGGTGCATAGCCTGAAAAGGAATTGCCGTAATAATTTTTATTGTGTAGGAGAATGGTACTGACCAGGGTGTAGCAAATCAGTGATGGCTTTGGGCATTGGTGTGGTGGGAAGCATCGACTTCCAGTAAAATTGTTGAAGTAATGCAGCATTTGTTGCCACAACAAGCTGCATTTCGTAACACAACCCTTTTAGTTTCTCATATATCACATGCAAATAGTGATTTAGGTTAAATCACTGTTATTTTCTTATGGGGTAAAGCAAGAGTTTGAAGTAGTGTTATTGAAGAAAAGTGGATGAGGGTGAGGAAGAGTAAGAACATACCATGAGAAAAGTAACGATGGGAAGAATGTGAAATTCCATATTGGGTTTTGAAGAATTGACGAAAATGAGGAGGAATGAGAAGCAAAGTGGCTTGAAGGATTTGAATATATAGTGAATTGTTTGTGAAGAAAATGATTAATTATTAGGTCCAATTGAACTAAACTACCCGTGGCTCAACAATATTCTCTTGCTTTTATGTGTGTGGGGGAGAGAAAAAGAGAGGGGAAAGAGAATTGATTAAAATCAGGTAAATGTAAAGAGTTTGGTACAACATATGGCTCAAAGCAACTTCCATAACATGCATTACGTGACCCCTAACTTCTTCACACCTCCACTTATTTATCACAAGAAAAATACCACATACTTTTACTGCAAAATAAACTTTATTATTATTATCACAATTTTGATATCATGCTAAATAAATGAATTAGTGTCCAACTATTCAATCTTATCAAATTAATTGTAAAATGAAATTTATATTTTTATAATACCTATTGAAAACTTGATTAAATAGTAGTTTTTTTAATTATATTTTTCATTTATAATATTCATTTATAAATAAATTAAGAGATTTTTATAATCACTAATTTTCGATTTAAATACTAATAGATTTTTTAAAGTAAGAAGTTAAAATACTAGAAAAGATTTTATACCACTTAAAAAAATCTATCTATTACGTATTCGAGGTTGAATTGAAAAAAAAAGAATGAAATTGAATAAAAATAAGTTATTTTTTATTATTCTAACATTATTTATTTAATTTTTATTATAATAATTAAAATTAAAATATAATATATGGATGAAAATGAAATATTAAAATTTGTTTCCTACTTTCTGTTTCTAAATTAAGTGACATTTTATTGAAAAAAATTATTTTTAAATAGTTATAGTATTTATAATATTTAAAAATATATAAATTATTCGTTTATCAACTATATTATATATATATATATATATATATATATATATATGATATTCAGAATAAAATTTAAGAGAATGAAAAAAAGAAAATAATGAAAATAAAAATAAAAATTAAAGTTATTTGAATTAAGGTAAAAAGATAAAAATAAAAAGTAATTATTTTACCTTTAATAGTTTTATTTATAATTTTAATATTATTTTTTTGTTTATCTTCAAATTCTTGCATGTAGGACTTTGAATCCAAACTGGATTAAGTAAGATATATATTATGAAGAGAGAGTTATATATAGAGATGAAGAAGAAACTTTCTTATATTTAGATCCACTGTTATATTAAATTATAAAATAAAATAAAAATAATAAGAGTAAAGAATAACTGTATCCTTACATAATTGAAAGCATCTTCATCTTATTGTTGGTCTTTAATTAAGGTGGTTTTTTTTTTTTTTATAAGAGAAACAAAACACAACTTTTTAGATAAAAATAATTATCTGATTTTAATGTTTAAAACTATATATCCCTTCGTATTCCTTCTAAAACCCAAAAACACACATTTATTAGCATGTGAGTCAAATTTAATTCTATTTCTTTAATGGTTGAAACAAACATAAAGTTCTGAAGATTATAAGATCATATATATTGGGGCAACAATTATTCAATAACTTAAAACGTGTTTTCATGTCAAGAATAAGAGATGATATTCTATTTATGAGAGACACAACATAAGAAATATAACATACAACAAAAAAAACAAATTAAAATGAAAAATGAGACTACGAGCAATATTCATAATATGTCAGTGTTTTCTTTTCACACTGGAATTTTATTGTGGAGTTTCTACCTCTAGTTTGATGAATAATATATACCAAACTCATCATAAATGTTTCCACATGTAAATTCACTTATATTATCAGATCTAATTATTTTGATTTTTTTATCAAATTGATTTTTCACCAATCTAATAAAACTAGATAAGACACTATTGGTTTTAGCTTTATTTTGCATGAAGTAGAACCGAGTATATTACTAAAGTTATCCACAATTGTTAAAAATACATAGACATACCGAATGACCCTAGAAAATGTCTAAATGTATTAATTCCAAAATACATTTGGAACTAGTGTTGCTAAGAGGAGATGATAACCTATGCTGCTTGGCCATGTGACAAGAGTCGCAAAAGACATGTAAGAGAACACCTTGCTCATATTATTCTTTCCAATTTGTTACTTTCAGATGGACTGACTATTGATCATGTTAACTAAATTTATGTTGTCAATTTGAATGTCTCCGTCCCTCTTGCTACAAAATAAGGGAAAACAAATGATTAATATTAGGCAAAGATTCCATTAGGAGGATTTGAGTCTTTAACAATGGTGTATATATGTCTCCATGACCCTTCAACAAACACATCACATGCACAAAGTCTTTGTGCTTAGCAATAATCATGACAAAATCACAAGCATATTTCAAGTTCTTCCCACAAAATCTTGAGGTCAACAAAAAATTTAAACACATTTTTTTCTCCTTATTTAATAGAATGAATTTCTTGAAAAAGATTTGAGATCCTAAAGTGGTCTCCCTTTAAAAAGCTCTCTTTCAAAACATCCTAGAGATTCTTATAACAGCATCAAATATATGTGTTATTTGCGTGTTTACAATTCTAGTAATCTAGGATTCACCATCACAATATTGTAGTGCTCCCATGCTTCATACAAAGAATCGTTCTTCATAGGAATGACAAGGCTATACCATCAACAAACTTCCAATTGATTTTAGAAAGAAGTACTCTTTTCATGATTCTACTTCATCACTGATAATTCTAATCATTAAACTGAGAATTGATAAGTATCATGCCTAGGTTTTCATCAAGATGGTGATAATAAAGGTTTGACAGATTTTGGAGTTCATCTATTATATCTTGATTCATACTAACGATGATGGTTTGATTCAAGAATAAAAGAAAATGTGATCAAAATATATAAAAAGACTTTATGAACAAATGGTTGAAACATAGTGGATCCTACTCTAATACCATATTAAAATCAAAAGGGCTTCATTACGAGTGAGTATTGGATGGTCATGCTCTAATGCTATATTAAAACCAAAAAAAGCTTCATAATGTGTTAGTGTTCGTGCATGATTACATGATAAGATCAAGAAAGAAGGAAGAAAAAAAAAAAACAATGATAAATATAAATGGAAGCATGAAAAATTAATTATATTAATATCCTTATAGGAATATAAATAAAACAAAGACATAATAACTACTAAAATAAAATTTAACTAGTTGGTATGCATGAATATATCTAATAAAGTTATAAAATGTCTTATTAATTCTTACTCGTGTATTTTTTTTCTCTTAAAAGATCATTTATTAGGTACATAAAGTCTTTAATACTTAAAAAAGTATTCATCTTATTTAAAACATTTGTGACCCTTTTGACGCTGTATGCTCATAAAAAGATAAATAGGACGAATATGCGAAAATTTGAGAGATTGTTTTTTATTTGGATTTGAGTAAGCAATTAGCACAAAAATAATGAACGTAAAATGTAAATTTTGTTTCCACGCTAGAATAGAAGAAAAGTAGAAAAACAAATATGAAAATCGAAAATATTACAGTAAATTTTGTTTTCTTGTGAGAAGGGGAAACTTTTTTTATTCATCGTTTTATAAAACACATTATCAATTATGTAGTTTAAAAAAGTAATTATCTTTTAAATATAAGAAATAAATAAAATAATATTATAATAATTTTTTCTCATTTCTCCTTATTTCATACTTTTTTTTTCTTTTTACTTCTATTTTTAATCTAAACAAAAGACAATAAAAGATTAGAAAAGGGAAATAATTAAAATAGAAAACATGAAATTTTTTTGGAATCTCAATATTAATTAAACGACTAAATCAATTTGCTACCGGAAAAAAATGTAGAGATTCATTTAATGAGCTGAAATAATAATTTTACAGTTGAATTGTATTTTATTTTTGGTATAAACCACGTATTTCAATGGAATATTATAAATCTTTTCTAAATTAATATAGTTGCATATTTTCTCTGCAGTTTAATTTTGTTCATATATAAAAATAATAATAAATATATTAATTATTAAAATACTTTTCCTAAAAATTCCTCCTTCTTTCCATAAATATTATTTTATCTTTTACAAATATGAATATTAAAATAATTTATTTAGAGACGAATCAGAAATACAATAATTAAGATTTAATTGAAAACACATAAATTAAATTGGAGTATTTTTTATAAAATCTGAAACTACAGTTATTCTAAAGAAAAATATTTAGAATTCAAATTCAAAAACAAATTTTTACCGTTTAATTTAATATATTAGAAATAATTTTAATTAATATACTTTTTTTCTTTTTACAATTTTAATACAAGTACATTAAACACCAAACATTATTGTGAGGTTCAAGGTATAAATGTCATTTAATGGCTATCTAAGGTAAAATTAACTTTATTATATAAAGGAATGTAGTATGTTAATTTCATGTTAGGTATGACATAAATTAATTAGAAAAATATTAAAATCGTACAATTATAATATTTGAAGGATTTTAATTAGACCTAAAAGGACTAAAATCTCACATTTATAATACCTAAAGAACCTGAAGTGCAATTAACCCCTTTTATTCATCACACGTTACATTTCGTCCTAAATACATGAAAAATTATTACACAACTCAATACTATCACATCATCTTTCGACTCAACCAATAATAACGCGACTTGTGGACAATAAAAAAGTTGATGTTGCCTTCTAATTATGATATGAAATTTAAACTTGATTCAACAAGAGATAAATGTACCATAATATTTCCTTCACTTTAAATATACAATTATTTATATAATTTTCATTATCCTCTTTTTTGTCATAACATAAGTTCATGACATAATTTTGCCATCCAATCTTAATTATTATTTATAAAGTTTTGAAATTTACATTAGTAGTTATTACTTTAACCTCTTAATTTTAATAATTATAAAATATATTTATTTATATATTTATAAATTCATCTCTCACCATTTTATATTTTTTTAATGTTTTATATTTATTTATTATATATTATTTGATCTTCTTAGTATCAACATCTAAATCCGTTATTATTTTTAAGAAAAAAATCATAATAAAGTTGAGTTCTAATATAAATAATACGTCGTAATAATGTTATCATAATAGATAAGAAATCAATTTTTTTTTTATTACTAGAGGAAATATTGACGTCCATCGTGAGATCGAGAGTATAGTTTCGCTTTACTCATCATAACCATGCTATCATAATAGACATTAGATCGGGACATTCACGTTCTCAGGGGAACATTGACAACGTCAATTGTGGGATCGAAATGAGAGTCTCGCTCCACTCATACCCTTTAACTCCATGTCAAAACTAATTTATATACATTCTTCTTTCTTAACGAGATGATTTTTAAAAATCTAACTATAACCAATTAGAACCCTAAAACATATAATATCTTGAATATGGGATGAGACAATCTCATTCTCAAGAATAATAAATATTATTAAATATTTAAAAAAATCACAAGATGAAGATGCATATTATTTAAAGATTATAATATTTAAAATTATTAATTATCCATTTTTACTGTCAATTTGTTGAATACTATAATTAACTGAGTTAGCTCGATAACTAGTCCCTCCACTCACACAGAATTCATAAACGTAATTTTAAAATTTTATCACTCTTTTACATTCATTTTTATACAACACACTTTCAAGTTTTTTTAAAACTTTTTAGTAACTTCATAAATATTCATACAAATGAAAATAATTTTAAATTTTATTACTTATGTATAGTGATTTTTATGTAGCAGTTTGTTTCATTAGAATAAGACCTATACACAGCAAGATTCCTTGAATCCAACCCTTTATATTAATAACAAACGTACTGTTTTAGAAACATTGGTTCTTGATCCATCCAAAATGTCACCATTTGCCAACCATGTATTGATGAAAATGAGTAAGTTGAGAAGGAATGAAAGGTAGTGACTTGGAAGTTGCAACCACATACATCCATTTATAATAAATGGTAAATGATTTCTAAAGTGGATTGCATGAACATCAACAGTTATTGGCCACCAATGACCATCCAACTTACCTTTAATTAACTTAAATTCAACCACCCTTGGCCATACAACTTTACTTCCTCCAATGTGACATATGGAGGGGCAAAGATGATTTGTTCAACATGTGGTTCAAATTAAGAAACACAAAACAAACTGCTAAAAGGAGAGATAATCAAGAAACTTGTTGAACAAGGTGGTGAAAGGAAGAATATTTATCTGTCCAAGTCAATTATTCCTCTTCTGGGATATTATAACAACGCTCTCAGAGTTGATCAAGACATACATCCAATGAATTCTTGAGAAGATGACCAAAATTCCTTTTGTTTTCCCCTAAAGAACTATCGTAGGAGCTGTGTCAACGTCATGATTACTGAAAAAGACAAGACATGCAGTAATAGGGTATAAGTACATCGTTTAATTTTATTAAAATTATTATTAAGTATATGAAATTTTTTTAATTTATTCTCTAATTTTATATATTTGAATATGTTAATCACTTCTTTATGATAAATATATATAATTAAGAATATATAAATATATTATTTGATAAAGAGATTGTTCTCTTAATCTTATATTATTTGGAAAATAAATTATTTCGATGATCACTGGTTCATTTTACTATCACAGAAAAAGGCCTTGCAAACAAGAAAAATGGAGAAATCTTGGATAGCAAATGGCTACATTAGCTTTTCCTCGGCCGTAACCCATCTTTGAGTTTGATTTCAACTTCTTCAAAAGAAGACAACTTGGTTAATAGTCCATTGATAATTTTGGAGAATACAAATTATTTTATTTATTATTAATAACTTTAGTGTTTAGTTAGTTATTCATACTATTTTTTTTGTTTATTGTTATAATAATTAAAAAAATTATGGCTTAAGAAAACTTTTCAAATAGTAATCTTGAGAGGAAAGTTTTCTTTAATGGTTCCACGTTTTTTTTTTTTTTTAAGCTTTCTTTACATATTTGTGACCAAATCAGATGTCTTTTATTTTATTTTTAACCACATCGTCTTTAATAAGGTGAGTTGTTAAAATATGAAAATATTTTACAAAATTTTTATAAAAATTATAGGAAATAAATTTCTTATAAATTTAACTAAATTTTTATAAAAAAATTTAAAAAAACAACTCATCTTTTAACAACAAGTGTTTAACTATGTTTCTTTATTTACGAGACACTATAATATAAAAATATATTAAATGACATTATTTTATTTAGTTTTAAAATATATATTATATCTTTTATAATTTTAGATATTTACCGTTAGGATTGAACGCTTATCATTAGATCAAAAATTATAATCATTAGTAAAAGGGTAACTCTTTTTACTTATAAGTAATAGTTTAATCACCACGATTCGATTGTGATTTCAGCCTACCTAACTTTGCATGAAACAATTGATGCTACCTGCAACACTCACTCTTCTCTAGTTTTTAAATAAATATTCACTTTTTTTATGTTTCTTTATAAATAATATTTATTCTATTATATTTTTAATAGAGTGTAATTTACTTCCTTGTTAATATTCATTATTATTTAAAAAAATAAAGATTAAAGTTTAAAATATCAAATTTAAATATTTTTTTATAAACAAAAATAATTGAACGATTTTATTATTATTTATTAAAAATATCATACAAATTAAAATAAGTGTAAATTGTCTTATAAGAAAACAGTTACAAGTGTTGAGAAAATATCCTTTTAAGATAAAAAAATTTATATAATATATAAATAATTTTTTAATTTGTTATTATGTTTTCATGTGATTTTAATACAAATATAAATAAAATAAAATAAGGAATGTTAGTATTACTTCATTAATAACATAAAGTGTAAATATTTATTTAAAAATTAGAGTGTGATTTTTTTTTATTTTTTATATCTTAACACAGTAAGTAACAGTGTAATCTGTTTGCGATAAAATAATAGTTGGTTTTCACATAATCATAAGGGTTTTGTTATATGAATAATATAAAACAATATTTTAACTTTAAAATTTAACAATTTTTTTTAAGTTTTAGTTAATATTATTTAAAATGAAATATAAAACTTCTAAAATATAATAAAGAATGATGTCTGTTTAAAAATATGAATTTTATTTTGTTAATAAGAAAAAAATATTAGACTTATATAAGAATTAGAATTTTTCGAAAACATCAAAATATTAATGCTTGTGTCTCACCTGTGAATGACCAAACCAGAAACAAATACACACCCAATACTTTGAAGTATAAACTGTTTATTACCTGTGAAAATGACTAATAACCGCCCTCAGGCCCTAATAAATTAGGAGTGGTTGTTTGTTATTTGATGCATTCAAGTATCAATAAAAGCTCATACATGTGCTTCCATTATAATTTATAACCCTTAACATAAAAAAATGTTAAAAAAATATATAAAACCAAAATTAAGATGTTTCGCAATCATTCAAAAAAGTTAGTGAATATTATCAATCCAATGGCAATATAAAAAGTCTTTATATCTTTCTTCTAACTGAATTCATATTTTAAAACATATATTTAAAATAAATGCAGTGAAACAAAATTTATATTAATCATGTTTTATTAAAATTTTAAATTATAACCTTTTAAGTTGAGATCACTTGAAACCGAATTAAAATCTATCTGTAACACGTGCAGTTTGGAATTTCAGTGTTTAACTTTCTTCGCCCATCTGTTCATAAACTTATGGCGAATTAAAGTCGGCAAACGGGGACAGTTGAAGTTATTAAAATTTGTATGACAAATTTGGTGAATGTAGTCAAATGATACTCCAACATGTAACCGACTTATCAATAAACCATTCTTTCTATATATTAATTTACTATATATAAAATCTATTCAAATATTTTTTTTAAGATAAAATAGTAATAAATTAGAATTTTAAATCAAATAAGATAATTAAATCTAATGATATTATTATTATTATGTAAATAAAGTCGACATATTTTTATTCTTAAATGGAATGATAACATTTATTACGAGATTGAAATTAATTTTTTATTTATTTATATCTTCTAACTAATAACTTAGGTTTTAATATACTTATAAATTTTATATTATTTAAAAGTTAAAAATTAAAATAATAATTTATATATATATATATATATATATTTCTTTTTTAATTTATAATTAAAAATAATACTTTAAATATAAGAATTTATCATCCTCCTAACTAGTCATATGAAGAATGAATGAGAGGAAGAGGTTAAACATCTTATAATATTTTTATTAAAACAATTTGAATTAATTATTTCTTAAGACATATTTTTGATATTAGAAAAATTCTTATATTAAAATTTGAGTTTAAATTTCATGGATACAACTCATGATAAAAACATATACATTAATGATGATGGGATATATTTATTGTCATAAATGTTCTTTTCGTATGATAAAATAAATAAAGTAAATCTACAAATGCTGAAGTGTAATTAATAATTATTTCTGACCCATCATTTACCCGACTCTATATCTCAGCTATATAAATGATGATTCCTCTTTAGGATCTTCATTCTATCTCATCTCTCTTCTTCAACTTCTCTAATTCTGTCTGCATTTTCAACACCAAGTATTTTTGGTTGCAGATTTTCCAAGATGGAGTTTCCTCTTCTATCCATCTTCACTTTACTCAATGTGAGTTTCAATTTCCAAACTATATTGAACTACGTGCTTACTATTTTTCCCACTTGTCTTCCATTTTAGTCATAAACCCCAAAACACATGATATCTTGTGATACTTGGAAATTGTTCAATATTCTAATAAAGTGTTATGTGGCTTTATGCTTATGAAATGTGGTGTATGAATTTGCAGTTTGCAGTGGTGGTAACACACGCAGCTTTACCCCCTGAAGTTTACTGGAAGTCGAAGCTTCCCACAACTCCAATACCAAAAGCCATCACAGATCTGCTTCACTCTGGTCAGTGCATATATCAAACTTCAAATTGTTTAGCTAGTTTGTGTTTTTGAGTCCAAGCATCATTAGTAAAAGATATAGTAGGGTTTCATTATTTTTTTTCTTACTATTTGTTTATTAAACTCAATTTTGTTCATCTATTAATAAAATGGTTGATCAAGTTTTTCAAAATAAATGGGTAATAGTGTTACATTTTTAAAATTAATAATATAATTTTTTTGAAAAGTTGAATTAACATTGTTGACTTATAAATTTGGCATTGTGTGTATTGGCCATATTAAGTTAGAATACATACATTTTAATATATATTTTTTAATCGTTTTGCTACTAATTGAATGAAAATAATCATATTTTAAAAAAATAAATTACTTCATTAAAATTTTCAATATATATGAATTTAATTAAATGAAATATATAAATAATAGAAAAAATTAAGTAAAATGGTGATATGGAATGATATTATTATGAAAAAAAAAACACGAAGATATGTGTGGCAAAACTTCAAAGAGAAAAAATACACGTATAAGAGTAGTTGAGTTATGTGAGAGAGAAACATTAATAACACATCTTTTTATTTTTATTGTTTTTTTATTGGACGAAATTTCCAAGATCGTTAAATAAGTGGATTTTATTTTTTATTTGGTAGGTGCGATTCTAAATTTCAACCAAAGAATAAAATATATTAAAAATAAAATAAAATAATGTGTTCTAATAATTTTCTACATGGCGAGGAAAGAAAAGTTTCTAAGACAAAACAAAATCTAATTAACTCTTGATATTTTCATTAACAATTATGAATAAAGCAACCTAGTATCCGAAAGTGCAGATTGGGTGAAATAACCATCTAAATTTGCAGATTGGGTGGAAGAGAAAAGCACCTCTGTGGGTGTAGGGAAGGGTGGCGTGAACGTTAACACAGGGAACGCAAAGCCTGGAGGCACTTCAGTGAACGTTGGAAAAGGAGGAGTGAATGTTCATGCAGGGAATGGAAAGCCTAAAGGCACATCTGTGAATGTTGGGAAAGGTGGAGTGAATGTAAACACAAGACCAAAGGGAAAGCCAGTGCATGTTGGTGTGGGGAAATCTCCATTTGATTACAATTATGCAGCCAGCGAGACCCAATTGCATGATGATCCCAACGTGGCACTCTTCTTCCTGGAAAAGGACTTGCATCATGGAACCAAATTGAACTTGCACTTCTCTCACACATCAAACGTTGAGGCCACATTCTTGCCTCGTCCTGTGGCTGATTCCATACCCTTTTCATCAAACAGGGTCAGTGACATATTGCACAGGTTCTCCATCAAGGCAGGGTCAGATGAGGCTGAAATGGTGAAGAACACCATCAGTGAGTGCGAAGAGCCTAGCATCAGAGGAGAGGAAAAGCGTTGCGTGACTTCCCTTGAGTCCATGGTTGATTTCGCGACTTCGAAACTTGGAAACAATGTTGATGCCGTCTCCACAGAAGTGGGAAAAGAGAGGGAGTTGCAAGAATACACAATGGCAGCAGGAGTTAAGAAGTTGGGTGAGGAGAAGGGTGTTGTGTGCCACAGTGAGAAATACCCTTATGCAGTGTTCTACTGTCACAAATCAGATAGCATTAGAACCTATTCTGTCCCATTGGAGGGTGCTGATGGAAGCAGGGTCAAAGCAGTTGCAGTGTGTCACACTGACACATCAAATTGGAATCCCAAGCATTTGGCCTTCCAAGTGCTTAAAGTTCAACCAGGAACTGTTCCCGTCTGTCACTTCCTCCCTCAGGATCATGTCGTCTTTGTTCCTAAATAAAATGTTCGTCCAAGAATAATTACTTAGCTCATGGTTCATACCTTAATCTTATAATAATACTTCATTATATGTAAACACTGTTTGATTTAGAGCTATATATTGTATGTTTTGTAGCATGGTCAGTATATAGGTTGTCTATGCCCATCCATGTATGTTTTATACATAATAATATAAGCTATACTGAGATTTTCTCTCGTTCTCTCTAAAGTAAATATGGAAAAATTGAGTGATCTTGTTGAATTTCATCCTAGGAAATCTGTCAAAATTATTCAAGTTATTTGGAAGCATCTACAAGATGATATCCTCAAGATGGCTGAATCAAATAATTAATAAACATGGATGGAGCTGCACTTGGATTACCTGGTCCAGCTCCATGTGAAGCCTTATATTGTGATTCTCTGGCTATATTTAGAGAATGTTTTGCAACACCTCTTGAGAGCATTGTATGCTGAATTAATGGGAGCTACGATATAACTACGATAACGATGGATATTGTTGATTCTAGAAGAAGAAAATGTTTCTAGTAGGAATGTGATTCCTTTGTTTCTTCGCAGACTTATGATAACATATGAAATAATTGTACAAAAATATTGTTTGATTTTTTTTTATCGGCAACTAAGAATAAAATTAATAGAAGTACAAAGGGATACTTCAACCCAAATACAATTAAAAGAAGTTAGAAGAACGAAAATAAAACACACCCTACTGGGTTACAAGAACGAAAACTCAAGAATACATGTTCAATTACCCTAGCGATGCCTAAAGGAATTAGTTTTGGATAAAATGTTAACACTAACAAAGCTTATAACAAGGTTAAGCATGATTACACATCATTGTGGCATGATTACACATTTTAACTTGAAAAGACATATACCAGCCAGCACAGACAAAGGAGAAGTTAAAGGGAAATTAGTCTCATACATCTTACCGGTTCATAGAACTAATCGGAGTTTGCTAGGCTCGCTCAATCCCAGTCTCTAGCGCAACAAACAATGAAATTTGCACTCGCATTACTAAATCCTACTTTCGCATCAAAATTATCATTTTTAAAAATACATTTATTCCTTTGAGACCAAATTTCATATACCACTGCTACCCATAGTCTTTTCCATAACATGTTTCCCTTCGCTCCCAATCCACCTAATGCAAAGCTTTCCAGGCTTGCTTTCACCTCACAGTGGCTAACAAAGCTGATTCCCACCCATCTAAAGCACTTTTCCCAGATCTCCCTGGTCATCTTGCACGTGCAAAAGAGATGATTGGATGTTTCGTCCTCACTTCCACACAAGGCGCATTTTGGGTTACCTATATCAACCCTTCTCCTAGCTAAATTTACCTTAGTAGGGATCTTATCCTGAAGAATTCTCCACCCTAAAACCATGGCCTTTGGTATCGCTTTAATTTTCCAGTACCATTTGAAGATTGATTCGTTCTCATTGCAAGTTTCTTCGTTTAGAATCTCATACGCTTCTTTTACAATATACCTTTCATTTTTATTCGATCCCCACAATCACGTATCTTCTGTAACCCTATTAAGTGTTACGCCCTGAATCTTACTTAGCATTTCCTCCTCCATTTCCTTCTCCCATTCGAAACGTTGTCTTCTCCAGCTTACTCTCCATTCCCATCTATTTTCCATCCACACACCATGTTCTGATAGCACCCCATTTTTGTTCAGTCCTATTTGTTTTAACCTTGGATACAAGCGACCTAGACTCTGTTCCCCAATCCACATATCGTCCCAAAACTTGATTTTCTCCCCACTTCCTATTTTCCATGTTACATGTTTATCAAACCAAGTTCTACCAACATTATCTTTACATATTCTTTTTATATCTAGCCACCATTTTGAATCCTAATTAATGTTTTTCGGTTCGTCTAAGGCTCTCCAAGACCCGTATTTGGCTTTTATTACTTCCTTCCATAATCCTTTTGACTCGACACTTAACCTCCATTTCCATTTTGCTAGCAGGGACCCGTTCATCTTCTAAATGTTCTTCACCCCTAACTCATCCTCTTCCTTTCTTCTACATATTTTTTGCCATTTTACCCACGCTATCTTTTTCCCTTCTTTGCCCCAGCCCCACACAAACTCCCTTTGAAGTTTTGTTATATCTTTTATCACTTTAACAGGTATTTTGAACACGAATACATAAAACAGTGGTACCGTCGAAAGAACCGATTTCACCAAACATACCCTCCTAACAAAGGAGAGCATATGCCCTCTCCACCTAGAGAGTCTTTTCTTTACTTTACTTATGACGTCGTCCCAAAACTCATGCCTTTTATGGTTCCCTCCAACTTTCAACCCCAGATATCTAAATGGCAATAACATTGTCTTACAACCTAATTCTCGTGCAAAGCTTTCCAGTAATACAGACTCCACCCCTATTTCTCCTAATTTTGTCTTTCTCATATTAACCTTCAATCCCGACGCTAACTGGAAGCATCTCAATATCGCCTTAATTACCGTAATGTTATTTGGATTTGTATCGCTGAAAAACAGAGTGTCGTCTGCAAACTGTAGAAGACTGACTTGAAGCTCCTTTCCCCCCACCCTGGCTCCTTGTAGCATCCCTTTTGCTACTGCTTGCCTAACCACCCCAGCTAGCCCTTCAACTACCACTAAGAAAAGGAACGGGGCCAAAGGGTCTCCCTGTCTTAATCCTTTTTGGGGGAGAAACTATTTTGTTGGGTTGCCATTCACCAGAACTGATATGGAGGCAGATTTTAAACAACCTTTAATCCACCTCATCCATTTCCTGCAGAACCCTAGTTTCTCTAACATATAGAAGAGAAATTCCCAATCCACGGAGTCATAGGCTTTTTCATAGTCTATCTTGAATACCAGACCTTTCTTCCTTTTGCTCTTATACTCATGTATGACTTCGTTTGCTACCACAACGCTATCCAGGAGACCCCTCCCTTCTAGGAAAGCGGACTGGGAAGCACTAATTATCTTATTTAGCACGCCTGTCAATCGCCCTGCTAACACCTTTGCTAGTATCTTATATAGGCTGCCTATCAGAGATATTGGTCTATATTCATCCAAGTCCACCAGGATTTCTACTTTTGGAATTAGTGCAATGAACGAGGCATTACATCCTTTTGGAATATTACCCTCCCTCTGAAATTCTTCAATAGCTTTTAGTATGTCCACCTTCAGTGTAGACCAGTTATGTTTTATAAAGCAGAAATTAAAACCATCAGGTCTAGGACTTTTACTGCCTTCACAACTCCAACTGCCTCCCTTATCTCTTCCTCTGATATTTCTCTAACCAGAGCCTCATTTTGTACATATGTTATTCCTTCAAACGAGATCCCTTCTAATTTGACTCCCAAACTTGTTTCTCGGTTGAATCTTCTTTTAAAATGTTCCATAACCTCATCTTTTACTCTTACCGGGTCCTGACACCAAGCCCCTCTAATCATCATCCCTGGTAGTTCCACCTTGCTTCTTTTCCAACTAATCAAAGAATGGAAAAATTTTGAGTTTATATCCCCTTCCTTTATCCACTTGTCTCTTATCTTCTGTTTCTCCATAGATGCACTCTTTAACATTATTTTTCTCAATTCTATTTGGTATAACCATCTTTCCTTCTTACCTTCTTCATCCAACTGATCTATTTCATCTTTATGGTCCAACTCACTAATCTTGTTTATCAAGCTTTGTTTTGCCAAATTCAAGTCCCCAAACGATTCTCTATTCCATCTTTTCAAATGATTTTTAAGCATTTGAAGCTTCTTGGCCTAACTTTTAATTCCCTCGCCTATGAATTCCATTCCTTCCCAAGCCCCTTTTACCTCCTCCCTAAACCTCTTTTCTTCTTGCCATACATCCAAAGATCTAAAGGGTTTGGGTCCCCAATCTATATTATTTTCTTTTATTACTAGTGCACAATGATTTGAGATGCTTCTATCCAGTACATACTGTTTGCTCCCTTTCCATTCATGGATCCACTCCATAGATACCACGGTTCTATCCAACCTACTCATTGAAGATCCGTCAGTTCTATACCATGTAAATTTTCTTCCAATAGCCGGTAGTTCCCGAGCCTCTAGGTTCTGGATAAAATCATTAAATCTTCGCATTTCTTCCGTTACTCTGCCTCTTATACTACTTCCTTTTCTCTCTTCAGGTAATTTGACGGTGTTGAAATCTCCTATTACACAAAACACCTTACACGACAGATTTTGGACACTCATATGTATGTCTTCCCACAACTTGTATTTTTCCTTCACTACGCAAGAGGAGTAAACATTTACCACTGCCAGTTTTATATTCTTTTTCTTATAGATACCCGCTACTGCTATTAATCCTTCTCCTATAATCATGTTTACGCACTCGAACTTATTTGTATCCCATGTGCTTAAAATCCCTCCTGACCAATTTTCTGTCTGTTTGAAAGCCCATTAAATATTATTATGGTTCCATATTTTATAACATACACTCTCATCCTATCTAGCTAGTTTCGTCTCTTGTATACACAACATTTCTACCCCTTCCTTATTTATTACTTCCCTAATATATTTGATTTTCCCAGGGCTCCTAATACCTCTAACATTTAAGCTTAATATCCTCATGTGTCACTATCTCTCCCCTCTTAATCTATCTCCTTCAGTTTCATTACCATCAAGTTGTTATCCCCTTCGTACGAGAACCCCAACTCTCTCCCTATCTCCCATAATCTAACCGCCTCCTGATACTCTTTATTTAACCAGAACAACCTATTGCAGTTTACTATATTACTATCATTTATGGAGTTACCAGAAAAGAAATCTAACCTCTTCTCCTTGCGCTGAATTTTGGCCGAAACACCTGGACTGGATCGGCTGTCATGGCTTGTTTCCCCTCCTCCATTAATCATCAAGGCTTCCTTTTGTAACTCTATGCCTTTTCGAGCCACTGCTTGATTTGATTCCACCGCTTCGCAATCCGCAGGCTTACGAACGGTTCCTTCTACATCAGTTGATAGGCGTTTTGTGCCCAGTGTCTTTCCTCCGATGCCTTGGTTTCCCAATGTCTCCTCAGCGTCATTGACGGTTGAATTACTAACCGTCTCTAGGTCGAAATGTCTTGCTTCGAATTTTGAGCAGTGAGACTGAGAGCTAGCCTTGATTTGAATCCTCGTTGCCTTTGCCCTTTGCTTATGTTCGCCATCGTGATTTGACTCCCTTCCCTCTGCGACAAAGCTAGCATATGCTTGATTCAACCCTTGCTCCTCCGGCACACAATTGATGATAGATACAGACGAGACACCAAGTGGGGGAACCAAGCCTCCCTTGCCTAGCGAAAAGACCTCCCAATTTCGGTCCTTCGCGAGGTTTCGCAATGTCTCAGACCTTTTTTCGAACTGTTCGCAGCTAGCGAAGTCTAAACTGCTAGTATGTTCGATCAGCGAGGGTTCCTTGTTTTGCAGAAAGTGGGCCAATATCTGCTCTTCAAGTGAAGGCCCAAAACTTTCCTTCTCGAAGTGGGCCATCAGTTTCTTTTCAAGTGAAGGCCCGAACCTTTCCTTCTCAAATGGATTCAGAGTTACCTTTACCCCGCTTACATCTGCTCCCAGATCTTTTTCCTCAGCGTATTTGCTTTTGCTGACTCTTTCTGACACACCTACCTCTGAGCGTTGATCCACACTTGATTTCTTACCGTTGAGTTTTACCGGCTCGCTTGGATCTGAGCTACCTCCACCGGATTTTTGACCATCCAAGGCCGGAGAAGTTCGCTTATCGATCCCGTCTTCATCCGCAGAATATTCCGAATTTGATGATACGAACTCCATCGCCTCCTCTGACTCTTCCTCCTCTTCATCATTAATACCTTCGCACACAGCATACTTAAACCCCTCTTCCATCCATTCTTCCTCTAATGATACCATGAACACTCGTCCATTAATTTTAACACTCTAAGCCATGGTAGCTTGGGATGAAATTGGAAGTCTGATTTTTAGCCTTGCATAATCCAAGTGTGTCCACTTTAAGGTTTTCTCATCCACCTCTAACAACGTTCCCAGCACAGACACAACATCCTCGAAGGTTTTTTCGGACCGTAGAGCTATCGGGATACCCCTACATCTAGCCCACACCTGTTTGTGCCCGCTCACCAAATTTTTGTCCCATCTTATTACAGAAGTGAAGAGCTTAGAGAAACACTCAGAGTTTTCTTGCAAGATTCCTGTTAATGCCTCTACCGAGTCTCCACTGTGGAGAAAAAAGTTGTCTCCCATTCCCTTGACGTAGACATTGAATAATCCTTTTAGATACATGTTGTTTTCGATTTCTGACTTTCCTATGCCTCTTGCAACTTCCACTATGAAGCTGTCTTTCATCCATTTCTGGACATTCTCTTCCACCTTCAGAATTCTTCCCCTCCACGTTTCATCGGTCTTTGTAATTTCCTCTTTCCCTTTCACCACGTTTGCAAAAGACCATTGACCACCTTTCCTCCTCCATTCCTGCTTAACTGTTGGTTCTTTATTTGCCCGAAACAGTTGTTGTTCATGTCTCCTGTATTTTGGTATGTTGACATGCATCTTTGTAGAACCGATCCAAATACCATCTAGATTTCTTTCCATTTGCTTGATGTTATCCACATTTGCGAGTTTCACAAAACCAAAACGTTGACCAACTCTGTTTCTTTTATGGGATATGAATATGTTAATGACCCTTCCCCACCTTGAGAAGATGTTCCATACGTCTTTTACCTCGAATAACTCTGGGAATTTGGAGAAGAAGAACGATGTGCCTTTTTCTTTCCATCTTTCTCTGAAAACAGGAGCTTGGCCGAGAGAACGAGAAGCACCGAGAGAACGAGAAGCCATGGTTATAGCCAAAACCTCCTTCAACCTCCACTACCTCTCCCCGTGAGCTACTTCATCAAGATCTCTCTCCTCGCCGCGTTTCTCTGGATGGCCTTCACACCCCAAGCCCCGCGCTTTCAACTAACGTCCCTCACCGTCACCTCCCTCGCCACAAACACTGGCGCTGAGCTAACAGCGACGTTCAACGTTAATGTTGTTCTCGGGAACCCCAACTTCGTGCTCTGCTATTTTATTAATAATCCAAACAATCATTTGATAACTCAAAAATAACACTAACCAAGTTGATTAGATTATCATAATTGTATTAGGTTATTGCAAACATGAAAACATGAGATTTACACATATTCAGATAAGGAAATTGATTAACTAATAATTTAGCTTTTTGTGGTATTTTCTTTTCAGGATTGTACTTTATTGGAGCATATTCATGCTATTGTTAGATATAGACTCGGTCTATCTAACAGTTTTTCTAGTGAATTTGGTTTGGTCCTAATAAGGACATGGATGAGGAAAAAATCAACCAAGAAATAGTTTCTACAAGAGTTGGACTTAAAGCAAAATAAAATAAAATAAAATCCATGAAGAATATGTAGCATTCACAGGAAGAATAATAATAAAAAAAGCCTAAATAGTTGAAACCTTAGTTCATGATAACGCTTTAGAATAGGAAAATTCATCTTTTCCTAGTAAAAATATGATTTTTTTTTAATGTTTTAACATTTTTGTAAAATAAACCTCTTGTTTTGTAAAATGAATTAGTAAAGAAGAATGAGAAGTTAGGAGAGGATAATAATAATATAAATAATTTATTATGAGTGTTTGGTTATAAGTATATTAATTAAGAGGTAAGACTTAAAAAACTATTTTATAATCAAAGGTAATTGTGCAATACTATTTTATAAACTTAATCTTACAACTCCTTTGTTAAAAAATAGCAACACATATACATTAAAGATTATTTCATAAAATATAGGTAATAAAGTATCACAAAATCTAAAACAGAAACAAATTAACTCTTAAAATATTTTGACTCTTTCAACCAAACACATTGACATGCACATAGTGTAGTTTCTATAAACTCTACATCAGTGGTAGATAGACTAACCATAGGTTGTTTCTTTGATACCCAAGATATTACACCATCTCTCAACAAGAAAGCATCGAATGTGTTCTTTCGGTCTTCAAGTTTCCCTACCTAATCACTATCAGTGTATGCCAGTAGTTCTTCATTTCCTCCAGCCTTGTAAAAAACTCCTAGGTTTTGAGTGCCCTGTAAAAATAATGTAGTATCCGTTTTGCTATACGAAAGTGACTCTCCTTTGGATGTTCCATGAATCGGCAAATCAAACTGATAGAGTATACTATGTACAGTCTTATAGTTGTAAGATACATAAGACTCCCCACAAGTTGTTTGAATAACATGCTATCAACCTCTGCTCCTTTGTCAACTTTCAACAGCTTAGTACTTGGAACAATGGGATTTTTAATTGGGTTACAACTAGTCATGTTGAATCTGTCCAGTATATCTAGTGTACTTTTTCTACCCAATAAAGATGTTGTGGTAGCCCTGCAAAACTTCTATGCCTAAAACATATCTCATCTTTCCTAAATCGGTCATAGCAAACTCATTCATCATCATAGTCTTGAATTCTTGAAACATCAATTCATCATTACTAGTATATATGATCATCTACATAAATCCAAACAATTAGAATTTCACCTCCTTCTTTCACTACAAGAAAATCACTTATTTTCGATGGATTTTTACCGACGGATTTGCAGCCGTCGGAAAATTAGTTATTACCGATGGAAATTACCGACGAATATAGAGTATTTATGGAAATTGGTCTTACCGACGGATATATCCGTCAGTAAATTAATAATTAGTTATCGGCGGGTATATCTGTCGGTAAATCCATCGGTAAATTAATAATTAATTACCGACGGATATATCCGTCGGTAAATCTGTCGATAAATTAACAATTAATTACCGACAGATATATCTCGTCGGTAAATTCATCGGTAAATTAACAATTACTTACCCACGGATATATCCGTCGGTAAAATTATATAATAATTACTTAATTTTAAATATACTCTAATAAATTAATTATTCACCTAATTAAAAAATTAAATATTTGTTCTATTTAATAAATTAATTTAATCATAATTAGATTAATTTATAATAATTTATTAAATTAAATAATTTTAAAAAATAAATATAAATAAATATACAAATATATAAATATACAAATATATAAATATATAAATATATAAATATATAAATATACAAATATACAAATAGATAAATATATAAATATAAAAATATAAAAATATGAATATATAAATATATTGTATTTATATATTTATTTGGATATACATTTATTTGTATATAAATATAATTTATTGTAAACTATAATAAAAAAATTCTAGTAGCTTAGTGGTTGGAGTATCAGTCTCTAATTTTAAGGTACTTGGGTTTGAATCCTGTCAGCGACAATTCTCTTAATCTAAATTTTAATTCAAACTTTTAAAAATATAAAAGAGGGGAAATAAATAATAATAATAATAATAATAATATAATATAAAAAAGGGGAGGGGGTGTCTCTAGAAAAATAGGTTTTATAATAAATAATAAAAATATTTCCGACGGAAAATCCGTCGACAACACAATTACCGACGGATTTAGGACCATCGGTAATATGTATTTACCGACAGATTTTTTTATTTACCGACAGATTTTGTCCGTCGGTAATTTCGATTTTTCTTGTAGTGTTTTGTCTTCGTAAAGAAAGCGTGTTCAAGTAGGTACTTCAAAAAATCATTTGCTGCAAGGTGTGATTCCAGCCTGCTGTACCAAGCTCTAGGTGCCAACTTAAGATCGTATAAAGTCTTATTTAACTTGTATACTTGATTTTCATGCCCTTTAAGCAAAAACTCTGGTGGTTGTTCCAAGTATATATCTTCATTGATAACTTCATGCAAGAAGGTTGATTTAATATCAAGTTGGTAAGTAGTCCATCTCTTTATAGCTGCCAATACAATAATAGTTCGTATGGTTTCAAGTCGAGCTACTGGTGGAAAGATTTTTCTATAACCTATGTCTTCCTCTTGAGTGTAGCATTTTGCTACTAGTCTGACTTTGTATTTGTCAATCTCCAGTCTCCTTCAACTTTGTCTTAAAAATTCATTTGACTTCTATGACTTTGCAATTTGGTAATGGATCAACTAATTCCCATGTATAATTTATTTGAATGAATTGTATTTCAGCATCCATTGCATCCCTCCAATGCTTTGTTATATGTTATTGGGTTTGCTCCTGCAAACATAACAAAATTTATAGCATCTTCTTCAGTTAAATGGTCAGTGAGACATAGTCTCTCATCTAATATGGGATGTTCTAATCCTCCCTTCAGCAGGAGTTGCTGCAACTTCGGGAGATACTGTAGCTGTTGGAATAGGAGATTCAGTGGTTGCTGCATCACAAGAATTTGTTTGAATGTTTCCTATCTTTGTTTGAATGCTTTCTATTGTTGTTTGAGAAGACTTAACTGAGGAATTAATCTCATCTGCAACACCAAATGTTGGATGTAACTCCTTGGCATCACTCCAATTCTAGGCCATATTCTCTTGGAATTTGACATCTTTACTAATTAGAATTTTCTTTTTGACAAGATCATAGAGTTTGTAGGCCTTAGACTCCTCACTCACACCCAGTAATACACACTTGATACTTTTGTCATCAATCTTGCTTCTTTGCTGGTCAGGTACATGGACATATCCTATACAGCCAAAGATTTTGAAGTATGATATTGATGACTTGATTCCACTCCATGTTTCCTTGAATGTGATGTTCTTAATTGCAAGAGTAGGGCTTCTGTTTGGAATATGCACCACCCAGTTAACAACTTGCCATAATGATTTTGGAACTTCTCTTTCTGCCAAAGTACTTCAAACCATATTCAAAATGGTTTGATTCTTCCTTTCAGCCACACCGTTTTGTTATGGAGTATGTGAAGTTGTTAGTTGTCTTCTAAAACCATGCTTATTGTAGAAATCAACAAACTCTTTGGAGAGATATTCTCCCCCTTTGTCAATACACAATGTTTGAAAAGAAAGACCAACTTATTTTCAACCAATACTTTAAACTCCTTAAATATACTGAATGTTTCAGTTTTCTCAGCAAGAAAATACACCCATATTTTCCTATTCAAGTCATTAATAAAAGCTAACATGTACCTTTTATTTTCATTTGATATAAGATTCATAGGGCCACAAATATCAGAATGAATCAATTGCAGTAACTTAGAGGCTCACCAATTGCTTTGTTGTGGAAAAGAGTCTCTTTGATGTTTTCCTTTTAGACAACATTCACAAAGTTGAGCTGGTGGCTTGAAGGAGGACATCCCTTTCACCATATCATGCTCTAACAGAGTTCTCAGTCCACTATAGCTTAAGTGGCCATAACGAAAGTGTCAAACTTGAGAGCTGGTGGTACTGAACTGACCTGAAAACATGGCTAAGAAATTCTAGATTTGACATATACAACAAACATACGGTTAGTGATCAAGGAGGTGTAAAAAATAATGTCATTCTCGTGAAATACTATGCATTCATTTTGCTTTATTTCAATAGTCAGACCTTTCTCTTGAAACTATCTCTTACTTAACAAGTTGTTTATTAACTCAGGCATAAAAAATACATCATTGATCATATAAATAACTTCATTAATTAGGAGTTTGATAGGACCTTTTTCAGTCACCTTTAGTGAATGATATTCCCTAATTTCACTTCATCATCAAAGTAAATATCAATGGAAGAAAACCAATCCTTTATACCTATCATGTGGTTGTTGCAACCTGAATCAATAAACCACATGTCTCGTGTGCTTGATTCTTCATTTGAGATCACTTGTGTCATGAGAAGCACTGTCTTCTTACCAAACTCAACATAGTTCGCATTGTTGTCCTGTAGTTTCTTTGGATACTTATATTGAAAATGTCCAAAGTCATGACAATAATAACACTTTATTGTTGCCTTGTCTAGTCTTCCTCCTTTGTCTCTCCCTCTTCCACATGTAGATCCACCTCGGGATCCACTTTTTCCGTGACCATGCTCACCAATAATCTCATAGTGTGTAACTTTCAGCATACTCATCTATAGTCATAAATTGTGACCATTCATTCGTTATTCGTGTACTAACATACTACTTTGCAACTCATTTATAGTCATAGAATCCAGGTCATGAGATTCTTTAATAGAACACACTACATAATCATACTTGGAGGTCATCGAACTAAAAATCTTTTCAATGATGACAAGATTCGACATCTGTTCTCCATACATTCTCATCCTATTTGTGATAGTGAGAGTTTGAGAAAAATACTCGTTTATGGATTCGTCATTCTTCATTTGCAAGATTTTTCAATCACGATATGGCCTGAAGTTGTACTCGCTTCACTCTAGTGCCCTGATATTTTTGTTTCAAGGAGTCTCATATCTCCTTCAAAGTCTCCTTCTTCAAAATCGTCTCAACCACCACTTTGATCTTGCTTGAAATAAATAATTTTTGACCTTTAAATCCTTCAACTTGAAGTCTTCCAAAGTTTTCTTCTCATTCTCTGTCAATATAGTCCCAAATGTTTGTGAGGGGACTCATGGATCTATGAGATTCTAGTACTCCTTTGACATGAGGAAGTTTTGCACGAGTAATGTCCAATATTCATAATAATGCTTGTTCAGTTTAGGAATCACAAGTTACATGAAGTTGTTATCAGTGGTCATGGATGAATATGCTACTTCTTGTAACTCACCTGACTCTTGATACCAAATGTTAATTAGCAAGTAAGATGTAAAAAAATTGTTTTATAATTAAAGGTAATCGTACAATATTGTTCATTCAGAAAAAAAGAAGAAGAAATGATATAAACTTAGTTTTACAACTATTTTATTAAAAAATAATAATACATATATGCATTACTTCCTAAAATATAGGTAATAAGATACATAAAATCTAAAAAAGAAACAAATTAACTATAACAATATTTTAAGTCTTTCAATAAAATATAGTGTTAATTACGTCTCATGATTCAAGTGCTTCACGCACCCAAAAACGCTTATTTGTTCAATTGCTTGAAAAAATTTCTTCCACGGACTAAGATGATAGTGAATGAACAATTCACTTCCGTTTTCAATCACGCTTTTACTTGCGCTTGTAAGTTTTCAATCTTGATTCAGTTGCAATTTCTTGAATTTAAACTCAGCTCACGGAATGACCTTCAATTGCATCAAATTTTTGAATGATGATTCAACCAAATCACATGCTAGCTTCACATGAATTTAACAAATCGCACAAGATATTAACATCAAACACTTTCAAAATGCACGTGAATTTATCATTCCAAAAGCATCAGAGACTTTCGAAACCGTGAAATCGCCAGCTAATACCAAAGCAAAACTGGAATTGACAATTGCTAATTGCACCAACAAGCGTGCTTGGCAAAAAATAATTCAGCCAAATATTAACAAAATGTGGAAATCAAACTTTGATAATCATTAATTATTACGAATTAGAGAGATTTTTGTGACAAAATTCAAGTAAACAAAAACTCCATTCGTTTGCAAAGAAAACATAAAATAGAAAATAAGTAGTGCAGATAAATTAATGAAAAAATATTTTTTTTCTTTATTAGCTAAAAGAGTAGAAAGTGCAAAAAAATATATTTGATAAAATAATTCTCACTTAAATAAATTATGTTTATAATTTTAATATATATATATATATATATATATATGCTCTAAAATACTATTTAAATAAAATATCATAAATATGAAAATAATTAAATGAATGATTTAATATATATGTTATTTATTATTTATTTATAATATGATATTATCTTATTAATTTAATTTTAAAAAATTTTAAAAATATTATAATAAAAAATATTTTATAATGATATATTAAAGTATATATTATTAATAAAAATATTAATTTAAAAGTATTATTTTAAAAATTTATCTTACTAATAAAAAATAATTAATAATTATATGAATCACTTTGTAATTGAATAAACCTTTAATTTGAATTTAATTATTTATTATTTTTTAAATGATTTTTTTTCATGTTACTTTCTTCTCAAACTAACAAAAGTATTTTCTACTTTATTCTATCTATCTTTCTTTTACTTTATTTTATTTTTCTTTCTTCACACTTTCTTTTCTTATTAAGAAAAAAAGATAAATAAAAAATGTTACAATTAATTTTGATTAATAAAAAAATATTACAATCAAGATTAACTAATAAAAAATATTGACAAACATAAATAATTTCTCTTACAAAACATAAACTTTAACTTAAATCAATTTAAATTATTTACAATAGTGAAGAAATTTTTTACTTATATACATTCATTTAATTAATTAGACTCATCTAATAATAATAATAATAATAATAATAATTATTATTATTATTATTATTATTATTATGATGATAATTAATGTACGAAATGAGTTTTTAATTATAAAAACAAGTACATGTTTTCCGATTTTTAGTTTCATTTGTTTCCTTTATAAAACCAAAACATTGTCCATTTCTTTCGTCAAATTCACGTATACAATGATGCTTTTATACACCTTTTTATTAAGAAAATTTATATATTAATAATATTGTTATTTTATTCTTTTATTATATTTTTAAAAACTTAACTTAATTTATTAGTAAAGTTGTACTGTGTTGAACAACTATATAGAATGTGGTGAATTTTTGTGCTTCAAAACATTAATGTTAGATTTTTCGTTACTTATATAGTCTTCATTGTATTCAGTATTCCTTTATGTTTTGAAAGAAATTAGTTTTTCGTAGTTGAGAAGCTGCTTTTGGTTGATCACAATTTGTACCGTTGCACTATCGCGATTAGACGATAATTAGGTTTCTAAATGAAAGAAAATAATGGAGTCACCACCAATATTTATTTTAAGAAAAAATATCGAAAAAATCCTTCAAAAAGAAAAGAAAGTGATATACGAAATAAGGATTGAGTTCAAGAACCAATTATGTATAAGGAAGATATTAACACCTTACAACATTCGTTCTAAAAAAACGATTACCTTTAATTAGACATAAAAAATTTAAATATCTTAAAATTATCTATTTTATCTCTCAAACTTATATTGATTAAATGTTACTACTAAAAATAAAAGATTATATATTTTTATATTTTTAGCTCGACAGAGATAATCTCCCTACTTTCATGTATCCCAGGTACAATGGAGAATCAGAATAATGTAGTTCTTTCTTACAAATATTTATGAATAATTTATTTTTGTTTATCTATTTATGTTGTTAAGTTAAATGTGGGCCAAAAATTATGTAATGATCAAATTAGAAATACATCTAAAGTGATTATCATTTTTATAATTTAAATAACAATTAAATCGGAAGTACATGCAAAGTAATTTAAATGTTTAAATTATCGTACATGTAATTTCTATGTAGATTTAAAAATGTATATATTTTTTTAAATATTTTATTATAATTAAGTCAAAAGTACATTTGAAGTAATTATTATTATTTTATATCAACCAAATTAGATGTGCTTCCAAAGTGGTTAAATTTTTATGAAATATTTTCTTACTACTCTAATAACAATAATATTGCATGTTTAATAGTACTCGAGAAAAAACAAATGATAATTTAATTGTCATATACTAATAATGATATACTAATTTAAATTATTTAAAAAAATTAAAATTATCTTTATTCCAATAAAATAATAATAATAATAATAAATTTTTTGTATTTATAACTTATTTTGTTATGTTGTTCAGTTTAAAATAGAACAAAAAAAATATTAGGCCCAATAACTCATAAAACATTTTCAGATTACCATTTGAAACCTTTTATGTTATTTTTACCCCTTTTCAATTTGGACCACGCGTTTTTTTTAGCCCACTTTTCTGTTTCTGGTCCCATTTTTTCACTTGAGTCTCTTAACCTAAACCTAATGGGAATCACAGGAGATGGGAGTCGTGGAGGGGCTAGGGATGTCGGGGTGAGGCACGATAGAGAATCACACACGGCTAGGGTGCGCAGTGGCTGGCTATGACAACGTGGTGGCGGCTATGTTCGTGATGATTGATGGATTTGATGGGGGTCGCAGTTGAGGTTCTCGACGGAGACCGCGGTTGTAGTTCGCAAATCACAATGGAAGAGATATAGTCAGAGTTGAGGGTGGAGAAGGGAATCAGAGCTTAGGGATGCGATTGGGGAAGGAGACTGAGAATGCTTCCAAATGGTGAAGGGATTTAAGGGAACTGCAGGGTTGAGGGTGAATGGCTTGTTAGGAACAAAGATGGTGAATGGTTCGGTTGGGCGTGGTGGCCGGTGTTTTTGTCGGGGCTGTGGAAGATGAAGGAGAATAGGGTTGGGTATATGGGTGAAAACGTGGGTAATGTATGGGGTGCGAGTCCTGAGTGTTGGGTTATGGCTGGCTGGTCGAGCTCGCGGTGGTTGGCGACTAGGGTTTGGGGTGAATGGGAGAGAATAAGTGAATAAGATAGAGAAGGGAATCAAAGTGGTGATGGTCATGCGGGCTTAAGGTTGGTGCTCTGTGGTGGTCGTGGTGAGTGGATGGAGGCTGAAGGTGGTGATGCAACGGTGGTAGATTTCTTTTATTTTTATAATTTTTATTAATTGTTATAAAATATGTGCAATATATTTAGGTATACAACAAATACTTCATGCAACAATTGAGAATTGGGAAAAAGATATAAATACTACTACAAATTGGGAACCTGAGAACCTGTTGATGGTTGATTGTTTGTTGGTTGCCTCTATATTGTTGTCTCTGTTGACTCTTTTGAGATTGCCTATTGTTGGTTTTAAGTTGAATCCTTAAACTGTTAAGGGTTCTCTGATGGTGGATGCCATGTTTTTTTATGTTCTTCTTTTCATATCAAAACCAAAAGTTTTTTCAAGCCCCTCCCTCCTCCATTTTTGACATCTCCCTCTCAACTTATACAGGCATGGTAACATGGAGCTAGATCTTAGGGTGACTGCTGGAGCTATAGGGTGGCTGCTATTTTCTTATCTTCTTGGTGTTTACAGTTGCCCCTCTTTAATTAAGTTTTATTGGATAATTTGAATGTGAATTTATATTATCATGATAAAACATAATTAAAGATTTGAACACCAAAATACTGCAAATATACTTGTGATTTGAAAAGTTGAAAAATTGAGAATGGACTCGGAGATCCAATATTGCGATTGAAATATGCAAATTGTGATTTGAAAAGTTGAAAACTTGAGAATGGACTCAAGGATCCAATATTGCGATTGAAATAGACAAATATAAATAAAATTATGATTTGAGTATACTCAGGGATATATGCAAATATTGTGATTGAAAATTTGAAAACTTAGAAGTGGACTCGGGGATCCAATATTGTGATTGAAATATGCAAAAGTAAAATTGTGATTTGAAAAAGTTAAAAACTTAGAAATGGATGCGGGGATCCAATATTGCAATTGAAATATGACGATTGAAAATTTAGAAGTGGGTTCGAAGACCTAGTGCTCGGGGACCAAATACAAAACTATGATTTGAGGTGTTGAAAGCTTGAAAAGTAATTCATATAATTTAAACCTTATAAGAGACATGGGAAACCTTGTAAGGGGCGTGAGAAGCTAACACGAATATTTTCGCACCCTTCAGCTATTGGAACAAGTCTGATTACTTTGGGGCACAGAAACCCGGTATTAAAACTTACTTTGGGCACAAATACCTGGAATTAAAACTCTCTAGATAGATATATATTGGATGGAACAAAGGTTAAATAGTTATTTATTCTTAACTTAAACAAGTAATGCTTGATACTTAATTCACAAATAAAGTATGATATATAATGCATAATGTGTGGTGTATGATATGCTAATTCATGATGGGTGCATGATGCATGTACTTTTGATTAATGATTTTTGTTTTATTATTATTATTATCATTATTATTTTATTTTATTTATATTTATTGTTATTTTTTTATGCACATTTTCCTACGCCTTGATCCCTTAAGATTTCGAGTGTATCAAGATTCATGGAGGGAAGCAGTCTTTGAAATGTATTTTCATTCTAAAGCATGTTAAATTCGTCTCCTTCAATTAGATCATGGTTACACTTTGCTATTTAAGATTCCAAATTGTCAACAATTGGTTATTCTCGCCCACATCATTTCATTTTCATTTTTTATTTTTTTTAAATCATCACATTTTCATTATAATACATTATTAACATTATGACATTTTCCTTTATTGGTATATTCATGATGAAATGACATAAAGAGGTGGTGGTTGAGACAATTTATTTTTATTGCTAGGAATGGAAAGAGTGCATACAAGAACAATTTCGTTTAAGGAATATAAGTGACAATTTGAGCGGTTTTGGGTAGCAATGTTAATCCCCATGTTTACAATTTTGAAAAGCTCATCCGTCAACCTTTGCAAATATATGACAATTTGTGGTTTCATCCTTTGAGTAGCTTTGTGTATATCAATCTTCTAACTTACCCCCTTATTTTTTGAACTTTCGGCATTGTAGATTGTTATAACTTTTACATAGATCGTCTTTTCAGGTTTTGAGTCAAGTAATTTTATTTGCTCCTATCTTGCCTAAACTACTCCTTTCAAGTTTTCAGCTTATCGGGTTGTTCAATTTTGCTAAACCATCTTTTTAAATTTTCAGCCTCGCGAACTCTTTTTTGTTTCTTTTTTTTTATGCATAGTATTTCTTAACTGCATCCAAATTGATTGGGAGTGATAAATCTTTACCATCCATGTTTGAAAGGACAAGGGAAACTCGGAGTGATAAATCTTTACCATCCATGTTTGAAAGGACAAAGGCAACTCTTGAAAAATCTTTCTTTACCACATATGGTCCTTCATAATTTGGCGTCCATTTTTCTCTTTGATCTTTCTAAGTTGGTAAGATCTTCTTGAGGACCAAATCTCCTTCATGAAATTGTCGGGGGTGGACCTTTTTATCATAGTATATTTTCAGCCTTTTTTGATAAAACTATCCATGACATAGGGAGATAAACCTTTTTCTTCAATAAGATTCAATTGGTCAACACGAGTCTGGATCCATTCAGCCTCTTCGAGTTTTGTTTCAGCCAACACCCTTAGAGAGGGAATTTCTACTTCAACTGGAAGCACTGCCTCCATCCCATACACCAAAGAATATGAAGTTTCCCCTGTAGAAGTTCGAACAGAGGTGTGATATTTGTGTAGTGCGAAGGACAACATTTCGTTTCAATCCTTGTATGTAACTACCATCTTTTGGACAATCTTCTTTATGTTTTTATTTGTTGCTTGTACTGCCCCATTCATCTTTGGACGATATGGTGATGAATTATGATGTTGAATCTTAAAATTATCACACAATTCTTTCATTAGCTTGTTATTCAAATTAGTCCCATTGTTCGTAATGATCTTGTTTGGAAAACTGTAACGACAAATTAAGTCCTTCTTGATGAACTTAGTCACTACATTCCTTATCACATTCGTATATGACGCTACTTCGACTCATTTGGTGAAGTAATCGATTGCCACTAAGATGAAGTGATTTCCATTTGATGTTTTAGGTTTAATTGGCTCGATTGCATCCATACCCCACATTGCAAATGGCCACGGTGCAGCCAAAATATTTAAAGATGACACTGGTACATGGATATTATCAGCATATGTTTGATATTTGTGACATTTTCTTACATAGTTACAACAATCATTTTCCATGGTTGACCAATAATAGCCAACTATTAGGATTTTCTTTGCCATTGGATGTCCATTTACATGTGTTCAAAATGAACCCTCATGAATTTCTTCCATTATTTTCTTAGCTTCAACTATTTCAGCACACCTAAGCAATATCATGTCATGATTTCTTTTATATAGCGCATCACCATTAAAAAAAAAATTCTCATTATCAGCTTCCTCAATGTTTTCTTGTCATTTTTCTGAAGTATTAGGAGGATATTTTCTATCTTTCAAGTAGCGTTTGATGTCATAGAACCATGGTTTTCCATATGACTCTTCTTATATGGTTTAAAAATATGTTGGTTGCTCTTCATGATACATTTTTATCAGGGGTATATCCTCTTCTTGGCTTATTTTGAACATTAAAGATAAAGTAGCTAAAGCATTTGCTAACTGATTTTCCTCACGAGGGATATGATGAAAGGTTACTTCATTAAACTGTTCCAACAATCCCTTAATATAGGAGTGATATGGGACTAACTTTGAATCTCGAGTTTCCCATTCTCCTTTAAGCTGGTGGATGACTAAGGCTGAATCTCCAAAGACTTCTAGTATCTTGACCTTGAATTCAAGAGCTGTTAGTATTCCCATCGCACATGCTTCATATTCTGCCATATTATTTGTGCAATCAAAATCTAGTCTTGCATTAAACGGGATAGTTTGACCTTCAGGAGAAATCAATATTGCACCAATTTCGTGCCCTAATGTGTTAGATGCTTCATTAAACAACAAAGTCCATTTTTCTTCGTTTATTATTCTTCTTTCTTCAAACAATGACAATATGTTCTCGTCTGAGAATTCGTGTTGTATTGACTGATAATGTTTTATGGGATTATGGGCCAAGAGCTCTACTATAACACTTCCTTTACACTAGTGTAAAATGGGCTTTTTACGACAGTTATTTTGGACTTTTTACGTCACCTATAAGACTGACATTAAAACAGGAGATGTAAATTCATGTCAGTTATCGAGACCCGACGTTAATCTACGTTGCATATATCACTAAACAAACATAAAAGACTTCAAAAATTTAAAAAATTGGACGAAATTTATGTCGCATATATGAATGTGCAACATAAATTTACATCGCACATACACATGCACGACGTAAATTTTTTCCTTTTTTTTAATATTAGATTTATTTTGTCTTACAACCAAAACCTGCAAACATATACTATAACCAAACAATCCAGAGGTTCAAGTTTCTTTAGGTAGTAAATAAAAAATATAATATCATATATCATTCAAACTACAAAAGTTAAATTAATACACCATAGTACAAACTACATAATAAAATAATATAATACAAACAATATACTAAAAGCTATTACAAACTAAAAGTTAGTACAAACTAAGCTACCTAAACTACATAATACACACAATATAATACCAACAATAACCTATAAACTAAGTACTAGAATTGTTAAACGAAAAACCTTACTCATTGTTCTCTAATTTGTGTGATATCATGTTCTGACAATGGAGATAAATCTTGAATACCTGAAACATTAATTTGACTCTTGTAAACACTCAACACGCATAAAGTTAAATAAACTTAACTAATGTTGAAAGCAATTACTTCCGTCCAAGAATCAGTTATACCCGCACAAACTATGACTCTCATCCAATACATGACATAGTAACCAGATTCAAATACATGGAATATCAATTTGACTCCTATTAACATACACACAAAAGTAAATAAACTTAACAAATGTTGAAAGTAATTACCTCTGTCAAAGAATTATTTATACCCGCACAAACTTTTGTCTATTATAGGTTCTTAGGATCATATTTTGGAAAAACTGTTAGTACAAATCTCCTTTGAGTATTTGCCCCCTCTTCTTCGCCTTTTTCTCTTCGTTTTGATATGTTGTGCGTCCAAATCCGACATCCCAGTCAAAAGTTATCTTACTTCGAACATTTTCCATTTTCTTTATCATAAAACCCTAAACCTAAACCCCCAATAAACACATAAACGGATAATCACAATCTAGTGGAGACATTCATGTAATAATGTGATTGAGATCTCCAAAAACAATCACGGATTCAATTTCAACATATAACAGGAGACATAGAAGACTAACCTCGAGTATACACCAAAATGATTTAAAACTCGAATCCAATCGAGGAGAAACATCAAATTCGAAAAATGGGACACAATGTTGATGTTTTTCACAGTCAAAATGGTGTGAAAAAGGTCGTTGTCATCATTGTTCTAAAAAATCCTTCCTGCTCAAGATGAGGGAGTGGCGTTGGAACAGAATAAAATCCAAGTTTTACGTCGCACCTAAAAGGAGGTCTTCTATGTCACATAATTTTGGGTGCGATGTAAAAATTGGACTAGTTTTTACGTCACATTCAAAAGGATGTGACGTAAAAGACTCTTTTTACGTTGCACCCTTATTGGTGTGACGTAAAAGAGGTCTTTTACGTAACCTCCTTTTAGGTGCGACGTAAAAGTCCCACCTCATATTTACAAAATTACCACCGTATTTTTTTTAAGTCGGATATTTTTGGATGCGATGAGAATTGGGTGACGTAAAAGGCCCTTTTTGTACTAGTGTTAATAGCCTTTTGTGTTACATAAGTAATACCATACTCTGATAGTAACACTTGCCATCGAGAAATTCGACTTGTGAGGGCAGGTTTCTCAAAGACATACTTGATTGGATCTATTTTGGAAACTAACCAGGTAGTGTGACACAACATGTATTGTCTCAATCTATGAGTAACTCATGCTAAAACACATCATGTTCGCTCCAATAAAGAATATCTCATTTCAAAAACTGTGAATTTCTTGCTCAAATAGTAGATGGCGTATTCTTTCTTACCGAACTCATCATGTTGCCATAACATACACCCCATAGACTCACCAAGTACTATTAAGTACAAAAATAAGAGGTCTCCTTTGCACCAGGGGCACCAAGATAAGAGGTTTTTGCAGGTACTGTTTGATTTTCTCAAAAGCCTTTTGACAATCCTCATTCCATTGCATTGTTTGATTCTTTTGTAATAATTTGAAAATGGGATTATAGGTAGCGGTAAACTGAGATATAACTCAATGTAATTTAATCTTCTTAAGAAACCACGAATCTCTTTTTCTGTACAAGGGGCTGACATGTCAACAATTGCTTGAACTTTATCAGGATCAACCTCTATGTCCTTTTCACTCACCACAAATCCTAATAATTTTCCTGACTTTACACCAAAGGTACACTTAGTCGGATTCAAGGGAAGTTTATACTTCTTGAAATAATCAAACAACTTTTGTAAATCATTAATGTGCTCTTTCTCTGTTCTTGACTTTGATATCATATCATCAACATATATCTCGATTTCTTTGTGCATCATGTCATGAAATAAAGTAACCACTGCCCTTTGATATGTTGCCTCAACATTTTTCAATCCAAATGGCATTACCTTATAGCAAAATGTCCCTCATGGTGTGATGAATGTGGTTTTTCTCAATATCTTTAGGTGACATTTTAATTTGATTATACCTGGAGAAACCATTCATAAAGGAGAAAAATGAGTATTTCGCAATATTGTCGACCAACATGTCTATGTGAGGTAACAGAAAATCATATTTAGGACTTGCCCTATTCAAGTCTCGATAATCAACACACATCCTCACTACGAGGAATCCAACATCGAGTTGCTTCTTGACTTCTTCCTTAATCTTCAATGATACTTCTAGTTTCATTTGTTTCAACTTTGGTTTTACTAGTGGACATTCTGGCTTTAATGGTAATTTATGGTCAACTATGTCATGATCCAGACCAGACATATCTTGGTATGACCATGCAAACAAGTCAACATAATCAGATAAAAGTTTAAGTAGTTGATCTCTCTTTTCTCCCTTTATTGCAGTGCCAACTTTGACCTCTTTCTTATCAACTTCTTCTCTGTGAGGTTGCATTATTTTATTCTCTTGTTCCACCAATCTCTTTATCTCTAGGGGAGTTTCCAAATCATCATAGTTTTCATCGGCCTCATAAATGGGATGATCAAAATTGTAGCATGAGGTAGTAACATTGTCATTTTCAATGTGGTTATTTTCATATCTGCAATTGGTATTAACATGAAATAAATGAAGAGGAAAAATAAAGGAATATTGGAAAGGAAAAGGATTGATTATAAGAGATACGGGTAGTTAAAAACATATTTCATTCATTTGTCATATACCAAAAAAAGGTTATCTGAAGGGTAGTACAAAATATTAAGCATAATGTTAAAGTCTGCATTACAATTACTTTGAATTAAAAATCATGGGGCATTCGACAATCTTCAAATTGCAAAACTCATCAGGTGAGTCACAAGAATATACCAAATTTGTAAAATTATCAACATTTTGATCTTCACCAGTCATGGCTACTTCCTCTGTATGCTCTAGCCCTCCATGTCGAAAACTCTAATAAAGGCCGCAAATGGGAATTCTCTTGATTTTTGGCTCTCGATTGTCCAATCGAGCTAACCTTTTCTCCATCTTCTCTTTTGCCAACCTTCTTTTGTCAGCCACAATGGGTTTATAGGCCAAACCACACCTATTTTTATTTTCTGGTAGCTCTAACAGCTTTGCAAGTCCAGTTAAGTGTTTCCCTAATCCCCTTCCCAATGTACATCCCTCTTTCATCATCACTTTGACTATCATCATCTATGTCCTTAAGAAGTGTTGGTTCCTAGCTAATGATTCTACGTAGGCAGTATCGATTACTTCTAGGGACTGAAAAGAGGTTTCAAGAACTTCCTCTTCTACTTCAATATAACGAGTAGATGTAGGGCAATTCACTAACACATCTTCTTCACCAGAGATTATCATAAGTTTGTCATCTGCCACAAACTTCAACTTTTGGTGTAAAGTTGAAGGCACCACTCCAGCTGAGTGCATCCATGGTCTCCCTAACAAACAACTATTTGCTGGCCTGATATCCATAACTTGAAAAGTTATCTCAAAAGTGAAAGGACCAACTTGAATGGGAATATCAATTTCCCCCATAACCTCCCTGCGAGAACCATCAAAAGCTCTCACAATCATAGAGCTTGGTTTCATATGAGTTCCATCATAAGACAATCGATCTAACATATATTTGGGCATCACATTCAACAAAGATCCATTGTTAATCAAAACTCTAGCTATAATGTGATACATACATTTTACTGAGATATGCAAAGCTTTATTATGTTCTCTTCCATCAATACGAATTTCATCATCAGTGAAGGTAAGGTAATTATTAGCAGTGATGTTGCTAATGATACCTCCAAAGTTGTCCAGTGTGATGTCATGGACCACATGTGCGTCATTCAAGATCCTCATTAATAATTTCCTATGACTTTTAGAATTCATTAACAAAATTAGAAGGGATATCCTTGTCGGAGTATGATTCAATTGGTCAACAAGTTTGTACTCAGTCTGTCGAAGGAACTTGAGAAACTCAGTGGCTTCATCATTCAATTTTGTATCTTCTTTTCCATGAGAAACCTTATAGTCAGTGAACTCCTTTTCTTTTTCAGACTCCCTTTTCTCAGCTTTCTTCTCCTTTGTTGACGAATTCTTTGTTACTTCTTCTTTCCTTAAGTTCTCAGCAGTATATATTCTTCATTTGCGCGTTATGTCACCTATTCTTGCAATATTTTCAATGTGAGAGTCTTCTTCCCCTCCTCCATTAGTATGAATATTCACATCATACTTACATGGTACTGCTTTGCTATCTTTATAAGGGAAAGGAGTAAGAACTTGCACAATAATAGGCTTGAGTGTTGGAGATGGACAAGGTGACACATTTTTAGAAAAATGAATTATCAATTGTTTAAGGAGATTAACACCTCATATTTCTTCTAGATGAGTCATCAACACAACATCGTCTCTAGAGTAGCAACTTATTTGCACCAAGTTTGAGTCCATTAATTCTTGTAACAAATGTTTGAACTCGTTAACTAGATATTTGCCCTTAAGATGAGAACCACCTGCTCCTTCTTTAAAGGTTTGACTTTTGATCAACTTCAAATTGCGTAATTCCAAAAAGATGATGTTTAAGAGAGTTTTGACTTCTTCCACTTTCCTGATAAGTTAATTAGGTTATTCATCAATGACATTTACAGTTGCACCTCTATGACCTAGAAGCGGATTATTAGCAACATTGAGACTTTCCTCCTTGAAACTTAACAATCCTTCGTCGATTAAGTCTTGTACTTTATGTTTCAAAACCCAACATCTCTTTATTGAGTGTCCAATACTACCAGCGTGATAATCATAGTTAGCATTTGGATCATAACCTTTTGGATATAGTGGTTCAACCAATTTTAAAGGAAAATGAACAAATAAGAAATTGCTAACCAAATGTGGGAGGAGTTTAGTATAAGTCATAAGGATGATAACGAGTGTTCTTCGTTGATTACTTGCCTGCTTTTAGGTAGTACTCACATTCTGGTAAGGGGAGGTTAGTTGGCTTGTTTGATGGATTAAAGGTGGTGGAACTCTAGTGGGGGTGGTCGATAGATCATTCTAGGTTGGAAAGGTTGTTGATAAGGTGGGTGAGAAATTGTTGATACATGAGGATTGTACATGTAATGAGATCGATAATTTGGCATGAAAGGAGCGATATTAGACATGAATGGTGCTGACATGATGGCATTGGTTTCTCCTCCCTTTTTCTTGTCGGTAGGAGTTAAGGATTTCTTCACAGTTGTTGATCCAGTTGTTGTGTGAGTAATTTTTTCACTTCTTACTCTCATTTTAACTCTTTCTCCAATGACGACCAAGTCAGAGAAATTTGATGATACGTTTCCAATCATCCTATCATAGAAAGGTGATTGGAGTGTATCAATAAACATCGTGACCATTTCCTTTTTAGGAAAAACAGGTTGAACCTGAGCAGCCATCCCTCTCCAATGTTGTGCATACTCTTTAAATGTTTCGCCTTTGTTGAATTATTGGCAAGCGTACCAAAATTATCAATCACAGTATAGTATTTCGATTAAATAAAAGTCGATCCCACGAGGAATGGTTTCAATGGAAATTTCTAATTATATGCTTACTAAGTAGATTAAAACAGAATGAGATTTGCATAAAGAGTTGAATTGAAATTAAATGACAAAGAACTGTAAATTGTTGATAAAATATCAATTAAAGGCACCTAGGATTGATTTCCTTCCTTATCTCTCTTTCATAATGACTATGTCAATTAAGAACGTCAATTAACCTAACAACGTTGATGTCACCTACTCAAATCATCCATGTTGATTCCTCACACATGAAATTCATAAGAAAACCTAATAAATGTTGATTCCTCACACAATTAAGAGATTTTCCAGCATTAGGTTTAGGGTGTTAAGCAATTGATACATTCATTCCAATCCTGGCAATTAACGTAACAAATATTCTTACCGTGATCTAGGGTTCAAGATATATTTTCCAATCATACCCCAAACATCAAGAATAAATCATTCCAAAGCACAAAGGATAAGAATAACAACATCAAAACATAGATTAATATCTCAAAATATCAACCATGATACAAAAGAGTTCAAAGGAAGTGCACCCAATCCCAAGAGAATGAAGTTAGTCACTCATGTTGGCCATTACAATGCTCTAAATGTGAAAGAAGTGGAGAATTGATGAAGATCGGATGAAACCCTAACAGTAATCACGCCTCTTCTTCTCCAAAACTGCTTCCTTTCTCAAAACACATCTTATCTTTTTATAAGAGAATTTTGGTTGGGTCTCGCTTCATTCATTCGCTTAAGCGTTCTTCTTTCTTTTATTTTTTTTTTAATTATTTCACAATTATGATCTTTGCTCTTGTATCAAGGTATTCTCAAATTCATCCTATATTGGGAGAAAAATATATTAGAATTAGCATAAGTTAAGTGGTTTCATAATAATTAAATGCATAATTATATCAACTTTTTACCACTTAACAACTCTCCCCAACCTAGAATCTTGTTTGTCCTAAGCAAAGTAATTTTTCCAAAACAAAACCATCGTCTATTATCTCTTTCTCTTCCAGAACCACAACATAAAAATTTTTCAAAGGTGATGCTCACAACTCCAAATGAAAATAGAACACATAAGCATTCAAGTTATAGAAACTAACAAAGAATAATTAGTCATCAACTATCCTCAGAGAAGCATGATCTCTCAAATAGAGTTATATATAATCATCTCTAATTCTCACAGGTAAGTGTTTATCTCATTCAATCACTTCATTTAGACAATCCAATATTGATAATCATCTTCAAGCAATCAACATTTGTTAAGCAAGACTTAAATCAAAAGGTCTTTTGAGGCTTGTAATGAGGCTGGGTTAAGAAATAATTATTGGTTTTTTTGGGATATACAAAAGTATTTGAGAAATTCAACTCATATGAATGATTCTTGATTAACAATTCCTCAAGTCAGGTTTCAAACTTTATGCTTTTGTTCCTAACACAATGATAGTGAGTTAATAATCTTACAAGTTATTATTCCCCCCTTTTGACTTTTTTTTCATGTTTTTGCATGTATCCTTTTTGGCTTTGCCATAATTTTTAAGCTTTACTTTTCCTTTTCCTTTTCCTTTACACCTTTTTTTTTTAAGAATAACACCCTAATAATACCCGTAGGACAACAATAGCAGTACCCAACAATAAGAAAAAATAATAACATTTATATTCATTTCCTTTCTCAAATATAAGAAGGTAGATATATAGTGTTTAAGCTTAGGGGTTCTGTTTAAGAACAATATTATTTTTGGTTCAGAAGGGGTTCAAATGGATATCCTATAATTAATGCAAGGTTGGCTATTTAGCTCTGGTTTATATCCACTACAAAGAAAAAAATGTCTTTATCATTTTCAAGTCTCGCTAACATGTAATCACATCAAAGAATCAACCAATATCAGTTATCATCATAAAGTGTTGACACTCAATTTGAACTGTTTGTGGTACTCTACTCACCTGGGTTTTGGCTAGCTTCTCCAATTCAGTTAATTCCTAATTCTCCTCATCAATTCCTTTTCACTATCATACTCATCATCCCAAAATCACTTGTCATTAGAGCAATGAAAATGGTTTTCTTCAAGTTCCAGATTTGAATTAGACAATAACAATAATTTTATAATTGGCTCTAATCCAAATTGTATGGGACAACAATTTAATCACGTCAATTTAAAATATTCACCATATTAAGTGTCAATTCACATATTCAAAACAAAACAATTTAAAATAAAAAAAAACTTAAAAACATCAAAATAACAAAACAAATAACTTAACACACAAAAAAAAAACTTAAAACTTAAATTAAATTGTTGCCTCCCTTTTATTCTTCTTCACTTGCTGATTCTCCTTCTTCTTCTTGTGCCTCCGCCTCAACTGCAAACTTTCTCACCCCCTCTAGGAAAAGTTGGACTGTCCCTAGGCCATTGAAGTAAGACTTTAAAGTCTTGAGGAGAAGTTCACTGTGTACCTGGAGCAATCTTGCAAAGAAAAAACCTAAGGAAGAAAAATGCAAAAAAAACTTAAACTGCAAAAAGAGAAAAAAAAATTCAAAACATTGGGTTGCCTCCCAAGAGCGCTTGTTTAACGTCTTCAGCTTGACACCTATTTGCTTTAGGGCTCATGCAGGTGAGTGATCAAGGTGATCTATACGCATTCTCCATCCCTTGATTATCTTTGTGAGAATGAATTTATTCTTTTTATTGCGAATAACCTTACGACTATCAGAGATTGGATAAATCATACTTGCTTCAGGAGGTTTTAGTACCTCTCTTTGAACAACTTCCTTCATAGTCAGATTAAGATGTCTTTGGAGTTTTGCAACAGGCTTGTAATCTTGTTTTTCAATTAAGATGGGTAATTCCTCCAAAGTATCTATTCTAAGGCAATCTTTCTTGTCTTCCGGTTGTTGTACAACTTCAAACAAATTAAAATTAACTTTATCATCATCACTTCTAATTTTCAACTTGCCCATGTCAACATCTACAATTACTTTTGTTGTCTTCATGAAAGGTCTTCCCAGTATAAGAGGAACTTCAGTGTCTTCCTTCATATCCATCACAACAAAATAACTGGAAACATAAATTTATCAACTCTGACCAAAACATCCTCCACCACACCATAAGGGAATTTTAGAGATCTGTCAGCTAACTGCAGTGTCATTCTTGTAGGCTTTACTTCCAAGTCTCCTATTCTTTTAAGCATAGACAAATGCATTAGATTTATACTAGCACCCAAATCAAGTAATGTCTTACCTACTTGTAACGTTCTAATTGTGACTGGTATAGTGAAACTGCCAGATCCTTAGACTTTTGAGGTAATGATTTATGAATTATAACGTTGCATCCTGCTTCTAACTTCATTGTTTCTGCAGTAAATATCCTTTTCTTAGTTAACAACTCTTTCATGAATTTTGCATAAGTCGGCATCTACTCCATAGCTTCCATCAATGGAATATTAATCTGTAAATGCTTGAAAATATTCATGAATCTTGCAAACTGTTATTGGCAAGCGTACCAAAATTATCAATCGCAGTATAGTATTTCGATTAAATAAAAGTTTATCCCACGAGGAACGGTTTCAATGGAAATTCTCAATTATATGTTTACTAAGTATATTAAAACAGAATGAATTTTGCATAAAGAGTTGAATTGAAATTAAATGACAAAGAACTGTAAATTGTTGAGAAAATATCAATTAAAGGCACTTAGGATTGGTTTCCTTCCTTATCCCTCTTTTGTAATGACTATGTCAATTAAGAACGTCAATTAACCTAACAATGTTGATGCCACCTACTCAAATCATCCATGTTGATTCCTCACACATGAAATTCATAAGAAAACCTAATAAATGTTGATTCCTCACATAATTAAGAGATTTTTCAGCATTAGGTTTAGGGTGTTAAGCAATTGATACATTCATTTCATTCTTGGCAATTAACGTAACAAATATTCTTACCGTGATCTAGGGTTCAAGATATATTTTACAATCATACCCCAAACATAAAAAATAAATCATTCATGTCGCCGCCGTCAAAAAGAGGCGGTCGGAGCGACGCGATGATTCCGACTTTCCTATTTTTTGCGTTTTTATGGGTGAGGTTACAACGCCTTTAGGTTGTCCGATAACTGGGCTGAACTTAGGGGCGAGGTTTTTGAAAAGGTGTTCTTAGGTTGTCCGATAACCGGGCTAACCTAAGAACTAGTTTGAAGGGGTTCTTATGGAGTCGCCACCGATGTTTTTACCGAAAACATCGAAAAAGGAGGAAAAAAACGTTGGTTTTTCGAAAAACCAACTTTGGTCGTTAAAACCAGAGTTGGGTAAGGGAATTAGTTACGTGTAAAGGAAGTGTTAGTTCCCTTACGACGCCCCTTTTGGGTTCCCTATGATAGGCCAGCTATTTTATAAATGAACTTTTGAAAAGACGTTTTTACCCTTCTTATTTGCGGAATTAAAATAATGACTACATGACCCTAATGTCTATTACGCAATTTAATCATAAAAATAAAGACAGTAAAGGAGAGGGAGAGAATGAAGAAACCTCTGAGACAAGCTTTTGATTAATTTTCTTGAAAGTATGGTGCGTTTTGGCAGCCCTTCGCTCTTACAACGCCGAAAACTCTCTCGAAATGCTATAAAAAGCTCTCTAAGACTCTCATAAACTCCGGAAATGCTTTAGAGGGACTCTAGGAAGAGAATTTGAAGAAATTGTAGAAGGGAAAGTGGAAGAACTGTGTGAAATGAGGGGGGGAACGCTCATTATTTATAGGGATTCGCGCTTGTCAGGTCGAGACGGTCGTTTCGCCATTCGGGACGGCGATCTCGACTTGCAAAAGTGGCGAGACCGCCGTCTCGTTTGGCGAGACGGCAGTATCGACTTTTCCAGTGACAAGAAGGCCTTCTCACCAAACGGGAAGGGGGTCTCGCCATTGACAAGTGGTGAGACGGCCGTCTCGCCAAACGAGATGGCGGTCTCGACTTGCGTCAATGGCGAGATGGCGGTCCCGAAAAGCGAGATGGCAGTCTCGACCCCTGAAGGCGAAAATCCTAATTTTTATACAGAAAATCCTTCCTATCTTAATATGGGGCCTAATAGTCTCTCCTAGTGGCTTCTTAGGCTTCGTTCATCTTCGAATAGGAGGTCTTCTGTTCTTATTTTGAGGTCGGGTAAGATTTAAGGTCTACAATTCCAAAGTACAAAGGATAAGAATAACAACATTAAACATAGATTAATATCTCAAAATATCATCATGATACAAAAGAGTTCAAAGGAAGTGCACTCAATCCCAAGAGAATGAAGTTACTAACTCATGTTGGCCATTACAATGCTCTAAATGTGAAAGAAGTGGAGAATTGATGAAGATCGGACGAAATCCTAGTAGTAGTCGCGCCTCTTCTTCTCTAAAACTACTTGATTTTCTCAAAATACATCTTCTCTTTTTGTAGGAAAAATTTGGGCTTTTGGACTTCGTGTCTTTCGCTCGAGCGAGAACTTTCGCTCAAGCGAAAGTTACCTGTTTTCGCTCAAGCGACAAAATGCTTGCTTGAGCGAGTGAATTCCAGAGAAGAATAACTAACATTCGCTCAAGTAAATCTTGTGTCGCTTGAGCGACTGACTTCCAGAGAAGAATACCTGATATTCGCTCAAGCGAGAGTCCATCCCGCTCGAGCGACTTCCATGCTGAAAATCTTCTTCCTTCTTCCAGTTTTACTCCAATTATGCTGACAATTATGCTCCTTACTCTTGTATCACGGTATTCTCGAATTCATCCTATATTGGGAGAAAAATAGATTAGAATTAGCATAAGTTAAGTGATTTCATAACAATTAAAGGCATAATTATATCAACTTTTTATCACTTAACAGTTTTCTCTTTTCACCATATTTTGTAATTAAGTCTTGTCAGGTGTCATATCCATATTATACTTGTATTGTTTCAAAAAGGCTTCTGCCAAATCTTTCCATGTATGTATCCCTCCTTGCTCTAGATTCATGTACCAGTTTAAGGTGGCTCCCATAAGGTTCTCTTGAAAGAAATGAATCAAAAGTTTTTCATCATGTGCACATGAAGCCATCTTTCTACAATACATTGTGAGATGACTCTTCAGGCAAGTGTTTCCCTTATACTTATCAAATTCGAGAATTTTGAATTTGGGAGGAATCATGAAACCAAACACAACTCAACGACATCAAATCCATAAAAATCAAATCCTTCAATAGCCCTTAATCTTTCTTCTAAGAACTGTAACTTGTCTTTGGATTGGTTGTCATCAGGTTGTTTGGGATGGATCATAATGGTTGGTGTTGGGTCAGAGTTTTGGTGATTTGAATAACCTTCAAAGTGAGGTACAAGAATGGAGGGTTGATGTGGGGTTTGTGTGTCATGAGTAGCAAGGTGAGGATCTTGAGTTTGTGCTTGGGCTGATGCAAGACCATTATTGATCGTAGGAGGGGTATGACCAACAGTAGGACCATAGGAAGGGTTTAAATCAGAAGCATGATTGTTAACTTCTAAAATATTAGTGGCTAGGGGTGGTGTATAGCCTGGTGGAAGACCATATGGAGGAAATGGAATATTGACATTGGCTTGAGTTGGTGGAGTAAATCCAGGAGGATGAGAAGGGGTATTTTGAGGTCTTTTCTGAGGAATTCCCATTAACCTCCTTTAGTGATCGCAACATCTCCAAGATCTGATTCATTTGCTCCTTCATTTGCATAAATTCTCCTTTTAGTTCCTCATGTTGTTGTTCTGAGTCATCTACAACTCCCTCCTTGATCTTAGTTTTAGCACGTGTCCCGTAAGGGTGTCGTAGGAGTGCTTTTTTTGCTTGATTAATTATTGTTCTGTTGATTGTTAAAAGAATAAGGTGAGCATTGCATGAAATGAGAATGTTCCAATGTAGTTGTTTATTATTATTTTATTTTAGTGATGATATTGTTGGAGAATCATAAACATTTAAAATTGATCATGAGTATTGAAAGTTTGTTAAGTGGTAAAAAGTTGATATAATTATGCCTTGAATTGTTATGAAACCACTTAACTTATGTTAATTTTAATCTATTTTTCTCCCAATATAGGATGAATTCGAGAATACCTTGATACAAGAGTAAGGAGTATAATTGTGAAGTAATTGAAGAAAAATTGAAAGAAAGAAAAACGCTTAAGCAAATGAATGATGCGAGGCCCGACCCAAATTCTCTTATAAAAAGATAATATGTGTTTTGAGAAAGGAGGAGTTTTGGAGAAGAAGAGGCGCGACTACTGCTAGGGTTTCGTCCAATCTTCATCAATTCTTTACTTCTTCCTCATTTGGAGCATTGTAATGGCCAACATGAGTGACTAACTTCATTCTCTTGGGATTTGGTGCACTTCCTTTGAACTCTTTTGTATCATGGTGATATTTTGAGATATTAATCTATGCTTTGATGTTGTTATTATTATCATTTATGCTTTAGAATGATTTATTCTTGATGTTTGGGGTATGATTGGAAAATATATCTTGAACCCTAGATCATGGTAAGAATATTTGTTACGTTAATTGCCAGGAATTGAATGAATGTATCAATTGCTTAACACCTTAACCCTAATACTGGAAAATCTCTTAATTGTGTGAGGAATCAACATTTATTAGGTTTTCTTATGAATTTCATGTGTGAGGAATCAACATGGATGATTTGAGTAGGTGGCATCAAAATTGTTAGGTTAATTAACGTTCTTAATTGAAATAGTCATTATAAAAGAGGAATAAGGAAGGAAGTCAATCCTAAGTGCCTTTAATTGATATTTTCTCAACAATTTATAGTTCTTTGTCATTCAATTTCAATTCAACTCTTTATGCAAATCTCATTCTGTTTTAATATACTTAGTAAGCATATAATTGGGAATTTCCATTGAAATCATTCCTTGTGGGATCGACTTTTATTTAATCGAAATACTATACTGCGATTGATAATTTTGGTACGCTTGCCAATAATTCAACAAGTATTTCTGGTGCCGTTGCCGGAGAACGGTGTTCTTTGAGAATTCTTTGTTTAGCTTATTGAGTATTTTATTTTTATTTTTATTTCTGTTTTTGTTTTATTTTTCAGTTTTAGTTTTACTTAATTATTGTCTTGTGCTAATCTTTGTTTGAGTTACTCTTTTGATTTATGTGTTTAAGAGGACAGGTATCTTCAAAGCAATTAGAATTTAATCCGGAGATTGAAAAAACAACTCGGAGGAACCGCGGTAGAAGAAGGGAAAATCAAGAACAAGCCACAAGAGAATCTGCTAATTCTTCTTCCACACTTGATTTACCAGACCCAATTATAGAAGATATGACAGAAGACGGAGTAAATCTGAATCTAAATCCAAATCCAAATATAAATCCAACTCAAAATCCGGATTCAAATCCACCTAGAAGAACTCTCAGAAACTATTAGATGAATCCAGATTTCTGTTAATATGCAGCAAGGTCCAAGACACTTTTCCAGCATTGTTATACCGGACGATCAAATATTGCAGATGAATCCAACTTTCGTAAGCCTGATTAGTGCTCATCAATTCACTGGATTGGATCATGAAGACCCTTATATTCATTTGTCTACTTTTTATGAGTTGATTGGTACCATGAGATTTAGAGCAGCAAATCTTAAATCTGCATATTTGAGATTATTTCCTTTTTCTTTGGCAGGTAGGGCAAAGGAGTGGTTGAAGACACATCCTAATCAGAGTTTGACTAATTGGAGTAGTGTAGAAGAGAAGTTTCTGAACAGATTTTTCCCACCATCCCACTTCATCAAAGTAAAATCTAACATCACTTCTTTCAGACAAGGAGCAGATGAATATTTTTATGAAGCATGTGAGAAATTTAAATCACTGTTGAGAAGATGCCTAAATCATGGATTTGAAGACATTGCTCAATTGAATATTTTTTATTTTGGCATGCGACCTGATACAAAGATGCTATTAGATACTACAACAGGAGGATCCATGCTAGATGCAGAAATTGAACATGCTACAAGAATTATTGATGCATTGGCCTTTACAGACTAACAGACCCAACATGATAGACATCCAGCTCAAAAGAAAGGAATGTTAGAGCTTAACACTTCAGATGCTATGCTAGCTCAAAATAAAATCCTGACTAAACAGATGGAAGCATTGACTCAACAAATAGCGAAGCTATCTCAACAAATACATGTTATTCAAGCTTCTCCTGATCAACAATTCATGAAATGTGACTTGTGTGGAGGTGATAATTCAAATGAGCAATGTTCTTATCAAGGCAACATTCAACAAGAAGAAGCTAATTATATGGGTGCTCAAGGTAGTAGTCAAGGCAGATAAGGTAATTTCCCTAATTCCAACAATTATCAGAATAATTTTGCACAAGGATGGAGAGGGAATCAGAATCAGAATCAGAATAAGAATTTTGGGTGAAAACAAGGTGTTAGCTCATCTACTAGACAACCTACATTTCAACAACAGTCATATCAACAACCTCCATATCAATAGCAACAACAACATTATCCTTCAATGTCTGACAGAATGAGTAAATTGGAGGATACGTTATAAAAATTCATGCAAAGCACTATGGCTAATCAGAAAAATATTGAGGCTTCATTCAGAAATTTAGAAACCCAGATGGGCCAATTGGCTAAACAATTATCTGAGTAGCAACAAGGAGGACATTTTTAGGTAACACACAAACCAACCCTAGGGAGCAATGCAATTCAATAACTACAAGAAGTGGAAAAGTTGTAGATAGGGGGATTAGTGACAATATAGTTGTTGAAAAAGAAGTTCTGGTAAAAGAAGATGAAGAGCAAGAAGAGGAGAGTAAGAAAGAAAGACAAAAGAAGAACAAAGAGGGAGAGAAAAAACAAAAAATAGAAAAAGGAGGGAGTAAAAAACCATTCGTAGAGAAATTACAGTATCCCAAGACTCCTTCACAGATAGATAAAGAAAGACAATGTGCAGGATTCATGGATATTTTCAAACAATTGCAAATTAATATACCATTTGTGAAAGTTATGGAAAAAATGCCAACATACGCCAAATTCATGAAAGAGCTCTTAACTAAGAAAAAAAGATTTACTGATGAAATAATAGAGTTAGAGGCAGGATGCAGTGCTATATTCCAAAAATCATTGCCTCAAAAGTCCAAGGACCCTGGAAGTTTCACTATACTAGTCACAATTGGTGAATTACCGGTGAAAAAATCATTACTTGATTTAGGGGCTAGTATAAACTTCATGCCATTATCTATGCTCAAAAGAATAGGAGACTTGGATGTTAGATCAACTAGAATGACTCTGCAACTAGCTGACCGATCAATAAAGATTCCTTATGGAGTAGCAGAACAGGTTTTAGTTAGAATGGATAAACTCATATTTCTTGTTGATTTTGTGATTATGGATATGGAGGAAAATGAGGAAGTCTCATTGATCCTGGGAAGGCCATTTATGAAGACTGTCAAAGTAATTATAGATGTTGACATGGGCAAGTTGAAAATTAGAAGTAGAGATGATGAAGTTAATTTTCATCTGTTTGAAGTTGTACACAATCGGAAGACAAAAAAAGATTGCCTCAGAATAGATTCTTTGGAGGAATTACCCATCTCAACTGAAAAACAAGATTACAAGCCTATTGCACAACCCCAAAGACATCTCAATCTGACTATGAAGGAAGTTGTTCAAAGAGAGGTACTGAAACCTCCTGAAGCAGGTATGATTTATCCAATCTCTGACAGTCGTAAGGTTATTCGCAATGAAAAGAATAAATTCATTCCAACAAGGATAGTCAAAGGATGGAGAATGCGTATAGATCACCTTGATCACTCACCTGCATGAACCCTAAAGCAAATAGGCGTCAAGCTGAAGACGTTAAACAAGCGCTCCTAGGAGGCAACCCAATGTTTTGAATTTTTTTTTTTTTCTCTTTTTGCAGTTTAAGTTTTTTGTGCATTTTTCTTCCTTAGGTTCTTTCTTTGCAAGATTGCTCCAGGTACACAGTGAACTTCTCCTCAAGACTTTAAAGTCTTACTTCAATGGCCTAGGGACAATCCAACTTTTCCGGGAGGGGGTGAGAAAGTCTGTAGCTGAGGCGGAGGCACAAGAAGAAGAAGGAGAATCAGCAAGTGAAGAAGAATAAAAGGGAGACAACAATTTAATTTAAGTTTAAGTTTTTTTTGGTGTGTTAAGTTATTTGATGTTTTTAAGTTTTTTTTATTATTATTATTTTAATTTGTTTTGTTTTGAATATTTGAATTGACACTTAATGTGGTGAATGTTTTAAATTTATATGATTAAATTGTTGTCCCATACAATTTGGATTAGAGCTAATTATAAAAGTATTGTTTATTGTCTAATTCAATTCTGGAACTTGAAGAAAACCTTTTAGATTGCTTCAATAACAAGTGATTTTGGGATCATGAGTATGATAGTGAAAAGGAATTGATGAGGAGAATTAGGAATTAACTGAATTGGAGAAGCTAGCCAAAACCCAGGTGAGTAAAGTACCAAAAACAGATAAATTGAGTGTCAACACTTTGTAATGATAACTGATATTGATTGATTCTTTGATGTGATTGCGTATTAGTAAGACTTGAAAATGATAAAGGCATTTTTTTTCTTTATAGTAGATATAACCCAGAACCAAATAGCCAACCCTGCATTAAGTATATGACATCCATTTGAACCCCTCCTGAGCCAAAAATAATATTGTTTCTTAAACAGAACCCAAGAGCCTAAAAACTATTTATCTACCTTCCTATATTTGAGAAAGGAAATGAGTATGAATGTTTTTATTTTTTCTATTGTTGGGGATTGCTATTGTTGTCCTACGAGTATTATGGGGTTGTTATTCTTAAAAAAAAAAAAAAAAAGGTGTAAAGGAAAAGGAAAAACAAAACTTAAAAATTGGCAAAGCCAAAAGGATACATGCAAAAGCATGAGAAAAAAAAAAGTCAAAAGGGGGGAATAATAACTTGTGAGATTATTAACTCATTATCATTGTGTTTGGAACAAAAGCATGAAGTTTGAAACCTGACTTGAGGAAAGGTTAATCAAGAATCATTCATATGAGTTAAATTTCTCAAATACTTTTGTATATCCCAGAAAAACCAATGATTCTTTCTTAGCTCAACCCCATTACAAGCCTCAAAAAACCTTTTGATTTAAGTCTTGCTTAACAAATGTTGATTGCTTGAAGATGATTATCAATATTGGATTGTCTAAGTGAAGTGATTGAATGAGATAAACACTTACCTGTGAGAATTAGAGATGATTATATATAACTCTATTTGAGAGATCATGCTTATCTGAGGATAGTTGAGGACTAATTATTCTTTGTTGGTTTCTGTAACTTGAATGTTTATGTGTTCTATTTTCATTTGGAGTTGTGAGCATCACCTCTGAAAATTTTTATGTTGTGGTTCTGGAAGAGAAAGAGATAATAGGTGATGGTTTTGTTTTGGAAAAATTACTTTGCTTGGGACAATCAAGATTCTAGGTTGGGGGGAGTTGTTAAGTGGTAAAAAGTTGATATAATTATGCCTTGAATTGTTATGAAACCACTTAACTTATGTTAATTCTAATATATTTTTCTCCCAATATAGGATGAATTCGAGAATACCTTGATACAAGAGTAAGGAGTATAATTGTGAAGTAATTGAAGAAAAATTGAAAGAAAGAAGAACGCTTAAGCGAATGAATGATGCGAGACCCGACCCAAATTCTCTTATAAAAAGATAATATGTATTTTGAGAAAGGAGGCAATTTTGGAGAAGAAGAGGCGCGACTACTGCTGGAAGCACTCTAACCCTAATGCTGGAAAATCTCTTAATTGTGTGAGGAGTCAACATTTATTAGGTTTTCTTATGAATTTCATGTGTGAGGAATCAACATGGATGATTTGAGTAGGTGGCATCAACATTGTTAGGTTAATTGATGTTCTTAATTGACATAGCCATTATAAAAGAGGGATAAGGAAGGAAGTCAATTGTAAGTGCCTTTAATTGATATTTTCTCAACAATTTACAGTTCTTTGTCATTTAATTTCAATTCAACTCTTTATGCAAAACCCATTCTGTTTTAATATACTTAGTAAGCATATAATTGGGAATTTCCATTGAAACCGTTCCTCATGGGATCGACTTTTATTTAATCGAAATACTATATTGTGATTGATAATTTTGGTACGCTTGCCAATAATTCAACAAAATTCATGATTTAGGATCAAGAAGTAGACAAGGCAATTTCATTACTATTCAATGAAAAGTACATTGTATCCAAATTTTCACATCTTCATCAACTACAACCATATGTTTCAAACTTTCTAACAACTCCTTACAATATTCAAGAAAATTATAGACTTCAACACGAGTAGAGAGCATATTTGTTACTCTGTCAACTTCCTTAAGATTTCTTGGGATCTCCATGATTGCTTGGTTGGTCATCCATGCTAACTTTAGATAACGATCTTTCCAAAACATGTTGTCATTCTCTAGCTCTTTGATATGATCCTTGTTTGAAGATTTGGCAAGTTCATCTTTCCAGAATGAAATTTCTGCCATGAGTTCTTCGATGAAGATTTCCTTTTCTTCAATGCATTCGACCAATTCTTGTATCTTTTGCTCTTCCTCTCTCCATTCATTCTCATGAGTTATTGTTGTACGTTCTACTTGTTATCTATGTCATCTTTCAATCTCTAACCGTTTTTCATATTCAGTCACTACTCTTTTCATTTGTTGTTGGAGGTCTTCAAATAACCTCCTCATCTTCTTTTCAGCAATCTTGACATTCTTCAGTTCTTCTTTTAGTTGCTACTTATCTGCTAATGCTTCATTCCTCTCTTGTCTCCTTAAACCAAGCTCTCTGTTTGCTACACCGAAATAATCTTGAATTTTTAGCTTGTATTTTTCTTCAGCTTTGACTTTGTCATTTGCCTCTTCTAATGATCTTTTCTTTCGAGAAATTTCATCTTGCGTTATCTTCAACTTGTGGTGAGACTCTATCAGTTCTTTTTCCAATCTTTTTCTTTCTTCTTCGGACTTTGTGAATGCTACTTTTAACTCTTCAAATTCTTCCATGTCCACTTGAGTTTGCACTTGGGTTTCTTCAATGATTGTATTAGAACTATGAAAGGGAAATTTGGCTTATTGAACTCTCTCTTTAAGCCAAAGACGGTAACTCTCACTAGAACCACAACTTCTTTTTCCCAATTCTTTTCCTTTCCTGACGATCTTTCCCCAAACATGATTCACTTTTTTTAGCATTTCTGGACTCAATTGATTCATCTCACACACAAATGATGTAATCGATTCTTCTGTTGGAGGTTTCAACATAGGATAACCTAATTGTCTCAAAACCAAAGATGGATTATAATTGATGCACCATTTAGTCCCCATAAGTGGTACATTAGGAAAACTTCCACAGTGGTAAATGATTTTCATCCACTTTGTTACAACTTGGATACCAACGAATGGACTTTTCACTGAGATTTGCTAAAAATTGTGCACACTCCTTACTAGTTTTATCTTTTACACAAGTCCATTTGACATCTGCAATAGGGGATGGTGAGTTGCATTTGTTAGAAAACACATGGATGGTGAGTCACATAAAGAGTAGTGGTAAACAACAAACTAACTTCTTTCTACGCTTTTCATAACAAAAATTGAGAGCAAAATAAGTATCTACTAGGACAGCCGATACTGGATTTTCTCCTCTATTTTGAAGAGCCAAAAACACATCTATAGCATAAAAATTTATGTAATCTTCAAGATGTGGAAAGAGAACAATTCCATAGTAGTGAGGACCAAAACTCCAGCCAAATCAATCCAATCATTCTCTTCGAATAAGGTTTTCATCATTTTCACTAAATAACTTCTTGGAAACCCATATATACCATTTCTGTTTAATTTTCACTAGTACAGAATCTACTTTTTACATCGGACTTTCTACATTGATTCTTAAAGAACCGATGTAGAAAGTGACGCGGTGACAATTTTGAAATTTTTTTAAGACTTTCTACATTGGTTCAGCTGGGAACCGATGTAGAAATTACTTTCTACATCGGTTCCTAGATGAACCAATGTGAAAAGTCTTTTTATTTTAAAAAATAATTAATAAAAATTTTAGACAGACTTTCTACATTTGTCTCCTTTACAGGCTCGTCTCCCCCCTGGGAACCTCCATTTTCACTCATTCTTCCCTTGCTCCTCATTTCCAGCCATTACCAAGACTCAACCTCCCAAATCCATTCTCCTGCCCCTTCACCACACAACATCAATCGTCCACCGCAAGCCAGTCACGCCCAGTTCAACCATCGGAACCCAACTCTGCCACTTCCAGCTATCCCCTCACCAAAACCTTCTTCGCCTACTTCTCTACCCCATCGCAGTCGCAAAAATCATTGTCCCTCCAATCTCCTTCCCCAATTGAATCCCTAACCTCTGTTTCCCTTCACCCATCCTCGCATCCCTCACTCTGCGAACCAAACTGCAGTAAATCAACCTCTATCGCCCAAGTTGGAATAGCTGCACCCTTAAACATAATTAGATTAATTTAAAATAATGTGAAAGCTACACACTTAAACCCTTTCACCAAGGTTGTAAGAATTGAACTAAGCATCTTAACTTTCACAGAAATTGTCCCTTTTGTCTTATAACTTGATCCCATGTCTTGTTTTTTTCAAGTACCCTAAATCAATCTTTAATGTTATGTTTATTATTCTCCAATACATCTATTTAATGCAAAAATAAGAATGAATGAGTATAAAATGATGTATGCAAATATGATATTGAAAAAAAAATATTAAGAAATTATTATGTTCTTAATATATAACATGGTAAAGTAATGAAAAAGAAAGAGTGGTGGATATGGATAAAGATGCCCCACAGTGTCTTAAGAGGTAATAGTATGTATCTTACAAGTCTACTGATTTTCTCTAGTAAGTGAGTCTTATCAAAGGTAATCAAACATCTTAAACTATATTGGTCTCTAGAGCTTAGTACTCATCTCGATTTGTGACTACAAATTGGAATTACATCCAAGGTGTAGGAATTTACGAAAGAGTCACGCTCTAGATAAGACTTTCATCATTACCAGATTGGAAGTACATCCAAAATGACACAAATAATTATCTTTCACTCTCTAGGATACACTCAGGCCCGGGTATAGGACCTCACTCATAATTGTGAACAGATGTGAGTGTAGTGTGTGAAGGGGCTAATCCTAAACTAATATGCAAAATAAACAAGAAGTCCGCAATAGGAACATGTCTTCTATTCTAGGATTTTATTGAAGTAGAGATATTTTATAATGAATCAATGAGGATAAAATAAACACTGCATCTAAAGCTAAAGAAAGAGGGATGTAACAAATAATAAAACATTTTTAGCCTATTTTTTTCATCTAATTATGATAGGCTTGACTCGATGTGTCCCAGTGGAGTCGCCATCTGTCGTAATCAATATCATGATTGGACGACAAAATTAGGTTTCTAAATGAAAGAAAAACAATTGAGTCGTCATCAATATTTATTTTAAGGAAAAATATCGGAAAAACCCTTCAAAAAGAAAAGAAAGTGGTCTACAAAATAAGGGTTGAGTTCGAGAGCCAATTATGTGTAAGGAATATATTAGCACCTTACAACATCTGTTCTAAAAAATGATTACCTTTAATTAGACATAAAAAATTTAAATATCTTAAAATTATCTATTTTATCTCTCAAACTTATAATGATTAAATGTTACTACTAAAAATAAAAAATTATATATTTTTATATTTTTAGCTTGACGGATATCATCTTCCTTCTCCTATGTATGCCAGGTGCAATGGAGAATCGGAGTAATATAGTTCTTTCTTACAAATATTTATGAATAATTTATTTTTGTTTATCTATTTATGTTGTTAAGTTAAATGTAGGTCAAAAATTATGTAATAATCAAATTAGAAGTACATCTAAAGTAATTATCATTTTTATAATTTGAATAACAATTAAATCGGAAGTGCATCCAAAATAATTTAAATGTTTAAATTATCGTACTTGTAATTTCTATTTAGATTTAAAATGTATATCTTTTTTAAATATTTTGTTATAATCAAGTTAAAAGTACATTTGAAGTGATTATTATTATTTTATATCAACCAAATTAGATTTGCATGCAAAATAGTTAAATTTTTATAAAATATTTTCTTACTACTCTAATAACAATAATATTGCATGTTTAATAGTACTCGAGAAAAAAAATGATAATTTAATTATCAATATATTAATAATGATATACTAATTTAAATTATTTTAAAAAAATTTAAAATTATCTTTATTCAAATAAATTAATAATAATAATAATAATAATACATTTTTCGTATTTGTAACTTATTTTGTTATGTTGGTGGCCTAGTGACTATGGCTGGTGCGGTGGTGGCGACGATGTTCGTGATGATTGATGGATTTGGTGGGGTCACGACTAAGGTTCTCGATGGAGATCGCGGTTGTAGTTCGCAAATCACAATGGAAGAGATGTAGTCAGAGTTGAGGGTGGAGAAGGGAATCAGAGCTTAGGGATGCAATTGGGGAAGGAGACTGAGAATGCTTCCGAATGGAGAAGGGATTTAAGGGAATTGCAGGGTTGAGGGTGAATGGCTTGTCGGGAACGGAGATGGTGAATGGTTCGGTTGGGCGTGGTGGCCAGTGTTTTTGTCGGGGCTGTGGAAGATGAAGGAGAATAGGGTTGGGTATATGAGTGAAAATGTGGGTACTGTGTGGGGTTCGGGTCTTAAGTGTTGGGTTATGACTGGTCGTGGCTCGCAGTGGTTGGTGACTAGGGTTTGGGATGAACGGGAGAGAATAAGTGAATTGGATGGAGAAGGGAAACGAAGTGGTACTGGTCGTGCGGGCTTAAGGCTGGTGCTCTGTGGTGGTCATGGTGAGTGGACGGAGGCTGAAGGTGGTGATGCAACGGTGGTAATGGTAAATGAGTTTTTTTTTTATAATTTTTATTAATCATTATAAAATATGTGCAATATATTTAGGTATACAACAAATACTTCAGGCTACAATTGAGAATTGGGACAAGATACAAGTACTAATACAAATTGAGAATTGGGACAAGATACAAGTACTAATACAAATTGGGAACCTGTTGATTGATTGTTGGTTGCCTCTATTTTCTTTGTATTATTGTCTCTGTTGAGATTGCCTATTATTGTTTTTGCAATTGCCTATTGCTATTTTTTATATTGCCTATTATTATTATTATTTTTGAGATTGCCTATTGCTGCTTTTGAGTTGAGTCCTTAAACTGTTAAGGGTTCTCTATGGTGGATGCCCTGTTTTTTTATATTCTTATTTTCATCTCAAAACCAAAAGTTTTTTCAAGCTCCTCCCTCCTCCATTTTTGACATCTCCTTCTCAATTTATACAGGCATTCTAACATGAAGCTAGAGCTTAGGGTGGTTGCTGGAGCTTAGGGTGGCTGTTGTAAGGTGGTTGCTGGAGTTGTAGGGTGCTATTTTTTTTTTATCTTTTTCATGTTTACATGTACAAAAGACACTTAATATTTATAAAGACACTGATGATTAATTAACAAAAAAAATTATAAAAACGAACATAACATTGACATTATTTAAGAGAAAGTAGATAAAAATATTTAATATACTGGGATATATCAAAGCATTCTTTGAATGAGATATAAAGACTGAAATCATTTAGCTTGTGATTTGATTGGGGTGGGTATGTGAGAAAGTGAATTTAAGGTGATTGTGGGATTGAGGGAAAAACAATAGATTTGAGTGGCTGAGCTGTAGGGTAACTGCTATCTTTTTATCTTTTTGGTGTTTACATGTATCAAAAGACACTTAATATTTATAAAGACATTGATGATTAATTAAAAAAAATTATAAAGACAAACCTAACATTGACATTATTTAAGAGAAAGTAGATAAAAATATTTAATATAGTGTTTTTGGGATATATCAAAGCATTCTTTGAATGAGATATAAAGACTGCAATCATTTAGCTTGTGATTTGATTGGGGTGGGTATGTGAGAAAGTGAATTTGAGGTGAGTGTGGGGTTGTTTGGTTTAAGGGAAAAACAATAGATTTGAGTGCATTTATGGAAGACGATGTGGTTAATAGGAGTGAATATAAAAAAAAATTAGTTTAATGATCAAAATATCTTTGTTATTGTAATGGATAAATTAAGTAGAAATGATAATTATATTATAATTGAATATAAGAATATTAATTAATTTATACTGTACATAATATTTAAATATATTAATATTATTTTATATATCAAGTATAATTAAAATTATTTTATATATTAATTATAAAATAGTTTTCGTTGTATTTTACATTATATATTAAAATTTTTGATATTTTGAAAGAATATTTAACAATAAAATTTTATTACCTTGATAATAATGTATAAGTTGTTGTACATTTTTCTAATTTTTTATTTTACATTAGATACAATAATTAACTAATATTGAAATATAATATAACGTTGCTATGCAATAATATTAAATAAAATAACATTTTAATTTCTAAGAAACATTAATTATAGTCATCCAAAAAAAATAAAGGCAAATATAGTATAATCACCCAACAAGTAAAGACAATTATAGTACAGTCATTCAACATGATAGATGTGTCGGAGATATCCTATGACAATTAAGATGGGTTATCACCGCTCATATGTTTCAACAAGTAATTCAACCATAAGTGTAAAAATGATCTCCTTATGAATGGGGCTTCTACAAATAAACTTATAACACTAAGGTGATTGTCCAAAATATTAAGTTCGTATAAAATTTGTTATATATCATATGCAAAATAATATCTTTGTTTGTTGGGTCTTGCCGACGATGAAAACATAATTCAAATTCTTAAAATATTTTATCTATGTAAACAAAAATATTTTATTTTAATTAATTATATCATGTTATGAATAATAATAATAATAAAATTTTGATTAAAATTTATATTGTATTAATTTTGTATGTTCTAAATAAATAATAATACCTTAACTTAAAATTAATTTAATTATCAAAAAAATTATACCCTCCATTCATTAATTTTTAACCTGTAAACCTATATTCTCTTTTTACACAGCAACAAATTTTCTTATAAATATAATTTTAAGATTTTTGACACCGTAACAATTTTTTTTATACATATAAATAATAATCTAAATTCTATTTGTATTTACTATTAATTGTATAATTTAATTACTGATTAGAGAATAATTATTTTTATGGACGGTTGATTTAATTATTTAATTCTTCATCCAATTAACTTCTAAATTTTAGGTACGGTTAATTATACAGTACATTGAATTTTTTTTTTTTTAAACCAATTAATCTTATACTAACATTCATGCTTACCTAAATCTACATAACTAATTTTTCATACTTACCGCACAATTTTTTTTTTCATATTTAACTTAACATACATGCCTAAAATCAACAAATATTATCTCAAACATATTTTGGCAATTGTATCCCTAAATTAGTACGTGCGTCTCCATATTCGATTATCAACAATGGCATAATCGATTATGGTACTAACCATAATTGATTATGGTACCATACATAATTGATTATGCTACTACACATAGTCAATTATGCAGTAAACATAATCGATTATGCAGTTCATCATAATCAATTACGCTTTTTAGTTTGCATGTTTATCAATGACGTTTCAATGTAACCAATTCGTTAATGAACAAAATAATTCAACAACAAACGCATGACACAACGAAATTTACATGTTAAATAACTCAAAGGAACAACAAATTGCATAATAAGAACAACAAATAACTTACTTGATGAAGTTGTTGGACCCCTGCAAATGTCTTCTTCTTCGTCTTTAAAATTAGAAAATGGATGCTAAGAATGGAGGATGAATGAAAGTACAATATATGTCGCTTCTTCCAAATAATTGTAACAACAATAGATTGAGCCAACAACAAATGCATGGCACAAGCAAAATAACAAATTAAATCAGTAAAACGAACAACAAATTGTATTTAACTACGAATGACAAAATGCTCATTGGAGTGAGTGGACACGAAGGAGATTAAAACACGGACGCCACTACAAACAAAATTAGAAATGACTTATGGGAATGGAGGAAGAATAAAATCACAACCTTCACTTGCGGGAATGACTGTAATTATGGGTAAAGAAGACATGGTTCACGAGATGTTATTCAACTTATGAATAATGGGTAAAGAAGACATGGTTCACGAGATGTTATTCAACTTATGAATAATGCAGGTCCATTGTCGTGCATGATCATGTACAGTATCACGTTGCATACTGCAATTATTTTTCAGCATGTCTTAACACTTGGTCTAAGCTCATTATTTGTGCAGAGATTCTATAAGATGTATGTGCGGTTCTACAAAAACATAAGATAAAGAAAAAATAATATAGTCATTTTGTCTAAATTTTATATATTTTTTCTTATAATAGAGGAGAGATATGTTGAAACTTTCTTCCTCTCATTTTCTCAAATCAACAGATGCAAACAAAAGTAAACACCCTCAAGTTTCCTTCTTTATTTCCTTGGCAACAATACATGAATGCAAATAAGGCTTAAAGGTTAAATCTTTTCATTAAGAGTATCTCTCTCACCGTATGTTTAAGGAATAAAGTTATAAGAAACATCGTATTAATAAAATATTGAGGATATTAAGCAAAAAAATTAATGATTTTTACAGTGTTTATGATTGTAATAGTAGTGTTTGAATGCAAAATTTGTGGTAAGTGGGAGTTATTGGGCCCTGAAAAAGAAGGGTGAGAAATAGAAAATAAGGGTTGTGTGAAGAATTTGCTATAAAAGGGATGGACAGCATCATCCATGGTCGATTCCGCAATCGTAGAATTGACAGTTTGACACAGCATATATACTGATGATACCCTCATTATCATTACAAAACATTTTACATCAAACAATATTCAACACTCACTCATTACCAACACATTAATCCGTACTTTTTTTTTTTCTCAACTTGCACATAACAGGTGGGGTTGTGTTGTGTTGTACACTGTAACACTGCTATCTTAATGCGTGAAACATGGTGTGGTAAAGTTAAAAATACTTTTCTTTTTTTCATGAACTCATATAAACCAAGTGAACACTTAATTTAATGAAGTTGGTGTGTGGAGGAAATAGTAATAAATGAAAATAACAATTCGACTGTAATTCCCTGCAAATTTGGCAGTTTTGAAATCCACGTTCTTAAATTAGTTTGCGTGGAAAAGCGAGAGAGTGGTCCTAACTCCCAACTCCCACTTGGAACCCAAATCATTTGCATAACCAAATTGCATGGAAAGTAGTAGTAACAAGGAACATAATCTACCTTCTCTTTATTTTTAAACTTTACAAAATAAATAAACAAAACAAAATACCTCAACTGAGGAAGCATTCAGGTCTCAAAGGGGCACCCCAAAAAGCATCAAAATCTCATACTCTACTCTATATTTTAAAAATACATATAAAAAAAAACATGGGAATTAATATATGTTAAAACCACAACCACATATAAAAAACTAGGTCTAGAGAATTTCTTCTTCAACTCTCCTCCTTTTTTTTCTTGTCTCTACAAAGTCAAACCTACATATATAAGAAAAAATTGCACTGTACAAGATGTATAGAGAACCAAGGTTGAAAAAATTTCTCTTCACACTAGAGAAGCCAGAGCCCTCTTCAATTTCAATTCAACATCTCTCACATTCTCAAAGCCCTTATGTTGGCAAGTGCACCATCAAAATTAAGCATTGAAGGGCACCATAAAAAACTTCCTTTCTTTTTTGGTCCACTTTTGCGTATATGGATTGGAGGAGCACCACTCTTGATCCTATTAGCTGGTATAATATATAGCATTGTGCACATGTGTGATGGCACCACAAAAATCCCCCATCTCAATACTCAAACATTAAATCATCTTCTCTATAAATTTGACCAAAACCATGACATGAAACTCAAACATTAAGTGAGAGGGAGAAAGTGGTGCTGTGTTTTGCTTTCCAACATCTTTCAATGTCTTCTGCTATTCTCTTGGCATCCATTGATGTACCAAGAAGTCCTCGTTTGGTGAAACCAACTGCATACAGTCCATTCTCACCCTTCCATCCATTTGGAAATGGCTTGGTAGGGAACCCATCTTCCTTGGAGAACATATCCCCTTCCTGCATCCACATATGCCATTCCACTTTCATTATTCTCCTCATCTAAGTTATTAGTTACATGTTTGGATAATTTTTATACTCCCATTTTCAGAAAAAATAAACAAAATTTCTTCTATAAAAATTAAGTATATAAATATTTATTAAGCGTTTAAACTTAGATTATGTACCTTTGAATATTTATCATAGAAAATGAACACTTAAAGTGACTGAAAGAGAAGGAAAGGAAGTATTCATGCATAATTAATATACCTTAAGCCAATAGGGCACATTACTTTTGTAACCAGTGGCCAATATGATGGCATCAAAATTTTCTGTCCTTCCATCAACAAATTCAACTGTACAACGTTTTAACCGCTTCATGCCTGGTCGTACCTGCACCAAGCATTACATTGTGTTGGCATGGTGAGTGAGAGAGTGAGAAGTGGTAGTACTGCATGCAGTGTTCAAACAAAACAACACAACAATCTAATGAAAATAATTACGCTCCCCAACAACATGATTGAAATAATAATGATAATTCTTTTGTCCATTAGCTTTTGTAACATCTCTCACATTATAAAGCCTTGTGATTTGATTGAAAGCACACAACGATGGAAAATGTTGCCAATACAAAACCAAGGGCGGAAAAAACATATTCATAGGGGTCATTTCATTGAAATTTCAGAATTTAATTGAGAAAAAGAAAAGATTTTGATGGCTCGCAAATGCTAAGTGTTGTGCTTCACGAAAAGCAAATTAAAGGCGAAAGAAATCCAAGTTAAAAAGGAAAACCATGGATTGCGGTTATGGCGGCACCGAAATACGATCTTAAATATGTATATTATTACAAACTAACTTTCTTGTCATTATTTGAATTCTAATTGCTAAAGCAAAGAATGGTCGTTAATTTATACAACCTAGTCTCTATCAAAGTTACTGTTTCTGTTTCTTTGTCCTTAAAACTTTTGTCTACTCAAGTTGGTCTTTGATGTCATGAAATTATTCACAAACTTGTCTTGGAAATTAACTCGGTACTTTCTTTAAGGGGTAAATTTGTATGGACTTTTTTACATTTTATGAAAACTAATACTTCAGAAGTGCTGAAAATTAATTATTCATAAACATTTTAGAAAGTTGATGCTTTTAGAAGTTAGCTACCCCTTCCATGATTCATTTAGAAGTTAAAACAGCACAAGTTATTGCCATTTTGAAGTTAAATATCTTCAAGACTCCAAAACTTTAGGATTTGGCTACTGAAAACAAACTAAAATACCTCGTACATTAACTAAAATTAAACTAATTAATGAGCAGAAAATTGTTAATTTTCTTACTTGACATTGATGCACAGAAACTGAAGGGTTGGCAAAAGGAAAAGTTGAAATCGATTTGATAAAAAAGGGGAAGTACCTTTATATGCCCACTTTTGATCTTGGCAAGGGTACCCACATCAAGCACTGGTGTCTTTCCGGAGAGGTTTTTGAGTTGAAGGGGACCCAATTTTGGCCGGTCCAATCCGAACCGAGCCGTGTCACCAAGCATGAGCCATGACACTATCAGAAGAAACCGGTCCACAAACCGAATTGGAAGCCACTTGAGCAACCACATGGACAACCCAAAAGTTGATTTTCCCAGCATCTCTCGTGGTAAGATGTGTACCTTCAAACCCATAAACAAACAACAAAAAACCTCCATCATCATATGGATAACTTCCTACATGAATTCGGTCTATTGTACATGAATCCAGTGTATTGTAGTACTAATGGAAACAAGTACACAACATAGTGCAATACTTTCATTTTTTTCTAGAATAATGTTTTGGTGACACCCTATATATTGAGCTCCACCTTGGCAAAGAAATGACAATGTGTTAGATAATTTGTTATAACGACAAGGGATGAGTGTTTGTAGTGCTAGTTTCCATATATTATTACGGTTAATTTTTATATGTTAGAAACTGGGAAATAGATTAAATTAATGACCAAATATTATATTATTAAAGTAGTGTTGTTTTTTGTTCTTGTTAAAAATCATTAAATGGGTTACAAAGTGTTCTTGGTACACATTGTGAAAAATGGAACCAAGGAGTCATTAATGTATTCATGCATATTAGGGTAGTAAAGTTATATACAGATATTATAGAATAAAATATGAACTGTGTGAAGAGAGTATCTTGGTGTTTCCCCATCATAACAACTAAGAATTTTGAGAATTTTAGTATGTTGTGAAGGGATACAGCTTCACCCGAAAAGAGGAGTGGAAGAAAAAGGAGAAAAAAAGGTGGAAAGAAGCTGCTGTGGGAGGAGAACTTTAACCCTTGGTAGGCCTTAATTGTTTGCAGGCCATGGTCTCTAAATATGTAATGGGAAAAAGAGTATCTCTTTTGCTACGAAAATCATGGGAAGGAAAAAGGAGGGGGAAAAGCAACTGGGGTATGGAAAATCAGTGGCCATCTTATGCTTCTTCTATCCCACGCTTGAGAATCCCAAGAAAAGTTAAACCTCATCATTGTTATAATATTTAGGGGAGCTTTCAAAATGAAAAATATTACATATCATCTTTGATGATACTCAAAAAATAAGGTTCATTAGAAAAGCCAAATTTTGAAGGTGGTGAAGTTCAGTTGCGTGTGTGTTTTGCTTCACAGTATCACTTTCACCCTTTTTCTTTAATTTCTTAAAATTTCCGCGTTTCTGATGTAGTGACTAGTGACATGGGATTTCATGTAAGAACTTTGAACAGTACATATACCGTGTTTTTTGTAGCAGAAAGTCAAAATTCTTGGATGTGGCGGCAAAAAATAAAATGAAAAGAAAAACCCCATCTGGGTTTTACATGACAAGTAACCCATATTCCAAGGTTCCGCAAACCCGAAAAAAGAACTAGAATCTCAAAGAAGCAAAACCCTTGTTCATGTTAAATCAGTGATTCCCAAACGTGCAAACTTTTAATCAAAACCCACAACAAAAGACACAGTTTTTTAAATGTTTGTATATTATTATCTAAAGAGAATTAGAATTTCACTGTGTGAATCTATGTTAACAGTAAGTACAAATTTTTATTACATCAGAAATTCTAATTTTGGTTAGAAAAGATTACCGAGTTATTTCAAAGAAAGAGAAAAGGCATAATCGAGAAAAAGAGAGAGAAAGGGTGTTCTTACTGTATCTCTGACCACAAGAGAAGGAGTAGCATTATGGTTGCAAAGATCCAAGCACACTTCCATCCCTGAATTTCCACACCCAACCACCAATACTCTCTTCCCTCTAAACTCTTCCCCACTCTTATACAAACTTGTGTGCTTTATGGTCCCACCAAACTCCCCCATTCCCTCAATCTGAGGCACCACTGCCTCTGCATTCTCCCCAGTGGCCACAATCAGCCACCTGCACAAAAACTCTGTTGCCACCTCCCTCTTGTTCAAACTCCTCACCTTCCAAAACCCGAGAGTGGCATCAAACTCAGCATGCCTCACGGTCTCATTGAACCGTGGCCTAATGTCAAACCTCTCAGCATAGCTCTCCAAGTACTCTATGAACTGTTGCTTTGTGGGATATGTGGGGAAGTCACAAGGGAATCCCATCAAGGGGAGTTCGCAAAACTGCTTTGGCAAGTGGAGGTGAAGCCTGTCATAGGTCTTGAGTTGCCACAAAGATGCTATGCAGTTGGATCTCTCTAGGATTAGGCTTGGAACTCCTTTCTCTTTCAGGTATGCAGCTGTTGCAAGCCCTGAAGGCCCTGCTCCCACAATCACTGGCCCTGGCACCCACACACATCTCTCACTACTACTACTACTCCTACTACTACAACTTTGTGATGAATTCTTCATTTTCTCTATCAATAAAGGGTCATGTGCTTGCTTCCCCTCTAGTTCTCTCAAGCAATAGTCCATCCAAGAATGCAATGAAGAAGAGCAACAAGTTGGATTCTTTAAACGAATCGATCTCAGGACCTGGAGGAATTAGTATCTGACTCTCGGCCTAAAGACACCCGAAAACAAAGTGGATTTGATCCTATGTTTATGGGGGGGGAGGCAAGCTTAACCAAAACCAAAGCAGACAGTGAAAGCTCTATGGTGTTTCAGGATTTGGGATATGATTTGGTGCTGTGGAGAATTGGGATTGTGAACAAGTTCCTTGAATTTTGGAGAGGATTGAGAAGGGTCTTATCCACTGTTGTGCAAAATGGAAAAAATAAAATAAAAGAGAGAAAACAGAAAATGAAGAAAAACTGTGTTTCGTGTTGTTGAACGGAGGAGGGTTAAACAGAAGGATGAGCACCAACTACGGGGCAAAATCAGCATTCATCACCGAGAGAGAGTGAGAAGGATATCAGCATTCATCACAGAGAGAGACAGAGAAGGATGGTGATATCTCTCTTTGTATGTGTGTGAACATATATATATTCCTATTCTGCTTCGTTCAAGAATTTAAATGAGGCAAAGCAATTAAGCAAGTGGTAAAATGAGGAACAACAACACTAGTTGTGGGGACATCACATTATAATTAATATTATTACTATTTCTTAACTCTAAACTACATAATTAAGCAAGCATGAGAGTTATTTGATTTATGTTCGTCAATATTATGGAGGATTAGGGGTTTGAAATTGTGGGGGAGATATATGACCGAAAATTATTCCATTGAAGACTTGAGTTGGTTTAGAAATGAAAGAGTGAAAGATGCATCAGAATTACGAAGAGGTAAAATGAGGAGAAGAGAGAGCTGGTACGTGATCATTCGCAATGGACAATGTGGATCAGCTCAACACGGACCTGGTGGAGCATGAATTGTGTCCAAGATGTCATCCACATTAGTGGATATTTTTCAAATGCCTTTTAATAGTATTTCATTTACGCATTTTATTTTTTCATTTCATAATTATTTTTCTTATACATTGTATTTATTCCTTTTTATTAATCCCCTTCACCAACTTTAACTAACTAATTCAAGAAACCCATTAAAATTAAATTCTTCATTTTTAATTTTCTTTGTATTTTAATTTTGCTTTAATTTAGTATTGTGTGGCTCACTAGGATACTAGTAACTTATTTAATGACGTGATAATATAATTGGGACTATTTTTAATTTTCTGGCAATGATTCGTTGGAGCAAAACTTTAGCGTAGTGGTCAACCACTTGGCAACAAATAACTGTTGTTTCTTATGTGATGTGATTCGATTGTCAACATATAAAGCATAATTAATAAAGAAAGAGTAATACACTTTTTTTTTTTCTAAAAGAGCTTATGATGCTATTTTTAGTTTTAAAATTCATATTCCTCACTTCAAATGTGTTGTATTTAAATATGAAATGTGTTTTCATAAATATGATAAATAAATAATTGAAATAAAATTGTTCTTTCTTTGAACGATTCTGGTTTCATGTATGTGGTTTTGGAATTGAAATATTATATTTTAAATATCCATTTATTTTTCTTCAAATAAAATAACCTATTGTATTTTTTATTAATATTACAAGAAAAAATTGTTTTTAACAACTAAAGTTTTAGTCTCTAAATTTACAAAATTATTCACTAAGTCAATTAAGGACTAATTTATAATCTATTTGTAGTAAGCAGATAAAATTTTGATAGCTAATGTTGAACACTAATTTAGATTATTATATAAAAAATAATTTAGTGACTAGTTTTATATAAATTAATTTAATATAAAAACTAATTTAATGATAAATCAATTTATTAATTATATTATATAAAAATTAATTCAATTATCATATAACTTAGTTATATAAAGATAAACAATTATTCAAAATTAATCTTCACATAGAGAATATTTGTTAAATATTCTCTATTGCTTTATTACGTAATTAATTTTGCATATTTATAATACTATAATGAATTTAAACAATTTCATATATAAAACTGATAATGTGATATCCCATTATATAGACATTATTATTATAAAGGAAAACTAAATTACTAAATATGTATTATAAAATAAAATTTAAAATATTATAACAACAAAATTTATTTCAGTAATTCCTTGTTTAATATAAAGTTTGATATTTTTCTTTAAAAAATTTATTATTATAATTTTTTTTAGAAATTTATCTAAAAAAATATTACAAAATCAATAATTATTTTAAAATAGTGACTAATCTACATCCATTAATCTTTGATGATCATTGATTCATAATTATGATTTTAGTGACGTAATCAATGACTTATTAATGTGATTAAAACTAATAATCAAAAGTGTAACTGAAATAAGGATCAAAATTTTATATTAGTACCCAAAAATATTATTAAAATTATGACTTAATATATATTTTATATAGAAACCAGTTCAATGACCGTGTTGTATAGTAACTAATTCAGTGGTCATATATAGAAACTAATGCAATTATCATATTATATAGAGACTAAACTGGTGACTAAATATATAAATATAAAATAAAAATTGGTCATAGATTGGTTTTTAGTATTTATTATATATCAAATATTTTATACTTCTCTAATTACCTACTAAATATTGCATACTCATTATAATAAAATCAATTAAGAAAATTTTATATGTAAATTTTATAATCTTTCAAAAATGCTGTTATACATTATTTCAAAAGATGATAAAATAAGTCATTTCAATAATTCATTTTCTAATATATGGAATTTCACTATAACATTTTCTTAAATATTCCAAAATTTTCTCTAAACAATATATATATATATATATATATATATATATATATATATATTATAACACTATAAAAAATAATAAATAATGACCACGACTTCAGTCATTAAATAACTAAAATCATTCACTAATAAACAATAGTGACTAATCCGCATCTATTAATTTATAATAATTAATATGGATAATTTAGTGATAGAACTAAGGATATATTTTGTGACCAATTAAAAGTCTGTGTGCAATTGTCTCACTGAATAAATACTCAAAATTATTGAGAATTGAGGACCATAATTTTGAAATTATGACTAAATTAGCGATTAAAAAATTGAATAAAAGTAATTATCAAAATATGATCGAATTAGTGATAAAGCTACAATCAAAATAATGATTAAAATCAGTTAGTGACTGATTTTTAAATTAAAATCCTTCACTAAACATCTTTTAATTTCTTTAAAATATAAAGCTATAATATATATATATATATATATATATATATATTTATTGTAATTTATACATACGTTATTTTCTAGATTCAAATGGGTGTCTTTAACGATAAAATTGTGATAGACAAGAATTTCAAAATGAATAATACTTTGAACATAGAAATTGATATAGTAACGATGTTATTATATTGGACATGAGATCGAGACACTCTCGTTCCTAGACGCAGTATTGGTATTCATCATGAAGCCGGAGTAGAGTCTCAGTCTACTCATACATATCCCTTAGTCTTTGATTGAGGATTTATGTTTTGGTACACTCATGAATCTCATATCATTTAGGAGTCGAGGTCAAGGATAATTTATATATATCTTCCTATCAAAACCCATTGAGACGCTAATGATAAAATTGTGAGGGACGAGAGCTAATATAATAACTAATTTATTATTTTTTAACTCAAAATTCAATGTCAAATCAATCAACAAACTAATAAAAGTAATAATAGTGGAAATCAACAATTGACTACTTTGATCTATCTGTAATTTTTTTTTTTTACATTTTCATAATTTTCTAACAAGAATAAAAATAAGAAATAAAGAAATAAATAACAAATAAGTACATAACAATTAGATGAATAATATATTTGAATTAAATGAATATCTCTATAATGGAATGTTGCGTTGATTATAGATTTGGTTACTAATTTCACAAAATAATACACATATATAAAAGGTGGAAGAAGTTGTAAAATTAGAGTGAAAATAATACACATGTGTTAAAATGTTTAAAGGTATCTTTTATAATTTACCATCACCTTAAAACAAAATATGGAAGAAGAAAATAATAAGCATGCCAATACCATAACTGCCCTCAATTCTTTTTATAGGAATACCTCACTAAAATTTAACTTTATAGTTTTAACTGTTAAAATTTAATAATCATAACTTATTACATATAGTAATAATAAAAAATACATAAAAAGAAAAATAAAAATATATGAAATGTAACAAAAATACATTTAATGTTCATTAATTTTATTAGAATGTTTATATAGTTTTCTATTATTAATCTTTACAAAAACAATATCATCTCATACATTCATTTATATTTCCGTAATTATTTAAAGTGAAGTTTTAAAATAATTTTATTATTGAAAAGCTAAAAAAAAACTCCAACCATTAAAATAAACAAATATATTAAATCAAACATAAAAAAAAAGTATAATATTATGATAAATAGGATATATGATGATAAAGTAAGAAAAAATTCCACTTTCATCCTATATCCCATGTTAATATATTTAAGTAACTAAATCAAATGTATTGAAAATATTAATATAAATTATTTTATTAATATCAGATTAAATATTAAATCTTATACTTTGTTAACAAATTTTATACCAATTAGAAATATAAATACAATAATATCATAATATATATATATATAAGTCTAAATATAATAATATCATAAATATATAAAAGTGAGTATAATTCTCGTACAGAATCAATTCTATATCATTGAATTAGATATTTTATTATTTTTAGATGATAATAAAATTAACTTTAATTACGTTGTAACATTATTTATTAATAATTATAAAATAAACTATTCATTATCAGATAATATTAAATAACTCATTATCAATATACGGGTATAATAAAAAAATCCTTTTTTATATAAGATGTGATAGAAAAAATATTTTAAATAAGATAATAAAAAAAATTGTTTGATATAAAAAATGTGATTAAAATTTTCTAACCGTAACATTATAATATTACAATAAATACAACTATCACCCTTTATAAAATTATATCAAATCTCTTAGCATAATCCTACGTACGGACCGTAATCCCAACTCTTGCGTACAAATTTAAGGACCTTCCTTTTGTCATGTACTATCTGCATATCTATTTCACTATGATGATGTAGTCAGGTAATTAATACACGTAGATATTGATATATAACCTTAACTTATTCCAATATTAATAATTAAAAAAATAGAGAAAAAAAATCTGGCAAGAGAAATATGCTAAATGAATATAGTAGATGTTGTGATTAATGAAAATAAACCACATCTATAAGCACTAATAAATACTTTATAGCAATAACATCTTACCTACAAATAAGGCATGCAACCCTACCAACTTTATTTTTCTTCTAGGTACAATAAATAACATCTCTCACATCAATGTGCTTCTTCTTCTTCTTCTTCTCAAATCAAGAAGGTTTTCGATTAACCCCCTGATTTATAACCATACATCACTCCTATTAATTATTAACTATCAACACTTCCAACTTAAGTTTCTTTACAACATTGTTGGTTTTTATTTTCGTAATTTTGTTAATAGCAAAGAATATTTAATGATCTAAAACTTTTGTTCACAAAGGTTGGACCCATTATCACATTCAACTAATACCAGAAGAAGAAGAAATATTTATCAACACGAGTGATCTTATTTCATTGTCATATAATAGTGTCATAGAAAAAATCTTTTTAACACGAGGGTATCGTAGTTATTATAATTTTCAACTCTAATAATCTCCAATGAGGTGCCATAATCTTTAGTTTATTTTTTTTAAGTGTTAGTCATCTTACATGACACATATTTGTCTCTTGCATGAAAGTATATAGGAGTTTATTATTGTTTGTGTTCCTTGATAATGATTGATTTATAATTTTATTGGATTCCAATGTTTTCTATGAGTCCTTTAGAGTATGAAGCTAGTTGAATTTGTACAATAACATTAATATGTTTGGTTAAGAACGCATAATTATTTTCTTTCTGAATTTAATTTTCAATTAATAGATAAAGTATTGATTTAAGATTTAGAGACTAATTTAAATTTAAATTTAAAATTTAATTTAGTTTTAAAAAATTAACTTAACCAATATAATAATTAAATATTTTTATTTTTTAATCAATTCAGACTTTCATAATTTTCTTGTAGTGATACTTGTTACAAAAAATAAAAATAAAAATTCTTAGCTCAAAATAATGTTAATGCATTGATAATAAACATGAGATAAAGTTAAGTTGATATGCTTGCTGCTTCTTATTGATGTTCAAAATTGGCAACCATCTATTTTTTTTTTCTGGTTGTTTCAAATGTATTTATATTTTTTTTTTATAGTTTTAATGCTTCGTACAAATTTGGCAACTATTTAATTTTTTTTCTTTATTTGTTTCAAATCTATTTATATTTGTATTTTCATTAATATAAGAGTCAACACTAGCATGAACGAGATAGCTAGCTAACATTCAGAACAATGTCCACGTCATGCAGAACATGTGGTACGAGGAAATAAAAAAAATGTTTTTCTTTTTAATTTAGTAGTATAATTATAAAAAATGGTTTTGGTATCGAGAAATAAAAAATAGTTTTGGTTTAGAAATGGTTGATATTTCTTTATATGTTAATTTAATCAATGTTGGTTTGCCCTAATTTTTACCTCAAACAACACTTGAAATATGAAGTGGTTGTATCAGTCTATACAAAGTCATATTCAATTTGATTTGATTAAGTTGAAAACTATTTTCAAAACCTAAAATTGGTTGAACATAGACTTCATTAATTATTATGTAGTTAAAAAATATGTTATTTATGTTTATTTAAAATAACTTTATATTTATATAGATAAATCTCAACTATATATTATAAATTTAGTACACATCTATAAAATAAAATATTAAAAGATTAGTTGAATAACGGTTAAAAAATCTTAAATAAGATGAGATTTACATGTCAATTATATATTATAAATTAATATATATATATATATATATTAATTAGTATATATCCTTATATAAAATAGAATATTAAAAGATTATTTGAATAATGATTTGATAATTAATATACACAATAATTCATGATATTATATTAAAAATGAAGAGGTGTATCTAACTTAATCTATAAAATCGTTTTATAAAACTATATTGAACCTTTATATTATAAATTGATCATATTTTTAATCTATATTATATGTTCATTCTTATAATCAATAATTAATAGGGTATTTATGATGATAAGTATTACAAAATAATTATAATATCCAAAGAATTTGCATAATGTTTAGGCAAATGATGAGATGTGACTTTATTACCCTCACATCAATGGTTATTCAAACTACTTGAACATTTAGTTTCTCTACAATGTCATTAATTGGTCATAGTTTCCTTCTAAGTTATATTTTAGTTTCTAGAGTATGCTAGGGTTCATAATTAGGGCAAGTTTAAGTGAATGAATTGACACCAACTTGTATATTTATGTCTTTGTCAATTCCTCTAAGCCACCATTGACGATAAGAATTTGATATTCTAAAACATGCACGGCAAAGAATTCATAAACTTCCAAACTATTAAAAGAGTCATTTAATAAATTCATACCATTGTTGACATGTGTTCCCATTGGATCTTTTGACAATTTTAAATATTTGTTTTGGAATTATTTTTGTCTTCTCGGGTGAGTGACATGCAAATACGACAAAATCAGCACAGTTTTATTTTTATATTAAGATATGAATATTGGTTTCAATTTTTATTAATCTTTATTTTGAAATTAATAAATAATAACTTCTAATATACTATTTTTTTTTCAAGGAGCAAAGTAACTTAATTGCTGAAATGTCATTTTAATTTGAGCATAAACTGTGCACAAGGAAAGATAACAACTAATAAATTTCATCAAGAGCCAAAGATAAACTTAATGTGTTATATATAACGTAAGATAATAAAAAAATAATGAAAAAAATACTAAAAAAAAGACTGATTAAAAAGCATGAAATTCTAAAATAATATTGTATTTATCTTTTAGAGCAACTACTACAAAATATACTTTCAACGTCGCCATTTAACGTCTAGCTAAAGCTGAGCCGACGTTAAATACACTTTCAACGCTCGGCTCTAGATGAACCGACGTTGAATGTGTTTTCACCCAAAAATTCTCTTAATTTCAAGAATTGTCACCGACAGGATTCGAACTCGAGTATTTTAGAATTGAAAGTTGATACTCCAACCACTAAACTATTGAAATTTTCTCGATAATAACTTACAAATTAATTATATTTATATACAAATAAATATATATCCGTGTAAATATATATTTATTTATATATATTTTCTCGGAAAGTGTTTTTATTTTTTTTCACCAAAAATTTACTTAAGTTAGAGAATTATTACTGACGGGATTCAAACCTAGTATTTTAGAGTTAAAAGTTGATACTCCAACCACTAAACTACTGTAATTTTCCGATAATAACTTACAAATTAATTATATTTATATATAAATAAATATATATCCGTGTAAATATATATATTTTCTCGGAAAGTGTTTTTATTTTTTTCAGCCAAAAATTTACTTAAGTTAGAGAATTGTCACTAACAGGATTTTTGAACCCGAGTATTTTAGAGTTGAAAATTGATACTTCAACCACTAAACTACTATAATTTTTTTATAATAATTTACAAATAAATTATATTTATATACATATAAATATATATTCGTGTAAATATATAAATATAGAATATATAAATACAAATATATTTATATATTTTGATATATTTATATAGTTATATAGTTATATATTTATATGTTGGATGTGAAGGCGCGTTCGAGGGTGAAAGTGAGATTGACTCTCGCTTGAGTGAAAATACGTTAAAACTCATGGAAATTCACTCGTTCAAGCCTCGCTGAGCGAAAATTGGTATTTTTCGCTTGAGCGAATGATGCGTTTCTCATATTTATTTTATATCATTAATAAATTATAAATATTATATTCTGTCATTAAATTACAAACCCATATAAAGAGACTCGCTCACAAATTTGACATCAAATTTTGAAAACTCACTCGACACACTTTCATCTTCGAGCGTGCCCTCACATCCAACATATAAATATATAATTATATAAATATATCAAAATATATAAATATATTTGTATTTATATATTTATATATTTACACGGATATATATTTATTTGTATATAAATATAATTTATTTGTAAGTTATTATCAAAAAATTCGAGTAGTTTAGTGGTTGGAGTATTAGCCTCCAACACTAAGGTACTTGGGTTCGAATCTCGTCAGATGGCAAAAAATTAATTTGGTAATGCTCTAAACTTTAAAAAAAGATGATAAATAATAAAAATATAATATAAAAGAGAGGGAGAATTTCTAGATAAATAGAGAGAGGGAGAGGGGTTGGAAATAAATAAAAATTTTCGATTTGAAAGTCGGGACTTTCAACGTTGAAAGAGGTTAATTCATAAAATAAAGTTGATCACGTTTTAGAAGGAGATTGGATGAGAGGGTTTATAAATACACATTTTGAAACTTACTATTTGAATTTGATAATTTTGAATTTAGGTGTGTGTAAAGATAGGATTTATTAAGGAGATAGCAGAAGAAGAAGAAGCAAAGAAACGATGCAGAAAGATGCATAGAGTTGAAAACACAGAGCATAAAATTAAAGATTAGAAATTTAAGTGGTTGTGAACTCAAAAGGAAAGTAGCCGAAAGGTACAAGTAGAAAGAATGTGATAGCATTGTTAATTTATGTGGTGGCATGGAGTCTATCTCCAATTTAGAGGGAATAGGCCAGAGTGGCCTTTATAGTTTAATAAATATTATCTTAATATATATGTAAAAATAAAAAGGTTGACAAATACTCATAAAAAAAGGTTGACATGTAGCATATATAGTAATCAGAATTCAGAACCTTTCCCCTTAAATGGGAACTGAACTTGAAACTAACCTACTCTATAAACCTATGTCCCTATGAAGGAATTTATGTGGTCATTTTAGTAGGTTTTGTTGTAAGGGAAATGTGTGTGTGCGACAAAGGTTGTTCCTTGAACTGTTCCACTGAGAAGTTAGTTAAGAAAGCCCATATTGACCAATCAAATGGGCTTCCATATGCACGCGGCCTCAAGGGACCAAAACCTAATCATGTTGGCTCCACCACCAAAGTTCTGCTTAATTTCTTACTACACAACATTACCTCCCACGCTACGTGTAGCGCGTGGACTGCAACCCCATTCACAGTTTTAGCCCCTTTTCCAAAGGTTGCATTGCATGCAGCAAGGAAATAAGAAGATATATCTTATATAATTTTTTTCATATATATATATTCTCTTTAAATTCATCTTGTATGCTTTTAAAATAAAATCGTAAATATTAGATCTTCAAAATGCTCATTCATCTTAACGAAATTATTATAATAAATATAAGATAAAGACATTATTTTTAGAAAAAAAAATTATAATTTCATAAATTCTTTCGACAATTTATTTATAAATATATAATGTATAATGCGACGATACTTATTTTCAAAAACACATGAATATATAGAAATTTTTTTATCTAGTTTTAATCGCATATAAATAATGATATTAAATCTATCTCACATTATGAATATAACTTTAAATCTTATAACTTTATGTGATTAATATTTTTTTCATCCAAAGGAATTATAGGAGTGTATATACCTTCATATCATAAATAATGATTTCGTTCTTCAAATGAATATCAATATTAGTAAACATAAGACATGGATTTTTATATTTAGTTTTCTTACAAATTTAACAAAGCTTTGTGACATTTAATTTCATGTTTGGTCGACGGAAGCATTATTTTAAAATCTCTACTGTTTCCAAACACTTCCCTTACTACGTCTTGCATCCAAACAAATTAAGCACTTCATATATATCTTTTTAAACTAGACATTATGGAAGAAAAAATTATTTAAAATAACAAATTATATTATAAAATTACAAATCATATATTGAAAATCTTATTGAATCTATTTTTATTATATTTAATTAACTAAAATATCATTTTCAGTTGATATATTAATTATTAAAGTTAAAGTCACATAACATGAACTTTTCAACAGAAAATTACCAATTTACACTAGTACAAAAATCACTTTTAACATCGGCCTTTTTACATCGGTTCTCTAAGAACCGATGTAGAAAGTGAATTCAAGACTTTCAACATCGGTTTCCGGATGAACCGATGTAGAAAACACTTTTACATCGGTTCCCGGATGAACCGATGTAGAAAACACTTTTACATCGGTTCCCGGATGAACCGATGTAGAAAGTCTTTTATAAAATTAAGAGATTTGTCACTGACAAAATTCGAACCCAATACCTTAAAGTCGAAGACTGATACTCCAACCACTAAACTACCAGGATTTTCTGATAAGAACTTATACATAAATTATATTTATATACAAATAAAAATGTATATCCATGTAAATATATAAATATAAAATATATAAATACAAATACAAATATATTTATATATTTATATGTTGGATGTGAGAGCGCACTCGAGAGTGAAAGTGTGTGTCAAGTGGGTTTTCAAAATTTGATGTCAAATTTGTGAGCAAGTATCTTTATATGAATTTGTAATTTAATGATAGAATATAATCTTTATAATTTATTTATAATAATATAGAATATAATCTTTATAATTAATTTATATAATGATATAAAATAAAGAAAAAAAATTATTTTATATCATTATATAAATAAATTATAAAGATTATATTTTGTCATTAAGTTATAATCCATATAAAGAGACCCGCTCACAAATTTGACATCAAATTTTGAAAATTCACTCGACACACACTTTCATCCTCAAGCGCGTCCTCACATCCAACATATAAATATATAAATATATTTGTATTTATATATTTTATATTTATATATTTACATGGATATACATTTTTATTTGTATATAAATATAATTTATGTATAAGTTATTATCGGAAAATCTTGGTAGCTTAGTGGTTGGAGTATCAGTCTTCGACTCTAAGGTATTGGGTTCGAATCTTGCCAGTGACAATTCTCTTAATCCGATAATAATTCAAATTCCTAAAAAATATAATATAAAAAGGGAGATGATGGTAGAGGAGATAGATAAGGTAATTAGAGAGGGTTATGAATAAATAAAAATAAATAAATAAAAATATTAGACTTTCTACATCGGTTCTTTACAACCGATGTCTTGCCAGTGACAATTCTCTTAATCCGATAATAATTCAAATTCCTAAAAAATATAAATAATAAAAATATAATATAAAAAGGGAGATAGAGAGGGTTATGAATAAATAAAAATATTAGACTTTCTACATCGGTTCTTTACAACCGATGTGGAAAGTCACACTTTTACATCGGTCGTATCTACATCGGTTCTAGAACCGATGTTAAAAGTCACTGGGAACCGATGTTAAAAGCCTATTTTGTACTAGTGTTAGTGGTTCACAATCCTTTTAAAATGAGTTTTAGTGATTTCCAAGTCTGCCATAAAAGATTGTTTAATTAGTTTAGTTTAAAAAAAAAAACTTGTTTCCTATCATTTTCTTGAGTAATATTTGAGTTACAAGTTTTTATTAACTTTTGTTCAAGTTTTGGGTAAACATAATTTGTAGTTTTTTTTAAGAGATATGATTAAATTAATAAAAAATATTAAAAAAATATCATCATGATAAAAGCAATTTTCAAAAGAAAAATTTTCAGTTACAACAATTTTAGAACAACCAATAAATATAAAATTCATTGTAAAAGTAAATATAATAAAGATAAAGGGATTAATCTTCATTCTCCCTCTACTTTAAGTAGATACAAATTATGTAAAGGAGAGAATGGAATAACAACTATCTCCAAAGAATTTATCTTCTATGGAAAATAAAGCTTAAGAGAAACAAAGTTTGTAGAAAGTAAAAAAAAAAAAAGTAAACATGAAAATTAAGAGGAAAAAAAGTCAAACCTCGATTCTATATATGAAAATGGCCTTATACTTATTCATTTAATAACTAGTTGAAATTAAGGTTAAGTAGCAATGTTGTGATTAGAAAATTTCATACTTTTCATAATTTTCTCAATTTGAGATACGTGTAAACAAATTTATTATTTTAATTACATAACAGAAGATAATTTAATTATTATATTGTTCTCAGTATTCTTATAATTTATTTTAAAAAAATATTTTTATTTTAATGTTATTATTTATTAATATTTCAAAAGACAAAGTTCTTTTTTTTTGTTTCTTTTAAAAAAATAAAAAAATTGTAAATAAATAAATATTAAGATTTTAATATTTATAGTATAAATGAAAATTTTTATATTCCCTTTATTTATTTTTTGACAAAAATAATTATTGTTGAAATTAAGAGTGTTATATACTGACATGTAATGAGAGGTAAAATGTTTGAACATTTGAAAATCAAATAGTAAAATATATAATTTTTTTTATAATAAGGTGTTAAAATTGCATGATTTTGAAAGAAGAAGATAAAATAAATGAGAAATAAAAAATTTAAGAACACCTGCCTTTTTCTTAGCCAAAAACTTTAAACCACTGAGTTATTTAATTTATTTGATTAATAAACTAAAAACATATTATATATGCTACTATTACATTTCTCACAGATGAAATTTATTTTATTACGTGAATATAGATAATATAATTTCTTTTAGAATATAAATTGAAAAATATATAAAATAAAAATAAAATTTTGTACATCTGATCTTCCAAAGTATGAACTATTATATGAAAAAAACTATTAAAACTAAAATTATAAATTGAATATATTTTTAATTATAGGTATTATAAAGTATATTTAGTTATGTTACTTACTCTTTCCACTACAAAAAACTTCATAATTATTAGAGGTTTATTTTCAGTAGTTATAAAAATCGTAAAAATTAAATGTAATTTATGACAAAAAATTTAACTGACACAATAATTATAATTAATTTTAAATTTTTTTATTTTATTTTTATTTTTTTTCATTTTTCATTCTCTCACTTTCTTCTACCTTCTCTTTCTCTCTTCGTTATCTCTTTCTCTCTTTACCGTTTCATTCATTTTCACACTCATCTTTCACTGTAACGTTTCATCCTTCACTGCAAGGTCACATATCCTCTCTCAATCACCAATTCAGGTTTAATCCTTCTTATGTTTTACTTTTCAATTTCACATGTTTGTGATTTTTGTGGAAAATTACAAGAGTTTTATCTATCATTTGTTCTTCAATTTACAGTATATATGTTAATTTCTCCTTCTCTTATCTGTGTGACGCATGGCAATCTACATTCAACCGTTTTTTGTTTTTCCTTAACCTCGGGTACGAAACTTTTAATATCATTTTTTGTTTTTGGTCTCCAATCTCTCCAAGACGGACACTCGGACAGCGTTGCCGCTTCAGAGCTAACGCCGGAGGGGCAACGATATCGATGCTCGGCTGCGATGCAGTTGCTGCAGCCGGCGGAGCCGTTTCCTCCGCGGCGTCCGGTGCGGAGGGGATTGGAGGGTCCGGCGGTGGGGGATTGGTTTCGGGCACTTCCGCCATTGTGGTCACAGTGGCAGTGGCAGAGTGCGCAGGATAAGGGAGACGGGGAGTTTTCTGGTGCGGTAGGGTGCAAGGGTACAATTACTTCTAAGATTTTACGCCGTTGGATAGTTATTATGCGGTTTTTGGTCCTGCATCCAGTTTCCTCGTTTGAGTTTGTATTTTTAGTTAAGTTTATATAGCACCTCACTAGTGTTCCCTATGTTTTCAGAGCTATTTTGTTCTAACGAATTGCTTTCTTATCAACTACATTGCTTCCTGTCTTAAATGAGCAGGTTCCCCATTTTGGACTCTTTCCTCATTCCCCACTTTATACATTTTCTCTTTGTGTATTTGGCTCAATTTGCTTTGTTCACAATGACTCGGGGATTGACAAGCTCATGCCATGGTTCACCACGGACATCTTCCTAGGTTATATCAATCACAAAAGTGTTATCAACACTTATATCCTACCCTTCTAGGATATTTTATTTCGGTTAATGTCTCATTTTCTCGGTCTACTCAGTCTCCTTTGACATATCATCTGTTGTCCCTCTTGTTATCCCTGCTCTTGTTCCACTTTCATCTTTTTCTCAAAATGACCTAGTGGTGCATCAAGATGATCATGCGGAGCTACCAACCATGTAATCTCTTTAGACATTAATGTCGCCAATGCCTTAATATCATTGCTACACTAGCCCCTGGTTTGGCTCGTGACAATATAGTAGAGAGGCCATGCCATACTCTTTCTCGGTGACATCTTTATTGGATCTTTGCCTTCCTCTAACATTGATTGGCCAACTGCTCTCCGAAAAGGTATTTGTTATACTCGAAACTCATTTCCTCAAGATATCAACCTTAGTTCTCATTGTCTCTCTTCTTTGATTAATGCTTGTCTTCTTGTCCTTGGTGTCTATCCCTAACAAATCTAGGTGAAGCATTATCAAGATATTAAATTATTATACATTCTACATTTCTATGTGAAGAACTAAAGAGGTTGACTCATTACATGTCACAGCTTCGTGTTAATGGAATTTATTGTCACTTTCATATTGTTGCTTCAAGTCATGCATGTCATTTTTCAAAATTCTTTGGTCTTGTTTGTTTCACATTTTTGTCTCGCAAATTTTTAACTCCCATGTTTTTGTGATAGTGACCGTTCTAGAATCTTGAATTAATTTCTCAATACTTGATCTTTTGTTGGGGTGTCCTTTACTATCAACTGACGCATTTTTCTTTTTAATTCTTTTAAGAAAAGGAAACGTACCAGTTGATGGGAGAAGGAGATTTGCTAATATTAGTGTAAAGTTTCCTCTCATTAACCATGACACAATGCAAACAAAAGAATAACATAGAAGTCGTCAAGTCTCTTTGAATGTTTGGTTAAACATGTTTAAAATTGTGATTAGGTGATCAAGTTGCTAAATGGTAATACTCTTGTCATTTGCTAATGTTTTCATGTTTCCTTCATTTTCTTTCCATTTCAGATTAATGCCTCTTCTTCCGAGGATGGGCTAAACTTTTATGATTCTCGGTCATCGCTTTGAGCATTCACAACTTTTGTTAGTGCTTTTGCATTCCCTTCCATTTGCACCTAGGCCACTACAGAAGCGAGCACTACAGGTATTTAGCTTAACCGTGCTCAATTTTTACTACATGCATCTGTTTGTTACCTATAAATTGTATATTTTTTTATTTATGAGGTGTTTGTTGTTTCATGTGATGAAATCCTCAATACAGCTTCGCTTGTACATTGATGTACTCGCTTAGTTTATGCATTTCACTTTCTTGCATTTTATAGTTTATTGGGGCCTAAGTTTGCTATTACTTGAAGATTTGAAAATAATGTCTGAAACACGATTTTTTGACCTTGGTCGGTAAAAAACTAAAACAAAAGACGAGCTTGGTTGAAGTCTAATTTTTTCTTTTATTGGCAGTCTCCCTCCTCCATCCCCCATTTAATTAATGAACATTAACTGTATTTTAAAACCATGCTTGATAGTGAAATTTTCCGGTAGCATTTCAATGAGTTTTCGTAGAATATATTCTTCAGTTTTCGTAGAATATATTCATGTTATCAATATATTCCACCACCTATGTCTACATTGCCACATATCCCCCCTCCTGTGGCTCCTAGTCCACAACCACACATTCCACCACCTATGTCTACATTGCCACATATCCCCCCTCCTGTGGCTTCTTCTATGGATACTACTCAACAATCATGTGTAGGACGCGAGTCTAGTAGAGTATGGACTGTCAATGTTATAGGTAATGATTTTAATTTATTTTAGACTACGTATATTTTAGTTTCATTTTTAGTTGTTATCATTCAGCTAATTATGTCACTCTTTTATAGATGAACTGAAAGTGATACTAGCAAAGATCTCATTGATTTGATGAAGTCAAAGATAAAGTCAAAGGTCAACTCTGCAACAGTCAAACAAGTCACTCAGAAGAATGGAGTTGAAGACTTAGTGTGTCTTAACAGAAAGCTTAGGTAAAACCACTTTACCTTTTCCACTGCATGAAGCTCCTTCACTCAATTTGCAAAATGCCTCAAAAATAGTTTTAAACAAATCAAACAAAAGCATTTTGACAAAGAACTTTCTTAACAATGTTTTTAACTGATATAGTTTTAAAAGAAACAATTAAAATCACTTAGAATGCGTAAAGAAGTGTTTTTTCAGTATTTTAATCGATTCAAACTTCTTTTAATCGATTAAAACCCTTTATGACCGATTAGAATTCGAATATGACAGGTCAGAATGAAATATAATCGATCAGACTTTAAAAATGAGCGATCAGATTTATTTTAATCGATTAAAACACGTTTCAATCGATTAAAACCACTTTGGAAGTCAGGATGATCGATCGAATGAAGTTATGACCGATCGAGTTGGTTATGATCGATCGAATTGAATTATGACCGATCAGATTTATTTCAATCGATTAAAACGAACTTTCAATCGATTAAAAAGACTTGAAAATTTATGTGCAGATTTTCAATCGATTAAAACGACTTTATATCGGCTAAAATAACTTGGAAAGTTTTATAAGAAGGTTTTTAAGCAAATCAATCGATTAATACGCGAATCAATCGATTGAATTACTCTTTGAAAATGTTTGTAAAATGTTTTAACTGATAAAAACGTGGTCGTATCAGCTAAAACAATTTTGTTAAAGAACAAGAACGCATTAATGGGTTGAAAGGACTTTTAACAGATTATAACGGCTATTTCAACAGATTAAAACAAACTTTCAACAGATTAATTAATGCAGCAGATTTGAAAATTCTCTTTAAAAACAGTTTTGCTTGAAACTTTTAAACAGAGGTTGAATATCAGTTTTACACAAAAAAACAAAGCAATCAATTCAAGCAACTGTTAGCATACTTTTTCCAAGAAAGAATTACAACTGTTTTGTGAAGTTCTTTTTGAAATCTTTCTTGAGGCATATTGCATTCTGTGAAGAAGAAACTTACTCGTGGATTAGCGTAATCCGGTTTGAGCTTTCTAAGTCTCTTCTTTTCAATTGCTTTTCATTTCTTTGTATTGTGTTGTACCTGGAATTTGGGTACAAGTTTTCTCGGACTGGTAGGTGGTTGTAGAAGTTCCCAAGAACTGGAATTTGGTTCTTGGTGGAGAGGTTGAGTACGAGAACTGGAATTTGGTTCTTGTACTGTGTGGTGCCTGGAATTTGGGCACTCGGTTTCTCTGCAGCTGGAATTTGGTTGCGAGAGGTTTCCAAGGACTGGAATTTGGTTCTTGGTGGAGAGGTTGAGTATAGGAACTGGAATTTGGTTCTTGTACTGTGTGGTGCCTGGAATTTGGGCACTGGTTTCTCTGCACTGGAATTTGGTTGCGAGAGGTTTCCAAGGACTGGAATTTGGTTCTTGGTGGAAAGGTTGAGTGCAAGAACTGGAAGTTGGTTCTTGTGTTAGAGTAGGTGTAAAATTGTTGAGTCTGTAAAACATCTATTCTAGTGGAACCCAGCTGGAATTTGGCTGGAGACTGGACGTAGCCCTGGTATTGGGTGAACCAGTATAAAATTACTGGTGAAATCTTTCCTAACCTTTCTCTCTTTAATTTCAGTTGTTGCGCTTGTATTGTTTAATTGCTTTGTGATTCGTGAATTGATTAGTAAACTTAATTTTCGAATTAGATAATATGTTTATTGTGAAAAACTTTCAAAAATCAATTCACCCCCCCTCTTGATTTAAAACTACTTTTCTAACAATTGGCATCAGAGCGAGGTGCTTGAAAGTTACTCAAGTTACTTCGATCCATGGCATTTTCTGAGGGAGCGTACATTGATAGACCTCCACTGTTGTGTGGAACAGATTATCTATTCTGGAAAATAAGGATGAAAATCTTCATTGAATCTGTTAGTATAAATGCTTGGAATGTTATTGAACAGGAAATTGATATTGCTAACGTAATCCAAGATGATTGTATTGCCAAGAATATCATCTTATCTGCCCTTAACAAAAATGATCTTTTCGGGATTGCACATTGCCAAACAACTGCACAAATGTGGAAGATTCTTGAAAAGACCTATGAAGAAGCACCGAAATATGCTTGATGGTCAACTCGGAATCACCAAATACCGAGTGTAAGTTCTGAATCTATGAACTATAGCTCATTACAAGATGCTTTCCTTGAAATACATGCAGTAGCAAAGAAATTAGAAACTGAAAATAGAAAATTGAAAAGCATGAATAGGCTTTTAGAAAACAAGATCATTCTTCTTGAAAAGAAAATAACCGATGAAGAAACTAAGGATGAAAAGTTAGAATTAGAGAATGATACTGATTGCATGTGTAATATTGAAGATTGCAAAAACTGTCCCGAAGTTACGAAACAAGTATCATATCTAGTAAAAACCTCATCTAAATTGGCACAAGGAAAAAATAATCTTGATAAGATACTTAATTCCCAAAAATTAGTTATTGAACGTGGTGGTATAGGTTATACACCAGCCATTGGAAAGAAAACCGAGCTTTCAAAAATTATTTTGCATATAGTAAAACTGTTTCATCTCCGTTTATCAAATGCTTTTACTGTATGAAAAAAGGGCACTCGTTAAATATTGCAGAATTAAGAAATATGCCGTACCTAAAGGAAGAATGAAATGGGTTCCAAAGATTAATTCCTTTCAAATAACTTGATCAGGACCCGAGTAATTATAAAGGGTACCGTAACAATTCTTAATTTGTTTTGCAGGAACAAGTCCGGGAATCCCTTGAAGATCGGAGTCGCGAAATCAGGTTCCGAGTATTTAAACTAATTGTTTTAATTGATATATAACAATATTAATCGATTAAAATAACTTACGTAACATTTGTCCATTTTAATCGATCAAAATGTCGAAATAATCGATTGAACTGATCTCGGGATTTTGGTTTAAATGTTTTAATCGATTATAATAATCAGTATATCAACTAAAAACACTTAGGTATCAAAATTAATCGATTCATTTACGTTTTAATCGGTTTAAATTCTGGTGTCATTTTATTGATCACATTCTATACCAAACTAATCGATTCTTTTATAAACCAATCGATTAATTCACTATGAATCGTTTTCAAACCTAATAGGAAAAATGAAATTAATAGATAATTAGTTGATCAATCGATTAATTAGGTTCGAAAACAAGATTTATAACATCTAATTAAAGTTTGATAGGCCAATTCGAATCAAAAACTCAGTTTCTTTGATAAACAAAATCTGCATAATATTTTCACCCACTCGTCCCGTAAATTGTGCCTCCGTAGCGATCAGATAATCATAAATAAGTCTCGAACATATCTGATTCAAGTTATCTCGTTATGGAACACCCAATTTTCTTTAAATGGCACATGCTCGAACAAATTCTTGAATTAGAAACTAAGACTAGTGGAATAAATGTGGGAAAGTTATTGCTGATTGAATTACCGCAAACTTTACATGTGGGAAAGTTATCCATAGATGAAAAAGTTATTTTAACATAGTCATGATTCAAGTCGTAGACGTCTACATCTCTCTTAATACTTTACATGGAATGCTCGCGTAGTAATACATTGAAAATCAAAGGAATTATCAAAGAATAGATCGTAACTTTTCTTATAGACACTAGTTACAAACAGAGTCAAGTCGTTAGGACTCGAAAACATAGTTTATCAAAGATTTTTCAAGTGATAGTTGCTTCCGGTAATAAGTTGTTGATTACTAGGAAGTTCAATGAACAAATGTTTACATTAGATTTCTTGATATTACCTAGCAATATATTTGAAATAATCTTGAGCATGCATTGGTTCAAAACTCTTGGTGAAATTCATTGAACTGTGCAAATTTAAGAATTAGCTTTAATCATCAATGTCACGAGGTGACACTCGTAAGGAAACCAATCTGGGACAGCAATTCAAGAATTGAATAACGTGGCACGGAGAATGTGTGTACAGGGATAAATTTTAAACTCGTTGATTTGTTCCTCGTCGAAGGCAAATATAGTGAAAGCTCGGATTACTCGTCATCACTAGTTCTGCTGTGTATGCATTACTAATCATTGCCCACTCTACCGAATAAGTTTTAGTTAACCACTTGTGCATATGATACCACTCGGAAACAACAAAGTTAAAGATGATTCATTCCTCAAAGATAATGATGACTGGTTCACCTGAAAGTGAGAATAACACCCATCATACTACATTAATAAGAATGCAGTCATTCGCTTGGATGATGATGACTGCAAAGTTTGAAATAGGTTAGCTATTATGGAAGGAAATTCGATCTCGGTACATCATTAACCTGTGATTCATGCAATTTATGGTATCGTGCATTCTGTGTGGGATCCGATAGTGAATGTACGTCTGTCAGTACATGGTTCTCGCCTCGATGTGTAGTAGAAATTCCATTGTGGTGTCAACCATGGACTGTAATGCAGTCAATAGTAACAAGAACTGCTAAAAGATTTCTTTTCGGGAAAAGTTTCGTGTGCATTGCTCGATACTGGGAGAGACAATTGTTGTTGTCTCAATAGTTGATAGAGCAAAATTGGTTCCAGCAAAAAGGAAAGTCTATTATCTTTTGATATTGGTGGGGATCAAATGAATGATCACCAAACTGGAAGATTTGCAGCTTAATCGGGGAATTAGGATGACTAATCTACATCATCATCTTTATCTTCTCGCTTATTTCTATCTTTATATTTTTTGCTTGGACTGTAATATTACTGGTGTTATACCAGGTACATTTGCCTTAACCTTGATTGATATGATTTAGGGTCTAAATGAGATTAAACTGGCATAGATAGAAGTAGATCATAGATCCCTAAGAATCTAAAATCTGATATTGTTAAATCTGTTAGTAAAAAGACAATCAATATAGTTGATAGTAATCTAGACAATCAGTTCACAACATATCCAATAGATTACATATAAAAGATTAACATCAGATATATCATGGTTTTCAAGTCTGGTTGTTTTAGTCAATAAAAACACCTTTTAATCGGTTAAATAAACTTAAACAACAGTTTTCATTACTGTTTTAATCGATTTAAAATCGAAATAATCGATTATTTTCACTAAAATCTCATGTTTTCAAAATCTTAAATGTTTTAATCGACTAAAACTTTCCTTCAATCGATTAAAATCATTTACCAAAAACTTTTTAACCGATTATGCTCTGTTTTTAATCGATTTTTATTCTGAAAAGAGGATTAAAGGCTTTAGTTAATGGCTGCTCCTGTAACATGCTACTAAAGCGTGATTCCCTTATCTTTACACGTGTTAATTGTATTCATTACAAACGTGTTAATGGAGATAAGTTTGAATCAACTTTAATTGATTCTTTTCATGAGTGAAATATTGATTCACTTTGTATTTTTTTCAAAAACTTGAGCATATTTTCGAAACCTTACATTTTTCTCTCTTCTATTCCCTATTTTTGATGAAGTCAAAAGGGGGAGAAATAGTTGCATTACTTTAAGATAAATTTAAAAGCAACATTTTAGGGGGAGAAATAAGTTTTAGTGGGAGAAATAAAACTTTATTACATTCTTATATTTCTCACTTAACTGCATTATCAAGTGACTTATTTTGCAGAGATTGTTTTTTTCAAAATGGTGTTTGTCTTCATCAAATAGGGGGAGACTGAAAGTGATACTAGCAAAGATCTCATTGATTTGATGAAGTCAAAGATAAAGTCAAAGGTCAACTCTACAACAGTCAAACAAGTCACTCAGAAGAATGAAGTTGAAGACTTAGTGTGTCTTAACAGAAAGCTTAGGTAAAACCACTTTACCTTTTCCACTGCATGAAGCTCCTTCACTCAATTTGCAAAATGCCTCAAAAATAGTTTTAAACAAATCAAACAAAAGCATTTTGACAAAGAACTTTCTTAACAATGTTTTTAACCGATATAGTTTTAAAAGAAACAATTAAAATCACTTAGAATGTGTAAAGAAGTGTTTTTCAGGTATTTTAATCGATTCAAACTTCTTTTAATCGATTAAAACCCTTTATGACCGATTAGAATTCGAATATGACAGTCGAATGAAATATAATCGATCAGACTTTAAAAATGAGCGATCAGATTTATTTTAATCGATTAAAACACGTTTCAATCGATTAAAACCACTTTGAAGTCAGGATGATCGATCAGAATGAAGTTATGACCGATCGAAGTTGGTTATGATCGATCAGAATTGAATTATGACCGATCAGACTTATTTCAATCGATTAAAACGAACTTTCAATCGATTAAAAAGACTTGAAAATTTATGTGCAGATTTTCAATCGATTAAAACGACTTTATATCAGCTAAAATAACTTGGAAAGTTTTATAAGAAGGTTTTTAAGCAAATCAATCGATTAATACGCGAATCAATCGATTGAATTACTCTTTGAAAATGTTTGTAAAATGTTTTAACCGATAAAAACGTGGTCGTATCAGCTAAAACAATTTTGTTAAAGAACAAGAACGCATTAATGGGTTGAAAGGACTTTTAACATGATTATAACGGCTATTTCAACAGATTAAAACAAACTTTCAACAGATTAATTAATGCAGCAGATTTGAAAATTCTCTTTAAAAACAGTTTTGCTTGAAACTTTTAAACAGAGGTTGAATATCAGTTTTACACAAAAAAACAAAGCAATCAATTCAAGCAACTCGTTAGCATACTTTTTCCAAGAAAGAATTACAAGCTGTTTTGTGAAGTTCTTTTTGAAATCTTTCTTGAGGCATATTGCATTACGTGAAGAAGAAACTTACCGTGGATTAGCGTAATCCGGTTTGAGATTTCTAAGTCTCTTCTTTTCAATTGCTTTTCATTTCTTTGTATTGTGTTGTACCTGGAATTTGGGTACAAGTTTTCTGCAGTTGGTAGGTGGTTGTAGAAGTTCCCAAGAACTGGAATTTGGTTCTTGGTGGAGAGGTTGAGTACGAGAACTGGAATTTGGTTCTTGTACTCGTGTGGTGCCTGGAATTTGGGCACTTGGTTTCTCTGCAGCTGGAATTTGGTTGCAGAGGTTTCCAAGGACTGGAATTTGGTTCTTGGTGGAGAGGTTGAGTACAGGAACTGGAATTTGGTTCTTGTACTGTGTGGTGCCTGGAATTTGGGCACTGGTTTCTCTGCAGCTGGAATTTGGTTGCAGAGGTTTCCAAGGACTGGAATTTGGTTCTTGGTGGAAAGGTTGAGTGCAAGAACTGGAAGTTGGTTCTTGTGTTAGAGTAGGTGTAAGATTGTTGAGTCTGTAAAACATCTATTCTAGTGGAACCCAGCTGGAATTTGGCTGGAGACTGGACGTAGCCCTGGTATTGGGTGAACCAGTATAAAATTACTGGTGAAATCTTTCCTAACCTTTCTCTCTTTAATTTCAGTTGCTGCGCTTGTATTGTTTAATTGCTTTGTGATTCGTGAATTGATTAGTAAACTTAATTTTCGAATTAGATAATCTGTTTATTGTGAAAAACTTTCAAAAATCAATTCACCCCCCCTCTTGATTTAAAACTACTTTTCTAACATGAACAAGGAAATACAAAAATAGTTCAAATGACAAAACCAAGTGTGTTTGAGATGCCCCGTGGTGAACGTATAGTTGTGCCATTTGATAGACAATTGAGAGCCTATGGAGAAGCAACTTCACTTCTTTCATCAGCTTGTGGTCGTATTGTTAAAGATTCAAATAATGTTCCAATAAATTTTGGTAGCTGGCCAAGTGTTCCAAAATCATATAAGGATGATTGTTTTAACACTTTAAAGGTATATGCATAAACCAAGATTTACAGCTTTGTTCTTGTTAAGGTTTATGATATACTAATTGCCTTTTTTTTTAGAATATATTTCATTTCCAGACATCAGAAAAATCTGCTGAGCGATATTGTTCACTTTGCATGTCAAATAAGTATAGAAATGGAAAGATGAATTTGTGGAACCGAGTCTATGATAGCTCATTATCAAGAGAGCAATTAATTGCTAATGTTCCTAATGGTATTCACAAAGATCAGTGGTCTTCATTTGTTGATTATCATCTAAGTTCAAAATATAAGGTAGTTATAACAAATAATTGTTATCAATAATTATTTTTTAAACTTGGTTTTAAATTAATAAGTTGTTTGTTTCATAGGAATTATGTAAGAGAAATATTGAAGTCAGAAAAAAACAAAAGATTCCTCATACCGGTGGTGCAAAACTTTTATCTACAAAGCAACATGAAATGGTAAATTATTTTTGTTTTATTGTTAAATTTAACAAAAAAAATTATAGTATTCTTCTAAACTTATATGATCATGTATATTATAGGAAATAAATCTTGGACGTGCTGTAGGCCGAGGAGAATTGTACATTGCAACTCACAAGAAAAAAAATGGATCTTATGTTAACGAGGAGGCAAGATCTATAGTGGTAAGTTTAACAACAAGTAATGTGTTTAAACATGTGAAATTATATTCTTTCTATACATATGCCTTATGGTTTTGAAGCTTTGCATCTAGGATTCCAATTTCCAACCATATATTTCAACAGCGTATGGGGTAAACTTTGTCTTGTTTCAGTTTCTATATTTTTACCCAGAATCATATCATAAATCATAAACATATAGAATGTTTGTGTTTAAGTTGTATTATTTAGTGTGGTCAAACTGATGTTATTGTTGAAAACCTCCTTTGTATAATATTAATATGAATATCAAACAATTGTATTTATTCTATTTACAGGAGAAAATAACACAAGAAATGAGTCAAAGTGTCAATTTTACAGAAATTTCAGCTAATGATTGTGTTAGTAAAGTGCTGGGAAAGGATCATCCTGGGCGTGTACGTTGTCTAGGACTAGGAGGTCTTCATAGTGTTGCATTTCAGTCTACCACAAGATTTAGCAGTGCAGGGTGCAATTTCTCAAATTCTGATTCAAGTGGAAATTCTCAATTGAAAGAGGAAGTTATTCATTTAAGAGAAAAATTAGCAACTTCTGAAGAAAATGTCAAAACATTAAAAAGTGTCATGCTTGCATACATCCAAATGAAAGAAGGACACATTCCTCCTGAGTTGGGTGTCATGTTTGGTAGTACAAGTAATATAGTTGTAAGTACTTTATAGTTTGTTTTAAATGAAATTATATTATTCAATACCTGTATAAAGTTCAATATCTTATGTATAATTTCTAATTATGCTTAGATGATATGATCTTTATTTTATAGGATGAAGAGAGTGGACAAGATATGTCAACACCACAAGGAGAATCTTCTTTAGATAGTAATTTTCATAAAGTTTGACATTATTTGTAAGTATTTCATATTTTGTGTTAATAGAATTATGTTGTTAATTATTTCTATGGAGTTTAATATCTTTTATATATATTTTTAACTATATTAAGATGATATTATTTTTATTTCACAGGATGAAGCAAGTGAATGAAATATGTCAATATCATAGGAGGATACTCATTAGATAGTAATTTTCATTAAGTTTGACATATATGTTATGAAATTTGTGGATCTATTGACATCGTATTTTGTTAGATACACTTTATTAATGAATAATGTGATGAATTTTATTGGACTTTTAGCACTACAAGAAAATCGCGTATTACCGACGGATATTTACCGACGGATTTGTATCCGTCGGTAAATAATTATTACCGACGGAAATTACCGACGGATATAAAATATTTGTGGAATTTGATCTTACCGACGGATATATCCGTCGGTAAAATAATAATTAGTTACCGACGGATATATCCGTCGATAAATCCGTCGGTAATTGACAGATGAATTTACCGACGGATATATCCGTCAGTAAATCCGTCGATAAATTAATAATTCATTACCGACGGATATATCCGTCGGTAAATAAATCTGTAAATTACAGACGGATATTTACGATTGATAAATTATCAATTAGTAAATATTCAACTAATTAAAAAATTAAATATTTTTTATTTAATAATTTCATTTAATCATAATTAGATTAATTTATAATAATTTCTTAAATTAAATAATTCTAAAAAATAAATATTTAATTACATATAAATATATAAAAATATATAAAAACATATAAAAACATATAAAAATATTTAATTGTATATAAATATATATATATATATAAATATATATATAAATATATATATATATATATATATATATATATATATATATATATATATATATATATATATATATATATATATATATATATATATATATATATATATAAATATATATATATATATATATATATATATATATATATATATATATATATATATATATAATATATAAATATATAAATATATAAATATATAAATATATAAATATATAAATATATAAATATATAAATATATAAATATATAAATATATAAATATATAAATATATAAATATATAAATATATAAATATATAAATATATAAATATATAATTATATAAATATATAAATATATAAATATATAATTATATAATTATATAATTATATAAATATATAAATATATAAATATATATAAATATATAAAAATAAAAATATATAAAAATATATAAATATATAAACATATATAAATATATAAATATATATAAATATATAAATATATATAAATATATATAAATATATAAAAATATATAAATATATAAATATATAAATATATAAATATATAAATATATAAATATATAAATATATAAATATATAAATATATAAATATATAAATATATAAATATATAAATATATAAATATATAAATATATAAATATATAAATATATAAATATATAAATATATAAATATATAAATATATAAATATATAAATATATAAATATATAAATATATAAATATATAAATATATAAATATATAAATATATAAATATATAAATATATAAATATATTTGTATATAAATATATTTATATATAAATATAATTTATTTGTAAATTATTAGCGAAAAATTCAGTAGCTTAGTGGTTGGAGTATCAGCCTCTAACTCTAAGGTCTTGGGTTCGAATCCTGCCGATAACAATTCTCTTAATCTAATAATAATTAAAGCCTATAAAAATGTAATAGGGAAAAATAATTAATAATAAATAATAAAAATATAAAGGGAAGGGGTATTCTATAAAATAAATAATCTATATACGTAAAATATTTAATAAATAATAAAAATATTACCGACGCAGTTCATGTCAAGTTGGTAATTTCGATCAAACATTTAGCGACGGATATATCCGTCGGTAATTACAAACGGACTATTAAATCCGATCGGTAATATTTACTAAACAACCAAATTTCGACGGATTTTTGGTAGTCGAAAGTCCGTCGATAAATGGATATTACAGACGGATTTTTGTTATTACGACGGATTTTGACCGTCGGTAATATCAAAATTTCTTGTAGTGTAGGATGAAATTTGATTTTATCTTAGTTGATATTGAATTATATTTAGTTAAGTACTCTGTCAAAGTGAATTATATCTAAAAACTACAAATTTAACCATTTTTTAGTGAGAATCAAACTAATATTTTATGTCATTAAAACAAATGAAAAATATATTATACATTTCATTAGATTATTGATTTTATTATAATGATTAAATTATTATTACACTTATGGTGGTATTTTAAAGTAATTCTAAATAAAAAAGTATTTTAATTATTAATTATAAAATTATTAAAAAATAATTTGTAAATAATAATTAAAATTTTGATTTATTGATAAAATAATTAAAAAATAGTAATTAAATAATTTTTGGTGGTTTTTTAAACCTCCAATAAGTTTTAAATAATTATAAAATATTATATATTTTGTAGCGGTTTTTAATTGTTGAAATATAAAATTAATTATAAAAATAACATTTGTAACAATTTCAAATTGCAACAAAATGTTAAATTAAAATGAGAATAATAATGTATTTTATGGACTTTTTTTCATAAATAATATCTGTTTTCAAAAATATTTACCAAAATAGCACCTCTCGCAACTTTATTTACACAACTAGCATCTGTTTCTTGTTCACTTAATAAAATAATATTATTTTGCGCAACTTTTACTGTTCACGTATTAAAATAATATCATTTCGCGCAATGAACTCTCGCTCAAGCGAAGAAACCTTCGCTTGAGCGAGGAAATCCGTAAGAACGCAGTTATCTCTGGTCAACTCTCGCTCAAGCGACGGATATTTCGCTTGAGCGATAAGTGATTAAAATATGTGGTGACCCAAGTTGCGTTATGTGGCTAACTGCGTTGGACGTTTAGCCACATATTTCAATCACTTTTCGCTCAAGCGAAATATACGTCGCTTGAGCGATAGTTGACCCGAGACTTAAGATAGCGGTTCCAGAACTAACCGCAATTAAAAATATATTTTAAATAGCGGTTAACGTTGAACCACTATTATATGTTCACTTCTAAGAGCGGTTAAAATATTAACCGCTCTTAAAAGTGAGACATATAGTTGGAACGTGGGCAACTCTCGCTCAAGCGAGAGACTCATCGCTTGAGCGAATCAATTTATAATCGATTATAACGTGAAATAATCGATCATAGTTTTTAAAATAATCGACATATAATAGCGGTTCCACGTTAACCGCTATATAAAACATACTTTTAATAGCGGTTACTGCTAGAACCGCTATCTAAGGTTACTCAAGCGAATAACACATCGCTTGAGCGAGAACACATCGTTTGACGTTTCATCATTCGGTCAAAACTCGCTCAAGCGACAAAGTCATCGCTTGAGCGAGGAAGCCTTCAAACAAGGGGGACTCTCGGGTTCTGTTTCGCTCAAGCGACGGGCACTTTCGCTTGAGCGATAAGTGATTGAAATATGTGGTGACCCATGTTGCATTATGTGGCTAACTGCGTTGGACGTTTAGCCAAATAATGCAACTTGGGTAAATTCTAGCTCAAGCGACGCTAATTTCGCTTGAGCGAGAAGTGATTGAAATATGTGGTGACCCAGGTTGCATTATTTGGCTAACTGCATTGGACGTTTAGCAATAGTCAAGTATCGCTCGAGCGAGAAATTCATTGCTTGAGCGAAAAAACCTGCAGGTGACCCAGGTTGCATTATATGATGTTGCTGAAAGGGGAGTTTGTTCTGTTTATGAAATTATCTTGTGTCTGTATTGTTTTACCTGGAGCTGACTGTAATTGATTCATTGAAGGTGAATATGGGGATGATAGCATGTAAAGAGAATTTAAAATTTCTTGACTGATGGTTGGTTGGTTACTCAGGGTTAAAGTGCTTGAGGTTGTGGGGCTGTCAAGCATCAATTCTGTGGAGTGGCTTAGAATGATCAAAGAAGTGTTTTTACAGTATTTTAATTGATACAAAACCCTGTAGAACCCATTATGACCGATCACATTTGAAATATGAGCGATCAGAACTTATTTCAATCGATTAAAACACGTTTCAATGGATTAAAATCACTTAAAGGGTCAGAATGATCGGTCAGAATGCAGTTATGACCGATCAGAGTTGGTTATGATCGATCAGAAATGAGTTATGACCGATCAGATCTGTTTCAATCGATTAAAATTCATTTCAATCGATTAAAACAGCTTGGAAAAATTTTGTACAAAGTTTTAATCGATTAAAACTTCTTTTTATTAGCTAAAATAACTTGGAAAGTTTTATAAAAAAGTTTTGCAGTATATCAATCGATTAAAACACGAAACAGTTAGGAAAAAGTTCCTTAGAAAAGTTTTGTAAAGTGTTTTAATTGATATAACCGTTGTAGTATCAACTAAAACAAATCTGTTAAAGAATGAAGAACGTATTAATGGATTGAAAGGACTTTTAACAGATTGAAACGGCTATTTCAACAGATTAAAACAAACTTTCAACAGATTAATTAATGCAGCAGTTATGAAAATACTCTTTAAAATCAGTTTGCTTGAACTTTTTAAACATACATTGAATAAGATCTTCGTTTTATCAAATGATTGAATAAGATCTTCATCATTTTCAATTAATTGAAAAACTCCTAAGTTTCATACATTGAGACATTTCTTAACTAACACAATCTAATGATGCGAAGTAGATGCACATGCAATATTGGGACATGTTCTTCTGCTATGACCAGGGGTATGACAATATGAACATTTTTTAATCCTATTTTGAGCGAGTAATGACCGAATCATGAAACGCCAAACGCAGTTAGCCAAATAATATAACTTGGTTCACCACATATTAGTATCACTTGTCGCTCAAGCGTTCATAATGTCGCTTGAGCGAGACAGACCCGAGAATCCCCCATTTTTCCAGGTGTCCTCGCTCAAGCGATGTGATTTTCGCTTGAGTCACCTTAGATAGCGGTTGATGAAAACCGCTTTTAAAAATATATATTAGATAGCGGTTAGGCTTTAACCGCTTTCTAATGTAGTAGTTTAGATAGCGGTTGGCCAAATAACCGCTATCTAAAGTCATATATGTCAAAGTAATCGACTATAATTGGATAATAATCGATCATACTTTTCACTCAAGCGAGGGTTTCTTCGCTTGAGCGAGAATTTACCCCAGATTACCCCTTCGTTACAGATTTCCTCGCTCAAGCGAAGGTTTTCTTCGCTTGAGCGAGAGTTCAGTACGCGAAATAATATTATTTTAATACGTGAACAGTAAACAGTTGCACAAAATAATATTATTTTATTAAGTGAACGATGAACAGTGCTAGTTGTGTAAATAAAGTTGCGAGAGGTGCTATTTTGGTAAATATTTTTGAAAACAGTATTATTTATGAAAAAAAAAGTCGTATTTTATGACGGTTTTTAAGCTGTTGAAATTTTTGTTTTTTTTTTTGACATAAATACCAGCATTTAAAAAAATTCTGTTACAAATCGTTTTTGACATCTATAAATATGACAGTTATATTAATTGTTACAAATTTTATTTGTAGCGGTTTTTAACTTCTAAAATCTACAATTTTAACCGCTATAAATAACATATTTTTTTGTAGTGTTCTAAGCTATAGAGTGAATAAAAAATGGTGTGATTTACTTTGAAGTAAGATATATAACCATTAAAATTGTAAGTGATATATATCACAAGTTATTTGTTTTTAAAGAAATTATATTTAATTAATTTTCAAAATAATTTATATTATGATATACTATATCAATTAATAAAAGCAATTGTAGTTTAATTTATTAACTTAATAAGTGAGACAACTTATTGACTTCATTCTTAAACTTTCAAAATTTTCATAAATATCTATCATCTTATTTTAAAAATTTGGAACATTTTATTTATAATTGTACATTAATATATCAATGTCCATTCAATAATTTATGCCAATATTAAGTAAATTTTCATATTAATATTAAAGCATAAAATAAAAAGATTATATAATTAATTATGAAATTAAGAATATGTCATTTTATAAGAATGAAAATAGAAGGAAAGAATAGTATGTAGGTAAATGACATAAATGTTCCTATTAATAAAAGAAAAGTAAACAAAATAATAAAATATCTAATAAAAAAATAAATAAAAATGTTTTATTTGAATTTTTATTAAAAAGTAAAAATCATACAAAATCAAACTAAACAAATTTATTGTATTAAAATATAATATTATATGTTTAAAATTAATTATTAATTAACAAATATACAGGATGATCTATATCTTGTAAACATTATTTTGTAATGTGATTATATTTTAGTTAGAATTATATTTATCAAAATATGATAATAACTTTATATATATTATAAATTTTAATTATAAGATTTTTGTAAGTTATTAATAAACATGAGATGAATTTAAATTATGATTATAATATCAGTTATATATAAAAATCACAATATATTATTCAAATTTTTATTATAAAATATTTTATATAATTATTTAACATTTTATAATAATAAAATATATAAAAAAATCCAAAACAATAAATGATTTAATTTAACTTTTAGATGAAATTAAATCCAACTAAATTATATTATAATTTATTTTTAATGGGTTTGTATAAATGATTGTTTAATAATAATAATAATAATAATAATAATTATTATTATTATTATTATTATTATAAAATAAGTCCTGAACACTCGAAACAAAAAAAATTCCTTCTCTTTTATTGTTCCCAGTGAATCATAATATTATTGAAGGGTTTAAAGCAAAATTGTATCTAACCTAAAACTGGCACAAGAGATCTATTTTTCAGGTTGGATTTAATTCTTGAAGCAGAATCAAATTTTATTTAAATCAGTCGAGTTTTGATTGTTGTAAGGAATCGATTCCTATTATAATTTTAGACAAGATCATTCTTGCAAAACTTTCTTGTTTTAATTTGTGAATAATTTGTTCAAAATAATTTAAAAAGATAAAATCAAATAAAATTTTATTGTAAATAATTAATTAGAATATGTGTATGTTTGTTTTTTATTTTTTATTTTTTTGGAAATTAAGTATCTGTAGGAACCAACACTGTAGAGGTACCTTATGCAGAGTTGGAAGATTTAATTATAATTATTTTAAAAAATTATTACGTTGAAAGTGGTTTTAAGATTATTTTTGTTTACTAATTAAAAAGTTTTTATTTTTAATCCCATTGTATTTAAGGTAAAAATTACAAAGTAAGACTACTTCACTTTCAACCCTGATTTTTTTAATAATCTTTATTCATAAATTCGTAAAAGAAAAAAAAAGTCATTCATTAGAAAATTATTAAAGTTTGAACTTGAACTATGACACAATAATGACTGTTTTGCTATTTATTTTTAAAGTTGGCTACTTTAATAGGCATGCTAAGATATGGTATTAAATTTTATAAAAAATTATGAAAAATTTTTATTTAATTTTTAACTTGTATTTAGAACTAATTAATACGTATATAAACGTCCTAGAAAATTATGAAAATTTATATGTAAAATGTTGTCTTTTACATAAAGTAGGAAAATGGGTAGGAAGAGCAATTACTTGGCTATAACACCACTTATGTCTTTGGTAATTAAAAGCAATTGGAAAGATAACATTCACGCACTCACATGCATTTGTGTTTGTGCTCATGTTCCAAAACACATACCCCTCCACTTTTTATCCCAAATCTTACCTTTATTTCTCTTCCCCACCATGAACATGAGTTTTATGACAGAGGGTCATGCAAATTGGCATTGATGAGATCTTCTTCTCCCAGTTATAAATTTTTGTTTCAAGAGGTTAACACACAGAATGAAATAATGAGCAATAAAGCTATATATTATGACGTGATATTCAACCTAAAAGATAAAAAAAGTATACTCATTTTTTTTTGTATTGGAATTTCAATTTATTAAAATCTGAGTTTCATCCATTTTTATGGTTTTTATATTTATATTCCTAGTCACAAGGTTGGGAGAATGAATTGTTGTGGATGTCTAATCAAGCATTAATAATGGGTACTTGATGAAAGAAGAATTAATATTGATGTTATTGGATAATTAATTTTATGACTGTGGTAGGTTAAGTAGCACTTCTTAATTGGGAATTTTCTTAGGTCATCACAAAACGCATATCTAGACTACAGAAGGCAGATGAAATCTAATGATGGTCATGCACTATATAATGACTTGGAAGCTTCATAAGCATCTTGATTAGTGAATCTAATTGGTATTTGACATCTTCATGTGTCTTTAGTTACCACTAATTAACTTTTTCCTATTTAGTTTTGTCTTTAGTCACTTTTTCACATATTAAGTCAAAATATTATTACTTTTTCACAAGACAATTCCTTAGTTGAATGATGCTAATCTGACTAATAGGGCCCTTAAAGATAGTGATTTAAGCATACATAAGGTTGATTATAAGGAAGAATAGAAATTACAGTGAGTTGTAAGTAGCCCATGTATATAATAATTCTCATGGTAAGATCACTAATTATAATAAGGATTTTCTAAAGATACTCTTAAATCCCACAAAAGGCAAATTAACCAAAAGGCAACCCCACCCACAAAACCCTACTTTTCCTATCATATGACCAACCCTTAATATTATATACATTATAATAACATTATATCATCATGCTCACCTAGCCATGCTCAAGACAATGCAAAACACTTGATAAAATATTCCTATAAACTAGGGCAAATATAAGTTATTTGAACCATAATAATAGCCTAATCCATTTGCTACCCTAACCTTTGTTGCTTTACACATCTTCAATCATATCGTTTATAATTAAGGTGAGAATTGAAATCAAAAGGGGAATGAATGAATGAACAAACCAGTAGTGGTGGATTGATCACACCCACCCTAATAAACCTAATATAACACCATGTATGAGTAGTCAAGTGGCAAACTTGAACCCTAAGGGAGAGAAAGAAAAACAAAATTAAGTGGCTATTTAAGTGGTGAAACAAGTAATTATGCCAATAATTATTATATGTATAGAAAACTTACACTCGCGTGCGCATACCAGTACTTTAAGATGGTTTTAAGCAATTACAAAGTGGTGCTGGGGTTGACATTCTTAAGCATTTACTTTAATCACACATTAATAAATTAAAAGCATAATGAAATCATCCTATAACGTTAAATCCTTAATATCTTAATAGTTTTTTCTGTACTGAGAGCATGATAGCAAGATCAATCTAATCATCATAGAATTAAGTGGGGACGTGAGCCAAAAAAAAAAAAAACAGGGACGGGTGGATTCGGAAGTACTTAAAAAAAAAAGCACTTTTATTGTTTATATGTTAAATGAAAACAAAAATATACGTTCAGGGACAAGATGGTGTTTTGTGTGACAATAAGGAAAGTCAAAAATTACGATTGTGATAACTTCAATCTTAAGCTTGGAAATGTCGTGGAGTGGTGCGCATCAAAAATTTCATTTAGAAGTTATATTCTCGAGTACCCACTAATGTAGGAGCTCTTTAGGTATCTATCACTCATTTGTTTCAAGAATCTACTTTATTTATAATTGTCTACATTAATTAAAAGAGATTCATTGTCTAATATAATAAAATAATCAAATATAAATAAATCTCCACTAATTTAATCAAAGTTTTGGTTTCGATTACACTTTTTTATTCTTATATCAAATTCTAAAAGGAAAAAGTAATGAGAGTTTTTCAAAATTTTAATGAAATTTATATAATTAAATGTTGTTGATTATTTTTCATTATTTTCTAATAGAAGTTTACTAATTAATGGAATTTAATTAGTCTTTTGTATAATGAGATTGTACTCATTTTATAATAAGAAAAGTAAATACTTATATATTTTGAAGATTTTAATTAAATTAATCAAATTTTCACAATATATTATTATTGTTTTATATGTTGTTATTGTAATAGACATTTAATAGGATCGTCTTTATGTAAACTTGTCACTACTAACCGATCGTCATAACATCTGCTAAGTTCTTCTTGCTTTATCTTAAAATATGAGATAAGATTCTTTGTAATGTATAAGACATTCTGACTGTCACAAATTTGTGTTTGTGTCCAAGTTCCTCCATTATCCTCTTAATCCAACTATATTTCTTAAATGCATGGGTGACTCCCATACACTCAACTTTTCTAATAGAGAGAACTACAACATCTTATAACTTGGATAACCAGTTATTGTCTCTCCAATAAAGGTAACTCATCAAGATCACATGCAAAACTTGAACAACTGCAAAATCTAAACAAACATAGCATTTTACAACTAGTTTTGATCCTCCGAAACATAATACACATCCCAAGGTTCATTTGATAAGATTTATGTTGATAATAATCATGCTCACCACCACAATTTGTCATTAATCTACTAATCGCTCTCACTGTGTAATATATGGTCTTGTACCGATCATGATATTCATAAGATTTTTTTACCGTCGATGCATACAATACTCGAGACATTTTCATCCTCCCTACTTTATTGTTAGGATTAATACTTGAGGATAACTTGATAGAAACTGACTTACACCTGTACATGTTGAAGCAAGACAAGACGTTCAGTAAGTTATTCTTCTAATAAAGTCAAACATTCATATCTTTTATGTCCCGATGAATTTGTATCCCTAAAATCTTGTTTGTTAGTCTCTAGCTCTTCATATCAAACACACTTACATACCAAGTCTTTCTTTACTAAAACTTTTCTTTGTTGGTCCCTAGTTCTTCATATCAAATACACTTAAATATCAAGTTTTTCCTTGTCACAACTTTTCCTACACATGCACTGTCACACTACACACTTTATATCCAGTAACCAGAACAATTTTTTCTAATGTAAAAGATCATATTAACCGCAACTATCATAAATAAGAAATCAAATATTATAAATAAGAAACCAACTAGGATTTGATACCACTGTTAGGATTTGATACCACTGTTAGGAGAAACTAGGCTTTGATATTATTGTTAGAAATAGGAGTAGCTGCATAAAAACTAATAATAGGTAATAATAAAATTTTACTACCGGAAGAAATTACAATACCCTCTTTAAATCTAAAAAGAAAATAATAATAATATTCTCTCGGATATAAGAGAACTCAACTACTATGTAATACACTAATAAAAAAGAGAAGGAAGAAATTTTGGGTGATTTACAAGATAGACATTATGTTTCTTTTATAACAAAAAAAATAAACACTAAGAATTTTCCTAATACGAGATTTCTCTTCTCATGTTCTCGTAATAAATAAAAAAACTCAAGAACTTGTAAAATAAAAGGTTGGCATTATATTATACATAATTTAAACACAAAATCTAAATTATGAAGTGAGGTTTATATATCTCATATTTATATAGATTATTTTAACTATATTACTAATCAACTTGAGATTTTAAATTATACTTGTCAAATCATAAAGTTAATCATATGAGACTATTATTCTTTCATAATAACCAAAGTGTTTTATATGTTGTTTTGCAATTACACTCTCTTCTCGTACATGAGATGGAATTTTAATATTAGGAACCCTTTCACCATCTTTTTCTGTTGCAAAATTTTGAGTTCATTGAAGGTCAAGTGCCCAAATTATGATGCCACAACCATGAAGATTTTGAAGAGATAACGTGAGACAAATTGCAAACTTCAAAAATTCTTCCTTAACATATATTTTATTTATAATATTATTATTTATTTTAAAATAAATTATATATATATATATATATATATATATATACTTTAACTTACGATTTATCATTTATTATTTTATAATTTAATTATACATATAATAGTGATGTATGATATTAAAAATTAATTCAAATAAGATTTTATAGAAATTTAAGACAGAATGAAAGCAATCATTTTAATTTTAACTTTTCTCCCTCTAATAATGTCATTATAGTGAAGAAAGTGCCCAAAACTTGTAGAAGGAAGGACAAGAGCAAAATCAATCCATGCATAAAAAGGCCAAACATGCCATGAATATGAGCATGTGAAGAATATGTCCACCTTTTCTTTTTCTTTTTCTTTGCATTTCATTAATTATTTATTTTCCCGTTGTTTTTTTTTTTCAATGTTTTCTTCAAAGGATTTTCATGGCATATATATGTTTACTTAAAAAGCAATAAAAAATTAAAAATGTTTTTCTTTCATACTCTTTTCAATAAGAATTAATAAGAGAACGAAAATATAAAACAAATAACTTCCTTCATAAAAATCGATTATTTTTAGCTTATAATATATCCTATACGATAATAATTCTATCCTATCCTATCCTCTTTTCAATTATAGAAACAAGTTTTACATAAGCGTTTATAAGATAAGCTAGCATTTATAAATAAATATATTTTATAAAGTGGCTTGTTAACTATTTTACATATGAAATTGTAATTTTTGCTTTTAATTTTTTTTCCATAATTTTAGTTATATAATTTTAATTATCTATAATTTTGGTGCATAATTTTTTTTACCTAATTTTAATCTCTTGATTTTAAATTATTTATAACTCTATTCATTTTTTTAGTTTAATTATCCATAAGATTGAGAATAATACATTACACTCATAACTTTTCTACATAATTAAAAGATCAAAATTAGATAAAAAGATGAATTAGTTAAATTACAAATATTGAAAAATTTACAGAATGAAAATTTTAAAACCAAGAAGATGTAAAAGAGAAAAAATTAAGTCAAACTAAATTGAGTCTTTAATTATTTTCCTCTCCCACATACACGTTTACCATCATGATTCCTTCATCCGATGATTGAAGCCCCCCATTAATTAATAAGTTTAAATGAGAACTTTTTAAACACTTTTCAAAGAAAACTCTTTATATATTCCGTGAGGTTAGGTATCATTGTGCACACATGATGTATCTTGATGATAAAGACATTTTGATATGAACAAAACCCATTTTCGTGTTGAGTTAAGAAAAAAACAGAATTCAGAAAAGTGAGAAACTAAAAATTAAGACAAAGGAAATCTCTTGAAAGCAGTGAGAGCATCCCACAAGTGATGGTTAATTACCAATGGATGTGACTTTGAGCAAAATCATTGCCGCCACTTGTCTTTATGGAGCAACTTTCATGCATATATTAGACAGAATCAAGGTGGGTCAGTGTCTCCACTGCTCTCATCAACCTTTTGATTTTCTGCTGTTTCAATTCATAATGCTAAAATATAACCTCTTGATTAGACAGGCGTGGGGAATATAACTTTTTCATTATTTAAAGCATCAATTCTCCTAACTCTTTATGCCATTAGATCACATAATAAACCATTTTCGATATTCAATTCATGATGTAATATTTAACTGCTGTTTCATACTGTCATTCATATATTCTTGCTCAGAATATCAATATTTCTAAGTTTGGCAACCATTAAGATCATTTCAAACAATCCTTTTTCCCTCAACACTGTTTGGATAATAATTGTAAATTAACCAATCACTTTTAATACTTTAACCCTAATCTCGCACAAAAACTACATGTTGCATCCAATAAAGCTAAACTCATCATCTTCCCTCTCAGAAAGAAATATATAATGGAAGCATGCAATGTATGCAGCTACCTTGCTTTTTCAGATCCTTTCCATTCATAGACACATTAATTCTACATGTCAATTGCTTGAGTTAGATAGTAATGTGATGAAAAACTTGGATACACATTTTCTAACCATACAACTTTTCTGAAACAAAATCCTGTGGAACTGACATGAGCTCAGAAAAACTGTGTTAGTTCCATCTTTTTTTGCAGTCTTTTTTTCTGAAAAACATTTTTTTTCTTTATTTTTTAACTTGTATTTATAAACACTGACTTAAATGTAAGAATCTGTCTAAAATATAGTATTGAAGTTCAGTTGATGTGAATTTGTGAAAAAACTTTTTTTTTTTTTTACTCTTCTAAAAGTATTTATGAAAAAATTTCTCAAAACTTGATTTCTTTGGAGAATGGGAAGCTCCTGATTTGGTTCGTTAGTATGTTTCCATTGGGCCCAAAACCCAATTACAAAAATTCATCGTACTAGGGTAAATGTTTATTTCTCTTGAGACACTAAAAAAACAAAAAAAACCTATTATCTATAAAATATTATCTACGGATAAAAATCCGTAGGTAAATTTTACATTACCTACGAATATTACCCACGGATAAAAATCCGTAGGTAATGTCATCCGTGGGTAATTACCTACGAAATTACTATCCGTAGGTAAATTATATTAAATTCCTAAAAGAATTGTTACTAGCAAGAATCAAACCCAAGTACCTTAAAAGTTGAAAACTAATACTCCAACTACTAAACTATTAGGATATTCTAATAATAATTTACAAATAAATTATACTTATATTTATTCGTGTAAATATATAAATATAAATATATAAATACATAAATACATAAATACATAAATATATAAATACATAAATATATAAATACATAAATATATAAATACATAAATATATAAATATAAAAATATATAAATATAAATATATAAATATAAATATAAATATATAAATATAAATATATAAATATAAATATTTAAATATAAATATATAAATATAAATATATAAATATAAATATAAATATATAAATATAAATATAAATATAATTATATAAATATAAATATAAATATAAATATAAATATAAATATAAATATAAATATAAATATAAATATAAATATAAATATAAATATAAATATAAATATAAATATAAATATATAAATATAAAATATGTAAATATAAAATAAATATATTTATATAAATATATATCAAAATATATTTATATTTTGATATATTTATATTTTGATATATTTATATATTTTATATTTATATATTTACACTGGATAAATATAAATATAATTTATTTATAAGTTATTATCAAAATATCCTAATAGCTTAGTGGTTGGAGTATCGGTCTCCAACCTTGAGATACTGGGTTCGAATATTACCAATGACAATTCCTTTAATTTAATAATAATTCAAAGTTCCTTTAAAAGGGGAGGGGGTTGTAGTAAATAAAAATATTTTGTTTAGGTGAGTGCATTACCTACGGATTTTACCTGTAGATAATAAGCGTTTTTTTGTAGTGAGAAAGGTTTACACTTTAGGAAGATATTCATATGTAAAATTTTGAAGCATAGATGAGGAAATTATAAACTAATTGTATAAGATTTAAGATATATTTAAATAGAAAAGAATAATTTTTTGACAAAGTTTAATAAAAAATATTTAGAAAAAAAGAGAGTCATGCATTAGTTTTTTGTTAATTTTTCTTTTTAATTTTTAAATTTCTCTTGACATTCTTTTTGATTGGATATAAATTTGATGTATGGAAACATATTAGGATAACTTGAATGATTATGACAAGGGGGAAATGAGACATGTAGAAAATATAGTTGATGAGTTAATTATTATACCATAAACAAAAGAGAGAATGCAAGAGCTTTCTTATCCAAAGGAACAAATGAAAAGGGGTTTGGAGAAGAAGAAGAAGAAGAAAGGAAGGTGATTAATGGTACTTGAATTGTGTGAAGTTGTATGCAGATATTTGGAAAAGTGACAGGGATTTGAAGCTGATCACCGCCCCACCATTGCTGGTTTGCCAAATGTCAACCAAAACCAACCCATAAATGGACTTTCATTAATGACCCACATAATTTGACTTGCTTACATCAACTCCAAGATTGAAGAGAACAAAAACTAGCATCAATTAGTGGATGACACTCCCCCACCAAGATTACATAAAGGGCCTTAACTTAAAACACTAATCAAAGACATTTTAGTGGGACAAAATAAAACCATGGTTTGGGAAGATACACACCATGCTATTTGCTTGCTTCCATGTGAATTGTGATCAATATTGTGGATAATGCGCTAGCTAGTCAACAATGGAACGGGATAGGATAAATTAAAGTAAAAATAGAGTTTGATTCATCATTACTCTAACACATGAGTTAAACATTATTTGGTATTACTTTATGTAAAGTATTAAACAAATTTCATATGTCTAATATAATAATAAGTGCTTTTTATATTACTTTCTTAATCAATGTCCTAACTTTCTCTAATAAAAAATAATAACAACGATCCTCCTATTGAATGGAAAACATGTGCTGGTCGGATTTACACTGGGCTAACCTTATTTATACCCATCAACAACTTGTTTGGTCTTTAAATGTTGTTTCTTTTCTTTACTTGTATAATTTCTTCTTGTACCCCATAATTCATATAAAATTATCAAAATATCTTTTATATTCATTTTTGTTTGAAATTTTAAAAGGTTTCTTAACTCTTGTGTTGCGCTCCTCTGCATTTCTATATCCCTTCTCCATATTCGTCCTAATCTACATGAAAATAGAACTGAAACTGTATATAGAATCCGCACGTTGAATCTCGAATATCCAATCCAAAAATGAGTTCTTGAAATATGTTTTAGATTTACTAGTTCATATCTTTTTGTGTAGTTTAAATATAATTTTCATACAAATTGAGACGAATATAATGTAATAGGGTCCAAAACATAAATAATCTAAAATATTTATAACCTTAAATGAAGGGATAGCAAAATGAATATGCAAAATATATGGAGGTGCAAAGGAGCATGAGGTAAGAGTGAAAATGCATCTTAAGGTTTTAAATAAAAATTAATATAAAAATATTTTGATCATTTTATATCAACTATGGTATGTAGAAAGAAATTATGGGGTGCTTGAAGAAGAGTCTCTTTATAGAGTGCTCTTGTTTGGGTTTTAACATACTATTGGCAATTCCCATTTTCCTATTTCCACCTCTCACTTATTGCGGTTTTAGTGAAACCCATTTTTAATAAGATCTTGCTAAGATACACAAACAAAAATACTACTTTTGATTACCGATATTTATATATTATATAATAAAAAAATTAGAGAGTGAATAGTGACTCCAAATAAAATTAATGTCTGTCACTTCAATTTAAAATAACAAATAAACCAACTTTAATATTATTTAACGTTAAAATCATTATTAAAAGTCTTGTGTTTTTCAAAACAAAATAAATATTCCATGGTAAATATTAATATTATATGTCTTGCAAAATAATCTCCATTGTTTGAATTTCATTTTTTTTTTACGTAAACACATGTATTCTTTTTATTCATGCTAGAAATAAAAATATTGAAGATAATTATATATGAAATATTTAATTAAGCAATATAAATATAAACATGTGAAAATAACCCCACAAAATGGCTAAGTACGTTCCTAATAGCAACTCAACTGAAATGAAACGAAAACATGGCGTTTGCAATTAGGGCTTTATGGGCAGTGAGAAAGAGTTGCAGACGAATTCCTCACTTCTTCCCAAATCCTCACCCATCATTTTTCTGCAAACATGCACATTCAAATTCAAATTCAGATTCAAATCCCCTTCTCCTCAAATTGCTTCAGGTACCCACCTCACGCATCAAACGGACACTGGATCAGGAAATGCCTTCTCTTCAAAGCTCACACATTTCCTGGGACTTTCTTGTTACCTCTCTCTCCCCTTCTTCTTCAAACAAAGCGCGATTGGTACTAGTTCTAATCTTCTATCTCTGTTTTCCGTTTCATCATTTTTTTAGCAAATAGGGTTAACATTGTAAATATATCTACCTTTTTTCTTTTATTATTAATAGTTGCATTTCACAACACAAGTGTTTATTTTGTTTATAATTAAAATTCAAATTTATAATAAAAATACTTTTTGAATATATAAATTATACTTTGAATCTACATTAAACAATTGAAATTGTAATATAAGATTATTGAAATTTCGTAATAAATTTATATTTTTTGATATATAAATGATACTTTGAATTTGCATTGGACGATTGAAATTGTTCTCTGATATTATTAAATTCATAATACATAAATACTTTTTAATATATAACTTACATAGTTGAAATTGTTATATAAGACTCTTTTTACTTATTGATAAGAAAAAAATAGAAGATTGAAAATGATAAATGGTGAAGAAAGTAAGTATACGTAGATAAAGACAAAAACAGGGTAGTTTGAGAGATTGAGGGAGATTTGTTTTACTAGTTGTGATACTGAAATCCATATTTGAAGTAGAGAAAAGAGAATATAATGGGAGTCTCTATTTTCGAACTGTGTATGCTAATTTATAATTCAGGAGTCGATGATCCACAGATTACCAAATGGCAAATTGGTGGGCATAAGAAATTTTGAGATGAATTTTATGCAAGCATTTGATAAGGTATATCCATTTTTTTAGAAAAGTATTTTGACAAGTTATAACTTTGTTTTTACTATACCAAGTGTATAGCTTGCTAAAAGTGGCTTCTAATTAGCAAGTCCGATAGGAATTTGTAAATTTATTCTCACTTGGTTTCTAAATGAAGTGCTTAACAAGGTTTTACTACGATTTCTTTGAAGTATGCTCAAGGTATAGCTGGTTAAAATACTTTACGAAAAACCAGATATATGTTACCAATTCTTCCACGCCCGTGCTTTTGTGTAATGTGGTTTCAGGTTTGTCAATTATCTGACCAATTATGCGTGGTGGATTGACTATATAGACTGTCATGATCAATATTCTCACTTGTAACGTTTGAATGGGCAGGTTTTGGAATGGATTTTGGAGAAGATGCTGAAAGAAAATGCAAAAGACCGTGATCTGTTCTCCAAACTCATCTTTCTATGTGGAAAGGTGAAGGACGTACCGCTAGGAATGCGCGTGTTTAGTTCTATGGAGGCTACTGGAGTTAAACCCAATTCCCTGGTTTTCAATTCCCTTATAAGTGTTTGTTTGTCTTCATATAATGTTACCACAGGAGTTAGTTTATTTGAGATCATGGAGAGTTCAGAGAGCTATAAACCTGATTTTCATACTTATAATATCTTTATTTCAGCATTTTCCAAGTCAGGGAATGTTGAAGCCATGTTAGCTTGGTACTCGGCAAAAAAATCTGCTGGATTTGGTCCTGATCTTCAAATGTTTGAATCCCTTATATCTGGTTGTGTTAATTCTAGAAAATTTGAGATTGCCGATACAATTTTTGAGCAAATGATGACTTCTGGAATTGTACCTAGTGCACCCTTACTGGACAGTATGCTTAATGGGATTTGCAAGCAGAAGAGATTGGATCGAGCCGAGGAGTTTTTCAAGTTTATGATAGATTCGGGATGGGAAATAAACGAGAACATGGCTGATAAGTTAGTAGCATTGTATCATCAACAAGGGAAAGTTGAAGAGATGGAAGCCCTACTTGAAACTTTAACAAAACCCTGTGTAATTACTACTGGTGTTCTTACCCGAATTCATTGTGGGATTGTGAAGATGTATGCCATGTTAGATAGATTGGATGATGTAGAGTTTTCTGTGGGTAGAATGCTTAAACAGGGGCTGTCATTCACAAATGCAGATGATGTTGAAAAGGTCATCTGTTCATACTTTAGAAGGGAAGCTTATGATAGACTAGACATATTCTTGGAATGTATAAAGAGTAGCTATGTGCTCAAGAAATCAACTTATGACTTATTGATATCTGGCTATAAAAGAGCACACTTGGTTGAAAAAGTAGATAGTGTGATTAAAGACCTGAAATCAGCTGGATTAGCATGATGGTATATGTGGGTGTTTGGAAAACCATCTTAGGCGAGGAAGAAGAAACAAGGCATTGAATGTGACTCTACCAGTTGAAGCTTCTGCATCATGACACGGAAACTTGAGGTTCATATGCAAAGCTAAATTCCAGAACATATTTCAAATTTGACAACACAATGAGGAAGAAAGAGATTGTGTCATTGAGAGTAAAACTACCTTTAATTGGAATCCAAAAATACAATAATTCAACTTTGTTAAATTGCATCATTAGAAAATTAAAATTAAAATTTTACTCCAACCCACCTTTCTTCCTCCCCAATATCATTTATCCCTTAATTCCCCATAACCGAATGTAACCTTATTATACCCAACCAACTTGGATGACAGTGGCTTGTATATTTTTCATTTGTCAAACATTTTTTTATTCATTTCAGTATTGGTTCAGTTAATTGGCCCCATGAGAGTCATGGAAAAGCATATAGGAAACAATATGAAAATAAATTTTCACGCCTAGCATTGTGTTGCGATGGTTCTCATAAGTGAAATGAAAACACAAAAATTAAGAATGGCTAGAAAGGAAAGAAATGGAAAAGAAAAGAGTAAACAAAAAAAGCGGTGTTTTCTTTTATTTCCCTTATTTTCAAGCTTAGTAATGGAGATCTATTGCTTGGTGGGGGACTTAATTATAGAAAATCCAAATGAAATGTGAAATAGTTCTAGTTATTTTATTCCCCATTCTACCTCAGTTTTGAAAGAAAAAAACATAATGTGTTTTTGTACCTTCATTCACATAATCATTTACACCATTAAAATCTCATTGTCGTCCTACAGAGAAATAATGCATAAATATTACTATATATTTATGCATCAATATTTTCTTACACAAATTCGTTTATGACATGATATTTCCCATTGCTCAATGTGAATAATTTAACTTTTTATTCATTATTATTTGCCATCATGGAAAAATTTGTAAAACCTTTGAAAAGTAATTATTTTCGAACTTGTAGTATTTTCTGTGCTATTATCTAATCAGGTTCAGAATTTTAACTTAATAATCCATGTTAACCTTTATTTGTTAAAGATATTATTGAGATAAAACTTCAACTCTAATTAAAAAGTAGCATAAAAAATACTTATAAGACCTACATCTAAATTTTGTCAGAAAAAAAGAAAAACTGTTTAAAAATAACTTTTCTCAGACTTACACCCAACCGAAAAAGAAGAGGCCCAAATTTATTGTCTGCACAAGGATTATTCTCCAATTGACAATTAGAGAATAAAACAAATTTTTCCTTTCCTAAAAAATATGAAGTGAGAGATAAGCACAACTAGTAATAGACAAATGAACAAAGACTTGACAGTGAGAAGCAACGTTGCCTTCAATTTATTCAATGGAAAAAAGGTATCAATTTGTATTCAAGATGAAAATCATTAATCATATAAATCATGTGAAAGCAATTTCATCACTTCCAGAAATTCAATTCTGAAAGTCTAGAGGGTTTACAAACAATCTGAACTAGTCACTATTTTCCAACATGAACTTCGAACAACTAACTGGCAACTCCGAGAGAGAGATTCTGAATGCAAACTCTGTTACTTCAAAGGTAGAAATGATTTCAACCATTGTTTCCAAGGTGCATCCTGTTGTTGCTCAACCCAAGACAAGAAACAGCTATCCAACAAGCAGAAGAAGTTAACATAAAGGAGTTGATACCTCACAGGTATAAACCTGAAATTTGCAACCTGAACAATTGGCCATATGCCCCCTTCTAAAACAAAGGCTGGGAGGAAATCTCTCTTCACATCTTCTTTTATTTGAGGAACACTCTTTCCAGCAGAAAAGCCCATGAAGGTAAAAAACACCAGTAAATCCAATGGTCCAAAGATAAACCCATCAACAGCAACTTTTGTGGCAACAAACCGGAAGGAATTCGGTCTAAGCATGAGTTTCAATCTTATAAACCGATCCAAACCTTCGTACCTACAATAATTAATGCAAAAGAACAAGGAGAATAGATAAGTTTACTAGAAAATAGATAAGCATTTGCCAGTGCCCCTCTTTCCCCATATGGACAAATAAAGTACTGGCAGATATACAAAAGCTCACATGTACAAGTCTTTCCTTTCATGATTTAACACTGCTAAGGCACCGTTTGGCTTGGGAATTTATTGTTTTCATTTTCTATGTTTGCTTCGAATTACAAAAATATGACAGTTTTCATTTGTTTTCCTGTTTTCAAATGTTTAGGAATCATTTGGTCTGAGAAAATGTTTTCCGTTCTCACTCTTCAATTACAAAATGACAACTTATTTTCACTTTCTTTCTCGTTTTCACTTTGTTCCTGCACATACTTTTCAAAGCAGAAAAAAAAAAAAGTGAAAACAAGGTGACATTTTCATTAGTGCTAGCAAAAACAAAAGAAACATTTTCTAAAATCAAGCAGTCTTGGATGCTCCACATCAGCTAGAAATATGATGGAACTTGTTTTTTGTATGACTTAGGAATTCTTCCCCTTAAAGATCAAAGCCCATAGCTGATGAGAAGGTCATACCACTACAACGTGCTACTGATAAGACAAAATGCTACACAAAATACACAAAGTTTGAATCCATTCTTTTTCGTCAGTTGGAGATCTCATGCATCCAGATCCCAAAACAGAGCTCTTGGCCCTAAGAAGATTAGAAGGAAATACCACTTTATTCCTACTTTAACAGGAAGTTGCTATAGACTCATCAATCCATCAATAACAAAAATTTTATGTAAAGTACATGGTTAAAATCTATATGATAAAAAAAAATGGTTGCTAGTCAATAAGTGTTTAAATAGATTTGCAACAAGAGTAACCATCATCAGTTGATATGACAGTCAGCCACAACTGTAGCATCCAAATGCTGCCTCATGTGCACTACATAACTTCTACTAATGAGACCGCACAAGCGTTATGCTGACTTCTTTGGATAAAAATATATTTAATATTAAAAGGAACAAAATTGAAAACTGTATTTTTTGAGCAACTAAAAGAACTTTCAAATCTCTCCAGTAAACTAAGCTGATTCTGGATCTGAGAATCAGCAAAGAAACCCTTGCGCAATACCAGTATCAATAAACAACTGGGTTATAAAAAGGTCACGTTTTTTACCAGTAGTGGCCAACAGGGCCAACAAATCCTAACCCAAACAAGCTGGTCGTAGACACCCGTTTCCAGTTGATCTTTAATTCTTTATTGTCATCCTGTGAAAAATTGCCATTAAACAATAGAAATAAGCTAATTACATGGTTGTGTACAAAGAATAAAGTATCACATCATACACTATGATTTACCAGGAAAATATCTGTCCTTAAATTGGTACCACGTATACCAAAGTCAGAAGGAAAGAACCAAGTTATACATATGGTTTACCCACAACACTTCCAATACAAAACTCTAAAATGCATGTCATTTTTAGATTCACCCAATCGGAAAACAGTGACCATGACAAGTATTCGCCTGTTTCATTATTTTAGACAAAAGAAGTGAAATTTCCCAGGTGCAGATATCAAACAAACCAGATGTTTCCATGTGATTTTAAAATAGAAAAATATTTCATCCAGCATTCACATAGTTTCCTTTTACCTACCCATCTTTCTATGGTTCAAGTGCAAAACAAAAAGGTATGTTTTTCAATTGACGGATGGAAAATAGAAACAATGGAGTGACAAGGAATGAACAAAATGTATAAAATGTGTGTTTGAGGTTGTTTGCCAAAAGGAATGTAATGACTCCAAGACACCTCTTGAATTCACAACACCAAATTTTAGTCCCTTCAGCTTGGGGAGTGAAGAAGAAAATGCCTCGTCTTCCCACCAGAGTTCCCTCCTTACCTTAAACAACCAAATTAATAACTCACACATATATTCCTATTCCATAATTACCCATTCCCAAGAGTATCCAATAGAACTCGCATCCACAATTGTCACTACATTTACCCACAATTTTCCATAATATCTGTAATCACAACACAACCTCAACCACAATTTAAAACCAACTTTCCATTCTCTCTTCTCTCTCAGAAACACCCAGCTTTGGCAGCAATTTATAGTCAATGTGCATGCTACACAAAAGTTCATTCCAAAATACAACCAAAACCCACATAACAGCCCTTCAAAACTAACCGACACAAAAAACCACAAAACAAACACTCAATTTCCTGAACTAGAGAACAAGATCACATGCTAAGGGAAAATCCTTCCCAAAGAAACCACAAAACCCTTCCTTCCCTCGTTCGTTCAGGCATCCACCCATTGTCACAAACATGCTCATGCAATCTCAAATCCTTTTAATCATATAGTCCACAAGGCCACACTCCAAACCATGATCATTCCCCCAAAACCAAGCAAAACACACACAGACACACAACCATTTTTCCAAAAAATAAAAAAAATCTTTGAAGGAAACAATAGAAATTCCAACAACATAATACCTCATCCATTGTGTCATGGGTCTTGGCAGTGTAGTGGGTAACTGCCTGAGCAGCTACGTCACCAACACCCCAAATCAAGCCAGAGCTGATGACCTGTGTCTTAACAGGGTGAACCGCCAAGCAATTCTGGTACCATTTCCACAACTTGAGCATATCCAAACAACAACGCTTCCCTTCCGGACAACAACCGCTATTTATTGATCATGGAAATTCGCAACCCCCTTTTTTCTTTATTTGAAGATTTATTCAAATGGGTCTCACATTTAGAGAATGAAAGATTAATCCTTTAGGCGGTGGAAGAAGAGTGGCACTTCTTTTGGCTTCTATTGATTTTTGTTTCTCTCTAATAACATTACCCAGGACTCGTGTTTGTTGAGGAATGAAAGGAACACAAGAATCGAATGAATTCTGGCTTGAGACGAAAGATGTAAGAATTAGGAATTGGGAGGTTTCGATTTGACATTTCTCCGTTTATCAATGGTATTATCGGAATTTGGTGAATAAAAAAGGGTAAAACTGTACTTTAATGGTTACTCTTTATGGGCTTCCACACTGTGTATGACCAGCTCTTTTTTTCAATTGTATTATTTCTTTTATTTTTAAATCATTTTAGTTTACTTTTACAACTCATTTTAGACATTTATGGATTTATTTATTTTCCATATTTTAATTAATTTTTATGTGTGCAATATAAAAAGAATTAATTTTATAAGATTTAATTATTTGTTTCAAATTGAGGAATTTGTAAATATAATTGTTTCTAGTGGAATTTTGATCGATTTCGATTCTAAAGGTGATTTGGTCCTAATCAAAATCCTCTTACGTAAGTTCTTTTTACCTAGGCTAGCGATCGACTTTCAATCGAAAACGTGTATGAGAATCGAAAGTCACAGAATAAAAATGCTATTTTTTAGTATTTTATATTTAAAATACCGAAATCAGTAAAAGTATCGAATCGAGAAATGGAATATTAAATTGCGAGGAAATGTAAAGTGCGAAAACCCCAAGTTTGCATTAATTGTAAATGACAAGAAATCGAAAACAGCACGAATATAAATGACAAAAAATCGAGATTGCAAGAAAAGTAAATGACAGGAAATCGAGATTGCAAGAAAAGTAAATGACAGGAAATCGAGATTGCAAGAGCTTAAACTTTCATTGAATTGAAATGACTAGGAATCGAAAATACGAAATATAAAACTGCTGAATTTAAGTTGCATCAAAATAAATTACCAAGGAAAATACGAAAGCGGTAAATGTACTCGGTGAGCGAGGAAATCCAGATTGCCGAAGTTTCATGGTGTTCGTCGTTTCTCGGTAGACTTTTTCACTATCGATTACGTCCTCTCGCCAATTTCTGCTCCCCGTTCCTTCCTCCTTTGCACTATTTATAGAGCATCATTCAACCCTTCCAGGAGCGAGTTAACAAAAGCTGCTACCACGTTCTTCGTGCGCGTTGCAGTTTCTTCTTCTGTGGTGTCAAAACTGCACCCACGTTCCCATGATCTTCAACTTCTGCCACGATTTAGAAACTGTTTCCTATATGCGTGTTTAACTCCTCTTTATGATCTGGCCACGATTTCGATTTTACGCGGGTTAACCTTTCTTTCGATTTGGACTTCGATTTTATCGAGAACTTCGGATTTACTTTCGATTCCTTTTTATCTTAGCATCATATACTTCTAATTTCTCGGTTTGTTCCACAATAAACTTTTGACTATTACTTCTCCGATTCCAACTCTAACTTTCGATTTTATGTGCCATGCCATTCTAATTGGACATCGAATGGTTCCTCATCTACCTTTTCGTTTTACCGATCAGTCACGTGTTTCTCGATTTTTCTTTCCTTCATTTTTCGATCGCTTTTCTCGATTTCCTACTAACAAAATGCCCCCTTGGAAGAATATCAATAGTTTCTGTTTATATTCTTTCAACGTGATTCCCACCTTTGCTTGTTAGAGGCCCACAAAACTTAGGGTTTAGGATTTTTTGGGGTTCTAGGGTTTACAGGGTTTTCAATTTTCCTTTTGCTTTATGTCGCCGTCGCGTCAGTCTGCTGTCTTACTGTACACGTTACATTAATTACCTTTCACCTCCGCCGTTCCCAGCTCCCTAGACAATTTTCCCTTTAAACTTTCTATTGGTTTTTTACTCTAGTTTTTTACGCGAACTTTTACCTCTTTGCAACTTCGTCTTCCTTGAGCTCTTGTCTTCATCTCTGCGCCTTCATCTCTCCCGTTGCTTTTCTTCACCCTACCCATTACTGAAATGGCCACTTCATCCAAATCTTCTGACTTTTCTGTTCCGCCTCTTCCCTCGTTGACAGCTCCCCTTCTGGAGATCAATAACTAGAAGTTTGCTCCAATTCCTCTGATGGAGGAGGCTTCTCAGAAAATCGCTGAGACGCAGGTACTCATCCCTTACACTGCTAATAGTGTTAATTTTGGTTTTGGGGGTCCTGTCCGTTCTAGTAGTGGGACTTTTTCTTCCTTCACCCTCTCGAACAGCCCAGCACTTATTCACCACCCTGAGGTTCGGACGGATTTCTTGAATATGGCATCGAGAGTATACCGAACGGGTCCACCTTCCAAAAAACCTTCATTCCTTAGGTGGTTTGATAGAATACAAACTAAGTTTGGGAACCACTGGAGAGATATAGGGATTTTTTATTTTTTACAGCTATCTCGGTGCGATTTGTCGTCTCTGGATATGGCAATGTTTCTATCTGCTGTGCATTTGTGGAACAAAGATTTGCATGCCTTGGAATTGCCTCGTGGTCCCCTGTCACCTACTCTCTTTGAAGTTCGTTGCTATAAGCTGGATTAAAACCTACTGGGAAAAGTATTATAAGGGTGTTTACCCTTCGAGATAATTCTTTGAGATCTAAAATCGATTGGGAATCGAAGGCTTACGGACATTTTCTTGAGAAGCATTTTGTCGATGACGAATTGAAGGCTGTGACTAATGAAGAACACATAGCCTTTTTGGTATATTGGCTATGTACCCACGTTTTTTGTCCTCGATCCATCCAAATCTCCTCACACCTCTATAATCTAGCCTATCTTCTCCATACTGGCCAGCCTAGGATATGTTTGGCTAAACTCTTGTTAGCGCATGTGTATACTGCTTTCGACGAAGCTGTCGAAATTTTGAGTACTCCTAAGGCATCGGGAAACTTTTTTGGTCCTATCTGGTTTATTCAGTTAAGGTTAAACTCGATTTTTGAGAGCATCCTCCCCCCGATTTCCAGCATCCCCCCAAGTGTAAATATAGAAGGGGCCCGATTATCTTTTTGCCATCCTTACCAAAAACCCAATGAAGCTGCTTATTGTCAATACCTTAATTTTTTGTTATCTAGATTTAATTTCGATTCGGCTTTAGCTCCTTTTACCGTGCATCTCGGACGAATGAATGATCAACTCAGGGGACCAATTTGGTTTACGTCGAAGTTCTCTGCCTCAACTCCTGGATTGCAATTAGAGTTGGTAGATATCTGGAGTAACTATTTAACTCATGATATGCTGGTATCGAGTTTTCAATCCAAAGACTTCAAGATTATCACTTACTACCCTCAGCTATTCTCGAGACAATTCGGCCTGAGTCAATCCTTACCTTTCTTTCCTTTAGATACCTCCCCGAGGTTCAAGTTGAACGAATCGATAATCGAACGGGAGCTTATCAAGCTTTTGCCAAAAACCCCGATGCATTTTTATCCCTATGCTTTCGAGTCAAATTATTTGTCTACTGTGGGTTTTTCTCAATGGTGGACTGGTTGGTTCTCGAGTAGTCATGCTACTTTTGATGAAGTTCGACAGAAACTGACTGCTCATCCTTCTCTTGTGTTGCAGGACAAGTCGAAATCGAAGAAAGGTACACACTTCCACTGTCTTCAAATATCTCGATTCGAGAACTTTTATCAAATATGTTACACCCCACTGAAATTAGAATCGACCTATTATGATGTTGTTATCTCCTTATCCAATAAAACAGACGTTAATCGATCGAACCACAAAATAATCAATCCTTTAGGTAGAACCCCTTTTGAAATGTATTGCCCAAATCGCCTTCCCACTTTTCCCACAGCTCTTTTTGGACTTGCCAAACCATTAACTCATCCTAAATGGGTTCGAGAATTGAGATCCCTAAGGGAAACACTTCGCCCAAAACCCAAAACACAAAGATATTTCTGTCTCGAAATTATCTTATTTCCCTTACCTTAACCTCCCCGAGGCTCTTTTGCCTCCCTGGCTTGTACATATCGACCGAGTCAAGATTTTGACTCCATCACCTTTTGGTGAGATTTTACTGCTTTCCTATACTTTTTTGATTATGTATATTATAAGCTAATCTGTCTTCTTTTATTGGCAGTTTCGAAATCCACCAAGGTCACCGCTGTCGAGAAGGGTCAAGAGAAGGAGAAGGACTGTGAATCTTCGATGAATCGATCCTTCGACCACTTGTTAGAAAGCGCAAACGCTCGGCCACCATTTCTTCTTCTTCTAAAAAATCGAAGGTTCTTTTCGATTCCTGTTTATTTTGACCTTTTGTTTCTAGTCACCTCATTCGGGTCTTAACATATTTCTCCTGCTTTCGATTTCTAATTTCGAAACAAAAGTCGAAGAGTCCCCGATCTATTCAACCACCTGTCATTGATCCATTGTCGACGGACTCCAATATAATTACTGAAGTGGGTCAAATTACCCCTACAACTCATTCCAGTCACGTAAGTGCTTTCTTTGCATCATTTTATATTCCTGGATTTCGATAGGACTCGTTACCTGATTTCAATTTTTGATATATATATATTTTTTTTTAGGACCATCCGTCGACGACTGTATCGACTAATATTGATTCCCAACTCCAATCATCAGTCCCAATTCCTGAGGTACAAGCTTTTTATATGTAGGTTTACTTGAATTATGCACTTCCTTTTTCTGACATTCGTTTTCAATTTTCAGCGGCTCGAGGCTATACGAGGCTCTTCCTCCTTCCTCGGCACTCCTCGCTCTACCTCCCCTGGTATTTATACTTTTCATCCATTGTCACTTTTTCATTTCATTATATTATGAACTTTTCGATTTACATTCTCGATTTCTTTCTCTTCGATAAATATTCCCGTGGTCCAAGTCCAGGACTCTCCATCACCTACTACCTCCGAGCAAATGGGTTCCCACCCTTTCTCGATGCAAGGGATCGAGTTACTCTCGCCTACACTACCCGCGCTCCATGGGTCTACTCCAATTAACGTACCAGAATACCGAGCTGCCATCGAGGAAGACCCTTTCTCGATTCTCGATATTCTAGTATCGAGGGATGCCACTCCTTCGAGCCACTCCACTCAACTATCTGCCACTTCGCCCGAAGGAGCGTATCAGCTCAAACAGCGCTTCAGAGCATTCTTCTATTCCCCACCTTTGGAGGTTTTGGTAGAGTCATTCGAAAAGAAACGACTCTTTAGAGAAATCCTTAAGTCTATCGAAACCTTCCCTGAAAAGGCTCTTCCCAGAGGCTTTGATGCAGAGGTCACTGCGGCCACTGAACTTTTCAACCAGGCCTATGCTGCAAGGAAAAGGAGGCAATCGATAGCGACTGAGTTAGCTGAAGTTTCTACATTCCAGGCTGAGAAGTCTAATTTGTTGAAGAATCAGAAACTCAGTCGAGGGGAAGTTTTAACTACGTTGTCTTCGGTTGATGTTGAAATCGAAGAGTTGGAGAAAAGGCTGCAACAACTGAAGTCGCAGAGAGAGTTCCTTACATCAGAGCTAGATAAGATTAACTCTTCTGCGAAAGAAGTGGCACTGTCTCTTGGCCAAAGCATGGAGCGCGAACACAAGCTGACCATCGAAGAGAACTCGATTTCTTTATCTTGGGCTAATCTGTTAATGGATTTCGAGAATTTAAAAACTCGATATTTATCTTTGTAAACATTACTCCATTTAATATTGAATGTTTGTTTCTCTTATTCGAGGCTTATATTTCTTTAAGTACTTTCCATTTATCGACAGCACTTTATCTTTGTTATACCAATCGATAATTGAATAGGCATTACTCGATAATACTTTAATAACTTCGAAAGGTCCTTCCCAATTCGGTGACCATTTCCCATAATTTTTACATCTCTTGTCCATCGGTAAAATTGTTTTCCACACTAAGTCACCTTCGTTAAACGTTTTCTTTCGAATCTTTTTATTGTAAACTCGAGCAATTTGATTCTTTTGTAAAATCATGCTATTCAACGCTTGTAACCTTGTTTCATCGAGTTCATTTAATTCATCATACATTATGTTCCAGTAATCACAACTGGGTAAATCATTTTGCCTCTGTATTCGATTCGACTCAATATTTATTTTGATGGGTAAAACTGCATCGTGTCCATACACCAGCTTGTATGGGGTATTTTGTAAAGAGTCTTTTGGTGAATTCCGATAAGCCCATAGAATTTGCAACAATGTTTCGTGCCATGTTTTTGGTTTATTCCCAACATGTTTTTTTATTAACCCAATAATTACTTTGTTAATTGCTTCGACTTGCCCATTAGCCTGAGCATAGTATGGAGTTGATGTTAATAATTGAATATTTCTCGATTCAACGTATTTAACTATCTTTCTACCAGTAAACACTGTCCCTCTATCTGTAGTGATAGACTGTGGGATCCCAAATCGATAAACGATGTATTCTTCAATAAAATCAATTACATCCTGCTGATCAACGTCCTTTAATGGTATTGCTTCTACCCATTTTGAAAAATAATCGACAGCGACGAGTATATACCTATGTCCTTTCGATGATTGAGGGAAAATTTGTCCGATTAAGTCTATAGCCCAACCTCTAAAAGACCAAGGTTTAATGATCGAGTGCAATTCACTAGCGGGTACCTGTTGTATAGGACTAAACTTTTGACATTCTTCACAGGACTTAGCGTACTCGATACAATCCTTCAAAATCGAAGGCCAGTAATAACCTTGTCGAGTTAATGTCCATTTCATCTTCTGACCTATCATGTGGGCCCCACATATTCCATTATGTACTTCAGCCATTGCTAAGTAAACATCATCATTTCCTAAGCATCTAAGTAATACTCCGTCGATTCCTCTTTTATATAACTCATCATTTAACAAAACATATTTTACTGCTCGATATTTAATCTTCTTATCAGTTTTCCCATTGGGATTCTGCAAATAATCTGTAATCGATTTTCTCCAATCTTGATCATCCAAATCACTAATGTACAAAATCTCACTTTCTTGAGGCAATTTTTCTTTGATTTGAATTATTTCTTGTAACTTTTCCGGGGATATCTTATATTTCGAGGCAATTTGCGCTAAGTCATTGGCTTCTTGATTGAATTCTCGAGGGATGTACTCGAATGTTATGTCATCGAACATTCTCTTTAAAGTCATCACTTTTTCCAAGTATCTGATCAAGTTGGTATTAGTGCATTTATACTCTTTTCGCACTTGTTTGATCACTAATTGCGAATCACCTCTAATAATTACATGTCGAGCTTTTAACTTAATTAAAGTTTCGAGACCCGCTATCAAAGCTTCATACTCGGCTTCATTATTCGAACAAATGGGTTTAATCTCCAATGATATTTTAGTCAGGATATTGTTTGGAGAAATAATAAGAATTCCTACTCCAGATTTGTTCGATATACTTGATCCATCGAAATACATTGTTCATTTACTTATTTCGATGAATAAGTTATCAGTAGAACCAACTGTATGTTCAGCCATGAAATCGGCGATTACTTGACCTTTTATCGATCTTAAGGCTTCAAAGAATAATGAGAATTCTGTCAAAGCTAACACCCATTTTCCTATTCTATTATGCATAATCGGTTTCGACAAAAGAAACTTCAAAATATTATTTCTGGAATAAACCATTACATCATGAGGCTTCATTACATACTTGAGTTTTGTACAAGAGAAATACAAGCATAATCCTAATTTTTTGATATCACTATATCAAGTTTCAGCATCATTCAAAATTCTACTTAGATAATACACAACACATTCTACACCATTCTCATCTTCTTGTGCTAATAAACTGGCTATTGTTCGATCCGATACTGATACATATAGCTTCAATGACTTGTTTCTCTTTACTGAGATCATAATCGGAGGATTTGTCAGCATCATTTTGATTTGCTCGAAGGCTTCTTGATGTTCCTCCTTCCACTTAAATTCTGCTTCTTTTTTCAACTTTAACAAAGACGAAAAAACATAAGTTTTGCCAGCCAGGTTAGAAATAAATCGTCTCAAATAATTTATTTTTCCCAAAAATGACTGCAATTGCCTCTTAGTTTTTGGAGCATAAGTATCGATTATAGCCTTTGCTTTATTTTTATCGATCTCAATACCTTTACCATGTACTATAAAACCTAAAAATTCACCAGCTGATACACCAAAGACACATTTCAAAGGATTCATTTTTAATCCATATTTTCTCATTCTCTCGAAAGATTTCCTCAAATTGCTTAAGTGTTGATGCTTTTCTTTCGATACAACCACAATATCATCTATGTAAACTTGCATAAAATCATTGATTAAATCATGAAAAATTAGATTCATTGCTCTCTGATACGTTGCACCGGCATTTTTTAATCCAAATGACATTACTATCCATTCATACGTACCTAATGCCCCCGGGCATCGAAAAGTTGTTTTGGCTATATCATTCTCAGACACAAATATTTGATTATATCCTGAATATCCGTCTAAAAGACTTAACATTTCATTACCAGCTACTACATCTATTAACATATCAGCTATCGGCATCGGATATTCATCTTTAGGAGTAGCTAAATTCAAATCTCGATAATCGATACACACTCTCATTTTACCATTCTTTTTAATAACAGGTACAATATTAGAAATCCAATCGACATACCTGGCAGTCCTGATGAATTTTGCTTTCAGAAGTCTTTTGATCTCTTCCTTTATCTTACCCATCACCTCAGGTGCAAACCTTCTTGGTGCTTGCTTTACTGGTTTTCTATCTTCTATGATAGGTAGTCTATGTTCGACCAGACTTCGATTCAATCCAGGCATTTCTTCATATTCCTAAGCAAAACAATCCTTATATTCTTGTAACAAGGAAATCATATCTTTCTTTAATTCTCCCTCGAGATATTTGCTGATATACGTAGGTTTTTGGTCCTCTACACTCCCCAAGTTAATTTCTTCTAGTGGATCCTGAGCCTCGACTTTTTTGTGACCTGATGTGATGGATTTTTCAAAACCTAAAGGAGAATAATCATAAATACAATCAAGTATAACTTGATCGCTATTATTTGCAACTACGGTCGAGTGAATCGACTTATTTATCCCTATTTTACTACTACTACTACTTTCTTGGCTCTTCTTTCCATCTTCATATTTTCCCAATCGAGCAAAGAACTCCTCGTATTCTCTATTCATCTTCACCGGCCACTTTGAGGTTGGCCCCCTCTTTGATCATAACAAATCCTTTCTTCTCATTCATCTCCAAGAATCGCTCCTCATGTAACTTTGAATTGAAATCTTCGACAGTTTCGAAAGTGAATGGTTGAGCTAGTGCCAGATTCTGGAGTGCCCGACCAGCTTGGGATACGAATGTTACAAATTCGTGCTGGTCTCCTGGGATCACTTCGAGATGTCCATCTCGATTCCACATAAATAATTTCTGATGAGCTGTCGAAGGCACGACTCCGACTCCATGAATCCACTCCCTGCCAAGTAATGCATTGAAATTGGCATGCGACTAGACTACAACAAACACAGTAGGCCTCGAGTAAGTGCCTACTTTTACGTCTAAGGCAATCATACCTTCTGAACTTGATGTCTTTCCGCTAAAATCGGAAATCATAATATTGTGTTTAACTAAGTCTTTTAGCTCAATGCCAAATTTCTTTAGCATAGTAATTGGCAGTATGTTCACTGCTGCTCCACCATCTACAAGGACTCTATTCACCATCTGTCCTTGAATCTCGATATTCAGTAGTAATGGTTTCAAGTGGAACTTCATTTCCTCAGATGGAGGGTCAATAAAAACAGCATCTCTATGAGGTACTTCACATGAGGTTTGTGTAACCCATGTTACCTTTGGCTTTATGTTTTCTGAGTAGAAGTCATCTTCTCGATCGGCATCACTCTGTTCTTGGTACTCTTGATATTCACTAACATATTCTACTGGTAGTATCGATATTACTCCGATTTGATGCTCGTCCCAAGTACCCTCATTCTTATCATCGAAATATTCTCTTGCATATTGACTATCTATCGGTACAATATTCTCTTCGAAATTTCTATAATTATTCCAATAAGGGATCCTTCCTCCTCTTCTCCAAGGCCTTCCTCGGAATCTCCTTTGGAATGTTGGGAATCCAGTGTTCGATCCTTCATCGTATGACAATCTCTCAAAGACATCATTGCTCTGAAGTCTACCTCTTCCTCCTCGAGAAGGATACATCTCTCTTCTGACCCATTGCCTTTGATTTCCGCTAACACCAGAACCAACGGATTTCTGTTGACTCTCTTCGATCATTGGTGGGGCTGTTTGATCCACTTTGTCGTTTTTTCTTTTATTTTGACTCTCGATCTTCTTTGTCTGTTCTAATCTGAAAGTCTTAGCAGCCGATTTATCGAACACCGCACTGCATCGTGGGCATAACGACACATCTTCGTCTTTTTCTTTCTTTCTATTCAAGAACTCAATTAGGGAATCCCCTGATCGAGGGTAGATCTCTTTTTCGAACTCCTTCTCGAATTCACTTAGATCGAATTCCATATCTTCTTCAGACACGTCCATTCTAACATGTTTAGGATCAATGTCTTCAGTAACATCGACCATGCCTACAAAGGCAGAATTCATCACTCGGACATCCTCAGTCATGCCCGTTTGGGATTCAATGTATCCCACTTGCACTTCGAATGGACTCGTATCCACTTTCATCGAAATTTCTTCAAATTTCAGTCTTCCTTGATCAATCGCATCTTGGATCGTATTCCTGAAATGTATGCAATTGTTAGTCCAATGTCCAAAAACATTATGAAATTTACAATATTTTCGACCATTCCTTTGTTCTGTCGTAGGCAGTTTATGATCTTCGCTCAACTTAATTTGTCTGTCTTTTAATAAAATATCGAAGATTTTATCAGCCTTTGTCACATCGAAAGTATATGTTCGATTTGTCATTTTGTCTTTTACTTCATTTTTTTGCAATAATTTACAGATATATGGAGCTCCTACTTTGAGCTCTGCTATATTTACTTTCTCATCGATAGTCTCTTCCACATCATTTTCTGTCGTGGGATCTGTTTCATACACATCATTTATATATGCTATTCTTTCTTTCTTCATCGGTTTCTCAACTTTCTTATATCTTTGTTTTTCATATTCGATTTGTTCTACTCTTCTCACTTTGTCAGCTAACTGAGCCATATCATTCAATGGTAAATTGACTAACTTTTTCCTGATCGAGAATTCCAAACCTGCAGAGGCCATTCTGACTAATTCATATTCAGGAATTTGAGTAAAGCATCTCGATTTCATTTGTCTAAATCGATTCAAATAATCATCTATGCTTTCATGATTGTATCTCTTTATATTCATCAAGTCGATGAGACTTACTTGAGTTTCTCCTCTAAAGAATTGCTCATGAAAATTTCTCTCCAGTTGCATCCAATTATATATCGAATTGGGTGGCAATGAAGTAAACCAAGTAAAAGCATTCTTAGTCAAGGAACTAGGGAAATATTTCATTTTTAATTCTTCACTCATCGCGAGATCTCCACATTCGATCTGATATCGAGCTACATGCTCGATAGTCGATTCACCAACTTCTCCAACAAATTTGGTGAATTTAGGTACTTTGTATCCTCGAGGTAATTCCGTCTCGAGAATCGTATTTGGAAAAGGAGACACAAAGTATGTTTGGTTGGGTAGTCTAAATTCTACCCCTTGGAAATTCATCCTTTGTCCTAACATGTGATTATTCTGCATGTTATTTTGATTATACATATTTTGAAATCCTTCATTCATATTTCCATCATTTCTCCTATGTTGGTATTCATTCCCCATTTGTTGATCATTGTTCCGATTTCTCCTTAATAGATATGGGGGATTAATGTTATCATTCTGGTTAACATGATTTTCTACCCTTGTTTGTCGAGGTATTGCCAATGCATCCCCCGATACGTGACATTTGGTCTGCTAATATCTCAAAACTAGCTGTAGTGTTTTGAACTAATGGGTTTTAGACTGTAGTCAACTGTTGGGATAACGTATTCACCATCTCAAAATTGCTCTCGTTCATTTGTTGTCTAAGTATCCCTAATGAGTTACTGGATATCCCAGTACCGGTATTTTCGATAGGATTAAAATTAGATCGATGATAATCCCTATCGAACGCATATCTTCCATGATCTAAGTTTCCTCTATGATCTAGATTTGGAGGTATTTGCTGCGTTCCTACATTCTGCACACTCCCTGAGTTCTGGGGAATTACTAGATTTTGAGATGTTCCTAGGTTTGGAGATGCTCCAAAATTCTGTGGCATACCTAGGGTTTGGAATGTTCCTAAGTTATATCTCGAATTTCGTTGCATCGAAGAAGTACCAATCCCATTCATGTTAAGCAAAAACCCAGGTGGTCTTACACTCATATACGGCCCAGTATTTGTTGTTATAGGGTTTCCCATAGTTTGCATACTGTTTAATGCCACCGTGCTAGATCCTACTTGGGTATTTGCTAAAGTGCCTGAATTTTGTTCATTACTCACGGGTATCGACATACTTACAGTTGTCGATACTACATGTGTATTCCCATTCTGACTTTGCCCCCCAGTATTTGGTGAATGTACACCATTTAGACCCTCACTATTACTCTGGTTACTTGATGAACTTTGACTCATGACTCTCCCACTCCTTAATCTCATACACTCTCGAACTAACCAATTTTGTGTCTCTTAACACAAGAACCCCTACCTGGTGCGCCAATTTGTTTCTGGTGGAATTTTGATCGATTTCTATTCTAAAGGTGATTTGGTCCTAATCAAAATCCTCCCACGTAAGTTCTTTTTACCTAGGCTAGCAGTCTGACTTTCAATCGAAAACGTGTATGAGAATCGAAAGTCACAGAATAAAAATGCTATTTTTTAGTATTTTATATTTAAAATACCGAAATCAGTAAAAGTATCGAATCGAGAAACGGAATATTAAATTGCGAGGAAATGTAAAGTGCGAAAACCCTAAGTTTGCATTAATTGTAAATGACAAGAAATCGAAAACAGCACGAATATAAATGACAAAAAATCGAGATTGCAAGAAAAGTAAATGACAGGAAATCGAGATTGCAAGAAAAGTAAATGACAGGAAATCGAGATTGCAAGAGCTTAAACTTTCATTGAATTGAAATGACTAGGAATCGAAAATACAGAAATATAAAACTGCTGAATTTAAGTTGCATCAAAATAAATTACCAAGGAAAATACAGAAAGCGGTAAATGTACTCAGTGAGCAAGGAAATCCAGATTGCCAGAAGCTTCATGGTGTTCGTCGTTTCTCCGGTAGACTTTTTCACTACTGATTCTGTCCTCTGCCAATTTCTGCTCCCCCGTTCCTTCCTCCTTTGCACTATTTATAGAGCATCATTCAACCCTTCCAGGAGCAGTTAACAAAAACTGCTACCACGTTCTTCGTGCGCGTTACAGTTTCTTCTTCTGTGGTGTCAAAACTGCACCCACGTTCCCATGATCTTCAACTTCTGCCACGATTTAGAAACTGTTTCCTATATGCGTGTTTAACTCCTCTTTATGATCTGGCCACGATTTCGATTTTACGCGGGTTAACCTTTCTTTCGATTTGGACTTCGATTTTATCGAGAACTTCAGATTTACTTTCGATTCCTTTTTATCTTAGCATCATATACTTCTAATTTCTCGGTTTGTTCCACAATAAACTTTTGACTATTACTTCTCCGATTCCAACTCTAACTTTCGATTTTATGTGCCATGCCATTCTAATTGGACATCGAATGGTTCCTCATCTACCTTTTCGTTTTACCGATCAGTCACGTGTTTCTCGATTTTTCTTTCCTTCATTTTTCGATCGCTTTTCTCGATTTCCTACTAACAATAATTAATAACATTTCACAATACATATGCTTTTATTGTTAATTATTAGTTAAAATAAATTATTTTATTTTTAAATCAATATACATATACTTATTTTTAATTATTTTTCATAAAATATATTTATACAATACAATAATGTTCTTTTTTTATAATTTCTTGTATTATAATATTATTTTTTATTAAATATATATGAGAAATAGAGTATGATTCATAAAAAAAATTGAGATGTTTTTTAAAAAGAGAGGAAACAAATAAATAATTTTTTTAAAAGATCAATAATGCAAAATATATAGACACGCGAATGTTTTAGTGTTTCCCACAGTTTCAAAATATTTCCCATGAGAAAAACTTACTGAATTAAAGTCACAAAATCATTAATAATTTATGATCCAATGATAAAAAAGGAACTTATAAAAAAATTATATACATAATGAAAAATAATTTTTTATATAGATTTGATAATCAAATTTATTTATTATATTTTCTTAATGAAACGAATTTACAGTTACACACTGCTAAAAATTTGATAATTTGAATATGATAAGTATTAACTAATATTTTTTTTCCTATAATTGTTTTTCTCATGTTCTCTTTGTGTTTCTCAGTGTGTGTTTTTTTTAATCTTGTATTGTTTATAGGATTATCAGATGATTTTGGTATTAAAATAAATTATTCAAAATATATCATTTTTACATTTTGAAGAAAAAAATTTGATTACTATTTACTAAAAAACAATTTAGTCAAATAAATTATTTTAATTTTGTTAGAGTTTTATAATACAATTAGTATGAATTTTTATAAGGAAAAGAAAGTTAGATAAACAATATTTTTGTTATAAATTTATGAAAGAATTTAGTAACAGGTGAGATTGAAAAATTATGTACTTAAATTTTAACTTTAAGAAAATATTCTTAATTTTTATTTAATTATATTTCTTATTATATATTAATTTATTTTTAAATGATTTCAGTATAATATTATACTCTTAGTTGAAGTGGTACTGAAAATGTGATATTGTGAATCTTTAGGTGATATTGAAAATGTGAAGTTTTATATTTTTTTTAGCAATAATATATTTAAATAATTCATTTTGACTAACTAACTAACTTTTCTTAAGGCTTAAATTTTAATTTGAATTTGAATTATGCTTTTGAAAAATCTTTTCCCTAACTCATGTTACTTATTTGTATCCTTAATTAATATGATGAATGGAAAGGATTTAATTTAGTTTAAAATATAAAAAATATTTTTTTTAAATACCCAAAATCTACATAATATAATTAAATCTACATAATATTTACATTTCACAATATCTATAATTGTGGCCTTTTATTTTATTTTTTCTGTAATTTTAGTTTCTTAAATTTTAAAAATCCATAATTTCATTTTATGTTTTATTTTAACATATTTTAACTACTACTAATATTGACTAATTAATTATGTTTCACTTGAAAATTATGATTAAAGGTGATAACACTAACTTTCTAGTTGGATTTGCTTTAATCTGATTGATTCAGTAAAAGAACTTATTTATATTTAAAAATTAGTCATAATTATTTTATTTAATCATATCTTATATTAAATCAACAAATATTTGTATATAATTGAAAATTTTAAAAAATATTTCAATATTTTTATATAAAATAGTTTATTTTTAAAATAATAAAAATTTTAATTAATAAAATGAAATTTTAATCTTTGATAGATAAATCATTATTTCAAAGAATGAGAAACTTACTTAAATCACAAATAAAATAAATGGAATTAAAGTTAAACTAAAATTTAGCTTTTAGTTTACAAATTTTATAGCTAAATTTTTCCTAATTATAATTTTCTAAAATTGTGAAACCTTTTGCATAGATTTATTAAACCAATGAACCATTGAAATAAGTATCGGACGAGAGATTGAAAATGAAGTAAAATATTAAAAATAAGTGCCTCCATGGAGGTAGAAAGTTTAAAAAATTTAATATATATTCAATCCTTTTATTTTTTAATTTCATTTGTTTTTCACATTTTAATGAAATAAAATATTTATCAATTTAGTTTTTAAATTAACAAATAAAACGCATTTAATTACATAATTAACTGGTCAACGTTAAATGTAATAAGTTTTTTGAAACTGAAAAGTAAATAAAAGTATGAATAATTGAAAACTGAGGAGATGAAATTACTGATTTTACAAAATGTATGAACAAAATTTTAATTAAGCCTAAAATAAAATATAATATAATTTAGCTTAAAAAAAATAAGAGATGACATGAGAAAATTTGGTCCAAGAGAAAAAAGAAAATCCATTTTTGATTATCCCATGCTGTGCTTTTGGATACGATTCTTTGTGTGGATAATCTGCAATTTTGCATATCTCATTTTCCTTTTTTCTTGGGACACAATGATGCCACCTATTCTCCAATCACACTTGATCCTGCACCCTTATATATCATCAGGTAGCCCGGCTATTGTGCTATTCTGCACATTCACCAGGTAAAGACCAACATTTCCTTCTTATCTGGGGTCTTATAAATTTCAACTCTATCCCTGTTCTTTGATGAGTCATCTCCAATTACAGTTTCTTGCTTTGGAATTTTTATTTTTTCTGTTCTAATCTCTTGTGTTGTTATACTATATTGCTGTTGTATGTTAAAAAAAAAAACCCGGTAGTTTTCCAAAGAATGAAAGCATGTTGCTTTCGAGAACATTTTCAGGTTTGTGTTCTTTTATATAAATTTATTAAATGTAATGGAAAATTAGAATCCATGTAATGCTAGAATTCGAAGCCCCATAAAAGAAAAATAAATAAAAAATTGCATGGAAGAAGAGATACTCAGATTTCAGATATGTAAAATTCTATGTATATTTTATCACTTCTATGTTACCCTTTTTCTATTTATGATTATAAATAAGTCTGCATCCCTTTTTCATGTTCTATTAGCTTTTCAGGTATATTCTGTCTGCCATATAGGAGGGAGCATGGAACAGAATAGAAAATAAGTGTTGGTATTCCAGTGGTGCTTATTCCTTAGTCAAGTGACTGAGGTTGTCAAAAACCAATTTAAAGGAGAATATGGCAAAACCTGACAATGGTGGTGATACTGATTCTGGCACTGAAAGAAGAAAGCAATTAGGAGAAAACAACTTGAAGAAAGGGTTGTTTCAATCTGAAGTTGTCAAGGTAAATTACCTAATTGATTACATGGGTGCTGCCATTTTTCTACTTTTCAGAGTTTGTTGATGGTCTTGCCTGGTTGGATTATAACTGAGAGCTTTTGATTCTAATTTTAGGTTAATTGCAGATATTTCATGATCTTTCTATTACCACTTTCTTCATTGTTGTAACTATTTCTCAGCTATTCAAAAACTGATGTGAATGTTGTTTACCATAGTGAAAATCTAATGCTAAAGCTGTACATCAGTCAGTTGCAGAAAAGTCCTTGTGGTTGAAAATTAAGCATCTTAATTCCCTGAATTTATTAAACTGTTTTGAGTAATTTAACTACTTGCACTTATGCAAAAGTGGGTTCAAGCAGTCGAGCAGTTGTATTTTGAACCCACAGAAGAGTGTTCTAGACTTGTTGAAGGTGGTTCCTTGTAAGATGGGCTCAATCTTTTTCTGTTTAGAAAAAAGAGAAAAATAAGCTTTAAGCTTAAATTGATGTAAACTTTCTAGAATCTTGTTGAGGAAAAAACTTAGATGTTACTCGTTATCTACTTTTACATACAAAAATTAAATCCGTGATGCAACCAATTCCAGGAAATGCTCAGTGACACGTCGCACTTTTTACATCTATTTTAGTTGATATTCTACTAATAACTATTATATTTGACTTTAATTTTTCTAAACAGTTTAGGCATTTAGGGTGATTTGTCGTTATCAATGGGTAGCAAGTTATTTACACACATGCAATATATATCTACCATGCCGAAAAAGAAGTTTTGATGTCCTATTAATGGTTAACCTCTGTTTTTGAAAGTTGCAACTTGCTTGTAATGATTGGGAAACCTGCTATTTTCCATTTTCTTTTAACACTAAATCTAAATGTGAATTTTTTTTTATTAATTTTCTGCCTACTGTTGTGCAAAACATGCCTAAATCTAGTCTACATCAAGTTCAGGAGAAGTTAGTCCAGCTGAAAATGAACCTATCTTTTGGTACATAATTTGATAGGGGAAGCATGTCGATGGCAAGAATCACACCAATGAATTCGCTAAAGCTACAAATTCAGGGAGTGAACCCAGTTGTGCTTTCTGCATGTGTAAAAATGGCTGTCGAATTGTACACTCAAGAACAAAAATAATGACTATTCTGATAAAGAGTGGTAAACCCCAGGAAGCTATTGCCATTTTTGAAAATCTGATTGAAGCAGGGCATCAACCATCTTTAGCAGCATATACTACCTTGTTAAATGCCTTGACCACTCAGAAGTGTTTCAAGCCTATACATTCCATTGTCTCACTGGTGGAAGAAAAACAAATGAAACCTGACTCAATATTTTTTAACGCTCTTGTAAATGCATTTGCTGAATCTGGGAACATGGAGGATGCCAAGAAAGTTGTTCAGAAAATGAAAGAAAGTGGATTAAAACCTAGTACATGCACTTATAACGCATTGATAAAAGGATATGGGATTGCAGGTAAGCCTGAAGAGTCAATGAAGTTGTTAGATCTTATGTCAACAGAAGGAAATGTGAAACCCAATCTCAAGACATACAATATGCTTATCAGAGCTCTGTGTAAACTGAAGAAGATGTCTGAGGCATGGAATGTGGTATATAAGATGTCTTCTTCTGGAATACAACCAGATGCTGTTACCTTCAACACTATAGCAACTGCTTATGCTCAGAATGGAAAGACTGCTCAGGCTGAAGCAATGATTTTGGAGATGCAGAGGAAAGGTTTGCAACCCAATGAGAGAACTTGCACCATCATCATGAGTGGATATTGTAGAGAAGGTCAAGTAAAGGAGGCCCTAAGGTTCGGATACAGGATGAAGGATTTGGGTTTGCAACCTAATCTTATTATACTTAATTCCCTGGTTAATGGTTTTTTGGACAAGATGGATGAAGATGGTGTCGAGGAGGTAAGCTTGAACCTATGATTGTTAGCCTGAACCTTTCTTCTTTTATAAACTTATTGTATTAGGATCTATTGATAAAGGTCTTCAATTATTTTACTTTAATTCTAGAGCCTTCTGACATAGACACAGAATCAATCATGGATCTCTTTAGTTCATGCACTCTTGACATTCATTATATAATTAATCTACAGTAATGCTAGAAGCAATGGTAAAAGAAAATTATGGACTGACAATAGTATTTTTTAATGTTATAAATGGAATTCTTTGTAGGACTCTTCCAGTGTATAAATATGCCTCCATCTTGGTGCAGTTACATTGGTTCTTGATTATTTATTTTTTAGACAATTTATAATGCTGTTTACCATTTTTGTTTACAATCTGCTATATGGTAAAGGTGCTATAAGTTGTAGCCTTCTAAGGTGATTGTTTGATTTATGCTTCGCTATATGTGTCTGATTTATGACTCTTCTTGTTCTGAATAGTATTTATCAACTTAGTGTGACAAGTATCGTGCAATTATTTAAAAAAATTTTGGCCGAAAGTATAAATATATACATTCTTCCTTGACCTCGTTATCTGTGGTGAACATCCATATTAGGTGTTAAAGTTTATGGACGAATATCAGATCCAACCAGATGTGGTAACATATAGTAACATGATGAATGCATGGAGCCAAGCTGGACTCTTGGAAAAGTGCAAGGAAATCTACAATAAAATGTTAGAATCTGGTATAAAGCCGGATGTGCATGCTTATAGTATTTTGGCTAAAGGTTATGTTCGAGCACAAGAAATGGAAAATGCTGAAGAACTGCTAACTGTCATGTCTAAATCAGGTGTCCACCCAAATGTTGTTATATTTACAAATGTCATAAGTGGATGGTGCAGTCTTGGCAGAATGGACAATGCCATGAGGGTTTTTGACAAGATGGCTGAATTTGGGATCTCTCCAAATTTGAAGACCTTTGAGACACTGATCTGGGGATACGCAGAAGCAAAACAGCCCTGGCAAGCAGAAGGCATACTCCAAATAATGCAAGAGTTTCATGTTCAACCCAAGAACTCAACCATTTTGCTTCTTGCAGAAGCTTGGTGTATAGCTGGACTGAAAGAAGAGGCAAAGACAATACTTCGTACTGTAAAACCTGAGCAAATTACCAATTCAGTTGAGGAAGAGGAAAATACACCAGCAAAAATTTACCCAAAGCCACATACTAATGCTCCTTTCTGTAGTCTCTTACAGATTCCATCTATATCTTCCACTAAAGGTTCAGCTTTAACGTCTAGAAGAAATATAAGGCTCTTTAGAGATGGTGATTTGGAGACATCATTGCTCACCACAAAATTCAAGTGTCATTCTCAAATTTGTAAATATGGTGAAGGTTTTTCCATTATGTTTAAACAGTTTCAAGGACAGCATGGTAGTACATACCACCAACTTGCAAATTCATGTACAGCAGTATTCTTAAACTAAAAGGGTTTGGAAGGTGGAGATTGGAATTTCTTTCTGATGTAATACAAATACAGTCTTATGTTGTCAACACAAACTGTTCATTTTTTGTCAGCAAAATACTCCTTATATTTTTAATGTAATAAAAAATTAAATAGACTTGGTTTTTTATGCTCTAACTTCTACTCTCTCCGTCTTATAGTTGAGTGATTCCTATTCTCTCTAGATGCTATGAAAGACAGGTAAACCCATCATTCACACTTGGCCCCAGTTTGCATTAATGGAACCTCGAGTTTGAACCAACCACTATTTCACTATTCATATCTTACCTTACGCTGAAATTCAATCTTCAAAAAAACAAATAAAAACAATAAAGTTCTAACTGTAAATGTCCTCCTTCTTTCTTTATCGGTTGTTTGAAAAAAAAAAAAAATTTATTAATTTCCACCTTACCATTTAAAATATTGGTAATTTCTTATGACCTATTCGAAGAAGAGACGAGAAAACATGAATGGAAATAAGTTGGGAAGATGGGAATAGATTAGCAATAGTGAGAATTAACGATGTTTGGGTGGACAGAGTAAAACAAAAAAACATTTATTCTAAGAAAAAAAAAATATATCAGCTTGAAGTGCACCTTCATTCAATTCTTACCAAATTCTCATCAATGCTGAATTCATTCCTGATTATTTTCACTTGTTCAAAAACATTTCATTGCCACTAAGAACATACATGTTACTACTTAATTATCAATTTACTCCCCTTATTTATTTATTTTATTCGATTTGATTCTACTATGGATAAAATTTTAATAAAATCAATCAATTTTTAAAAATATAACAATGCATAGTAACATCTTATACTAAACAAATAAGAAAAATTTATAAAACTACAATTAACCAACAATTTTTTATTTTTTTTTGCATTTTTAAAAAACTGAGAAACGTGTTTAAGCGTTAAAGAGTCATTTTGTGACATCTTTCATATTGAAGGACTTAATTAAACCTTTATATAATAGAGGAACTAAATTAAACAAATAATAGAAAAAGTGATTAAGCCAAGTGTTAACATTTTCAGATATTTAAGAGGGTTAATGTAATGTAAAGTAAAAGGATGAGAAGAATACGGCAAATTTGTTTAAATATGAAGAATGTAATTTATCCTAATTATTACACACATCAGTAGAACCCTCACTATGACTGAGATTACATTTATTTTTTAAAATATGAAATAACAAAAATTAAGAGCACAATATATATGCAAGTAACATTATTCCTCGCTATATTCCATAGACATTCAATAACCTTCTTGTTTAAACACAATCCTTCTCAATACCAAGGTTTCTGTAATAACAAAGCCTATATAGTGGGCGTTCTTAACAAGACAATACCCCTACAATTTATATTGCTGTTATTCGAACGCCCAGTATCAACAGTAACAGAAATAGCAAAACGTGACATTTGCAATATTGGTCTAGCTATGGTAAACTAGTAGTTTGGCTTGTTTTGTCGAACTGCGTGGATTATTGATCTGAAGGATCATAAGGAACTTTGCTAAGAAGCCAGACCAAAAGCACACCAACAAGAGCACCAGAAAGATGTGCAATGTGATTTACACTTTGCAATGAGTGGCCTCCATGAAAGGTTCCTGATAATGATGTTGAAGCTTGGGCTGCTTCCATAACCTAGGACGCTCACAAAGAATAAATCAATCATACAGAGCACTGATAGATACTAATGGTTGGCATAAACAAAGAATAAATGAATACAAATTATGAGCGTTTTATCCAAAACAAATAAAAACATTATCAATACAAAAACATGAAAAACATCAACGTACATAGGAAAACATTTACAAATATGATTCACGGACACCTTTTTGGCTATTTGACACCTAGTGAAAAAAAAAATAAAAAAATCATACTCGATGGGGAGTGTGTACTACTTGTTGGGTAAAATTTGAGAGAAGAACTACCGGAAAGATCTTCATCAATAGGCCATGAGCCAATACACAAGAGAAAATTACATCATTTTCAAACTAAAATTTTAAAGCAATAGGTTTGTAAGTTTTTCTTATTTATATATTGTTCAACTTGTCTATTTCTATAGAGTTGTAACTTCAACTTACAATCACTGAAAATCACTTCAACTTCAACTTCAACTTGTCTATTTATATATTGTTCAACTTGTCTATTTCTAGAGTTGTAACTTCAACACTGACAATCAATAATATAATATGAGAAAAGAGACCGAAGGAAATGATAAATGCCAACGAGGTGTTTATAGATGAGAGCGAGCATATATTGTTTACTCAAGGGATCAGTAATATACACCAAAAACATCTACATACATATGAAACCATAAACAAATATGATTCAAGGACACCTTTCATCTATTTGACACCAAGAGAGAGAAAGTAATGTGGGTGTAATAGGTATTATAGTGCAATAAAAAAAAAAGAAATAGAAGGAAATGAAAAATGTCAATTAGGTGTTTATAGTGGAGAGCGATCATATAACTCAACCATTTATGTAAGCAAGACATATCGTGATTTTGGAGCATGTTGAAAAAGTAACAACATTATTTTATGTTATAATATCTCTAATCACCTTCTCTACTACAAACTGACCCAATATAAGCACTTCAAGGATTTTCCTCCAGTCCCAGGACATCTGTATTAATTAAAAGCACAACCATTAAGACTTGGAAGAAATACCGCAAATAGATGAACTCCAGAATCTAATTCCAGGTACCTTTACAAGGACACTGATGGTAAATAACCCAAAAACAGCACCAGAAGCTCCAACAGAAACTGAATTTCTAGGTAAAACTAACCATGACACGAGGTTTGCTCCTACACCAGTAAGGATGTAAGAAAGCCACAAAGCGAAGTTCCCTTCCTCTTCTTCAACAAGCTTTCCTGTTGGGAAACAACAAAATAACAAACGCTTAAGCATCAATCCCATAACAACTCACTTACCCCAGAAAGACAAGTAATCGTGATACAGCCTTACCAAAAATGTACAAGAAGAAAAGGTTGCTAGATAGATGATTCCTGAACAAGTTAAGGCATCAGTCATCTTGTAAAATGAGAACGTGAGAAAGTATTACACTAAAATAAAAAAATAGTTAATATAAAAGACAAAGTCATAGATCAAATGAGAACTAATTTTAAAAAGTGATGATTGCTTATATAAAAAGAAATGCTGCTATTCATCTAACTATTCTAATATTCTCATCTTTATTCACATCAAAGCTTAAAATATAAAAGTAAAATAAATTTATAAAAGGCAGCCAAGAGTATTCAGTGTCCGACACACATAAGACATGATTACACTAATATTTTGAGGTGTCTATACTTCCTTATTTGGGGCAATGCATATTTGGAATGTACAAAACATAGATACAGTTCAATAAGTGCTTTAGTAATGTTCTCTAATTTTAAAATTAAAATTTCACCTGGATAACTTATATCAACCTATATCTCAACCTTTAGTACACAGGCTATGAAGGTAAAACTCCAATTCTGATTAAAAGCATCTTAGGAACTACATCTAAGTTATGTTCTTCCAAAAAAGAAATATAAAACACCTGGGTATGAAATGAGAGAGAAAGACACTCACCAATTAGCATGACAAAATGTAGCTGTAACAAACTGGTACCAAGCAGGCCAATTGTGGTATAAGTACAAAGCCTTCACCTGATTAACCTTGTACAAATGATATAAAACCATACATCATGCTGCAAACACTGAAAAAACCCTGTTTATGCCATGTCACTTTTTTCTCACCCTTGAAAAGAGCTCCTCTTTTTCGTTTTAAAGATTTTGACTTTCTCCCACCTACTTTCTCTTGAACTCATTTAACATTCCTATTTTTCTTTCTGTCTACTTTTTCCATTGTACCATTCATCTATCATATATTAACTTCCCCTCTCTCTTGTTTCTCTTCTAGTTCTTCCTCTCCCATCCATTTCACACCTAATCAAGAATTGCAGAAACATTATTTTTTTTTTTTTTTCCTTTCTCCCTTTCATTCAATGCTATAAAATAAATGGGCTCAAAACGGTAAAATGCAAGAGATACTGATGTAATTTCATATAGGCAAGGTTAAATCACAAATATGATTCCTCGATATATTTTATTGTTTCAGTATGGTCCTTTATGTTTTTTTTATTTTTATTTTTTGGTTTATAAAAATACATTTGACAGACCAAGATAGTACTTTGTCACTTCAAGGCACTATCTTGATCAACTTGTACGCCTTGGCTATATCAACTAAAATTAACAATGTTAGTTCAAAATAAAGATATAATAATAGAAACACTTTAAAGCACCAAAGTACATCTTTTTAAATTTAAGGTGAGAAACAAAGTATGTTTGTGTATGTTTGCAAAGTTCAGAAACATGTTAATCGTAGTTTTGTGTCTTCTAATATAAAATCAAGAATTTTTATTGTATTTCTTAATTTCTATAAAAACAAGAAAGATAAAAAAGTAAATAAGAAAGGTACCCGAAAAAAGTGGTCAGCGACGAAGACGCCAATGTTGAGGAGAATGATCCAGAATATGCCATTGACCCGTTTCTCCGGTTTCCCTTTTGGCTCGGGTTTCCCAAGTTCCAACTGCGACATAATATCTAACAAAGAAGCACTGGAACAAGGTGAAAAGAGCAGCAGAGGAAGCATGAAGTAGGAAGTGGGGGTGGACGACAAGGTGTTTGAGAAAACGCCGAAGCCATGTTAATCGGAGGAAGTACCTGATTTGTTGGACTTGCAGGGTGCAGGAGTGCGGGAACGAAGCGCGGATAAGGGGTGGTGAGGTTGGACATGGAGAGAGGGTTTGGTGTTGGTGAAGGTGGGAAAGGGAGGGAGAGAGTGCGAGAAGAAGGAGGATTTAGGAACGTGAATGTGAGAGAGTTTACATGACATTGATAGCAACTTCACTGGGACTCCAACTTGAGCCATTTTTGGTTTTCCCTGGGTGATGCTTTACATTCGTCCTCAACTCATCTCAATTTCTTTCTGTTCTTATAGACAAAGGTAATGATAGAAAATTTTAGTAAAAGGAATAAATAAATTTTATACTCTCTGAATTTTCATTTATTTATCAAGAAAAAAAAAGCCAATTTCAATTGAGATAATTATATCAAATTTTACTAATTTCTAGTATATTTTTTAAATGTCATTTTCATAAGTAACACAACTAAATATCATCTACAGCAATGTTTAAAGTTAAAAAATATTAAATGAAGAATAAATAAATAAATAAATTTGCACTTAAAAATTATATATTTTTATTTTAAAAAATTATTTATGATACTCATGTAACATTTTTTTCATAAAAGATGTGAAAAGTTCATAGTCTTTTTTATTTATTTATTTATAATTGTACCAGTATAATAGAATGGATGTTATATTTTGGCATGTGTTACGATGATAAATAGAGCATTCAAAATAAAAAATAATTATTTTTTGAAAGACTTATAAAAAAATTTAGAGGGTGTTTATTCTTGAATTTAAAAAAGGATAATACAACAAAAGGGACTTTAGACAGTTGACTTTAGAAAATGACTTGTGTTAGAAAAACAACTCATGTTTAAATTATTATCTTTTTTGCTTGTACTTTACCATCTTTTTTACATATGTCCAATTCTTCTACATTTATTACATATTATACTAATTAATTTTTTTATTGTTTCCCTTATTATTTGCTTTTATTCTTTGTTATTTTTTTAGGAATGATTTGAGAATTATACATTTGACGCTTGTTTTTTATATCTTTTTTAAATTGGATAGAATAGTTTATATATATATATATATATATTATTTTTGTGATATAATAAAATTTTAGCAAGTACAATAATTCGAATATAATAATAATAAAATTATTCTAAACAAAAATACATCACTTAAAAAATTATAAAATATATTTTACAGTAAACATATTTAAAATTATTAATTACAAAACAAGTAAGTATATATGACAAATATCAATAATATATATATATATATATATATTAAATAATTAAATTATTATATTTATTATTTGTAATTAAAAATATAGTTAATCATATTATTTATTTTTAGTACAATTATAAAAAATAGAAAATATTATTTGTTTTATTAAAAAATAGAAATTGAAAACATAAAAATATATAATATAAATAACCTTGTGATTGCAGATATTTAAAATCCAAGTAATAGAAAGAGCATTTTGGTTGCAAAGTTTTCAGAAATCCTACATGGCAAATGGGGACTTCGTGATTCGTGAAAACGCCTCCACCTACGTGGGTCTGTTGTTAGCGTGCCAACTCTATTCATCGGCGTAACCGCGTGCTGCCTCTATATTCATCGTGGGTTAAATTCAAGTAAAAAAAGAAACATATAAATACAAAATAAATAAAAATCTGGATATGCTAGAAAACTTTAAACCCTAATCCATTAAATTCTTCAAAAATCACAATCACATTCTGTCTTCCTCTCCGATCTGCAACGACATTTTGAGGGAACATCTGTGTTGTTGCGTCCAACCGGTCCTGCATTTTTCTTTTGCAGAGAGGTTTCGTACCCTGCGAAAATAAGAAATTATTTTTTTGTTTTTGTGAAATTGATTTCTACTTGGTCCATGACGGGTTTCTGATTTGTGAATTTGGCGTTGTTTCCGATCGCAGGGGAGGCCTTATTCGTGAGATTTTTGTTAGAAAGATGAAAAATACTGAGAGGTTTGCTAATTTTGCTTTAGCAGGTTAGCTTTTCTTGCTTAATTGTTGTTGGTAATTTTTCTCTTGCTTTCCTGTATAAGTGATAGGTCCTTTGAATTTTATTTTTTATTAGAAGTAAACTTGTGTGAATGTTAATTTTGGGTGTAATATATGCATGTGGGTGGAATGCGTTTGTAACATGCAACGTTGACGAAATTACGCTTTGGGTATTTAGTGCATGCAAATGTGATAAGCTATGGGCTTGACTTGAGTGAGAGCAAAATGATGGTGGTGCTATAGGATTTAGTAAGGTATGGGCCTATGGGGTTTAGATGGTTGCGGTATTGTGTGTTTGGGCTTTTCAGGAGTGAATTAGGGGTAAAGAATTGTATTTTACCTATTGAGTTCTCTATTGTTTAATTTTAATGTATCTGCGTGTGAGAAAGTGGAATCCATTCTTTTGATTTATAATTTTTTTCATTGTTAACCAACCTCTTGTTATCTCTTTTGGCAGGTTTAACCTTAGCACCTCTTGTTGTGATAATAGATTCAAATGTAAATGTTATCTTGACTGCTTGTCTCGCTGTGTATGTGGGATGCTATCGTTCTGTCAAACCAACTCCGCCTACTGTAAGTAGCGGATTTTATCCTCGCCGTCTTCTCTGTGTTTCTCTTTTTAAGAGTCTCGTGTCATGTTCTGACTTAACTGACTTGTGTTGCATATAATTATGCAGGAGACAATGTCCAATGAACATGCCATGCGATTCCCTTTTGTTGGGAGTGCAATGTTATTATCACTTTTCTTGCTCTTCAAGTTTCTATCTAAAGACTTGGTCAATGCTGTGCTGACAGTCTACTTCTTTTTACTTGGGATTGTTGCTCTGTCGTATGTTCTTTTCTTTGGGCAATTTCTCCCCTTTGTGAAGTAAAGAGTGTACACACACGCATATTATACATATGTGTGTGTCTATTTCAATCATTTTTGCTTTTTTATCAAACTTTTATTCTTCCTCTATGCACAGGGCAACATTATTACCATCGATCAAACGGTTTCTGCCAAAGCATTGGAATGAGGACCACATAGTCTGGCGTTTTCCATACTTTCGTTGTATGTTATTTGCTTGCCTCCTTTATTTCCCTATACACTTGCTTTGAATAATTTATCTCGTAACTGTTGTTTCAGATGTTCAACATTTCCTCCTGTTTGTTAGATACTGGCATCCTGCTAACCTATTGCTGGTTTTGTGGTGTGCCCTTGAGATATTGATATTATTACCTGATTGAAGAGAGTTTAGTAGTTGATAGGTTCCCGGGAATTTTTTTTCTTGTTCAAAATGACCACTTTTTTCCCTGGTAGAGTTATTGTCATATTGACTTTGTTAGTGGCAACTGCATGTACATGAAAACTTTTTTCACATAAAAGTAAAACACCTACTGGAGCTACTAAATATGATTTAGAAAAATGGACAAATTGAAGATAGAAAACTTATAAGGGGAAGTTTCTAACCTTCAAAGCATTACATATCATTTAATGCTATAGTATCTTTTGTGCATTTTGCATTTATATCTGTGAATGCCATCTCCGACAATGCATTTGTGCTTCATAGACAAAAACTATGTTCTTACTTTTAATTGGTAAAATTTCCATGTTCTGGTACTCTCGTGCAATAGTATGTGTTTGGATTGAATTCTTCCCTTTGTATTTTTCATTAAGGAAAATTAAATATTATATGTCCATAAATGAATATGAACCTTCTGTCTAAATGGGATAAGAAATCATATCTTTAAGAACAGAGAATTCTATATGCATAATCTTACAGATACCTCATGGTCTTGTTATTATAATTTAATTCTAAGCCATTTGCTTATTATCTTAATATTAAGCTAGTTGGTTATCTTCTTTGTTTTCAATTTTGTAGGATTAGTCTAATCAGATTGGGTTGTATGAATTTTTCATTCTATTCAAGCATGTTGTACTGATTGGGAGGAGATAACTATGTAATGATGCCTCATATTTCTTGACTTCTAATTCAAAAATGAAATTTTTACATGACTGTGATCATTGTCTCTTTTTCTTTCTTTTCTATCCAAAGATGTGAAGCTTGACTGGTTGCTGTGTTATGGTTTCTTAAATGAGTGTTTTTTAACACATGATATGATCATTGCATTATGTCAAAGCATTTTTTTTACTGGGTGCCTGTTTGCACTTGATCTAGTTGACATTTACTTGCTTCTATCATGCAGAATGATATTTTTCATTACACCTTTCTTACACAGCTTTGGAGATTGAGTTTACAAAGTCACAGATTGTTGCTGCAATCCCTGGAACCTTTTTCTGTGCGTGGTATGCATTGCGGAAGCACTGGCTAGCAAATAATATATTGGGTCTTGCTTTCTGTATACAGGTTTTGTTTTTAACTTTTTACCTGTGTATATTTGTTTTAATAATAATTTTCTTGTATAAAAGGATGCCTTTTTAGAACTGATATGGTTAGTATTCTTTGGATACCCATATATTGAATGTCAACCAGAAGACGGATTAGATAAATGTAGTGAATATGAAATTGAGAAAGAAGCTGAGATTATATGTCAATGAATGTTTTATTGCTCATATTCAAATTAAACCAGTGAAATGACCCCAATAACACTATGTAATATTCACAGGGAATTGAAATGCTCTCTCTTGGATCTTTCAAGACTGGTGCTATTCTCTTGGTGAGTAATTTTTTATTTAATAATGGTTAACTGTGCTTAAAGCTTTTTTGTTTTGTTTTAGGTACAATTTTTTCAATATCTTGTTCTATAACTCGGTACAATTGTTCCTGTTCATTTAAGATATAACTTGGTTTTAATAATTTACAATTTTTGGATAAAAGTTCCATGAATTTGTTCTGTTTGTGTTCCTGATTTACTCTAATTCCAAAGGATACTCGTTTTACTGTGCAAATATAATTTGATCTTGGCTGCACAAGATTAAGTATTATCTCTCATTGATTTTTTCATCCACAAGGTCTTTGCTTTGAATCTTTTCCATTCTTGTGTTATTTAGGGCGGACTCTTCGTTTATGACATTTTCTGGGTTTTCTTCACTCCAGTAATGGTCAGCGTAGCAAAATCATTTGACGCTCCAATAAAGGTTATTTTTAGTGGAATGATTTTATTTTCCTTATCTTCAGATGAAATTTAATACTCCCTTGATTCCAAAATTATAGACTTTTATACTTCTTTTTTCTTTCAAATTATTGTCATTATAAAATTCAAGCCTGATTTTTTTTTTTCTGGTTATATCTTCATTTAATAATTATCTGGATAATTAATTTCACATTTTCTCAACTAACTACATTATTTCTGTCTAATCAGTTGTCATTATCTTTTCCTATTCTATTCATCCTATTATTTCTCCTCATCTTGAACGTCTCTTTCTTTTTAGCCATGCTGCATGTATATGTAAAACTCAATCTTTTTAAACAAGTTTGGAGGTAATCTAAAATATTAAAAAATTCATATTGAGTAACTGAGAAGTTTAAATTATTGTTAAAACGATTTCATTGTGCAGCCCTTGTTAAGATTTTTTGGTGGAAATATGAAAAACTCGGTAAATCAAGAGTTGGGAAAAAAGTGTTTTAATGTAAATTGTTAAAAAATCTATGAAAATGTAGTTGGAAAAAAAGAAAGACTTGAAAAAGGATTAGGGGAAGAACACAAACTTTGATTATAATTTTATAATTCAAACAGTACAAGGAAGTACATTATATAGAAAGGTCAACTTCCTTTAATAATTAAGAAGAGCTCTATCAACTATAATTAATTAGCTTTACCACTTATAATAATTAATAGTGACTCTTTGTATCCCTACAATATCTTTACAATTATTGATAATATCTTCTTGTAAATCAACAAAAAACATGAAATTTGTAATTGAAAGGAAACAAAGTGAATGGTGAGAGAAAGATGTGAATTAAAAAGAAAATATGACAGAATTTCCTTTTTCAATCAAATTTTTTCTCCAATTTCCTCTTATTTTCTCTTCAACCAAACAAAAGAAAATGCATTGTAATCGTTGTATCTACGCTGTATTTTTTTTCTCATCCAAACAGATCCATGAAAGGCAGTAGTTTTGGAATGGTGGACGCAAAATACCCTATGCAATTTCTTCCCAATATTAATTATTTCATTTCTTTGGCAGCTTTTGTTCCCCACAGCAGATTCCACAAGGCCATTTTCAATGCTTGGACTTGGTGACATTGTTATCCCTGGTAGGTTGAATCTTTTGTATTGATGTATTTTCCTGTAATATTGATAGCCCTCTTGTAATATCAACGTTTATAATTTGCTTCTTAGTAGTATACATGTTATTAGGTTCTGCTAGGCTAGGGTAGGAATATTTTGAGATAATGGGTGCCAACAAAGAGCTGTCTTCCACTAATTAGTATAAAAAGGATGTAAACTGTTACTACTTTCAAGTTTCAAAACAACACTTTTTAAAATTAACTCAATAAAATGAAATAATTAATTGCTTGTTATCAAAAATAGGTAGAGAAATTACAGTATCTCCAATGGGAGATGATTAATTACCCTTTATTGGAGAATTGCTTGGAGCTACTTTAAGCAACTTTACCATTGGAAAGATGTGATGTGGCAATGTAAGTTGCTTAAAATTATGAAAGTTGCATAAATAAAGTTGCTTAAAAACTATGAAAGTTGCTTTAACAAGCAACTGTTGCATAAATACTTTTTTTTTCTACAGTGGAAGGGGGGGGGGGGAGATTTGGGGAGGAGGAAGGTACATTAGAAGGGATTTTAGAGTTTCTTAACATTGAAGCAAAATTCGATAAAATTTCTTAACCCCACATGGCGGTGTGGGTTCCAGATACAATTTTATTTGCATCAAGAAACTCATGAATTTTTTACCAATAGAGATGCCATTAGCCTCATCATCTGTTTTTCTTTAGGGGCACAAAAAAATTAGTTTGAGGGAGAATGAGGAACTTGGTTTACCCTCATATTCCCTTTCCCAACAAAAATCTGGAAATTTCCAAGCTTTGTCTTACTATGTGGGTAAGTTAATTCTTGGATTTTTTTCCTTATCGTTTTCTCTTCCATCCCTAGTTTACCACTCACTCAAACAAACAAATAAGTTGAATATAAAATGCTTGTGGTGATATCATCGCCCAACCCCCAATTATCTAGAACTACAAAGCTTTCCATCCCCTTCTGGTTACTTAGGTAATGTTTTGTCTATATTTTTACTTTTGAGTAGTATGATTAAGATTGGTAAGGTTTAGTGTTAGGGAAGGTGAGGAAAGAAAAGCAGTGATTTATTTTAATACAATTGTACCCTATTCATAGAAGGGTCATAGACCGTACCCTATTTTCCTTCTCATCTTTCCCTTGTATGCTTCTCCTTTAACGTACAATATATACACCAGTGAGTAATGCAAGACTCGCAAAAGTTGGTATTAGAGTGGGGGCACAAATTCACTTGTCTCTTTTGTCAACCATTGTCTAGCATTATTTACCATTGTCTACCTCCAACAATATCATTGGTGAGACTAGAGTTTTAGGCGCCTTAGTGAGCACAACCTAACCCAGCAAGTCACATGGCCAAAATCATCCACTTCCTAGAATACCGTTGCGCCTGCCCTAATGGTGTAGTTGATCCTCTATGTGGACAAGGGATACAATTATATATATTGTTTGGATTATGGTGATATCTTCTCTTGTGGCCAAAACCACTTTGGCTTTTTTTTTGCTCTAACTGTCATTTGCCAGTGGCCTCTACATTAACTAGATATTACAGATGTTTTTCTTCATGGTAACCTCCCAGGTTAGTTGCTAAGGGGAATCTGATTTAGTTTATAAATTATGAAGGTTTCTTTATGGTTTCAAGATTTTGAGCATGATTTGAGAAATTTAGCCATGTGATGTTGAAATTTGGATTGGAACAAAGTGAAACCGTTCATTTAGTGTTCTACTGCCATAGTTTTCTTGGGAATGCATTTATCTAATAGCCTATGTTGACGATATTGTTATTACAAGGAATGATGCTACATAAAGCTGAAATAACACATCTTTTATTACTTTCAAACCAAAGATCATTAGTTTTTAGAATACTTTCTTAGTATTGAGGTAGCCCAATCCAAGGAAAGCATTGTGATATCACAAAAAGAATATGCTCTGGACATTTTGGAGGAATCAAGCATGATTGAGTGCAGGCCCATTGCTAGTCCCATTAATAGCCATATGGATCCAAATACAAAAGTTAATGGCCAATCAAGGTGAATCATTTCCAGATCTTGAGAGACATGGGAGATTGGTGGGGAGGTTCATATACCTTACATTCACTAGATTGGTCATTCTTTTGCACTTGGGATTGTTAGGCAATCTATGCAATACCCCTACATTGATCACTAGAATGTTGTTATACACATTCTTAGATTATCAAAAAGGCTCTTGGACAAAGATTATTGGATGAGGTTAAGGGAGACTGGGGTTTTTGGATACTGTTGGTCTGAACTGGTTCGGCAAAATGTCCTTTAGATAGATGCTTTATTACTGAATATTGTGTATTTATTGTCTGGAAATCTTATTTCTTGGAAGAACAAGAAACAAAATGTTGTTGTTTAGTTAAATGTAGAGTTTTGGCATTAATTACTTGTGAGTTTGTGTGGATTAAATAACTCCTTCAAGAGTTGCAATTCGGTCAAACACAACAAATGAAATTGTATTGTGACAATCAAGCATTTCTTCACATTACTTCCAATCCAGTCTTTAATGAAAGAACTAAGTATGTAGAGATTGATTGTCACTTTGTTCAAGAGAAGTTGTTGTCCAAGGAGATTTGTACCAAATTTATCAATGCTTTTATTTGTTGCTCAGCTTTTATAAAGCTGTTTTATTATGTATCTAGAAGGGTCATTGGCTGTACACTTTTTTCATTCTCTTCCCTCCCTTGTAGGTTTCTCCTTTTATATTCATTATATACACAAGTGGTAGTGCAAGACTCACTAATTTCTTTGATAATCAAGTGTAATAACCTAATATTTCTATCTGTTTATAGCAATAACATGGTTTTGTGCCAGTACTAGTATATTACAAGTACATGCTCCCAATTTAAAAAACTAATAGCCGTAATCTTCTAACACTTCCCCTTAAGCTACAGCTGACAAAGCTTTAAACTTGTTAAATGTAGCACACCCATTAACATATAACACTCCCAGTACTAGTATATTACTCTAGTACATGCCCCGAATTAAACGAACCTACTACCCATGAACAAATTACAAACGACTTAACCAACACTTTAAACGGCTTAGTTTGATGTCAACAAAAAAACAAAAGAAACTAACCTTGGGAAAAGATTGAGACTGTTTGACTGGTCTTCAAAATGGGTATAATGCAATTCAGTAATAACTTCCAACCAGGTTTCCAAGCATTATTGAATTGGGTATCATACGACCTAGTAACACAATTAGGTTCCTTTACTACTGGCTCAAGTCTTTCAATCTGTGAACCCTTGAAAGGAAGCAAAAGAAATAACTATAAACAATAAGCTTCAAGTAACACAAACCATGCAAAACAACTAAAATGCCTCAAGCATAACCTAACACAGGCAGAACAGCAATGAAAACTTCCTGGCCAAACAGAATTATCACCAAGAAGATTTGAACAAACCCATAAGGAACATCAATGGAGATGTTAAACTGGTAAAGAGAAGACAAGTAAAAGACCATTTGAGATACTACTGGCCCTGCTGAACAATGCATAGAGGGAAAGAAAGGAAGCAAAAATAGCTGGAAACACCAACACCAACAACTCACATCAGAACTAGCATTTGGAACAGATTCTAAACAATCAAGAATAAGGAAACAAACAACGGAAATCCAAGGAGGATACTTATTGGAAAACCTCGTAACTTTGAACAAACAACATCTAAACTTTGTTGAATCCAGTCAAGAAAGAATTGAGAAATAGGTCTGAAACACAAAACAGAAGAAAACATAGTCTGGAACATAAATTAGAAACTGGAAATTTGGAATGTGTATTTATCAATTTATATGATTCTGGTCAGTTGATATAGGATCCAACCATATGTCAAACTGGAAATCAGCTACTTCCATATAACAATTTAGTTGTTATTTCTGTTTATTACTACATTTGTTTTTCCCTTCAGGTATATTTGTAGCTTTGGCCTTGCGCTTTGATGTTTCTAGACTAAAACAACCGCAGTATTTCAAGAGTGCATTTTTAGGATACATTGTTGGCTTAGTCCTTACAATCATCGTGATGAACTGGTTCCAAGCTGCTCAGGTGATTGGATATGTAGTTTCATTTTATTCATTTCTTTCCCTGGATTTGTTTAGATGGAAGAGAACTTAACTTTATTATCAAATTCACTGCTAATATCTGTGCTGGTTGAGAATGCCATGAATGGAATTAAGGATTTGTCTTCTCCGTTAAATATTAACTTCTTTTACTTTTCCTTTTATCTCTGTTTCAGCCTGCTCTTTTATATATTGTACCTTCGGTAATTGGATTTTTGGCTGCTCATTGCATATGGAATGGTGATATCAAGCAGGTTTGTTTCAATGTTAATTCATCCTTTTTTTCAATGCATCTGATTTGAGTACAATTTCTTTCACTGAAATATAATATTTCACTTTCAAAATATAACCATGTATAATTTATCACTGTTTAAACTTACGCTGCCGTTTCTTTTCCCCATCATAACAGTGTCACTTTATTGTAGCAACTAAGGTTTTGCACTGTTCAAACAATTTTTAAATCCTAAGCATATTATTGTTTAACTCCTCTAAAACGAGTGTATGAGTGTTAAATTGACCAGTTACACCATCAATACACAATAAAATGTCATAATATTGTGGTCACTAAGGTTTGTCACTTATACCAAAAGCTTCTTAACTGTTTTTGAAACATGGCATTCATTTTTAAGTGTCAAAATTAAATGTAGTATATATTTACTAAAATTTGCATTAAATAAAAAGCGCTTGGGTGTTGTTTTAACCCAAGTTACTTAAATATACGAAGCAGATAATCTAATTTATTGATGCTTATATTATTATGGAGCCATTAAAACTAGCTGAAGGATTCCAGATGTTTTTTAAATATAATAGTACATGAGGAAATAAAAGATATACATAGACATAGAAGGTAGGCTTTGTTAACTGACTACTATCTTGTAAATATGAAATGATTTGCAAGTTAGTGGAGACGTTGTGTCATTTACATGCTAGTAATTAGTCAATATGTTACTTAGCTAATGTGGAACTGTTATAACTCTGTTTCAACTCAGTTATTGGAGTTTGACGAGTCGAAGACTGCCAAATCATCTCAAGAGGGGAGTGATGCCAATTCTAGCAAAAAGGTTGAATAAGTCGAAGCGAGTTCAATACCAATACTTTTTTTGAGTCATAGAAGAAACACTTGGTTTTCTAGGAACCTCCATTACCTGTAATGCTAAGTTATTCATTCAGCCGCAACTTCTGTAAAGATTTTGACTAAGAAAACTAACTAGTCTTATTTTCAGTGTAGGATTTTGCATTAACTTCTGAAGTTTGTTGTTGTGGCAAAAATAGGCAAAAAAACTATTTTTGCCATTTAAAAGAATGATTTCACTTCTATGTAACTTGTTAGACGAGACTAATTTGATTGCAGAGGAAGGCATGTTTGTTTGGTTCATTTGAACGACTGGTGATGCCTCTTGAATCGATTCTTCTGGGATACTTTTGCCACTACTACACTTGAAAAAAATTAGATTTGTTTTTCACTTGTACTATTTATATTTAAAAGCAGGCAATTCCAAAGTCTTATTTGTTTTAATAAAAATGTTTTCAAATTATTTTTTAAATATTGGTAAAGTGAAATTTTGTGGTTTGGGTTTCGATTTTATTTGTGATTAAACTAATTGTATATTTTATATGTAATGATTAATACTGTCGAAAATCTGAGTATCCACGATTTGGGTATTTTTCTACCTACATAGTTTCCACATATGAAATAATATAAAGTAATATTAGGATACGGTAGTGTTTTTAATATCTTTGAACTAATTGTATTTTGATTATGAAATTTTATACTAAATATAGTTAATGTTGATCGTGAAATATTAATAATAATGTTAGTTATTTATTCCCATTCATTGATAATAAAGTTTAATAATAATTTAACACATGTTACCTTGAAAAATATTTTGACATTTTTTGCTACTAATTATATATTGCCACTAGACTAAATTTTCTTAATTATGAAAATTTTGAAGGGTCCAATTTGTAATTAAAATTTTATAAAAATGAAAATTGTATATTCACGAAATAAAAGGAATCAAGAGTGAATTTAAGTATAGAAAAATAATCTAGAAATATAGTTTTTACATTTTAGATTATTCATTTCAAAAGAAAAATGGATGTTGCTTATTTTTTTATTCACAAGCAAAAATTTATCTAAAATTTTATGGATCTTATTATTTAACACAGTGGACTAATTCAACAACTCTCCCAAGTTTGCTATGGATCCCTTTATTAAAAAAAATTATAAAAAGAAGCTTTGTACTAAATCAATTCTAGAAAACACACACACACACACACACACACATATATATATATATATATATATATATATATATATATTATAAAATGAATAAAAATAATATAAAAAGGAGAGTTGAATTATATTTAGTTAATTTTTAATACATCTCTATAATATAGCTCAAATAATCTATTTTTAAGTTTAACATGGACATACGGATTTAAAGTTTAATTAGATAGTCATATGATGAAAGTTTGCATATGATAACTTTTTTACAAATTTCACTTACTAATCTGTAAATATAAAAAGGAAAATATATTTTTATATTGATATTGGTTTATATCTAGTTCTAAATTAATATGGGAAAATTTTATTATCAACCCACAAACACAAATATTTGTTGACATTATTCCTAATTTAAAACAGTTTTTTTTATTAGTTTCTCTAAGCTAATCACACATGTATTTTTTAATAAGATTTTATAAATTTTTATAATGGAGTATTCTTTTAAAAACAAATAATATAACTTAACACACATCGAAAGTACAATGTGAAGGTGAATGTTTGTTTGCAACACTAAAATTTTCTCCAATCTCAATAGACAAATACAAAGATAGACATGATAAGGTTAGATAAGTCTAAAATAATACAACAATACTTTAGAGTAAAGATATGAAAGAATAATTGTAAGTTTCCGAAAAAGAAAATTTTGTTAAAATAAACTCAACAACTTTATATTCTCTTCTAGTTACACTATTTTTAGAAAGAAAAAAAAAGAAGAAGTTGTTGTATAAAAAGCGACTTCATAAAAATAATTTATTTATTTTTAGTTTTCACTTGTTCTTCTTGTACTAAGAGTTAAGTCATGTACTGTAAATAGTAGAAAAAAATTGCCAAAATTTTAAATTTTAATTAATTTACTTTTTAACTATAATTCTTTATTTTGATGTTTTTCCAAATTTATTTGTGGAAAATTTTGTCTAAACAGACAGTTGAATCATTTACACATTCTCTATGCTTAATTATTACGAAGTGAGAGAGATGTGGGAGGTTAGAAGAGTTTTCTTGTTTTCTTCTTCCCACTTGAATCGAAGAGGACCCATTTTGAAGGCATTAGCTTGTGATGTATGATTCCTGTTCCAAATGCAGAACATTTTTGTCTGTCTGTATTTTCGCTATAATATTGTTATTATTTATGAAATATTTTTGTTGATAATCTTTATATATAAAGTTGGTTTCATTTTCTACATGCATGTTCTCGACTTGTCGTTTAGTGGGTGATGATGAGTGCACAATATTATCGTGTGTGCCCAAACTGGTGATTTTTTTTATTATTATTATTTATATCATTCAACAAATAATAAATTCACACAGTTCATTATTATTTAAGAGTAAAGGTTAAAGATAATTTATCATTATTACTAATGATAAGAAAATCATATTATATAAATTTATTAGCCGAGTAATAATATAATTCTCGGAAAATGACATTATTGGTTCTCTTTTTTCTCTCCTATAATCAATTCTACCAGAGATTCCAAGGTTGCTGCTAAGAAAATGTTCCAGCTTCAACTTCTTGCATGGTGAGTTTGTAAATTCAATCTAATTTTGAAATCCAAAAACTATTCCATCTAAGTTATAAGGATGAGATGATTTTGTAAATATATATAAGAAATAGAAGTTAGAAAGTTTATTGAAGTTTTATATTATAATTCGCAGAAACCCTTATTTGAGTTATTGGTGTAGGCATCTTATTCGTACTATTTCATGACACTTGATTTTTAAGGTTCAATAATAACATTGTACTAAGGTCTTCTTTTGTCAGAATCTTTCACAGAAATATTTTACAAAATAATAAAACTTCAATAAATTAATATATGGACTGATTTAGACTTTTTATTTCCATTTTTATTTTTCTTCTTAAAAATGTTAACATAAAATATTGTTCAAATATATGGGAAAACACGTTTCCCTAATTCAATATATTAATATTGTGGTTCAACATAATGTTATACACTATGTAGATTATTTATGTGGGAAAATGCATTGCACGAGCATCATGAATGAATGAAGGTGAAAATGTTATATATTGTCATTGCTTGTTTTGTTAAGAGCCCAAAGTCTCTCTCATCTCCTCTTTCATTTTCTGGTATTCTTACCTACACATTCTTCGTTTTTGCTCTAATTTTATTTTATTTAAGGTATTATTACTTTCAATTTTCCATTTTTCTTTATTTTCTTCTTTTTCCAATTATCACAAAATTCGATTTCTTCTGTTCGTCGTTTCATCTTCTTGGTTATTCTGCTGCTTTGAGGAAGATCGAGTACCAAAAACGTTTGCGAGTGAAGATCTCAGTGAAAAGAAAATATTAACCTGGGAAGAAAAGGGAAGAAAGAATGGGATGGAAGTGGATGGCGACGACGTTGTTTATGTTACTACAGTTTGCATCGTTTATGGTGTTTGTTTGGGGAGATAGAAGGTTTACGAAGGTCGAAAATACACAGAAATTCGAACGCAGTTTCTTCCACAAAGCCATCAATTTCTTATGGCAACTGGAGGAATCAGGTTATCAACACGTTTGGCCCGTAAGTTTTTCATCATTTTCTTCTTCTTATTCATCTCGTTTTCTCTCTTAAACTCTTAAAATTTTCTGTTTAGTTTCTCAAATTGTGTTTTATTCTAACATTGATTCCTGGAACGAATCTATAATTTCTAAGATCTTTTTCAAGGATGTATGCCATAATTTTCCAAGTACTGTAAGTATAATCTCAAGATAAACAATTAACTGATGTTTTAGGTTTTAATTCATTTTATTTAGGTTATTTTTTTCTCCTAAACAAATTACATCACTATCAAACCTCTTCCGTACTGTTTAAGGATTCAATATGGAGGGAATAAAATGGATTTCTAATGTTGGTATGGCTTCAACATCACATTTTTTGTCACATCATGTGATGTAAGAAACAAATTATTTTGTACAGTTTCTCATCTCTGCTTGACACGTGTATGAGAAGATACGCACGTAATCAAATCATGATATTTAATGGGATATTAAAAATTAGAACAGATTTCAAATATATGAAGTTTAACTTGTTTTAATTTCATTTTTTATTTTCTTTTAAATAAATTAATTTATAGTGTTTAATTTTCCAAATCGAGTACTTTTATTTTTATTATGTAAAAGCATCAATACTTAATAATTTAAATGAAATATTAAAGTTAAATACTATAATTAAATAAGTATAAAATAGTATTTAATAATTAAAATAAAGCAAATATTAGTATTTCGGATCGTGTTAATGAAAAAGAGAGAGCAAGAGTAAGAAAGGGAAGACATAAAGAATAAATAATAAAGAGAGGTAAGAGAAGAAGGAAACAAAATAAGAAGGGTGGGAAGAAAGTTTGTGACAATGACAATATATTATTTAAATTTTTTCATCTTCAGGACCTATATTTTAATGTATTTATTGGAAAGATGTTTTTTTCTTCAAATATATATATATATATATATATATATATATATATATATATATTTAATGATAAGGGAAAAAATCTCACGTTCTCTCTTTTTAAAAAAGAACAATTGTTTAATATTTATAATATTTACTTCTCCAAATTTTTTGATATATAAATTTAATAATTCATAATATAAATATGCGTATATATATAAAATTTTTAATCTACTTAATTTGATTTTATAAGTATTAAAATGAATAATTAAATAAGAAAAATTAGAAAAAATATATATTTTATTAAATTTTTACATTCTCTCTCGTTTATTTTCTACATTATATGTTATTTTCATCCTACAACGATTTATAATATCTGTCACTATACACATAGAGAAATCATACAATAATAAATCACACCTCTAATAATTTTAAATTCTTATTAGATTAATATATATATATATATATATGTATATATATATATATATATATATATATAAACATAGACCATGAAATAAATTTTGATTTTTTCTTAATATGATTTCGAAGACTTATTTAACACTTTTCTAACATGAAATTCAGGCTATCTCATATTATCACAATAATAAAATAAAATAAAATAAAAGCTCTTCTAAACAAAAATCTTAATTGGATAATACTCATTAGGGAATCACCAATTTTTATATTTAAAAATTTTATCAATATTTTTAAAAATTATTGACTAGAAAATAATGTTATTTTTTTTATATAAATGAATGTATGTGATATTGTTATTTTTTAAAATAGTAATAAAATTAGTGTTGGATAAAGATCCAAATATTGTTGCATTAGTCTTTTCAATATTTTTTATTGGATTAATCTTTGATAAGTAATATATGGATTAACAAATTTTAGATTAAAACTAATAAACTGATAACAAAATTAATGTGATAAATAGTAAATTTTAAAAAACAATACACATGTTTAGAATGAAAAAAAAAACGAAGGTTAATTTTGCAGGACATAGACTTAGGGTGGCGAATGATTTTGGGGACGATAATTGGATTTTTTGGAGCAGCGTTTGGAAGGGTTGGAGGCGTTGGGGGTGGCGGCATATTCGTTCCAATGCTCACCCTCGTGATCGGCTTTGATCCAAAATCCTCCACTGCTATGTCCAAATAAGTCTTCCACCACTTTTTTTTCTCCTTTAATGTATACTAATAATTTAAGGATCATAATTTTTATTAGACACTCAAAATAAAAATTAAATCCTATTGTAAAAGTTAATTTTCAAAATAAAGAAAACTATTTTTTAAACTATTATTATAAGTGAATTATCAAGTAATTATTTTTTTAAAACTATTTCCAAAATATATAAAGTCAATAAATGTTCGATGCTAGTTGTATGATATTAAAAAAACCTCAACGATAATATAAATATCTTATCATTACTTAATTATAAATAAAATGTTACATTTTTTACTACCTTAATTTTTATTTAGTTTAATTTTAATATATTAAAGGTCAAATTCTTTTACACTCATAATATATTAAAATTAAACTAAAATAAAAATTAAGTTCCACAAAAAAAGGGTTCTAAAATTATTTCTCCATTCTTATCACATCTCTCTATCTCCCTAATGTGTTGTGTAAACTATTCATAGAAAAGTGAGTGGGCCAGACCCGAAGCCCCACTCTGTACTTGTTAGCAAATTTAAAAAACAAAATTGCCAGCGTGAGTAGGCCCAACCATACTTGTGCAAGGGAATATATCTATATATATAATTTAGGTCTTAAAATACATATTTATTTATTAATATAGTTTATACGATAATAATAATAATAATAATAATAATAATAAAGGTTTTAAATTATTTGATAAATAATATTAATTTATAAAAAGTTAAATATTTTTTAAATTTCCTTTTTGTATCTTATAATTTCAACTTTATATCCTTAATGAAAATGTCACCTTAGTTTATTATTTATTTATTTATATAGATTAATAACTAATTCTTCTTTATTAAGAGTAATTAAAAAATCATAAGAAATATAATTTTCTTATTCATCTTAAATCTCAATTATTTAGTTTAATTCTAAAATCATTTTCTTATAACTTATATTATTATTTTTCTTCAAATCTAAACTACTTTTTGCATATTTATTAATTCAAATTTAGTTATGCATGTTTTTATATGTTTAGTTTATTAAATTGTACTTGAAAACATATTGTTGTATTATTGCATATGTTTGCTCATTGTCAAAAAATATTACAATAATCCCTATATTTTTTTCTTTATCAATTTTCTTTCTTCAATAACATAACTTATCATATTTATCATTTTTTTCTTCTATTTTTTCCTTTTATATTCTGTCTTCTCTTTCTTTTCCTCCATCCACTCGAATTATCTTGGACTCATTATGAACAATTCTTTAAGAAATCAAAAATAGATTTCTTCACACTCCTTTAGGTGCACCTTGGGTGGAAAGAGAGATTTAAAGAGAAGTAATAAGTTTGATGTGATAAGAGAGAGAGATAAAGGAGTGTAAAAATTGTAGTGTGAGAAATAGTGGTATGGCATTAATGAACTTGAAAAAAAAAAATTGTAACTTCGATGGAACCCGATTATTACCGTTGAATCATGAGGTGTTCTGTTGGTTACAGGTATGATCATGGGTGCAGCTTTGTCAACTGTTTACTATAATCTTAATCTAAGGCACCCCACTTTGGATCTGCCCATCATCGACTATGATTTGGCACTGCTCATTCAACCAATGCTCATGCTTGGCATTAGCATTGGTGTGGTCTTCAATGTTGTAGTTGCTGATTGGATGGTCACCATGTTGCTTCTTGTTCTCTTTTTAGGTAATGCTTTTGCTTAACTACGACTTCGTGTAGTCTGTTTTTACTTTTGACTCATCTTGCTGGTTTGCAGGTACATCCGCAAAGGCATTCTTTAAGGGTGTTGAAACATGGAAAAAGGAAACCATAATGAAAGAGGTAGCATTACATTGATCAACCTATACTAGGTTTCACTACTTGTAAATCAAGGAACTCGTTAAGTTTAACAATAAAGTCATGTTACAGTTGAACGATAAAATATGCTAATAAATTTTATTACTTATTTTCTGATTCTCTCTTGTTTCTTTTTAGGAAGATGCTAGGAAACAAGAGTCCAATGGTGAGTTAAGAAAGTAGTCATAATAAATTTGTTATGGATCATTTCCTTTTTGTAATCAGAGTGTTTACAATTCTCTCGGTGATAGGTCTTGGGACTGAAGTGGAATACAGAGCAATTCCTAGTGGACCAGAAAATGGCATTGCAGAAGGAACCAGAAAAGAAGAGGTAAATAGGGTTTAGTTTGTAGTTTGTGATTGGGGTTAGGTTTTCATATCTGACTGAACATGTCTCTGGAGTATTGCAGGTGTCTATGCTTGAAAATGTGTACTGGAAGGAGTTTGGACTTCTGGCTTTTGTTTGGATGGCATTCCTTGCAATACAGATTGCCATGGTTTGTTGTTTTTAGTTGATATTTTGTAGCATAGATCAGTCTATTCTGTACCATTGAATCTTTCTAATCTGACTCCTAAACTTTTCTATTGACAATGTCAACAGAACCAAACAACCAAATGTTCAATGATATATTGGGTACTGAACATGTTGCAGGTAAAGTTCTAATCAGAAAAGACATCACATCTCATGTCTTTCTGCTTTCTCCTGAATTTATTGTGTTTTTAACATATAAGAATTAAAAATATTTTTTTAAGAACAAAAAAGTTATTCTTAATTTACGAAAGGAATAAAGGATCTTTTTATTATGGGGTCATTTGATAATTAAAACAACTCCATTGAATCAATTATTTAACTAGTAGGCATGTTACAATCAAGGAAAAAAATTGAGTTAAATTATTTGCAGACAAGGTTAAAATTATTTTCATAATAGATTTTCTTTACAATCTTATTAAAATAGTAGCCGTTCCAAAAAAACATATTTTCTTTTAAATTTTATTGAAAAAAAAATATTATAACTCCTTTTAAAAAAAAAAATTCTGACCCTTTAAATTAACTTTCTGATATGGCTATATTTTAAGTTATTTTATAATACTTCCACAATTATTTATGTTATAAAATACATTTAAATAATTTGTAAATAAAATCTTTCAAACATACCTGTGCTTTTTCTACCAAAAAAATGTTTAAATTTTTTCATATTCCATCTTTGACAATAATTATATTAATTATAAAATTACTACCAACATTTTATTCATTCAAATTTAATTACAGTTTTCAAATTTAAATTTGGTGGATTAAACAAATAATTGAGAGAAAAAAATTGATTGAATTCTGATACTAATCATAAATAAAACTAACGTAAACTTAGCATCAACATGATAACTTGTTTTGCATATTTTTTTAGACATTTAATGGATTATTTTAAACTATTTGTTTCTACTATATATCTAAATATAAGCTTATTAAAATAGTTAAATATAACAATAGTTTAGCGTGTACTATAAGTTTATTAACTTTTATAATAATTATATTAAAAGTCCCAAATTCATTGACTTTTATTTGATTTAATTTGCATCGAAATAACCTTTAAACTTTTTTAAAATAGTTTTCATAGCTAATTGGAAGACTCAAATGTTAATAATAATGCTTATATGTTCTGAAAATATATTGAAATATCTGTCATAACTTGTACAGATTCCATATTATAGAACTGTTTAAACCATGCATTTTCCTTGCCATGTCGTGCAGATTCCAATTTCTCTTGGGGTAGCTGGATATGAGGCAGTTTCCTTGTACAAAGGAAGGAGAGCAATTTCTTCAGTGGGAGATCATGGAAAAAGTTTTACTATTCTGCAGCTAACTCTATACTGTTCTTTTGGAGTATCTGCTGGCATAGTTGGTGGCTTGCTGGGAATAGGTGGAGCATTTGTCATGGGGCCACTCTTTTTGGAGCTGGGAGTCCCACCTCAGGTGAGTTTCAAATTGTACTGTTACAAATTTTGAAACAACAAGGTGCACCACATAGATAGAAAGCAAGGAGATAGCTAGGTTCAAGAGGATGGAACACTAAAAAGGGTACTATGGTTATCCTTCATGAGTGCATGCATATGATTGAGGAATGTTTGGGGAAACAATGCCTGTTGCTTTTTGTTAAGCCAAGAAAGATAACAGGTGGAGTCAGTACAGCAATGAAAAAGTAGTTTAGAATGATTGAGAAAATGATACTTTGTACATGGTGTGCTGATCTCAAGATAAAGAAGATAGTTATTCATTGATGTCAAATGGATTTACATAGGACCAAACAAAATGTTGGAATGACAAACCTTAGCTTCATGTGTTACATTTATGGCGGTGGTGAGACAAGATTGTGGTGGAATTTTCAAGTATGCAACATAAAAGCTTTCAAAAGTATTGACACGCAGTGACGCATAGTGAAAAGGAGAAAGATGAAGGAGTTGAAAAGGTTGATGAAAGTAAGTAGAAGGGCTTGATGAATATTTTCTAGGACTAAAAATATGATATTCTTATCAATGGGACACCAATTAATTATATATATCATATTTCGACCAAATTTATATTGTAAGATTTTAACTAGATTCCTAACATGTTACTTATGTGTCATTCTGACACTAGATCTATAATGCTGATATGTTAATAAAGACTTCACCAAAAGCAAGATTTGAAATGTTGAGAGACAAATGTGGTCTTTGCAGAAAATGAGGTCTAAAGAAGACTTGTTGAAAAATGCCTTGGTTCTTCAATTTGGATTCTCCTGAATAATTAGCCAAGAGACCAAGTCTTTGAAGAGACATATTGAGTTATTCTCAGTTTTATGTCTAAGGCAACAACTTCAGAGAGTTTTGTTTTTTCTATTTCAATAATGTATCAACTTTATAAAGAGAAACAATTTGCTTGTTGTCATTATGCTTATAAACTTTATTGTTATATTTATCTGCCTTGATCCGTGCATACAACAGCAATCTCTCTCTTTGATAGAATAAGATAAATTTATGAAGCCATCTGAATGAGTTTCACTTCTTCTATGAACTGGCTCCAATGTTGATGCCATGTGTTCAGGTTGCAAGTGCCACAGCCACCTTTGCCATGGTCTTTTCATCATCTATGTCTGTTGTAGAATACTACCTGCTGAAACGTTTTCCAGTTCCTTATGGTTTGTGTCTCATAACTTTTACATCTATATCTATCTATAACTTTCATCTATGTGCCTTCCATAAATTGTTTAATTTATTGCTCTAACCCATGCATTATGTGGATTGTTGCACAGCTCTATACCTTATTGTAGTGGCTGCAATTTCAGCCATTGGAGGTCAGCATATTGTGAGAAAGTTGATTGATCCACTACTACAAAAAACACTTACTACGACAGCATCCAACGTCGGTTTTTATGAAGACCGACGTTGTACAAGACGCGGTGACAAACTTGTAATTAAGAAACAATATTTAACGTCGGTTATAAAAAATCCGACGTAGTAACGGACAAATAACGTCGGTTAGATGACAGACGACGTTAAATGTTTAAATTTAACGTCGGTTATGTATAACCGACGTTGAAATCCCAAAATCAACGTCGGTTCCATGATTTACCCGACGTCGAAAGCATTATCCACGTCGGGTTTTTTAATAACCGACGTTGAATGTCCTATGATACCTAGACTCTAAGGCGCGAAGTTGTTCTTCTGCTTCTTCTTCGTGCCCACATACCTCCCTCCTTCTGCTTCTTCTTCGTGCCCACATACCTCCCTCCTTCAGTCCTCACTGCCGTGCACTGCTACCTCAGTTCGTTGTGGTCTGCTGCCTCAGTCCTCACTGTCGTGCTCTACCCCCTCGCCGCCCCTTCACTGCCCACTTGCCGCGCTCTTACGCGGCGTACCCCCGTTGTTGCTGTGTGTGTGGTAGCCCTCGTTTCCCTAAGGAAACCCCTTCTCATCAGGTTAGATTAAGTTGTATGGATGATTTACAGCATGCATTTAACATAAATATGGATTATTTAGAGCATTTCCTGCGTATGAACATTAGAAAGATGATGAATGATTTTGTATGGTTTGATTTGATATAGGTTCGTTTAGGCTTTTGGAAGTTTGTTTTCGGTTTCGAAGCGGTATATACTCTTTCATGTAGATGTACACGTTTTATTTTCCCAATCTTGATGTGGGAAATGAGATGTACACGTTTTTTTTGTATTGTTTTGCTAAACCTTTTCTAATAAACCTTGAATATCTAGGCAAGCCTTTTTGTGTAGTTAGATGGATCGAACTTGGGTCAATGCAAGTCGCATGTCGAGAAGAGTATGAGAATGGAGTTGACTCCTTTTTGAAATTCTGTAGAACAAAATGCTCCCAAAATGAATGGAAAAATCTATTGCCCATGCGTTAATTGTGTAAATGGCAGAGTACAAGAGATGGACACAACGCGGGAACATCTTATTTGCGATGGGATGATGAAGAATTACACCATATGGACATGGCACGGTGAAGTGGTTGATATTCCAACGGTATCACAAACTATTGAGGATGATGTAACCTGCGAAGATCGAATAGAGGACATGCTTTGTGATGTGGGTCAAGAGAGCTTTCTTGAAGCACATGCATCTATATATGATACATTGAGGACCGATTCAGAGACACCTTTGTATCCGGATGTACAACTTTCACACGGTTGTCATACGTGTTAAGATTGGTCAATCTAAAAGCAAAATTTGGTTGGAGTGATACAAGTTTTAATGAATTACTCCAACTTTTGAAGGAGATGCTCCCGAGACAATAACACCTTGTCGGACCAGTATGTATGAAGCGAAGAAGATACTATGTCCGATGGGTTTAGAATATAGGAAGATACATGCTTGCCCTAATGATTGTGTGTTATACGGGAAAGAATTCTCATCTTTAGACCAATGTCCAACATGTGGTGTATCACGTTACAAAGCGAAGGATGGTGATGATTGTAGTCGGGAGAGTGGTAAAAAACGTCCTCCTGCAAAAGTTTTATGGTATCTTCCAATAATTCCAAGATTTAGGCGGTTGTACGCTCACGAAGATGTTGAAAATTTAATTTGGCATTCAAAGAGAAAAACATGTGATGGGCAAATGCGACATCCATCGACTCTCCCCAATGGAAGAATTTTGGCCGTCTATTTCCAAGTTTTGGTAGTGATGCAAGAAACCTTAGACTTGGATTAGCAACGAGATGGGATGAATCCTTTTGGAAATTTAAGTAGTAACCATAGTTCATGGCCCGTTTTATTGATGATTTACAATCTTCCACCATGGTTATGCATGAAGCGCAAATATGTCATGTTGTGTATGATGATTTCGGGTCCAAGACAGCCAGGAAATGACATAGATGTGTATTTGAGTCCTTTGATAGAAGACTTAACACTATTATGGGAGGAAGGAGTAGATGCATTTGATGGGTATCGGCGACGAAGTTCAAGTTGCATGCAATGTTATTTTGTACCATTAATGACTTCCCTGCCTATGGAAACTTGAGTGGGTATAGTGTGAAGGGGCATTATGCTTGTCCTATTTGTGAAGAAGAGACCAGTTATATACAATTGAAACATGGAAAGAAGACAGGTTTATAACGAGGCACGAGAAAATTTCTCCCGCATGACCATCCATACCGTAGGCTGAAGAAAGCTTTTAATGGCATACAGGAGGATGAAATTGCCGAGAGAACCATTGGCTGGTTTAGAAGTTTACGATCGAGTGAAGAACATAAGCATTACATTTGGAAAGACCCAAAAAGGTCTTCGACAAGAACATGTGGAAGAAGAGATCAATTTTCTTTGATCTTCCATATTGGAGCCATTTAGAAGTACGACATTGTATTGATGTTATGCATGTGGAGAAGAATGTATGTGATAGTCTCATTGGCACATTGTTAAACATTCAAGGAAAGTCAAAGGATGGGATCAAAGCACGTCAAGACCTTTGTGAGATGGGAATACGTCATGAATTACATCCAAGGCACTGAAGGCAATAGAACATATCTACCACCGGCATGTCACACCTTGTCAAAGAAGGAGAAACGTAGTTTATGTCATTGTCTTGCAAGTATTAAAGTGCCACAAGGATACTCTTCAAATATTAAGAGTCTTGTATCCATGAAAGATCTGAAGTTAATTGGATTAAAGTCCCATGATTGTCACGTTTTGATGCAACGGTTGTTACCAGTGGCTATACGTAACATATTGCCTAAGAATGTTAGACATGCCATTATGCGACTATGTTTTTCTTCAATTCTATTTGTGCCAAGGTTATCGATGAAAAATCACTAGATGAGTTGGAAAATGAGGCTACGGTTGTGCTATGTCAATTGGAGATGTATTTTCCTCCATCATTCTTTGATATAATGATTCACTTAATAGTTCATGTTGTGAGGGAGATACGAATTTGTGGGCCGGTTTATTTGAGGTGGATGTACCCAATTGAGCGATACATGAAGATCTTCAAAGGGTATTCTAAAAATCCATACGGACACGAAGCTTCAATTGTTGAGCGGTATATTGCGAAGAAGCCATAGAATTTTGTTCGGATTACTTGGCAAGAGTCGTACTGTGGGTGTACCTAGAAATCGTCATGATGATAGGCTAAATGGTAAGGGAACTCGTGGTATTAGAATTCAAACAAAAGATCATGTAGAGTTGACCACCGCCCACTTGTATATTTTGAACAATACAGAAGAGGTTATTCCTTACATAGATGCGCATAAAGCAATGTTAAAGGACCTAAACCCCAAAATGGGTGAAAGGTGGTTGATGAAAGAGCATAACAACAACTTTATCAATTGGTTTCAAAGCAAAATATTTTCAAGTGACAATGCCTACGATACATTGAAATGGCTAGCACATGGGCCTAGATATAATGTTATAACTTGGCAAGGGTATGACATTAACAAATACTCATTCTATACGAAGGCACAAGATGACAAAAGTACAGTCCAGAATAGTGGAGTATCTATTGAGGCAACATCTATGCACTTTTCTAGTGCAAAGGACAAAAACCCCATCATGGCATCAATTAGTTACTTTGGAGTCATTGAGGAGATTTGGGAGGTCGACTATACTAAATTCAAAGTGCCTTTATTTAAATGTAAATGGGTTGATAGCAATACTTGGTGTCCAAAGAGACCAAATGGGATTTACTTTGATTGATATAAACAAGATTGGTCATAAGGAAGAACCCTTCATAATGGCATACCAGGCAAAACAAGTGTTTTATGTCAGCTGATCCATCAAATGATAGGTGGTCAGTTGTCCTCAAAGGAAAAATGATTGATGTCACAAATGAGAATGGAGAAGAATTAGATGATTTTATTAACATTCAAAATTCACCACGGTTGCCTATTGCTATATCCCAATTGGAAGAGGACTTTGTTCATGCTACTCGCAATGACCATGATGAAGGCATATGGGAAAATATTAATACAATCTAAGTTATGTTTCTATTTGTTTATTTTTTTAACATGTAATTGAGGAGACTTTGCATGTGTATTGATATAATTCTATGTTTTTTTCATTACAGGTAAATGGCATGTCCTTCACCATCTCCTCCACCATCTCCACCACCATCTCCTCGGGCATACGGAAAGACATTTTCCGGTAAGAGGAGTCGACAATCTACACGGTTGAAAGGCTTGACCGTTAGACACATATCCGGCCAGAAGTTATACGTGTACTGTTGATCCTAGGGCTGGCAAGGTGTCGGGTCCCTTTAGTACCCAATTTAGTAGCTACTTGGGTACACTAGCTAGAGAGAAGGTATTTATTCTATTTCAAAGTTAATTTCATTTCAAATATATTGTTGATACTTATGTTGTTTATGTTGTGTAGATATCTATTCTCCATCCTACTTGGGATCATGTGGAGGAAGCTGTGAAGAACTTGTTATGGCAAGATCTTCTTGTAAGTATGTGTATTTAGTTGTTTATACATTATTATCAATTGGTTAACTAAAACTTGTTTGCTACTTGTAGGAACACTTTGATATAGTCAATTACGAGGATGTGAGGAGGAAGATAATGACAACCATAGCAAAAATGTGGAGACAGTTCAAGTCCACATTGACCACTAAATGGGTGTATGCTTGAGGACAAAGTTAGGAAGGGATTAACCCCTTGCCAAAGATATGGCATAGATGAGGACACTTGGAAGAAGTTTGTACATAGTAGGATCTGGTTCGAGTGGGAGGTAATGTTAATTGCTTAATTGACTTGAACATTTTATAATGAGTTGTGTATCTAATATTGTGTTCAATTATGTTGCGGGAAAGAAGACAAAAAGCAAAAGACATTCGGAGCAAGAATGTCGCCCCCACCTTCTGTCTCGTGGTGGGTACGACCTATTGACAAAGAAGATGATGGAGGAGAAGATGAGACTTCGACGGTCGGAGTTAGCCTCTTCGGTTTAAGCGAAGAGCAGATTCCTCCACCATCTCCTCCAAAACGTCACCGGAAGTGGAAGAGGGCTCGTACAAAGCCTTCGGTGACATGACATCGCAGGAAGCCTAGAAATTGCTTGCTCGGATTGTAAGTAAAAGAAGTTAATTTACTTTGAATTAGTTATATGTAACTTGTTCATTAATAAAATTAACTTTTATAATGTAGGATGCCTTGGAGGAGCGGTGTACACGGGGAACTTTCATCCCTTACAGTCGTCGGGATATCTTGACCACTTGCTATTGGACGACCAGAACATCCAGGTCGTGTTCGAGCTGTTGGCCAAGGTGTGGGTGTCAGACGGTATTTTGGACCACCATCACGGGATATCCGCACCTCCACATCCACGAGCCAAGAAGATATTGCTGCCTTGGAGATGGCTCTCACGGAGAAATTGACACCGGCCATCGGGGCAAAATTGGAGGAAGAGTTGACTCCTGCCATCGGCGCACGACTTGAGGAGACCATCACTGCACGTGTGCGGGAGCGGTTCTGCGTATGACCTCCATGGGTACTTCATTTGCTTGATGCTCATCCTCCATCGAGTGCATTTTCAACCACAAATTGGTACTTGACTTATGTTTCTAAAATCTTAGTCCTTATTGGAATTTACTTGTATTTGTAGGTCCAAGAGTTAGCACAAAGGGCGGTTGTCTTGAAGCCACTATCGAGGTCACACACGAGGTGGCATCTATTCATCCTGAATCCACAAAGGATGATCGATATGGCTTGTGGGTTGAGGTAGATGAAGGTCTAAGGCTAGTGGCCCATGGATCAGTTCATGAAGGGGCTTCAACCATCCACAATGTGCCTTTGGATCCTAACTTGGTCAAAGTAGTGGTTGAAAAGGTGGTTGACGCTGCGGCTAGTGTCCCTATCCCCACTGAAGAGGTGCGAGACGGTGGGCCAAGCCCTTCAGACCTTCATTACTTGGCCCAGACATTTAGTTAGGTCAATAATGGCAAAGGTATGTATATGTATGGTTATAATACATCTAACACATAAATAAATTGATTTATTGTTTATGATTATATTTTATAAAATATGTAGGATGTTCGGCGGCCAAAAGACTTGGGTAAAGCTATTGCCACTCCTTACGCATCTAAGGAGAAGACACCGGTTGTGGAGACTTCTCCAAATCCAATTTTGATCTCTTGTCTCTTTCCCCACAATTGTATCTGCAGTCATTCCAAGTTCCATGGGATTGTACATTATTTGGGATGGCTTCTAGCAATATCCCCTATACATTTCCCACACTTGATGCCCTGGAGATTGGGATGGGCAATCAATGTCTAAATATAGTTGTTTTACAATTTTGGACATTGTAAGTTCATATCTTTCATGACTCTTTTCATTTTAGTAAATATATAAGCTATAAGTTCACTTAAATTGGCATATTTTAGGATGATGCACGAAATGATAGTGGAGCGGGGCATTGGTCATGTGTATGGATTCTTCGAGCCTCAATCCATACAAAAGTGCAGGAATAAGCGTGATCAAATTCTCGGTTACATGCGGAATTGGATCAACTGATTCTAAAAGAGATATTTACCTTGGAGCATACCATCATTCGTAAGTTATCCCAGCCTCTTACGGTTTTACACAAGTTTTTTAATAGATTCTAATCATGTGTATATACGAAACCAGCTGCGACTATTAGTTATTTGTCCAAAGCGAGAATCTTGTGTGTTGGTTACTGCTCATTGGGAAGGAAACTGACATGGAGCTAAAAAATATTGTAAACGAGTAAGTATTTCTTATATTATGTCTAAACATCTTGATTATTCTATTTCTAACCCCCTTCTTTTCAATATATAGTGCTCTAAAGGTTTGTAGTACATTAGGTGGAAAACACACAAGTAAAAGCACGACTCCAAATTGGAATTTTATCAAAGTAAGTAGCCTTTATATATATTATACTATCTATTAATTTATGTTCAAATTTAATAGTTATTTTTAACATATTTAGTCATTTTTAGTGTAACAAACAAAATGGAGGATACGAGTGCGGCTACTATGTAATGTATTGGATGTGGCTCATCATTTTTGGTAGCATTCGGGATAGTTGGAATGAGGTAAGTTGACATTTGCTATTATATTCAATTCCTTTATTTTTATTGCTTAGGGTTTACCATTCTATTATTGTGAACTTCTTACGGGCATTTAAAGATATAGAACCTTTGCCTATGGATACTATAGACATGGTTAGAAACAAATGGGCAGAAAAGTTTGTACAAGTAGTTAGGAATAGGATTGATTGATAATTTTTTGTGTATTTTGTACATAATTTGGCTGATTTTGACATATATATCTATCATTTTATATATTAGTGATTAGCTGAAATAAATATACTTGTCTGGACTGAGATTATAGCAGTGTCGTGTGTTGGTGGCACTAAAACAGACCAACATTTAAAAAAAAAAAGGGATATTCTACGTCGGTTATTGCATTAGCAGAGCGTTGTAACGTCGGTCGCTTGAGCGATACGAGAGGTCGCTTGAGCGATACTAGAACCCGAGAGTCCCCTTTGTTTGAAGGCTTCGTCGCTCAGCGAGTACACGGTCGCTTGAGCGAGAAAGGACTTTCAACGTCGGTTAGTTCAATAGCAGACGTAGAATTTACTAATTTCTACGACGGACATTTGGTTACCCGACGTAGATATATATCACTTTCAACGTCGGGTATTCTGAACCGACGTAGAATCCTTTGACATTCAACGACGCCTGAATCAACGACATCATTAGAACCGACATTGAATGCCTTGTATAACCGACGTTGAATGATCATTCTGTAGTAGTGATATACTTGGGAGAGCTTCTCTTATCATATTTGTTCTAGCCTTCACAATATTTGTTAGTGCTGTTTCACTAGGTAAGCCCCATCATTTTCTCTTAATTTGGTTTGGTTATTATGGTCAGATTTTCTCTTAAACTAAACTTATATTTAATGAAATATATACTTATAAAACTCTTATGATGAACTTCAGTCATAAAACATTTTTGGTTTATTTGTCAGGTGGAGTTGGCATTGTAGCAATGGTGAAAAAGATTGAAAATGACGAGTATATGGGATTTGATGATCTCTGCAAGTATAGTTCATAACCCATTTCATTAAATTATTTTGTGGTTCTTCTTTTATCTCGAGTTCCCCCAACAACATAGGTCGTCAAAATTGACTCATGGTATGTTTGGATAAGTTTGAATTCTGCTTATTTGTCTCTTGTTGAGTGGAAAAACAAGTGAGTATAGGATATTACTCCAAACACTTAATTATACTATGTTCCAGGGTTCCTCTTTTTAAGAATTATCAAAGTGGTGATGATATGAATTGCATTTTTAATATTATTTTATGCTCCAGCTTTTTTACAAGCTACCATTTTATTATATTAACTTTGTGTTTTATGAAATTGGTATTACCAATTTATTTAATAAAGCATAAAAACTAATACAAATTTATCTATATAGAGAATAACTGATTAATGTAGAAATCAACAATTTCACAAATGAAACCAGAATTGCGACCAAGACCATATAACTTTTTTATATTAGTTTTGATTCAAACATGAAATAATAAGATACTCGTGAGTTTTTTTAAGGTTAGCCGTAATACCAAGACTATGACATGTAGTAGTAATGTTCTTATGAGAAGATTTAAAATATTTGTAAATTAGAAAATTCACATTAATACTTAAAAAATCCAATTAGCAATTATTAATGACAAAAATAATTATCTTAATTTCATTAATATTTCTTATATTTTTAGGTTTATTTTGATATATAGTGGATCATTATACAGTAAACATCTCAATTATGTTGATAACTTCGCGCACATCAATTATATATATATATATATATCAAATGAGTAAAGTTTTTCAAAACTAATAATGAACCTATATAATATAATAATAATGATTAAGAGTGAAAGATTGAAAGAAGAATTGTAATTTTCAATTTCTTATAACTATTTTGCTACAGTTTTTATTAAATATGGTGTATAATTTAGATAATTTAATAACGATACATAAATTTCATTATATAATAAGAATATATTTCAAATCAAAATTTAACTTATAACATTAAATTATGAGTTTAAATTTTAAATCCTTAATTAAGTCTCAACCGAAATATCATCATCGGTTATTCATCACATACATTATTATTTGTTTTTTAAAATAAGAAAATTCCAGCAAGATTAAAAAAGGGACAAACACATAAAATATTGAGAAGTACCCATATTGCCACAAAATAAAAAAATAAAAAAATAAGAAAAGATAATTGCAATGAAAAAAAGTACCACGTAAAGGAAAAAAGGAAAAGAATTCAATAAGAATTATTGAACATGGTATCCTCTTCTTGAACCATTCTGTTATTAATCACTATATATAATTGCTCCCTACTTCAAAATTAACAATTTAATCTTAAAAAATAGTTTTAATTATTTAATAAATGAATATAACAAGTAAATTAATTAGGGGTAATAGCTTAAGCCCCTATAGAATTTAAATAAAATGTTATTTGTAGGCTTCTGCTGCTCAGAATGCATACCGATAGATGGCATCTGCTACACCATCTTCATCATTGCTTAAACCAATCACGTTAGCCACTGCTTTGGTCTTCTCCGATCCATTACTAAGTGCAATGCCTAGAGAAGCCAGCTCAAGCATCTCCATATCATTTTCCCCATCACCAATAGCCATTATCTAAAGACATTAAAGACATAGCCATTAAAGAAAATTGGGACAAATATAAAGACATTCAATACGCCCAAAAAATTGTATGACTGACTCCTCAAATTATCAGTATGTTTTGTACCCTCAACTCGATCGATATTTATAAAATTCATCAAAAGATGTGTGCGTCAAACAGATTAAACAATAAAATTAGATCGGGAAAAATGTTATGCAATGTCATTCAACTGCTATATTATTTTAACTTGAATATTGCCATCCCCTCCATTCCATATATGTGAGTGAATAATGTTATTATCAGAGTCTGGTAGAGATAATGCAATCAATGTGAAAGGAGAACTGATATTTGTGATACCTCCTTAGCAGTAACCCCCAAATGATCTAGCAGCACTTTAACCCCATTCCCTTTTGATGTTCCCAAGGGTACGATTTCCAGCATGTCAGGCACAGCTTGAACAACAGTGGCACGACCTTTTGTTGCGTCTGACCAGTATGGCCGCAAGGTGCCAGCCACCTTCTCGGTGGTGTCTAAGAAAATCATTTTCTGTAGAATCAAATGTAAATGTCAGCAATATCTACATGTGAAAAGTGAACGACAAGCAGCAACAACAACCAAGCCATTTCTTACTACATGGGGCTGGCTACAAGGATCAAATGATACCATATTATTCTATTATAAATCTTGTCTACGGATAAACTATTCCTAAATGGTTTTGCTTATACTTTTTCCTAGTCTCCACCTCTAGTGAGTGAATATAAAGAAAACTTTCCCTCTACTGTAGCAACGCAGTTAAGAACCTATTCATATTTATCATTATGTTTGTCTGTCATTTATGGCTAGTGTCATGCAATCATAAAAGTAGATTTAGATTTAGTTAAGCTCGTAAGCAATTTTAGATGAGGGCAGGGTGCAGAAACACAAAATCATGCAATACATACTTTAGACGATAAACTATATAAGCACCTTCTAAGGGGAAAAAATGTCTACGTTTAATGTCGAACTACAAATTTCAAGCCATTCCTCCTTTGCTGGCTTGAGAGACCTCTAGTGTGCAGTGAATATTAGCTGCCTAGGTGAATTGTTAAGATGCTATCATTCAGCATCCATTACAACAGTAATCAGAAGATGAAACAAGAGAGCGAGGGTTTGTCCTAGTATATACCTGTATGTCAGCAGAAGCCAATAGATGCTCAACAGAAGGCATGACCTCTGCCTGTGAAGTATTTCTGGGTAAGACACAATGGCAAAATGGAATGCAATAAAGCCTATACAATTCAAAAAACGAGGTACCTTTGGTTCATGGTATATTGTATGCAGTGAATCAACAAGCGGATCATGAAATAGGGTTAAGCAGCGTCCTTCACAAAATGCAATAAGTGGTACCTTACTCTCCAACGAGTAAATACATGCCTGAATGTTAAAGAAACACAATTTCTTTCATACAATTACAAAAATGAAAGTCCTACATAAATAATCAGATATTTAGATTTCAAAGTTGGAATCCTCAATCTTTTTGTAATGTAGAAAACTGGCATAAGAGAGTAATTCCAGAGACACCTGAAAGTGCGGTGGATCAACTACGTGTTCTTTTTCTCATTTGAGTAAAAAGAAGAAAAAAAGAGAAACTTGAAAATTTATAGTCTGAGAAATATAAGCTGGTCATTGAATTACATAAGCAGGAAATGTTACCTCTCTACAGACATTTGGATCTAAGTTGCTCCTAAATATTTCCCGACCTTGTCTACCATAAACAAGCAATCCCTGGAATCATGTGGAATAAATATAAGGCACAGGAAAATAAAAGAAACTACGAAACAGGAAAGTTGTATACAAAACTATAGTCCGATGCTTCATGGTGTTGATTATTCAACTAAATAATCCAGAGGTAAATTCATCAATTTATTATTTATCAATTTAGGTCATGTACCTTTTGAATTTCTATTGTGCTTTAAAATCACTTGTGACAGTTTTGGTAAACCAAATGAGCTTCCATCAAAGAAGCAGTATATGGTTTAGTAGGAACAACACCTTTGTGGTTAAACATTCACGCATAAAAGAGTTTGCCTGTAATTGACCCCCACGTTCTATAATTAAAACATTAAACTGCCAGATGTACAATAAATATTGTTAATCTGGTTGTTCTGATGACCACCGTGTTCTGTAATTAAATAGTTAGCATTGCTATGTTTTGCCCTACTGAATATCCTTTCATTGCAACTGAAAGGAAGTTGATCTCATTCAGTGTATCTGGAATGCTAAAAAAGGATATTATTTGGTTTATATATAAAATCTTTCGTTAAGAATATTAGCAAGCAAAAAAATATTTGACTTTTCAAATTTGCATTAAAATGGTTTAGTTTTAGAAATCTTGTGTATATGGTGAGATTTGTTACAGTTAAATTTTAATTGTAAATAAACAGATTACTTTTTGTAAAATATGGTGAGATTTGCCACCCATAATGCAGGGGCAAATGTTAGCACCATGTTTAGTGCTCAATCCCATATAGCAGCAAAGTGGCCCTGAAAGTTCTATAGTGGCATAGCAGATAACAGGATGGCTGCTATTTTATCCAATACTAAGAAGAGAGCAGTGAGATGGAAAGACCTGTTTCAGAGAGATTGAGAAATAGAACAGAATACAGGGACAGAACCGGGAGCAAGGCCGCAAAGCCACGGTGACTGGACAGAGTGACATGACATGTTCGCAAAAATATGGTCACATAGATCAGGGATGACCATAAACTATAGAAAAGAGGAAAATGTATGGCCAATAAGCTCCAAATTTGCAGAAGCTAACTTTGATGGTCAAGCTTACTATTTTGTTATAGGAAAAAGCTTATTAACACTTTAAATCCATTTAAAAAAGAGAAAAAGCTTGACCACAAAAGTTTGCATGATCTGGTCAGTGTCAAATATAATCAACAGCTCAAATAAAGACAATCTTAGAAAATTGATCCAATTGCCGTCAAATAACATTGATGAGTGTGACAAGTGGTTAAAAGGACAGATGGACCATGATAATATTAATGAATACTTTAGGAATGAGCTAGTTTCTGATATTGATAGCACACTGAATTGAGCTTCTGTTTGAGGCTTCCGGGGTTGGAGAGCTGCAACCTATACTAGGTGGAAGATGAGAAAAATGAAAGAGTCATTAAGTGGTGCAACTTTAACTTTAAAAGGAAAAGATTAAGTAGTTGAAGATGGACAAATAGGGAGATCAGTACATTACACACAATTATCTTGGAAAATTCAATTCACCTCTAATACCTTTTTCCAAAATTATTGTTGGTCTATTTTAATGATATTTGTTTACAGTAAATTTTGATGGAGAATATTGTGTTACATGTATGATAAATCTTGTACATAAATAACCGTATAAATGTGTAAGACAAGGGTTTATAACTAAACAATACTTTCAGCTACGACAGCCTTGCTAAATCAAGAAGACTCATGAACATTAAAAAATTAGAGAAAATTAATTACCTGTAAGAAAACCCCAGGAGAAAATTCTGAAACAATGCCATCTTTTCCAGCTAAATCAACCATTTTAAAGATGTCTAACACAGCTGGACGAGCCTAATTTGCAAATTTCAACAGTAATGATCAAAACACATTTTCAATAAGAAAATATGCCAAGCTACATAGAGTGTTAAAAACCAAGCATTATATGTATTTTCCAATATAGAATAAACAATCTATATTAACATGCTACCCCAAAAAATCATGGATATATTAGTCTTACTTTTCCAGTAGCTATCACAATTTTCACACCTCTTGATGATGCCTCTCTCAAAGCATTGACAGTTGTAGAAGAAATTTGACTTTTGCTGTTCAGCAATGTTCCTTTGTTCAATACAAAAGTCTATTAAAATCCAGACAAAAGGTGAAGGAATATCTAAGGTGTATGTTTCACTGCAATCATACCATCCATATCACAGAAGATATAGCTGAACTTTGGTTTGTAAAATCTAAGACTGCCTTCTTTCTTCCTGTCTTTTGACAATTCATCTATAAGATTATTCCCCGTAAACATTTTATGCAAATGAATATAAATTATGCATGAGGATAGCTGAGGTGTAATAGTAAGAAATATAATTACCATCTGAACTGTTTTGATGAAAATTTGAATTTAAATTTGTTTCAGCATCACAAGCATTCTTTATCAGCCCTTTTCCTTTCCAACCAACACTCTTTAAAAGGATTTCCTCCTCTCTCTCCATTTCTTCTTCAGCCTCTTCACTTATTTCATGATCAAATCCCAAAAGATGTAACAAGCCATGAATCTGCAAAAAGATGAAGTAATTGATATTCTCTCAAGTTCATCTTTCGGTTCACACAACATAGACATAGAGTATTAGAAGATACATTCCAACATGTTCATGGTATTATCTTTTTGAACTCCAGTTCACTTTCCAGTTATGCTGGTAGCAGAAGACAGCTACGTAATATAACACAAAAATGTTCAGTACCAGACAGGAAATAGTCAGAATATCATGAAACCAACCATGAGGATTCGGATCTCATCAAGAAGAGTGTGCCCTCTTTCCTCTGCTTGTCTTGCCGCTGTCTCAACAGAAATTACAATATCACCCAACATAAGCTGTATACAATTCATCACGCAGTTAGCATCAAACATTAGGTTCTAAATTTTACTCATTGTCAACAACACCCCATGCAACTTATAATCAGCTAGATAATGCAATTCTTACAATAGGAATCTTGAGCTCAGGTATATGTTGTGACATTGAGAGAACATCTGTGGCATGGTCTTCGTCTCTCCATTCCTTATTAAGTTTTCGAATAAACTCATCATTGCAAAGAAGTATTGACAACTCAACACTATCAAACCCACCAATAGAGCTTATAGCAGTGTCTCGTGTTTTATACCTCGGACTTTCCAAACCATCAAGCGCCAGTTTCATTACCATTGGAGCATTTAGTCGAAGCAACTCCGCAACGCTCTGTACCCAGTAAAAACAAAGAGACCAAATAAGAATGCATAATGCAGAACTCAAATACAAATATCTCTTTAGATGGAGTTTATTTGAACTTGTCATGTAAGTCCAAGTACTTAAGCAAGTGTTTTCATTAACGTGTCTTATAATCTTCTAAGAGCATCTCTTCCAAACAAAAAATTTTCAAAATCAATATTTTTCAAACTCAATTTTTTATCCTAAAAAACATTTGTTCATTGCCTTTATTTCTTCTCTTATAAATCCCTATTAACTTAACAAACTAAAATATTAATGAGTACCAAGATTTCGGGATCGTCAGGCAAATTTTCTTCAAGGCAAATGTCCACCCGGAGTTGCATCTCCTTCTCTTTGTTCTTGTGCGCTCTCCGCCTCCTCGCCTTGAAATACTCCCTCTGTTCGGCGCGAACTCCCGACGCGAGGCTACGCGTCCCTTCATTCCGGCACCGGGCAAGCGCGTGAAAGCTGCGGCGGAAAAGCGGGGATTTCAGCAGAGAGATACCGGGAGAGATGGCCCTATCGGATGCGGGACAGAAATGAGTGGGGTGAGTGACGCACGTGACGGCACGCGCCATGGCGTAGAGAGGAGGACTGTGGCGGAGGTGGTGGGAGAAACGGAGTAACATGTAGGAATGGAGTTCCCACAAATGGCTGTTCCTTGTTGAATGGTTTCAGGGACGTAGTGCAACGGGTACCCTGGGGAACCTGACCTACTCAGGGAGATTGAGACGCCAATAAATCTTTTTTATTAATAATTTTTATTTTTTTTAAATTAAATTTAGGGAAAGAAATCTGATGTTGAGAATATAAGATGGAACTAAGCTCCTTATTGGATTTGATGAGAAACAACCACGAAGAAAAGTGAAGAGAATCTATTCTGGCCTTATATTATAGATCGTAGAGAGAATTAATTTTCGCTGAGAGATAATTATTCTCCACTAACCAGAATTATTGCTTTTCTTTATTTTTTGCAATTTTGTAATTTTTTTATTACATGTGATCTTCAAAAAATAGTGATTATTTCAATAATAATTTTTTTCATTGTCCTATTTGTTTTATCTTATTTATTTTATTTTTTCGGCTCTTGTTTATTTATTTTTTCGGCTCTTGTTTATTTATTTTAAATAATATAGAAAAATTTTGGTGAAATTATGTTTTATGTAATGTTTTACTAATGTTATAGGTGATAACATTTAATATTTCTCATCTACTAAAAAATTTTGTTAACTTTTTTATATCATATTTTGTCAGTTAAGTAAAAAATTTCAAATTCAAAAATGAATTTGTGAATAAGAGAAAGACTGTTTTTAAAATAACATTATTTTTTTTAAAATTTAATTCTTAATTTTTAAATAAATCTTTTTTTATAATATTATTGTATACAGTTAAAATTATCTAGTACTTGTTTGTTTTTTTCTGTAGAGGGATTTAAGGGAGATAAAAACACATACAGAAATTTGAATTTTTGATGTACTTTTAAAACCCTCATTTTCTAGTTTCCAATAATCAAAATATCTCCTCTTTACATGTGAAGAAGAAAGGCAAATAATATATATATATATATATATATATATATAATTGATTATATTAAACAATTAATCGATTATGTGATAATTTGAAAAAATTATTAAAATAAAATTCTTATAATAATAAATAATTAATAATATCATTAAAATAATAAATAAAATATTAAAAGAATTATTATATTTTTTATTATTATTTTCTTTATTTTTTTTTATTCTCCCAATTTTACGCTATAATTCAAATAAAGACTTAAAAAAATGGTGAGAAGCCTAGAAGTAGTAAAATATTATTTTACCCTAGGGCTTAGACATTTTTATTAACTATATTTTTTTTCTTATTTCTACAATTGTAGAAGTCTAGTACATTTATTTTTCGTATTTTTACATTTGTTTTATTTTATTTACAACTCCTGAATTTCCATTAATTATATTATAAACTATTTTAATATAAAATTTTCATAATCTCAGTTAGTCACATTTTTTCATTCAAATATGTTTTCAATATACTATATAAAAATAATTTGATTATATTTTTTTAAAATAATTTTTGTAAAATATTATAAACATAATTTTAATTTATAAAAATAATTTATATTTATTTATTTTACTATATTTTTAAATAATTATTTCATCTTAAATTTTATCTTAATTTAAATTTAAATTTATTCTTATTAAAATTTATAATAAATAATTTTATTTTATTTTTAATTAATCCTCTCATCTATCATTTTTTTTTTCACTTTATTTCTCTCTATTACAAAAATTCACTTTTCATTATTTTTTTTTCTTTTTCACTCAATCAATTTTATCTCTCAATCTAAACAAACACCTAATTTTAATATGAAGGCCTTTAATTTTTGTCCTCTTAGACGTTAAAATTAAGATTAGAGACTGAATTTATGTTAATTAACCACATAATACCTAAAATGTTTCACCAGCATCCTACTTATATGGGTTGAAATATTCCCTACAGTATCATATTTAAACAGAAATCACATTTAGGTTTTATATGTGATTTACTTTAAATATTTATATTGATTAGATTTTTTTTTGGTAACGTAGGAAAGTATGGCACTCGAAGTCATGATGTAATATATAGAGTTAACTTATCTTTTTCTTATTAATTTTTTATTATTCATTTTACTTTTATATATATATATATATATATATATAATAAATTTATATAATAATTTAAATAATTTACTGCAAACCAAAAAAAAAACTTATATAATTTAAATATTTATCTATTACAAAATTTAATTATAAAAATAAACCTTAGTTGCATAAACCAGTTCTAAATATAGCCGAACGGATGAAATTTAAAAATACAAACTGATCTTGTTTTCTGTCTCAGATCCCTCTATTTTTCTTCCACCCCCACCATTTTGTAGATAATATTTTTTAAACTAAAAATTCTAAATTGATAAATATTTTTCACATAAGCATACTTTGACAGTTTTTTTTCTTCATTATCATCTAATTTTATCCATAAGAGTACTGTGAAAGTTTTGACATGATGATAGTGACAAAGAACTCAGTAGCCAGCTACTCTTTATACTTGAAGGGCTTGTATTTGTGAAGAGATTGATAGATGCCTCGAATGGCAGCACATGCACTAGCCACTGCCAGTAACATGAAAAGCAAGCTCAAAGTTTTAAGGCCAAACCACCTCATTCCCTTTTTGATTTTTTTTCTTGTAATGTACATCTCCACTGGAACCCTACGGCCCAACAGCGCAATCATCTCGTTGAAAAAGGGCATTGCCATAGCCAAAACAGTCAATATCACCACAAATATGCTCCTCCAAACTAACCTGAAGAAGTTAAGCTTGATCTTCATTTTCCCCATGCTCATGGGGTGTTCCCCATGAACAAAACCTGAGCTTGCCCACCTTTGCCTGGCCCATGTTTCAACTAAACTAAAAATGGGTTGGATGGCAACCTGCAACAAGAAATTTACAAGTTACTGGTTAACTATTGGTTTTTCAATAATTAATTTATATCAGATAGACTTTTATCAGCAAAGCACCAATCTAAAAGCTTATTTAGGAAATTCAACTTTCACCCTACTTAAACTTTTACACATGTTAAATGATTTTCTTATGAAGTTTATGAATGGCCTTCTAAATCCAAGTTTTAATCTGCAAATGTTGATTCTAAACAGACCCTATGAACTTTGTGAACAAAATGTTTTGACTGTATCACAAGATGAAAGGCAATGTATCCTAACCTGAAATGCTCCAACCAGGTGCACAACAATAAAGACATTGGCTAAGTTAATTAGCCAAAAGGGCTATTTAAACCCAGAACTGAGTAGGATGTTTCCAGGTGTGTCTGAACCAAATGTTGCATAACCAGAGCATCCACATAGCAGGAAAAAAGTTGTCATAGTGCCTACGCCTATCTTATTTGCCGTCTTCATCACTTTATTTTCAGGTGGTGATGATTTCAAAGAGTCCTGCTTTTCATATTAGATCAGTGTAAATCGTTTTCAAGTGTAGTGACAAGATGCAAAAATGTATGAAACTTAGTTTTTAGCCTAAAAAAAATATGAAAAATAAAAGATACTTTTAAAGAACTTTTTAGTTTATTAATATTCAAATACTAACTTATAAACAAAATAAATCATTCTTTAATCTAAGGAGACATGAACAAAATTTTTGGGGTAAGAAAACCTGAATATCTACACCAATTTGAGAATAGGAACTAGCAAGTGCAATGTTTCCAAGTGCAATGAGAATATTCCAGAAGTGTGATGGACTTTGAATCTTGCTGCCCCACATTAAAGAGGTACTCTTTCCTTTCCCTGCTTCAAAACATGTTTACTCAAATATAATCTTCACAAACCATAACAAAAAAGAGAGATGCAGAAGAGATAAAGATAAGTTTATAATTGTTTATAGAAGAGATATAAAAAAACTTCAATTCATGGAAAAATAAAAAAGATAAGAAAAAGTGAATAAGAAGGAGGGAATTAACCTTGGAAAAGCATAGCAAGAGAAAGTGCAGCACCAATTGATGCATAACCAAAAGACGTGAGCGCGGCTATGATAGAAAAGCCAAGAAAGCTTGTGAAAGTGTGGGGTCTGAGACAAAAACAGTTCTACAGTTCCAAAACCAATCATGTATGCATTGGTCGAAAAACGACACGATGCTGCAATTCCATTCTGATGGAAACAGATGATTTTTCGTATTGTCCTGAAATATGCACTTATTAAATCAAGTTTCAATGATACAACTAAAGTCACACAAAATTACTGTTATTTTTTTATCAGTTATACACAAAATCCTGTTCTTTTGCCTTAAATACTGCCTCTGATTCTCTGAACACAAAATACCCTTTTGTATCTTTTTCCTTTAATTAATGTGATTTTTGTCCTTCATCTCTAGTGTCGTCCATCAAGGAACCATCTTCTTATGTTGAATCTAGTGCAGAACAATGTTGGATTGATTCAATGGAGGTTGAATTAAAAACTTTTTACTTATAATAATACTTATTCTGGTTGAATCTCTTCCTATCATGCAATCCTTAGCAACAAATAAGTCTATAAAATTAAGCAGAAATCTAATGGGACTATTGATACCCTTTTTTTGACGTTTGCTACTTTGAAAAGTATAATTTTCAATTCACAAGTCTATAAATATATTTTCAAACACACTTTTGATATATACATTGCTAGATTTTGACTTATATGATTTGAGAACCAAAATAGACAAACAGAGAAAAACAAAATCTCAGTTTTTTTTAAGGAAACTAAAACAAAAATAGGTATCTTTATTTAAACCAATCTTATTTAAACATGTTATATACTGTGATAAATCACTGTTTTCTATCATTAGACCAAGTAACCTGAAAAACAGAGAACTTACACCATACTTATGGCTGTGGTTATTGTGTAACCAATTCCTAGTCCAAAAAGGTTGCTGTAATGGAGGAGTCCACATATCTTGGCTATCTGTAGCGGATCTTCTTGGAACCGAGTGGAGTTATGGTCCTACAAAGTTTTATAATTCCTATCTAATTTATGATTTTGGTTTCCTAAACTTAATGAATATTTAATATATTTACTTGTATATTTACAATTTTATCATTTCAGTCCCTTTTTAGTTTTTAAACTCTCGTATAATTTATAATTTTATCTCTCTCAAACTTAATGATCATTTAATATATTTAAGTATATCTACAATTTTATCTTTTATCTTTTTTTTCTTTTATATTTATTTATTATTTATTAATAATATATTATTTGGTTTCAAGATCAGTGCTAAGGACCCATTGTTGGCAATTTTACCACCTTATTATTTGACAAATAAATTGCAATCAGAATTGAGCTTTGGAAAATAATTATATGACATGACATGAGATTTGACAGATTAATCAGTTGCATTGTTACATACCTAAGATGCTTCTTACTGCCTCCACTTAAGTATGATTCCTCTTGCCAGTGACAGGATCTGGTGATCTATAACAATCTGCTAGAAGACTTGAAGTACAGAGGTTGACACTTGCAAGGAGCAAGATTGAGAATATGCCAATTATCCATCCCAATTGTGCCATGACCCAAGGAATAGACAACACTCCAGCACCAATCACTGCTGTTATTATATGTGCACTTCCTGTCCATGCTGTCCCTGCTTATTTCTCTTCCAAGCTTAAACTTGTCACTATATACAACAATTACAATCAATGGTTCCATGTATGTATTGGACACTATATAGTTATTTTTAACTGCAGAAGATGCATGAAATGACTCAGAATTCAAAAATCTCCACCATCAAGATATATTACCAACTGCAGAAATGTTATAAGTGGATTTCGTAAAGTTTAATTAAAATAGTATCATACTTTATTTTAACAAGATTTGTTGATCTATAGTGTGAAAATGAGAAAATATATCAAAACGTTCATTAAAAACATAATTAATTTATAATATATAATTAAAGTGTAAATCTCTCTTCACTAATTAAATTTATAAGATTGAATTAATCATATTTTCATTTCTAATATAATACTTACATAATTTTCATTCAATTTTGGATAAATTTGTATCACTACTTAAAAACAAGAGAATTAGTCAAATTTATTTTATTTTACAGTCAAATAGAAAATATTACGGTTAGTAAATTAAACTATAAGAATATTTCATATCTTATTTTTATTAATTTTTATTATTTTATAAATATTCTTATCTTTAACATCGCCTGTAGTAAATAGGACTGGTAATTTAAAGGTTAAAAATTTTAATTTTATGAAATAAAAAACATTAAAAATGTATTTAATTAATATTTGAATAAGTGAGAAATTAAATATTTTTTTTATAATTGGGTTGAGATGTAATAGTTTTTAATTTGTAATAAAGGTAACCTCCAATAAAAATAAATCTAAATTGTTGTCTTTAAAGGTTGAGTTTTTACCAACCCCTTTCATTTATTATGCATGGGGACCCTTTTGCTTATTATTTGGTACAGAAATCAATCCAAATTCGTAGTTATATTCTTTGTTTGTTCCAAAATCACTGATATCTTAGTTTTTTTATTCTAAAATTATTAATATTTTATAAATTTCAGTTTAATTAACTTAATTTTTTATTAATTAAATAATGAATTACTTTATAATCTGTAAATACTCTTCAAAAATTTGTGTGCATTAATTTTATACATTAATATTATTAAACAGAGGAACATAGGTAAGCCTAAACTTCAAATAACTGTTTTGAAATGAATAATTTTAGAATTACTTATTTAAATATTAAAAATAAATTATTTATTAAATAAAAATAAAAAGTTGATTATTTTTAAAATAAATAAAATAGACAAAACTACAGATAAAAAAATTATTTAATTTATTAAAAAATATTTAAGAACCTTACTGGACTAAAAAAAGTCAAACTTTTATATGTATATGTATATGTAATGTTAATTTTAAGATAGAGGAAGTATGTATAAGGTTTTGATTAATTAATCCATAACATATTTGGCATTTACTTTAAACTTATAATTATGAGAAAACCTTTTTTTAAATTTCTTAATTAATTGAAATATTTAATAATGTAATATCAGATCATATAACTTAATTATTTTTAAAAATATTTAATGAAAAGAACATTGACCATAAGTAACTGCATATGACATTTTTAAAAAAATATTAAACAATAATATAGAAAAAATATTACTATAAAAATCAAATGAATCAAACTGTAGATAACGTTAATGTTTGATGTAATATTATTAGTCTAAACAAATTATTTGTCAATCAATAAAAAAATTATCATTAAGAATAAGTTTTAAAATAGATATATAAAACAGAACAGACTTATTATCTCAACATGAATTATAATTTTGAATTGAGAAGGTGATGAACCTGACTAATCAATGGTTTTTACTTAATTTTGAAAACAATTTGTTTAAATTAATCTTTTTATTTCTTACTGAGTGGTTTATTTTACACAAGGTTAATTTTGTTTAAAATATTTAGTTATCATAAATAACATGCATATACATGATGAAAATTAAACACAAATTATATATTTATCAATATACATGATGAAAAATAAACATGAATTAACTATATATAAGTTGTAAATGTAAGGTTGAATGATTAATCAAAGTAGAATGATAATTTTGTCAAAGGAGAACAATAATCACATGACGAAGAAGATGAAGAAAAAGAAAAAATGAGGTCATTTTAATTGAAAATTTTAAAATATTTGCATGAAGAAGATTTGGACTGAGAAAGAAACCTGTGTCTTCTGGGTTTGCGATCATCGTCCAGAAGTGAATCAACACCACCTTTAATCGCCCCTGCAACATCCTCCACTTCATTCATTTTTCTTTTCCAAAGCTTCAAACTTTCAACTTTTTGCAATTATGAAAATGCTACCAAGTATACAACCAATGTCACCCCTTTATAAATGTAAATGTTTTTAACACACACATCAAGTATTTTGAGATAATATAAAGTAATTTAATAAGACTTAATTATGCTTTTTTAAGCTTTTAAAATTTAAGATGATTCTAAATTTGGTCCTCAAATTAAAAAAAAACTTTTAAAATAAAATAAAAGTTTAATTAATGAATATTAAATTCAAAGAATTAAAATATTCTTTAATCTATTATTTAAAAATATATTTTATTAAATTCGACAGATTAAAATGTTTTTTTTTGTTAAAGTAGTTTAAATTCGTAATTGTCATGAGACAATTTTAGTCTGAGATAAAATTTGAATTAATAATAATTCAGGTATATATTATGAATAAATCAAAGAAAAAGGTAGAACTTTAATAATTAAATTAGAAAAGAATACAATTCTTGAAGCAGAATGGTTATGAAAATAATTTTAAGATTTAGGATTTAAATTTTAGGGTTTAAGATTTAAATATTTTTACGAGGAAAAATGAACATATATTTCTTAAATTAAACATGAATAATATATATTTTTTAATCCTTAGAGTCTTAATCAAGTTAATTCTATGGAGTATTGAAGGCAAACTCAAATCGACATTCACGTATAATAATGTTAAGTTAACACGCTAAACAAAAGAGTATATGAATGAAAATAAATATAGTATGATGTTGAAATGAAACTTCTCATAATATGCATGTAGAGTTTTGTTATTAATACATTTCAGAGATAACACATAATATTATTGGATTTTATTATTTATTGTAATAAAATAACTAATTATTGAATATATAAATTAATCATCAATTTTTTTATGTATTTTTTTTAAATATGGTAATTTGATAAATATGGCACATCAAAGTCTTTATTTCCCCTTTCTATTCCTCCCTCTCTCGTTATTACAGTTTTTTCTCAGTTTACATTTCATTCTTTTTGTTTCCTTTAAATATTTTTTTCACGAGATATTTAAAATAAAAAAACCTGATTAATTTTTTTAAAATTATATTTCACAACAATTTAAAATATATTTAAAGATTTATTTTAAATAATAATATAATTTATTCTTTACAAGTTATTTAAAATAAAAAACTAATTAAATTACTAAAATAATTATAATTTAAAATAATTAAAATATTTTTAGATATTTATTTTATTTAAAACATGTATTTTATTTAAATATAAACTAAATTATATTATCATTTAAAATAAACTTATAAATATATTTTAAAGTATGATTTAAAAAATAATATTTTTTTACGATAAAAAAATAAATAAGATAAAAAAAACGGATAGAGATGAGATGAGTTGACTTACACTAAGACATATTATTGATTCTTAATCCAACATCAAAGGATGAGTTGATGACCTAGTATATGCTAATATATTTATATATATATATATATATATATATATATATATATACTTTTAAATATATATTTAATTATATAAAAAAATTAAAATTTATTTATTAATTAATATTTTTATTAAATAAATTAAAATTTATTATATTTATATATTAAAATAAATACTTATAATTAAAAATTAAAAATTAATGAATTAATATTTATAATTTAAGTTATAATATTATAATATATTTATATTTTTTAATAATATAATAAAAATCATATTTATAATTATAATATTTTTATTTTTATTTTAATATTTTTTTAAAAACGAATCAATGCACTGACCAACGGGTCTAACCCGTTTTATTATTAGATATAATAAAATAATTAATTATTGAATATATAAACTAATGATCAAATTTTTTTTCATGTTTTTCTTTATATGGTAATTTTTTTATGGTATACATGGCACATCAAAGTCTATACGGATATGGTTACAATCCTAAATTTTGTGATATCGTGTATTTATAATTTTAGTTTTAAAATGATCGTTAAATAATATATCTAATTATATAGTAATAACTTTAATTTCAATTTAATATTTATTCCTAAGAATATATTATATATTAACCTTTATTATAGTTTCGTAATAACAATCTTTTTTTAAATGTTTATTTTTTTCTCTCTTCTATCAAACTTTTTAAAAACTTCAATATTTATTTGAAGGAATTTCAAACATTTAATTTAGTGTGGTAGTTTGATTGTTTTATTTCATTCAATAATTATTCTTACACAACTTTTATTTTCCAAATTTTAAGAAAAGAAAAATAATCTAATTTTATTATGTATGGTCACCCAATAACTTTATTTAACCACTTAAAATCATTTAATAAAAGAAAAATGATACTTTAACAACTCAAATCTATATAATTCCTATAAATAACTCTCTTTTAATATTATAATAATAGTTTTAATTTATTTTTATTTTTATTAAATCATTCTATAGATTATTATATTAATAAAAATGAGTTGTTTAAAGGGTTATATGATTTCTGCTTATCAAAATATCACTACTCTTAATAAAATACACATTCATTCCACACATCATATTACTTAACATTTCTTTTTCCCTTTCTTTTCGTCTCACTTTTAATACTACAGTTTTTTCTCATCTACATTTTTTTCTTTAAATATTTTTTCACGATATATCTAAAACAAAATGATTAATTTAAAAAAACTATATTTCACAATAATTTAAAATATATTTTAAGATTTATTTGAAATAATAATATAATTTATTCCTTACCAATTATTTAAAATAAAAAATAATTAAATTATTAAAAAATATGATTTAAAATAATTTAACATACTTTTAAAGATTTATTTATAATAAAAAGTAATTTAAATAAAATACGTATGTTATATTTAAATAATTTAAACTAAAATAAATAATTTAAAAATTACAAATAATATAAATGTTAACCCAATAATTTATTGATTAGAGTGAAAAATATTTGATTAGGTGAACTTAATAATTTAATAAATATAAAAAATTAAAAGTTAATTATTTATTAAAAATATTATTTTTTTAATGTTCATCATAAAAAAATATTATCTGATTAACTAAACAGATTATTTATAATTTTTAAAATATTTATCTTAGTTTAAATTATTTTAAATATATTAAAAAATTTATTTAATTTTAAACATGTATTTTATTTAAATGTAAACTAAATTATATTATTATTTAAAATAAACTCATTAATATATTTTAAATTATTTTAAAAATTTGTTAAGATAAAACAGATCAACTCATCTCATTTCTAGTTAAAAAAATGAAATAAGATAAAGTAACCCATCATATTCAAAACAAGTTATAGACGTGAGTGCATTCCATGAAATATAGTGGATGAATTAATTTATAAGTCAATAGTTTAAGTTTAATTGATTAATATTTATAATTTAAATTATAATATTACAATATATTTACATATTTTAATAATATGATAAAAAATTATAATATTTTTTATTTTAATTTTAACATATAATTTTTTTTAAATGCATCAGTGGACCAATGTGTCTCGTTCCAATAAATGGGAGACCAAAATAATTAAAATTACCAACTGTTTTAATAGACAATGACTTTATATATAAATAGGACTTATGAAGGATGGTACTACCTTAAAAAATCACTCTAATAAAAATAATAAAGGACACAATTATATTAAACTTAGAAGACCTACGACATTTAAACTACATTTTATACATGAAGGGTTTGTATTTAAGAAGAGCTTCGCCCAACCCTCGAATAGCTGCAAATGCAATAGCCATTGACAATATCAGGAAAGAAACATTCATTGTTTGAAGTCCAAACCATTTAATTGTTCTTTTCTTCATCCTTTCTTTGGCAATGAACATTTCAACTGGAAAATAGATGACCAAGGGCCAAAACGCCGTAGCCCCCAAAAAGGCAAGCATTTCATTGAAAAAGGGCATTGCCATGGCCAAAATGGTTGCCACCATCACAAACATGGTCCTCCAAACCACCCTACATAAATTCAAGCTAAACTTCATTTTTCCAATGTTGATTGTGTACTCCTTTCTCACAAATTTTGATTCTGGCCACCTTTGTTTAGCCCAAGTTTCCACCACACCAAAAATTGGTTGGGTAATTATCTACATATGCATAATTCATCCAAGATCATTGCCCATTTTAACATAAACAAACTAAGATAGGATCAAGGATTTAAAATTATTGTATGATTAGAAGGAGCATTAAGAAAGAGTGAGTGAAGAAGACCTGATATGCTCCAACTAGATGCACAACGATGAAGGCATTGGCCAAGTCAACAAGCCAAAAAGGGTCTTTAAATCCAGAGCTCATAAGGATGCTACCAGGAGTGTGAAAGCCAAACGCTGCATAGCCAGAGCAAGCAGATGACAGAAAGATGATTACCATCGTCAACATTCCTATCCTGTTCGCCGTCTTCATCACTTTATTCTCCGGTGGTGATGACTTTAGAGAGTCCTATTTAAAACCATCATTATACAAAAGTTTAGAAGATAACTTCATCATTTATTCATTTCTTCAAAAACTTTACAATCATCATGTTCATACCTGGACATCTATAGCAATTACAGCGTAATTGCTGGCAAGTGCAATATTTCCTAGTGCCACCAGCATATTCCATACTTTGTCTGCAATGTGTTGCTCCTTGCTTCCCCCAAACAAAAAGGTACTCCTTTCTCTTCCTGTTTCACTCCCTATTTAGACATGCAAAACCAATATTTATACATGAATTCTAGAGAGACAACAGAAAATGGTGAAAGCAATTTAGTACTGTACATTTTGGAACATTTCTTTACGTGAAGAAGTTTCTATGTTCATGTGGCATTTTTGAAACTCATAGAACTCAAGAATGAAAAAGATGAAGGAGAATTAACCTTGAATGATGGTAGCAACAGAAAGTCCAACGCCAATAAATGCATAACCAAAAGACGTAATTGATGCTATGAATGATAGCCAAGATAGGTCATGGAAATTGGGGATTTGAGACAAAAATATTTCTACAATTCCAAAAGTAATCATGTATGGGTTATTAGAAAAACGACATGGAGCTTCAATTCCCTTTCTGTGGAAGCAATTTGTTTTTCGCATTGACCTGACATATGTGACAATTTGCAGTAATAAACTTGATGTAAAGATCAACCCAGATGAATTGAAGTAAACATAAATAAATAAAATGCTTTTAAGGTGCTTCAGAAACAATCTTGCATGTATATATATTTTACAATATTCTCTTATAATTTTGTATTCTTTAAATTTCATCCGAATTAAAAGAAAAACAAGCTCCATCTATATGAATATACTAACATGTTTGCATTCTACCCTAGCTATCAAATTAAGTAGGAAGAAGAACATAGAAGAACTTACACAACACTTATAGATGTAGTTATTGTGTATCCAATTGCAGTGCCACTAAGATTGACATACTGGATGAATCCACATAACCAATGCATTTTACCACCTAACAATTTTCAAAAAGTCTTATATATAAACTTGAATGTGAATTGTGGAAGAAGCAGAAGAAAAGGATTTTGGCATTGAGGGATATACCTAAGTGGGTTTTCACAGTCTCCATGTAAGTGTGATTCCTCCTACCAGTGACAGGATGTGGTGATCTGTAACAATCAGCTAGAAGATTGGAAGTGTAGAGTGTAACACTGGCAATTACAAAGATGGAAGAAACACCTATGATCCATCCCAATTGAGCCATGGACCAGGCCAAAGAAAGCACCCCAGCTCCAATAACTGTTGTTATTATATGTGCAGTTGCAGTCCATACTGTCCCTGCATTCATATCATCAAAACAAAATTTCAAGATGCGTCATTTCTTGCATATTCTTCGAGTTTTGTAGTTCACAACACACAATAATTTAGTGGGGTTTTCAATAAATTTCTGAAACATGCCTTGGTTTGATTTGATGAAAGTGCAATCTATCAGAACTACAAAAGATGTCACAGTTTTAATTGTAGCTGAGTATTTATTAATTATATTATTATACATTCTGTTGCCTCGCTCAACAACTATAATATTCAAGAATTGAAGTTTGATTTCCAAAGAAACGAAAAATTACATGAAGAAAATTGATAGGTTAGGAGTGGAAGAAGAAGAATGACCTGTTCTTCTTGGCTTGCCATCATCATCTAGCAGTTCATCATTTCCATTTACAGATAATCCAGAGTTTTCAACCTTTTCCAGCTCAGTGATCTCAATCGCCATCCCCTTCCTCAAATCTTCAATATGTTGAAAACTTTGAGATAAGTGAAGAAGATGACTTCAGACGAAGAAGTGCATGTAGATATTCTTTAGTTGGATGAGTGAAAAAGTATAAATGAATCAATTATAATATGCAGAAAGTGAATAGTTTGTTAAATTCTGAGACGTAACACCAGTTCTATCTGTCACTATTTGACATTGTCCAATCTCAAGTAGTAATTATAGCTGCTCTTGAGTTTCCATCATCATTATTTTCGGAGAGAATTTAGTCATCAAATATTTATTTAAAACGTGTATTAATAATTTTCGCTTAACAAATGGCAGATAGAGTTAGGGATGATATTAGTTACCAATTTGATAATAGAATGAATATTTTCTCTAATTATTGACTTTTATACTTAATATTTATTTTAAAAAAACTTAATATTTTATTTGAATTTGAGGATAAATTTGAGGAATAAAATAGATGAAAATGATATGGTTTGAAGTAGGGAAAAAATTATAGGAAATATAAGAAAATTAGAAGAAAATTTGTGAATGATTTGATTGATATGAATGATAAAAAAATACTTTTATAAAAAAAAATTAAGATGAATAAATTGTTTTTTTAACGAGAATCAAAATTGTGTAAATTACACAAATCTAGTAGGTATACTTATATGTAAATTATATGAGTCCAATTATTTTGTGTCTCATCGAGGATCTTCGTCTTCTCTCTTTTATATTTGTGTTCTCAAATCCATTTTATTTATTAAAAACAAATATATAAGTTACTAGCTCTTTCTTAAAAATTTGATATGGTGAGGATTATATCTATACATTAGGTGGTCTACTAAACAAAAATTGGATTTGCTATGCACATAGAATGTATCAGCACTCTCTAACATCCGTTCTAAAATGAGATTACCTTTAATTAAATGTAAAAAAATTAAATCCTTTAAAATTATTTATTTTATTCCTCAAAATTAATTAAAATAATAGTTTATTATATATTTATAAATTTTTGAAAATAAATATTATTATTAAGATAATATATTTTTAATATTCTTTTTGCTCAAGAGATATTATTCCTGTACTCTTACGTGAATAATTAAAGCAATGTAATTTTTTCGAAAAAAATGTGAATAATAAATTTTAAATTAACTTTAAAAGTTTATTAGACTAACTAATGCAAAATTATATCAAAATGTTTATTTAAATTTTATAATATATATATATATAAAATTAAATAATTAAATTAGAAATATATCTAAAATGATTTTTTTATATAATCATATTAAAAAAATATAAAGTGATTTTAAATTATAGAAACATTTTTTTAATTACTTTATATATTATATCATAAATTCTAAAATAATTTAGAGTTTTAAATTTTTTTATCAATTCTAATATTATTTATTTATCTATTTATTATTTATCTGATATCAAATTGAAACTATATTTAAAATGACTACTATGTTTTTAGTTGCAACTATTAAATTAAAAATACATCTAAAATAATATTTATCATAATTAAAATTATAAATGTATTTTATTTTATAAAAAATATCTTATTATTAAATATTTATAAATGTATTTATAATAAATATTATTTATTTTTTATGTTTAATAAAATATTAAAATAAAATAGATCAAATTAGGTTAAATATATAAAGTTAAATGATTTAGAATAAAAATATCTTATCGTCTCGAATATGGTTGTTTAAATATTTGTTTAATTACTAATAATATTTGTTTTTCTAATTTGTAGAAATAAACAGTCAGCTTGTAATTATAAACCCAAAATAAAATTCATAGTATTCTTTAATGGCTCTTGTTTCTGGATCCCATAATTTCTCCTTATTCTTCCGAGTCAATTCCTTAAAATATCTTTTCATAATTTTAATTTTTAACCTAATTTTTTCCTGTTCTTTTATTTGTGTCCAATTTCTGAACCTTCATCACTCGAGAGCTGCTTCCTTGTCAAAGAAAAAAAGGAAAAATATGCATTAATTTAGAAAACCCAAAATTCAGCACCAACAGCCAGGTCATTCAGAGCACTGAAGGAAGAAAAAGGGATCATTTGCTAGGAAAGGGAAAATGGCAGTGTGCTAACACGTTCAAGCTGGTTTATAGCATTCAAACTCATAAGCATAGTCAAAGACCAAATGCATGCACCTAGGTATGAAAAGACCCTATAATTTTGTATTACTCAATGTGTAGCGGTGGAAATAGAGAAAAAAAGAATGAGACAAAATGGTGTGAATCCGTAGGAAGAGGAGTGAAGAAATATGCGATGACTCCAACCATTGCAAAATGAAATTGGGACCAATCATTATTGTTACAGACGAAGCAAGAAGGAAATCTGGGAAAAAAACGGAGTGAATCATTCTTTTTGAAATTTTTTTTTACGTATTCTTCGTTTAATATTTTTGTCCTTTGAATTATATATCTCGATCAATTTAATTATTAACATTATTATAACTTATTATAAAATCAATCATTTTTTTATTAATATCTTATTATAACTTATTATAACATTTACTTTAGACAAAGATTATAAAACAACTTTGTTAAGTGTTGAACAAATTATTTTAGATAAAGACAATCAGATAGTTTTGACACCTGTTGAACAAATTATAAAATCCCCTCTAATAGGATACAAAAAGTCTATTCTAAATATAAATATCATACATGCTTTTCTAGAAGAGGTTTCTAGAAAACTAAAAAATTTGATAAAACTAATTGACAAAATAGAGTATATGAAATACTTTAAGTCACTCAGAAAAAATCATTGAGGTTATTTATCTAACCCAATTGCAGATAAAGTCTATCAACATGCTCTAGATGACTTGTTAATAGAACACAAAGAACTACAAGATTGGTTCTCTAAAACTCTATCTAACCTAGACCTAGAACAAGATAGGTCGAGTAGATAATATGCATAGTATTTCTACTATCCCTAATAACGAAAACATTTCTATGATGAATCTCATAGAAAATGAGGAAGAAGATGATGACGACATGACTCGATAAAGAATGAAATCATCATCGGACTATTATAGCCATGTTCAAACAAGGAATTTCAAACTCTTTGTCCTAGACAAATGAAAATGTCCAAATTAATGAAAAAAATGATATCATTAATGAGATGAACGATATTATAAATGCATTTTTCGATGATTTTTATCCAAATGAAAAAGATGATACATTGGATAATTTATCTAAAGTCTCAGAACCCTTATCCGTATTAGGGTTAGCAAACACAAATGATGAAGATACACTGGATAGTGATACATTAGATAATGTATCCATAATTTCAGAACCCTTATCAACATTACGTGTAGACCCCAAATCTTGCTCCGCCCCCTAATAAAGCCGAAAATAACCCGTTTCAAAAATGATCAAGACTTTGTTAAGTCCCTAGTAGCTTTTTTTAGGTTTCATTTAAGATATGAAGGGTTTTTAGAGGCAATAAAAATCAGAAAATCCGCCAGAGACAGCTGATGGCCGTCCAGGACAGTCAGACGGTCGTCCATGCCAACTTTAAGGCTATGGACAGCCGTCCATTTAGCTTGGACGGTCGTCCATGACAACTTTTGGCTATGGACGGTCGTCCACCCTACATGGATGGCCGTCCATGGCCACTTTTTGCCATGGACGACCGTCCACTTTTTCCTGGTCTGTTTTCCTATAAATAGGCCATCATTTCTTACTTTTCCACACACCTCTCCACTCATACACTCTCTAGGAAGCCTTTTGGCACTTTAGAGTGACTCTGAGCATTATTCCAAAGTTCGAGTGAGCTTTCCGATTTCCATTTAAGGTAGAAATCGATTAAGGAAACTTTTGAGACGTCCGACCCTTGGTAGGGTGGTACTCTTATTTTTTGTTCGAGGGAGGAGTGACTCTGTAGAGTGCGGGGACTGCCAAAAAGCGTCCTTAAGTTCAAGATTTATAAAAGCTCGCTTCGGAGGTTCTCCTTCATATCTCTTATCTTTTACTGCTTTCTTTTACTACTTTCCTTGTATGCATTAGATATTAGGATCATGCAGACATTTAAATTCTGCCAATAGATAAATAAATAGGGTAAAAGCTTAATTTCTCTTAGTCTTTATTTTATAAACTAGTCCATCATAAGGAACCCGAAAGGGGCGTTGTGGGGTGCTAACACCTTCCCCACACGTAACTAACTCTCTTACCCGATTCTAGTAGTAATGACCAAAGTTGGTTTTTTCTAAAACCACTATCTTCTTCTTTTTCTTTACCTTTTTCAGTGTTTAAGGTTAAAACACTGATGGCGACTCCTCGAACCCTTTCAAAAACCTCGCCTTTAGGTTCATCCCGGTTATCAGACAATCTAAAGGCGTTGAACCACTTCTTTCAAAAAACGCGAGTCATTTCAAAATCATCGCGTCGCTCCGACCACCTTTTTTGACGACGATGACACTAGGGTTAGTAAACACAAATGTTGGATCAAATGATTTCTAACCTCATAGTTACCAGCTAGAACCAGATGGTATACACAGTTACTCTATTAGTTTCCCACCAAGAGTATCACCACAAAATGTTGTTTTTAGCGACAACCAATATACAACATTAGGCAAAAGGCTTCCGATAGAACCAAATTTCCAGATGCCTAATCTTCTTCTAAACATAGGAGGAATAGATCCTCAACTATTGCCAACCTATATTGAGCAATGGACTACAGTTGTAATTCGTGATTATGATATATACCATGAGAAAGATGTTCAATATTCTCAAGAAATGATTGTCAAAGGCGAAATCTATTTAGGTGATATAGCTAGGACATGTAGGGAATCTTTTAAAAAGAATTACACAGCTGATTTAAATCAGTTAGTGATCGAACCAGGTCCTAACATATACAATTTTTGTTCTCTTTTATAGAGATTACTCACTTCTCAATCTGTTAATGATGGGAATACACTCGAACAACAAATCACGTTAATGATGGGAATATACTCGGACAACAAATCTATCTAGCTCACCTAGAAAGACTTTCCATAACATACTTTGGAAATATAAAAGAATTTTTACAAGATTATCTCATGTACGCATCCATAGCCGGATGTTTCCATGATTTAAGCATTTGGAGAAAAGATGTTTCTCAAACTACCAAGAAAACTAGGCCAAAAGATTCGAGAATCTTAGAAAAATAAAGAGGTTACTCCCATGTTGAACAACCTCTCTATACGTATATAACACATCATGAAAGTGATGGAAGATACGTGTACACATATTGCTATACAAAAGCAATTAAAAAATTCTGATGTTGGAATTTGCAAACAAATTTATACTCCTCAACAGGTATAATCAAAACAAACCTTATAGAAGGAATGTACCTAGAAGTAAACCTAGGTATAATAAAAATTACAATTAGAATTCTTATTCTGCAAAACAAAAACTCTCTACTTCTAGAAAGACCTATACGATTAGGGCTTCAAATTCTAGAAAATCAACTCTAAATCCTGACGGACACGTTAGAAAATTTAGAGAAAACAAAACATACAAGCAAACTTTAAAATGTTTCGCTTGTAATCAACCAGGAAATTTCTCTAGAGATTGTCCTAACATTGCAAATCTTTATACAAAAGAGGCGGAATTGATAAAATCCTGCCACATGAATCATCTTCCAATTGATGAAGATGTTTCTACGGATTCTGAAATACTATCGGTGATTAGTATAGCAAAATACACCGATGAAATCAATTTAGACAAAAACCATAAAGATTATGGGCTAATAAATGATTTCACAAATAATGAATTCTTACACCTTTATCCACAAGAAAATGGTTTTCAACTAGATAATAAATATAATAAATTAGGAAATATATTAGACGATTTTGGGTATTGTCTAATGAATACAACAATTTTCTTACGTGATAAGGAAACTAACAAAAGGGTATTGCGAGAATTCTATCGAGTTACACAGGTACAAACATGACAATCCCAATCAACAAAGGCAAGTTACCAGTCTCAGCAACTGAAGAGTTTGATACTCTAAAGTTTGGAACACAGCATCTTCCGGTATTACCAGAAGGTCATCCTCAACAATTCAAATGTCTGAGGAACTGTCCCATTTCAAGGGAACAAAAGGTTCTACTTGATGCTCTTCATCGAGCTTGTAGTCCAACAACAAAGCTTAATGGTATAAATGCATTAAATTACTACTTTGCAAAAATACTGCCCGCTTCTCTTAAAAAAACCAAGAATGAGGCCTACTGCCTTTTTACTGGTAATAAGCATGATGTCTACCTATCATATCCCTCTCTTTTGAAGGCGATAGGTAATGACAAACACAATAAATTTCAAGGATTTGGTAACCTTGAAGAAGTTGTATAAGCAATGGTCAACTATGTTGGAGGTGACAATAGTATGTTTGACCATCCAAAAGTTGATAATTTCTTTTTTGAAAAACCAACAAAACAAGAGAATTTCTCAATTTATGATTCCATTAAACTCAGGCAACATTTAGCTTTTTCAACAGAAAAAGGATTTTCAAAAACATATTTCCTGTTTGGAAAAAGAAAATAAAAAATAAAAAATTGAAATCTTAGATCTTCATCAAAAGATGGACCATGATTCTGAAACCATTGATTATGGAAACTTCACAAAACATATGGCCTATGTTGGGTCATTCAAAAGAAAATTTTTGGGTCAACTACCTAGCCTAATCCAAGAAAAAATTTGCTAACATGCTTCGAGATGCCTTGTTAGTAGAACTTGGAGCACTCCGAAGCTGGTTATTTCAATTACCGGTAGATTTTGCACTCCAACAATGCACTCCAGACAACACTTGAGGATAGTCTAATATCAAGATGATTTGGCTCCATCATCTTTCGATCAATACAACATCGGAATAAATCCTTATTTAGTGGAATATAATCCTGCTTGGATTAACGAGAAGATTAATCGAAGATTTATTCTTTTCGGGGTTCATGAAAAGAATGATTATTTTCGAGGACGTAATGATAGAACCATTTTTCGGTACAAAGATAAATTACTAGATAAATGTGTTCTTTCGAAACATATACGATAAGGAATATTTCATTGAAATATTCTCTACACACCCCTACAACACAAAAGGGGAATACAATTAAGCTAAACACCATTTGTTTCTGGATTCTGAGTAATTCACTAACATCTTTTTCAGTGATGAATTCCAAAAGATTGATCATGATGATCCTCCCTTCACTTCAGCGAGGTATGATCAATTCCAAGATGAAGATATCAAAAAGGAGCTTTTAGTTAAAACCACTACTATCAGTCTTTGGGTAAGACTTGGAAAAACTTCATATCTAAGGCGGAACTGTACAAATCCCACCTCACCACAACCAATGAGTCTTTCGGATAAAGACAATTTTACCCTTGAAGATTTCGAGGAACTTCTCATGACGTAAGCCATCACGTCATACAACAATATCAAAAGATGACAAAGGTTAATGAGAGATAATAATATCTTGCTACCTTATCATGGTTCCTCTACCGTTACATGTTGTTATGCCCTTTAAGCCTTGCGTGTTAATGACGGAAAGATTGAACCAATCTTTTAATATAATGAAAAAAAAATTAAAAAAGTTTACGAGAACTCTCGTGAAATCATTTCTTATTTTTTTTCAAAGATCCATGTGATACAGGTCCCATATGTATAATTACTTTTCTTATGACCCATGTGATACTGGCCTCATATGTATAACTACTTTTCTTTTATTTTTCAAAGACCCATGTGAAGTGGGTCCCATATGTTTAATTTTATATTCAAACTTTACTTTTTCTTTTTCTATATAAAGGCTTTGTGAGTCCCTTATACTTGGGCAGAAGTTGAGAGTCCTCCTCGCAAGGTCCTTCCTATAGCCTCGCTCTCCTCTCTCTCCCTTCCAATTCTCTCCTCCTTCTCTCATCCCTCTATCTCACTCTCATGTAAATTTATCCCCATCAATAAGAGAAACAATTTCAGTTTCCCCTTCTCCTTCTCCTTTCCCCTTCTTCAAGTAAGTTTTCTTTACTCCCCCTTTATGGAGTAGTTTTCTTATAAGGACGCCCTTATAAGAAAACTACTCCATAAAGGGGAGTAGAAAAACTTACTCGTAAAGGGAAGGGGAAGGAGAAGTAGAGGAGAAACCGAAATTGTTTCTCTTATTGATGGGGATAAATTTACATGAGAGTGAGATAGAGGGATGAGAGAAGGAGGAGAGAATTGGAAGGGAGAGAGGAAAGGAGGCTATGGGAAGGACCTTGCGAGGAGGACTCTCGACTTCTTTTGTCTCTTCACTCTTGGTATCGGCGCGAGAAATCCTCGGATACCCGAATATTTTTGCAATTGAACTGATTTGTATTCGCTAGGATACCTAACCGATAATAGGGCAGAGTTAAGGCTAGGGAGTGCTACGAGAACCCTAAGTCTCACGACGCTACCTTTGTGGGTTGAAGAATACTTTGCATATTGCGGCAGTCTTTGCAAAAATATTTTCTTGTACATCTTTTTAATTTTCTTTACTGTGTTATTTTCTTGATAAAAAAAACAAAAACAATATAAAATTAATAAAAACCGCAAAAAGATTTTCTTTTAAGCCTTATGATTATCTATATTATTTTATAAATATTGTTTTATAGTATATTCCGTGGATCCCCTTATTCTCCCACTTATCTGCTTGCTTTCTTTTCTTGCTCTCTCGATTTTCCGCTTTTTTTTTACAATTTTGTTTTATTTTAAACATTTTAATGGAAGGTATTACACATCCTTTTTTAGGCAAAGACTATAAAATAAATCATTAGTCTGTTGAACAAATTATCTTAGATAAAGACTATCAAAAAACTTTGACAATCTGTTGAACAAATTATAAAATCCCCTCCAGTGGGATACAAAAAGTCTATTCTAGATATAGACATCATACATGCTTTTATAGAAGAGGTTTCTAGAAAACTAAAATGTTTGATAAAACTAATTGACAAAATAGAGTATATGAAATACTTTAAGTCACTCAGAAAAAATCCTTGGGGTTATCTATCTAACCTAATTGCAGATAAAACCTACCAACATGCTCTAGATGACTTGTTAGTAGAACACAAAGAACTACAAGATTGATTCTCTAAAACCCTATCTAAACTAGACCTAGAATAAAATAAGTCAGTAGATAATAAGCACAGTATTTCTATTATCCCTAATAACGAAAACATTTCTATGATAGATCCCATAGAATGTGAGGCAGATACATTGGATAATGTATCTTTTGACAATATTATAAATGCATTTTTAGATGATTTTTATCTAAATAAAGAAAAAGATACACTGGATGATGTATCTTTAGTACCAGAACCCTTATCCACAACAGGGTTAGATAACACAAATAGTGATACACTGGTTGATGTATCCGAAGTCTTTAAACCCTTATCAACAGTAGGGTTAGAAAATACAAGTGGAACAAATGATTTTCAACCTCACAACTATCAGTTGGAACATGATAGGATACAAAATATTTCTGTTGATATAAAATCAATATAATCACCATAAAATGTTGTTCTTAGCAACAACCAAAACCCCACACTAGACAATTAGCTTTCTTCAGAGCTAAGTCTTCAAAATCCTAAACTTCTCCTAAACATAAGAGAAACATTATACTATTTGGGTAATGGTTTAATGAATATAAATGAAAAGAATCAATATTCTCATGACGTGCAATTCTTTTTAGGACCAGGATTTATTCCTTGTCAATACTGTGAAAGATACTTTCACATCTCTCAAAGGGCACATTGTCCCCTTTGTTACAAAAATTTATGTTTAAATTGTTTAAAAACAAAATCAGAAATACAGGATATACCTACTTTCTTAAAAAAAGAAAAAGGTATAAAAGACAAAAATTTAATCTACACTAGGAATTCAGTCTTAGAAACTAGATTAAATACATTTGAAGAAAAGATTATTCACTTAGAAAAACTTATTAAAGAAAAAGATACTAAAAAAGGTTCAGTATCCACCTCTACACAAAACAACATGATGGGAACTATGGAACGTATCTCATTAATATGTAACACAAAACAACTAATAACCTTAAAGGTATTAGTAAAATTAAACTTTTCACAAAAAAACAAAAATCCTGCAAAAGAGGCTATAGTCCAAGCTCTCTTAGATACATGATGTTCTGAAATGGTTGTGGGCAGAACAAAAGTACCTCATACATGATTACCAAAAGTGAATATGTACAAAAAACCAGAACAATGTCTGGAAAAATAATGATAAATGATGAAGAGATAAATAATATCTTTCTTCAATTTAGCACAAATTGTGACCTGTTTGGTCAGAAAATACATATTAAAACTATGTGAGTGGAAAATTTAGTTCCTTCCAAACAAAGTATGATCATTGGTTTAGATTTTATTCTTGGTCATAATCGAACTATCACTATAAACAAAGATTATGTTATCATTAGTGATAGAACACAAATGTCTGCCATAATTAGTGGTGACAATAAAAAATACTTAGAACAACCTGTTGAAGAATGTTCTTGTAAAAATCCCAAATCTTCTGACACATGTGATTGTATGAAAGAAGATTTAGAAATTATTAATTATTATTATACAAATGATATTATGGAATCTTTTTCTTCCATAAAGATATTGAAAACAATTATGTTTGACAATATCTAACAGATATTGGATAGGTTAAATAAAACAAGCATAATAGGAGAAGACCCTACAGAGTTTTGGGATCGAGACCCTATTATTTGCAAACTAAATATAATAAACCCATATTTGATTATAAAAACAAAAGACATACAGTTTAATAATTGGGAGCAAGAAGAATGTCGATTGCATATCGACAATCTTTTAAAACTGAAAGTAATAACTCCAAGTGAGAGTCCTCACAGGAGTCCTACTTTCATAGTTAACAAAGTCTCAGAGCAAAAAAGAGATAAATCTAGGATGATTTACAATTACAAAAGACTGAATGATAACACAGTCGAAGATGAATATATTATTCCATCTAAAGATATTATGATAAGCCGCATATAGAATGCAAAATGATTTTCAAAATTTGACTTAAAGAGTGGTTTCTATCAAGTTAAAATGGATCCCCAGTAAAATGGACAACATTTTCCTGTTTAGAAGGATTATACAAATGGCATGTGATACCTTTTGGTCTTAAAAATGCACCTGTCGTTTTTCAAAGAAAAATGGACAACATTTTTAAAGATCTTAAATCCTTCACTTGCGTCTATATAGATGATATACTAGTCTTTTTCAAGACTAAAGAAGAACATTATCTTCATCTCAAACAAGTTTTATACAAATTAGAACACTATGGGTTAATAGTTTCTAAAAATAAAATGGAAATCTGTAAAAGTTTTATAGAATTCCTAGAAATAGAAATAGGGAACGGAACCATAAAACTCCAACCCCATATTTCTAAAAAAATCCAAGATTTTTCTGATAAAATGTAGGATATTAAAACTTTAAGATTCTTTTTAAGACTTTTAAATTATGCCCGAAATTTTATTCCAAATTTGGGTAAATATACATCTCCTTTATACAACAAAACTTCTATTAAAGGAGAAAGAAAGTTTAATTCTGAAGACATAAGATTGGTTCATAAAATAAAAGAAATGGTAAATAAACAACCAATTCTACAATTACCATTAGATTCTGATTAATTGATAATCTAATGTGATGGAAGTGAATTAGGATGGTGAGTCATCCTAAACCGAAAGAAAAACAAATATTCTTCTAAGATAGAAGAACAAATATGCAAATATGTCTCTGGAAAATATACTACAAAACCACAGATATATCAAACCAGCACTGACTATGAAGTCAATGCTATCATACATGCTCTAGAAGCATTCAAATTATTTCTGATAGATAAACCAGAAATAACCATCAGAACCGATTGTGAAGCAATTATTTCTTATGGAAAAAACCAGATTCATAAAGATAAAAAGTCACACAGAAGATGTCTTTTATTCAAAGATTACATGAATTCTAGCAAAATTATAAATTTTGAACATATTAAAGGATCTGATAATATGTTCGCTGACATCCTTTCCAGGTACGTCACAACCAAGGACTTGGTTAAGTCCTTCAACAAAAACCAAGATTATGGATAATAATATGGTTGCACAAAATGACCTTGATATTCCCCCGGGATATGGGTTTTTACACAGGCCATTAAGATTTGGTGGTATTTGTAGCCCTCATCCTGCCATAAAAATTACAAAACACATAAAAAAGCTAAAAAGAAGATTAGCCGAATTACGTCTAAAGAAATACGAAATAAACCCTCGTAACTTTGTTTATGAGGTTGCCTTTTATAAGGCCCATATAAAATCCCTAGAACAAGAACTAGGGAAAATAAGTCATTTTGTTGCTTGATATAACCTGTTTTCTGATGTTTTTCAGGAATAAAAGACTATTAATGGTCACTACAAGTTAATATAACTTGTTTACTAATGTTTATTTTTCAGGAATAGAAATCTAATGATGGATTCCACAAATAAAGGGAAAGGGTCTTTAGGTCCTAAACCCACAAAATCCTCATTTATGGTAGAGAAATACATGAGGTATAGGAAACAAGAGTTACCCATACTTACAAATTCCTACCAATTTCCTGGTAGAAAATCTATAAATGTAAAATTATATATTTTAATTAACAATATTAAAATATTCCAAAAATACATAACTCAGAATGAGTAACAAGTCGCTAAAATGAAACAAAGCATTATTAGCGCACTATACTGTTTCTGCAATGCAGATAACAAGGAAGTTAGGTTGACTTCCACAACATCTCTTTCTAGTAAGGGGTTTACACATTATACCCCGGGGCCAAACAAGGGAGTTTATACTTCCTACAAAGACCTCTCTGAGGCTAAACAAGACCAGTTCTTGTCTAATTACAAAGGTTTTTATTCCAATGAAGAAGCCTAAATGGCTTTGAAATTGGAAACAATAAATGAAGATAAAATAAAAATGGTCCTTCTGCTTGAACCAAAGGCCCAAATACAAACCTATGCAGGAGCCTGTAGTCTTCCTACACAGGTTAATCCAAACATTTTCTTAGCCAAGTTTGGCTTAATACAGGAATTTCTGTTTGAAGTTCATTCTAAAGCTCAAAACCCTAATGGGCTTATTGTTAAAACACAAACCTATTTCAACACTAGGAACCCTTGCTTAGGATCCTCAGATTACTGTAAAACAATAACCACAAATTATACATGCCAGTTAAAGTTTGTCATTCGAAGGGCACTAATTGATTTAATGACCTTCACAAACTAGTTATACCGAAAGCTTCTGATAAGCCCTCAACTTTTGTTAGAAGCCGGATGTCTCCAAGCTATTTCCGTCCCGCCCACAGAAAGATTTCACTCATTAACTTCATAGATAAACTCTTTAGTAAATGAGATACAAGATGAGCACATGATGAAAGTGCTCTTACACATTACTTCTTCTCCAAGTCCCACTTCACTTGATAGCGTGGCAAAAACATTGTTAAGTTATACACAGAGGTAAACCTTGAGATACTTACCTCAATAGAGCAAGATCTTTTTAAGGGACTTACTCTTAATAAAGATAAGTTTTACCAGTACCAGATTTGGAAAGCTTATGTAGAAGGATTTAACTAGAATTTTTCTAAAAAGGATATTTCATATTTTATTCTTCTTAAAAAAACTGTTGATACCAAGCTTTATTAGAAACAACTCGTGGGAAATAAGTTTTATCCTTTCCCTATTGAAGCCAGTCCAGTTTGGTAGAACACTTTAAAAAAGAAAGAATTTTCAAAGAAATTTATGAAGAAACTGGAATCCATGGACAAGGAACTCCCGAAGCTTCATTTCCCTCCGACGATGAGGAAATAAACTTTACAGATCAGATGATTGAAGAAGGACTTGAAGACATATCTTCTGTGTCAATTTTCAGAAGATGTTCTTAAAACTTCAAATGACGGAACTGTACAAACTCTGTCTCACCACAACCAATAAGTCTTTTAGATAAAGACGATTTTACCCTTGAATATTTCGAGGAACTTCTCATGACGTAAGCCCTCACGTCATACAACAATATCAAAAGATGACAAAGGTTAATGACAGATAATGATATCTTGCTACCTTGTCATTGTTCTTCTACCATTGCACGTTGATAGACCCTTTAAGCCTTGCGTGTTAATGACGGAAAGATTGAACCAATCTTTTGATATAATTGATGTGAACATGACCTATAATAAGTGCTAGAGCAAGGGAAACAAAGGAAGCTCTTCAACAATTGTTGGTTGACCAAATTGTGTTTTTGATTAATCAATTAATGGCTTTTAGTTTGGTTTTATTGCAAGTTGTAATAAGGGTCCAATTGAAAATTTAGTTATCAGTCTTTGGGAGACCAAAAGGGTATATAACTGATTGAATTTTGGATGACACAAATTCAGTTACAATTAATCATTAAGTAGTTTTTAATTCCTAGGTTAATAAATCATTATTAGCATTTATTTTTTTTTAATGAATATTTGTAACTCTGATGGCAAAACTTCTTTATAAGCTGAACCATTTTTTATCAGAAATAACAAGTTGAGTTTTATTTTTAGAAATATTAGAGTTTATCTCTTTTATCTTAGTGAGAGTGATTCTCCTAAGTTCTTGAGTGATTCAAGAATATTTGACTGTATCAAAGGACTTTCACATCCTTTGTGAGTTGCCTTCCTTGGAAAGAGTGATTCTTTCCTTCCACCTTATCACTAAATTCCTAAGTTTCTTACAAGGTTCTAACCTTAAAGATCCTAAATCATCTCTTGTGATTCATATCAGTTGGTATCAAAATCTCGGTTTAAGGGTTTGAACATCAAATTGATGGCAGAAGAGGAAAATTACAATCAAGAAGCAACAATTAATCCATTTCAAATGAGAGCATTGATACAACATTTGGAAGGATTAATTATGCGACATAACAATGAGCTCCATGAGAGATTGGATCGGTTGGAGAATAGAAATCCCGAAGATGAAGAAGAAAGGAGAAATAGGAGAAGGAATGATGGAGTAGCAAGACCAAGTATGCTTGAAGGAGTCAAGCTTAACATTCCTCCGTTCAAAGGAAAAAGTGATCCGGAGGCATACTTGGAGTGGGAGATGAAAATAAAGCATGTTTTCTCATGCAACAATTATGAGGAGACCTAAAAGGTGAGACTTGCAACTACATAATTTTCTGACTATGATCTTGTTTGGTGGAACAAGCTACAAAAGGAGCGAGGTAGAAATGAAGAGTCAATGGTTGATACATGGAATGAGATGAAAAGGATAATGAGGAAGCGGTATGTGTCGGCTAGTTATTCAAGGGACTTGAAATTTAAACTCCAAAAACTTACTCAAGGCAACAAGGGGGTTGAGAAGTATTTCAAGGAAATGAACATGCTCATGATTCAAACAAAGATTGAAGAAGATGAAGAGGTAACTATGACCCAATTTATTGGTGGTTTGAATATTGATATACGTGATATTGTTGAGTTGCAGGAGTTTGTTGATATGGAGGAATTACTTCATAAAGCAATTCGAGTGGAGCAACAACTCAAAAGAAAAGAAGTGGCTGAGAAGAGTTCTACCAACTTTGGGTCTTCAAGTTGGAAGGACAAAAGCAAGAAAGATGGGGTTGTTACTTCTAGTAGTTTCACACCTATTCCTACAAAGACTCCTTCAAAATCTGAAGAACAACCCTCTAAAAGAAGTAGAGATGTGAATTGTTTCAAATGTCAAGGTTTATGACACTATGCTTATGAGTGCACTAACAAAAGGTTTATGGTTCTTTTAGAGGGAGAATATATAAGTGAATCTGAGGTTGAAGAGGGAGAGGAGAGTGAAGACATAGAGGAGGAGGAGATTCCAAAGGGAGATTTATTAATGAATAGGTGATTACTTGATGGGCAATTGAAGCCTATGGAAGAAAGCCAAAGAAAAAACATTTTCTACACTAGATGTTTAATCAATGACAAGGTGTGCATGATGATCATAGATGGAGGTAGTTGCACCAATGTGACTAGTGCTAGATTAGTGTCAAAGCTAAATTTACCTACTAAACCACATCCTAGGTCTTATAAAGTTCAATGGCTTAGTAAGGATAGAGAGGTGCAAGTGAGGAAGCAAGTTGAAGTAAACATTTCCATTGGAAAATACAATGATAAGGTACTTTTTGATGTTGTTCCTATGGAAGTCACTCACTTACTTTTGGGGAGACCATGACAATTTGATAAAAGAGTCAATCATGACGAGTTCACTAACAAGTTTTCTTTCATGCACCAAGATAAAATGATTGTGCTCAAACTTTTGAGTCCAGAAGAAGTGTGTGAGAATAAAAAGAAAATGAGAGAAAAATTTCTTCAAGAAAAGAGAGAAAAAAAAGAAGAAGAGTGAAACACTTGAAGTGAGGGAGAGCTATTTAGCCATAAAAAGTGAGTATAATGTTAGTTCTACATTCAATTTATTAGACTTGTCTCTTTTTTATGTAGATGACGAATCCGATTTGAGGATAAATCCTTTTCAAGAGGGAGAGAATGATGTGAACATAACCTATGATAAGGGCTAGAACAAGGGAAATAAAGGAAGCTCTTCAACAAGTATTGTTGGTTGACCAAATTGTGTTTTGGATTAATCAATTAATGGCCTTTAGTTTGGTTTTATTGCAAGTTGTAATAATAGTCCAATTGGAAATTTAGTTATCAGTCTTTGGGAGACCAAAAGAGTGTATAACTGATTGACTTTTGGATGACACAATTTCAGTTACAATCAATCATTAAGTAGTTTTCAATTCCTAGGTTAATAAATCATTATTAGCATTTATTTTCCTTTAATTAATATTTGTAACTCTGATCGCAAAGCTTCTTTATAAGCTAAACCATTTTTTATCAGAAATAACAATTTGAGTTTTATTTTTAGAAATATTAGAGTTTATCTTTTTTATCTTAGTGAGAGTGATTATCCTAAGTTCTTAAGTGATTCAACAATATTTGGTTGTATCAAAGGACTTTCACATCCTTTGTAAGTTGTCTTCCTTGGAAAGAGTAATTCTTTCCTTTTACCTTATCACTAAATTCCTAAATTTCTTACAAGGTTCTAACCCTAAAGATCCTAAATAACCCCTTGTGATTCATATCAATAATAAAAATAAAAATTAAAAAAGTTCATGAGAACTCCGTGAAATCATTTCTTGTTTTTTTCAAAGACTCATGTGATACGGGTCTCATATGTATAATTACTTTTATTTTATTTTTCAAAGACCCATGTGAAGTGAGTCCCATATGTTTAATTTTATATTCAAACTTTACATTTTCTTTTTCTATATAAAGGCTTCGTGAGTCCCTTATGCTGGGCAGAAGTCGAAAGTCCTCCTGGCAAGGTCATTCCCATAGCCTCCCTCTCCTCTCTCTCCCTTCCAATTCTCTGCTCCTTCTCTCTACCCCTCTCTCTCTCACTCTCATGTAAATTTATCCCCATCAATAAGGGAAGCAATTTGAGTTTCCCCTTCTCCTTCTCCTTTCCCCTTCTTCAAGTAAGTTTTCTTTACTCCCCCTTTATGGAGTAGTTTTCTTATAAGGGCGTTCTCGGATGCCTTAAGTAATATTTATTAAAAGATGCGATAATCATTTAAAGGCTTAAAAACTTTTGTATAATTTTTATGTTCATATAAGCTTATGAGGAGATGTCTAATCGGCTTTGCCAGATTCAGTCTTCCCATAATCATATCATGGACTTGTGTGTTTATTTTTCTGTCTTTACTTTTCTACCTTTTTTTTATGTTCATATAAGCTTATAAGGAGATGTTTAACCGATTCTGCCAGATTCTGTCATCTCATAATTTTATCTTGAACACTTTCTTACTATAACCCGACTTTATCTCGAACAGTCATCATTTAAGCTAGTCTGGTTTTCAGGTTCTTTGTAAGCTAAGTAGCTACGTTGACCTACAGAAGAGATAAAGAGTTATAACATATTTTTATTTATTTCTTTTTTCGTCATGTCCTTCTTCCCCTTCCCCCCCCCCCATTTTCATGTGGTTTCAAAGCAGTTTTTCCCATATTGGATTTTTCTGTCTCTGTCTCTTCACTCTAGCCTTTATATAGAAAAATAAAAGTAAAGTTTGAATATAAAATTAAACATATGGGACCCACTTCACATGGGTCTTTGAAAAATAAAAGAAAAGTAATTATACATATGAGACCCGTATCACATGGGTCATAAGAAAAGTAATTATACATATGGGACCCGTATCACATGGGTCTTTGAAAAAAAAAATAAGAAATGATTTCACGAGAGTTCTCGTGAACTTTTTAAATTTTTTTTATTATATCAAAAGATTGGTTCAATATTTCCGTCATTAACATGTAAGGCTTAAAGGACCTAACAACGTGTAATGGTAGATGAACCATGACAAGGTAGCAAGATATCATTATCTGTCATTAACCTTTAATAAAAAAATTTAAAATTATATTTATCTACCATATTTTTTTATATTTTTATGACCTCGAATGTAATAAATATGAATAATATTCTTTCTTGATCGAAGGTAGAGTCTCCTTTCTTAATCAAACTTTATAATATCCAACTTGATGGAAATAGTGAAAATATATATTAGAGGAAACCTCATATATCATTCTCAATACAAAATGATATAATTTTAATTTGTTCATAGTTGAATGTGTCGAAGGATCTAATTGTTGAAGTTAATCAGTCATTAACCAAATATTAGAAGCAGATCAAAGAAACATTCAATAATGACGACGAATATAACGCTTTCACAAAGAGGTTAGTGAGTCAATTAAAATCTTGATGGAGTAAACTTCATCTAGCAATTCAAAAATTTAATACATACTACAAACAAGTCATCAAGCAAAGAAAAGTAGTTGGACCGAGAAAGATGTTATGTCATTTACACATAAGATTTTCACAAAATATTTGAAAGGGAAAAAAATTGAATATGACAAACAAAGAATAAAGGTAGTTCGTTTAAATTGTGAAAAAGGTCATCATCGATTGTTCAATGACTCTTTTGCTTAAAATCTTGTATATATGAAATTTCAATTTTGAAGAAGGTTTCGTATGTACATAGATGTTTTTGTAACAATTGTGAAGCCCTTGGCTATGATGATGACTACTTTACAATGAGGTTAGATGCAACACGAAGAAGAGGTTTATTACCTTTGCAAAAGTGCATTATTGTTGTTCGCATATTAGCTTATAACTCACTTGTTGATAGTTTAGACAAATATATTCAAACTCGTAAAAGTATTGCAATTGAATGCTTATAACGATTTGTATCAAGTGTTTGTGCATTATTTGAAAATGAATATTTAAGGTAGTGACAAACAAAGAATAAAGGTAGTTCGTTTAAATTGTGAAAAAGGTCATCATCAATTATTCAATGACTATTTTGCTTAAAATCTTGTATACATGAAATTTGAAGAAAGTTTTGTATGTAAATAGATGTTTTTGTGACAATTGTGAAGCCCTTGGCTATGACGATGACTACTTTACAATGAGGTTAGATGCAACATGAAGAAGAGGTTTATTACCTTTGCAAAAGTGCATTAATATTGTTGTTTGCATATTAGCTTATGACTCACTTATTGATAGTTTAGATAAATATATTCAAACTCGTAAAAGTAGTACAATGGAATGCTTATAACGATTTGTATCGAGTGTTTGTGCATTATTTGAAAATGAATATTTAAGGAGGTTAACAATGAAGACATTGACCAATTACAACAAATGGAAGTGACATGTGACTTCCCAAATAAGATAGAATCAATTGGTTGCATGCATGAAAAAATGGTCCAGTTACATGAAAATGTCAATTTTGTTAAGGTACATGTTAACCTGACAATCATTCTCAAAGTTGTGACATCGCAAGATTTATGGAATTAACATGCATCTTTTGGTATTGTAGGGTCAAATAATTATATTACTTTGTTAAATGTATCTAATGTGTTTAATGAAGTTATGTTAGATTTTACATCTGCAATGTACTTCACTGTAAATGAAATGAAATATGATATGAGATATTACTTGGTAAATTGTCTTTATCCATATTTTGCCACATTTGTAAAAATTATTTCAATATCATATGGAGAAAAGAGAAAATTATTTGTTCAACTACAAGAGTTAGTCAAAAAGAATGTTGAACGTGCATTTAGAGTCCTCCAATTTTAATTTGCAATTATATATGGTCTGACATATTTTTGGGATAATTATACATTAATGCATGTATCATATAACACAGTATGATTATTGATGACAAACAATATATATATCAAAATTATGTTGATCGTGATATTAAATAAAAATGACATATCGAATATTGATATATCTTCGATCCAAGTTTTAGATGACAAAAATTTAGAAGAGAGAATGATGAAAATTATTTTTATGTAGTATATTTTCTAATGTTATTTGATTTTCATATTTATTTAAATATTATATATTTGATGTTATTTTTAAATTAAAATATGGTGTGTTGTTGACTAAAGCAATTAATTTTAATTATTATTAATAAAATTTAATATTTAACGAGTATATTAATTTAATTTGTATACAAAATATTAATTAATTAAATTTTTTAATAAATATTATAACATATAAATCTAAATAAAAAATATATAAAATAATAAATTATTTAGAATTTTTTAAATTCTTCGTATTAAAATCAAATTATATGAAAGTTACTTACGCGGTATTGTGGAACTCACATTTCACAATTTTTAAAGAAGAGACAATTTTATTGAAGATGCTTCAAGGGAGTGTGACCCTGGTCAAGAAAAACATGAAAATGGATCTTCCTTCTATGAGAATGAAAGGAAGGAAGGAGTATGCTTTCCTCCTTGGTTATTTTTTTTATTATTATATTTTTTAATTCTTTTAGTTTGGACTTTTCTAAAAATATTATTATTTTATTTTATTTTAAAAAATGAGGTGTTATATTAAGTTTTTTAGAATTCTTTCTACATAGTGCCTTAGGGTGTGTAAAAAATGATAGTGCAATGGGAAGTACATGCTGATTGATTACCAAATACCAAGAAGCACAATTGTCAAACGCCATACGAGAAGGGATACCCAAAAACCATATGCCAATGATACATCCCAAATCAGCCCTGGCCTGGCCAAAGACAGCAGTCAGTATTTAATTGCTGGCAGAAAATCACATTGCTCTTCGTTCTCATTTGCTGAATTGAAAAAAATATATATTTAGTATGCGTGCACCTCTGTATACATGTAATTTAATTGCAACTCAATCTCACCATTTTTCAGCGAGCTCTATCCTTTTCTAAACTGACATAAGTGGACTAGTAAACATATATACTCTTCTCAAGTTGCGAGATATATGTTCAGGACTTTCGACTAAGATCAAAATGTTGAAACAAGTAGTTCATCACTTGTTTTAATTAATGCTTTTATTTCTTGATGCAATCATTCAACTGTTGTTTAAATAGTTACAAGTTGCACAAATTGAGAATTGACAACCTTTCTTATACAAACAGTATTTGTATTAATCATTTGAGGTCTATGTAAATGAATTGCAATTGTTACCAAAGGGACTATTGTTTATACATGAAAAGGTTGGTTTTATAGAAATCCAGAATAATCCCATGAATTGAACCGACTACAGCAGCCAGTGAAATAACGAAGCCCAGGCAACTTAAAAATTGGAGGCAGCACCACCTGAGTGATAGTTTTCTAATCTGTTTCTGCGCAATGTGCATTTGTATGGGGAAAAAGACAACTAGGGGCCCGAACCCAATTGCTCCAAGAAGGGAAAGAACCTCACTGAAAAATGGCATTATCATGGCAAGGATTGTGGCCAATATCACAAAAATGGTCCTCCAAACTAGCCTAAACAAGTTGAAACGAACCATTACACTGCCTATCATGAATGGATATTCCTTGTTTATGAAATCTGAATGCGGCCACACCATGTTGGCACCCATTTCAACAATACGAAAGAATGGTTGACCCATCACCTGTAACCAAATGTTGAATATGGACACATTATTGTACATAAATATTCATCCATACTAACTTCACTTGTACAAAAGACATTTTTTTCCCCTTAGAAATTAGTAATTCTAACTTTACTCAACTATTAAAAAAATCATTTGATCCATCATTTTATATTTAATTGCATTTTTCTTTCTTTCATTACCATTTTACCAATTTGGTTCTCATGCAAATTTTTAGATTTGATCTTCTTTATTACATTAATGGTGCATTTTTTTATTCATTCCTTAATATCTAATAATTAACAAGAGTGACAATTAAATGTCTTGTCAATATAAATGCGTTGATGTGAGAATTCAACATATAAATTACGTCAATATTTTCATTAAATATTGCATGCCAAGGTAAATTTAATTAATTAAAACTGTATAATTAAAGTAATAAAAATCAAATTAGAAGAAAAATAGGACTCAATTCATGAAATGATAGTATTAAGAGGATTAAAATATATTTCAATATAATTACGAATTAAGTTAAAAAATGAGTATCTGAATTTTGAAAGCCGAAAAAGAAATTAATGAAGTTTAGGAAAAATAGTGATCTAACCTGATATGCTCCAATCATGTGGATTATGATGCATCCGTTCCCCAGTGCGACCAACCAGAAGGGTTCGGTAAATCCGGTCAAGATGTTCCCAGGTGTGTTGTCACCAAAAGCAGCATAGCCAAGGCCACTGCATAGCAAGAACAATATTGTCATTGCTGTCACCCCTAGCACGTTCGCCCTTCTCATTTGTTTATTTTCTGCTGGATGTGACTTTAATGTGTCCTAAGCAAAAACATCGTCCAATAGTTGGATTCAGTACTATAATTCATAATTCCAACTTGCTATAGCTACAGTACTTGCATATCTATATGCTTTTATTAATTTATTCAAAGAGGAATGTAAGCCCTACTTCATCTTATTTTAACACTCTTTCTGTGCTTGTAATGAGTTGAATTTGATTAAAAACCACAAATTTTGATGGAGTCCATTACTCATTTAATGACTTTATCATGATGATTTTCAATGAATTTCTATCAATTATAAAAAAAGAAAAAAAAAAAAAAAGGTGTTAAATGAGTACCATTATATCATAAATAACAGTAGCGTAAGTGCATGCAAGAGCTATGTTTCCCATTGCTGTGAAAACCTTCAAAAGTTTATCTTCTAAAGGTAGTTTGGTTCCTGTTATGCTGGTTGCAGCTCCTTTTCCTGTACACATTCAAAATGGAATTGTAATTACATCTTCTTTCTTTTTTTCAAAACCAAACGAAAAACTAAAGGAACTAATTTATGATTCAAGGATTAAAGTAATATTTGGACGAGTTTTTCGTAAGTATTTCAAAAAAAAGAAAAAATAAAATTAATTTCTCAATAATTAAAATTGTACATAAATTAATTCGAAGAAGTTCTCTCACAAACAATTTTACTAAATTTTTTATTTTTAATTTATAAATAAACTATTTTAAAATTATTGAAAATTTTCATTTTATTATATTTTTTAAATCTGTGAAAAGACTTGTCTAAATATATCTTTAAGTATATATTAATAAACTCTACAACATTTGCTATCCATTCTCTTTTACGTATTCTCTTTCTAACGTTATTACTAATTATCGGAAATAGAAAATTATAAATTATGATCTGTTTGATTTATTTTTGTTTTTTAATTTTTAAAATGCTTTTAGAAATATTTTGAAAATTTATCTTTAAAAATAATTGAACTTTTTGTTAATAATTATCTTTTTATAAACAATTTTAACATAAATAATCATAAAAAAAATAACAAAAGTTTAAAAATAATTTTAATAATATTAATGATAAAATTAGTAATTTAATATAATATTTAGTAAAAACGTTAATATTCATTATTAAAAAAAATAAATAAATCAGTTTTGATTTTTTTAGTTTTTTTAAAAACTACTTTTAATAAAATAATTATTAAAGAGATTTTTAGATTATAAAAATTACAAACTTGAGAACTGAATAAATCCTGGTCCCTAAGCTCTGCGCAAATATAGCCTACCATGAGAAATTTTATTTTAAGTAAACTTTACATCAACGTGATTCAACTACGTTAATACCATTAACTTAATATAAACAGTACACACAACAATAATCTCATAAAATAAAAAGAAACAAATACAAAACATAGGAAAGAATGGAACGACAAGAACAAATCCAAAAAAATCACAATTATTTAATCCTACAGCAAGAAACCCATTATTTTATCGTGACATTTTATTTGCAAATCAGTATGATGTGTCATCTTGTATTTACAGTTCACGTGTTCTCTTCCTTCAAAACTTATGTGTCATACAGATAGCCCACATTTAATGTCATCAAATGCAATTGATTGCGCGCATTTAATATTATTTTAAAAGTCTAAATTTATAATTATTACATTTTCTATAACTACTTTTGCCTATAAATTTTACCAAAAATCACTAATTTTTTTACATTTAGGAAAATATGTTAATAATCATACACATGTTCAACATAATGTTTTAAAAACTATTTTTAGATATTTTATTTTCAGAAAAAAATTCTCTCCTATATTTTTATTTTTATACTAAGGAAAGAGAGAGTTACACCTTATAAGAATGTGAAAAAAGTAATTTTTCTATTTTACGATAAATTTTGTTTTAATCACTTTACAAAATTTAAACACTTATAAAATGAAATAATTAAATAAATATATTTATATATTTTTAATTATATTTAAAAGCATCTTTCTAATTATAATATTATTAAAAATGTGATGAAAGTTTAAACATACCAATGAAAAAAAAAAATACAAGCCACATATCCACCACGTATTCTGACGAGTGATGATAGATTGATAATAGAGTTGGTTGAGAACCCAAAATAATAACATAATGTATTATAATATTATTATCAGGGTTACCGGTTTTCAAACTATTATCAGGTTTCTGTATGTACACGTTCTCTTTTCAACCACCACAATATAGCCAAGATCCCGTGCCTAGTTGAAATTATCACATATTTCTAAGAGTTTTAGTTTATTTTAAAATGTTTGTTATTTAAAATATCGAAAATAGTCATCATTATCTCATTCGAATACTTAATTAATTCATAAATAATCTTTTATTATTTTTAATAATAATATTTTAGAAAAATATTATTAATATTCTTAAAGATTGATACACTATATTGAACTATTAATAATTAAAACGAAGGACACACGTACAGAAAATGGAAAACTAAAACAGATAGCTCTGTAAGTAAACTTTGGTGATTAATATTCATTTATTTTGATAAAATTAATGGTGAAAACTGAAGATCAATTACCTGAGAGGATGACCGAGAGACATAACCCACTACCAATGAATACGTAACCAAAAGAGGTGATGGCAGCAGCAGTTGAGAGCCATGTAAGCTCGTGAAAGTTTGGTATCTGAGACAAGAAAATTTGCAAAATCCCAAAACCGATCATGAAGGGATTATTCGAAAACTTGCATGAAGCTGCATTTCCTTTGTTGTGGAAACAAATTGCTTTCCTTATTGCCCTGCCATATCACACCTCACCATCATAAACCATAGAACCAAAAAGGTTAAATGATCTGTAATTAAGAGTTTAAAATTTTATAGTTTATAATTGTACTTAGATCGATTGTACTTATAGTATCTGGCGGAATTAAGATCTGCATTAAAAGTAACTCTGATAAACATATCCAAATACTCTTAATTCTCTTGAAAGAGATGAAAAGAAATTAATAAAATTCTAACGATCAAATGATAAACTTTTAAAATATAAAAGTTTACGAATAATAGCAGACCTAAATGTTGAGTACGGAGGAAGTTAGACTTGATCATCTCATTTGCATTTTGTAATAAACAAATTCTTAAATAAGCTTTAATTATATTGCGTACACCAAGCTTGTGGAGGAAGTTATTGTGTAGCCCACTGTGATCCCAGCCAGCTTGGTATATTGAACCAATCCACAAGCCACATGCATTGTTCCACCTATTACCATAGCAAGAAGAAATTAATCAATGGAAATAGGGTAGGAACAAATGAATCATAATATCTACTAACTTTACTCATAATTAATCCTTATTGAGAAACCTAACTAGTTATTTTTAGTGAAATTTCTCTTCTTTAACTATATTTTTTCTGTTTAAAAAATCTAACTCAAGAACATACCTTAGTTCAGAATTCCAAACCCAATTTCACTCGGGCCTCAGGTGGCTGACATCAAAATTTATAACTTTGCTGACTTGATTCCAGTTAATACTTCAGATAATAAAGTTATAATTATTGATTAAGAAAAATAAATTTTAACAATTCAATAACTTTTTATATATGGATGCATGTATTTTCACCATAACTTCATTTTTTAATCACCAGGTGTATGTAATTCACATTTTACTCTCTAAAGGGCATCTATTTAGATTCATAACTTAACAGAGTTGCGATGTATCTCAGATGTTTTCCATTTTTAGGGTATATAAATTACTTGTCAACTGTTTCATTGATATTTAATCCTCATAATAAACATGTATCTGGGAAAAAAAATCAGGTACTGGAATAATTAAATTATGGAAGTGTAGAATACCTAAGTAAGCCTTGACAGCTTGCATATAAGTATAATTTCTATTGCCAGTGACAGGGTCTGGATACCTGTAACAATCGGCTACAAGACTGTAAGTGAAAATGGAGATAGATGAAAAGGTGATGATACTTCCTATCCCAGCTATCCATCCTAGCTGTGCCATGGCCCATGCCAGAGCCAGCACCCCTGCCCCTACCACCACAGTTATGATGTGTGTGCTTGCCGTCAACACATTCCCTGCAAACAGAACACAACCAACACAAATAAATATATTGACATCTGCTTTCAAATATTGGACAACTTTGTTTATTATATTATATTGATGAAGTGATTCAAAATTAATTAAAAAATATTATTTTATTGATAAATCAAGTTGTCGGTTGGTAGTTGGGATAAAAGGGTCGTCTATCAATCTTTTTCCTTCTAAAGCTTCATTCTGGATTTTATTGTTTTATTGCTTAGGTACGGAGTGTCTGATCACTTGCCAAGGTATACAAATGCACAAAATGAATCTCAACCCTCTGAAATAAGTAACTCAATTAAGAAGACAAAGGAAGCAATTTCAATTCTTAATGATATTACGTCTACATTTTAACAAATCATAATACCAGCTATTGATTTTCTTATCAAAGATTAGTTATTTTATTGAAAATCTCACATATAGTATAACAGAATATCAGGCTCAGATGGAAACCTCAATTTTACAAATTTTGTTAGGTTGAATTAGGCCTAAACAAATATTACAGTATATTTTCCATCAAAACTGAGTTGAGCGAGTTAACTCAATTTTGCTTTAATCTTTGTATAATAAATATTCTCTCCCAGAGCGTCAACCAGTTGTTAAATTTATTCTCACTAAAATATCAACTTATGAAACACTTCACTCTTCAAGAAACTTATCAAGACACACTACAAGAATCAGTTTCTCGGAGGTTACAGGGACTTAAAGCCACTGATTTAGATACATAACCTAAAGATAATAGTGTCAGAAATGAAATCAATACAGATTATCATTCCGAGGGATGAAATTGCATAATATTAATTCAAAAGAATTGAAGATTCGAGTTAGTTAATAAAGAAAACGAACCAGTTCTTCTGATTCTGCCATCGTCGTCAAGCTCCAGTTCGATGAGAGGTTTTGTGGTGTCCATTGAGATCCCCTTTTCGTTCCGTCAGGTATCAAAACGATGCACCATTTGACTTCACCGGTTCTACAATAATCTGATAAGAACGTGATATTTTCTGTCTACATTCAGACAAATAATATGATAAAAAGAGAACGGATAAACAATAGATCTAATCAAAGCAAATGCAAAAAAAAAATTTAACAGAACCCAAAGAAACATATTTATTCATTACTGTAATGAATTTTCTCTTTTATATTTTTTAACAACTTAATTAATCAATAATATTTTGTATAACTTTTACTATAATTATTGTAATAATTAATAAATAATAAATTTATAACTAAACGAAAATGTATTTGTATATTTGCATCTGACATTTATTTAAAATACAATAGTCGCTCAATAATTGTGAAAATGTAACACTAGTTAAAGATACTATAAATTTCATAACTCAATAAAATAAAAATATTTTCTCATAAATTAAAATCAACTTATGTCTAAATTTTTTTCTAAATTAATCTATATATAATTTTAATTTATCTTATAATTTTTACAGAGTAATTTATCTAAATATATTTTGAAATATTCAAATTTTATTATTATTATTATTATTACAGAATTTTTTTTATATAAACCACCTACGTGACATATGGACCATGATAATTTACGAGCTGTTAAACTATTATTTCTTTTTTTATGTAAAAATGTATAAATTACAATTGTTGTGCGTGTCTTTCTATTTAAAAAAAATTATTATTTGAATAAAAATTGAAATGTGTTCTTATTATTGTGTTGGGTGTTGTGGGTCCTGAATCGTGATTAATGGGGACCCACTTGTTGGTGGCGATATGTACGTTGGTTTAAATTCTAGGTAGGTATGTTTTGATATGGAAAAATTTTAATATTAAATATTTTCTAATGTTATATATTTTTTTTCATAAATTCAAATTTTATTAATAATTTATTTTGTTGTTGAGTTAAATGTAATACCGAGTTAAACATAGAATAGAATTAAATATAACATCGAGTTAAATATAACGGAGAATTAAATTTATCATCAAATTAAATATAATATAGAATTAAGAATAATATAAAATTAAATATATCGCGGAACTAAATATAAAAACAGTCAAATATATAATAATCATTTTGACAATTTGTATTATCATATAAAATTTAAATTTAAGGTATTCTATATTTATTATTTTATGGATCTAGATAAATTTGGACTCAAGATCATCTTCTTTGAGATTTAAAATCAATATGAGTGAAGGTGATAGGAGACAATATTTTTTGTTTGAGTGACTTGAACCTTGAATAAATTGTTTAAAGAGTTAGCTCCAATAAAATCATCTATGATGTTTCAGAGTTTTATATAATTATAAGTAGAGTGACCATAGTTTTGATGTCATATACATTATTTTGACCCCGATATGCTTTCGAGGGTGTGGCTACTAGCTCTAGTAACCTAATAAGTTTCAGGTTGTATCTTTCTTCTAGGATGGTTTCAACACTAGAGTTCAAGGGTGTGAAATTTTCTTTCTTCACGCTTGTTACACCTTGTATAAATCTTTTGTTTGGCTGCCTTAGGATATGATGAGAATCATATTTCTTCTCACTTACTCCTAACTAAGGGTGATAATTGATACTAGGATTAGGATTGACATTTTAAGGAAGTATAATGTCTCAAGGGTGGCAATTAATACCATCATTGAGATTAGTATCTCAATGGAATATGATACCTTTGAAAAGATCTTTTCAGAGTACATAATTATATTTTTACTTCTACATTTTGTCTTTCTAAGACATCAATCTCTTCCTTATGCTTTCACTTGATTCTTTTGAGTTTTACATGAACATTTGTCTCGTTTTTTCTTTACATTTTATCCATACGAGATTTTAAGTTATTGATAATGTTTTCAGCAGTCATATTGTTGTTTAGGCAAAATAATCACTAATTGATGGAATGTGGCTTGTGATATGTTTCATCGGACTCCACGGTGGATGTCAAATATTTTTACCCAAACAATTACAATAATCAATGAGCTTAGAAAGATGGATCAATAAATTTAAATGGATCAATTTTGATTATTGCCACTTTAGAAGCTATTAGGTTCAGCTTTGTTTGAATAATAAAAAGGAAAGAAATTTTAGTTAAAGATACTTTATAAGTAGTAAAGGATGATAGAGATAATAGAAAATTCTGAAGATGAAAATAATATCCTTTGAAAAAAGTAACGTAACCTTATTTATAAGTCTTTTAATGAAATAATGTATAATTGAATAATAAATATAGTAATTATGTATTATCATAATATATTTAAATGAATTAATTAAAAAAATCATTAAATAGTTATAATAAATGTAAATATTTAGGAAAGATATATATAATATAAATATAATTTTGAATATATAGATAAATCACATGTGATATTAAGAATATAAATTAGATATAATTAATTTTTAATTTTTGTTATGTTAATTATAAGTCTTTATATATATATATATATATATATATATATATATATATATATAAAGTTTAAGTTTTAAATGATCAATAAAAGATAAAAAAAATGAGTATATTAAGAAAATTTTGATTCTTTGAATTATTATGATTTTTTTTAAAAGATCATATAAATGTTAAGTTTGATTATGTTCATTACACTCATCGCATTAAGATTGGATTCTAGTACAATAGATAAAATTGAAGCATTATTATTAGGTTAAGAAAAATATTTCCATAGACATGACAAATTTTATCGAAATTGTACACGTAAATATAGTTTCTAATTCTTAACAAATTATCAATATTTATATTGGTAATTGTGCGGATAATATTTAAGTATTTATCAATTAATTAATTTCAAGTTGGAGAAGATTATCAGAATTACAGAATAGCGGATTTCAATAAATGCACACCATGTAAAAGTTCCATTAAAAATAGTATAAAGATTGATGCTAACTTAGGCATTATTTATTTATTACACGCACTTATTGATTTGATTGTCAGATTTTATTTTTCATGCATCCTTTTCGGTCTAACCGGGAAGAACACGGTTTAGGAGTGCATCCTTTTCATGCATTATTTTGTCAAATAGTATAAAGTTTTAGTGACAAAATCTAAAATATCATAGTCAATTTGTTAAAAACTTGATTTCTAGTAGAGTTAGTTCAAGGTCGCAATTTTTAAGTGAGTTATTAGTAAAATATCAAAATCAATTTTACCCAATCGGCTAACACTCTTTCCACTATTTTTGGTATCTAGATTAAGAGCATGCATCATATCATCATCAATGATGATAATAATATATCTATAAAATCTATCATATAGGGTTTGAATATGTGTAAATTGGTAATGGTATAAATTTAAAAATTCATTAATATGGGTCACTCAATACTCTTTGGCTTCCCGTTTAAATATTTTATTCTAAATCAATTACTTCATGTTTTACTATTATAAGTAATTGATTTAGTTTCTCCAAAAATTTACGTATTTTGAATTTTTTTATACTTATTATAATATCAAATATCAAGATATAAAAATATTATATGTATTAATAAGGTAGGGGATAGGTTTTGTCTTTTTGACTTTTTTTAACTATCTTCATGTTCTTATATTTATTCTTATTGGGTTTTTTCAAGTTTCCTAATCCTTCACTTATTTTTGTTTTTAAAAAAAATAATTATACTTATAATAAATTAATTTTAATTTTTAAATATTATTTTTATACATAAATAAAATTTTATAATTTTTAAATTATTATTATTAATTAAGTATATAGTTTATTTATTATATTTATATTAAATATATATATATATATATATATATATAAGTTAATTATTATTTTAGGCTATCATTTTAAAATATTAATAAATGTGAAATATATAGTTTATATAAAAAAGTATTTAATAAGTTAATTTTTAGTGAAAAGTAAAAGAAATTTAAATATTAATTTTTATCAATTCTTCAAAATATAAATATTTAATTAAAAAAATATTTAATATATAATAAATGGAATAATAAAATTCTGAAAATATAACATAATAAAATTTAAGAAAGTTAAATTATAAATAAAATAATATTAGACTACTAAAGTCGATATACAATATTAAAAAATTATATTGGTCGATAAAAAATTAATTGATTGAATAGATTAAAAAATATAAAGAACAAAAGATGAGAAAAAAATTGAATTGAAGTAAACGATATAGGAGATTAAAAAAAATAAAAAATGGGTAAAAAATTAAAAAGTGTAGTATAGAAAAGAAATGATAAAATATATAATATAAGAGAAAAAAGAATTTATAATTTATATTTAAATATAAAATAGCGATAAAGACGAGAATGAATTCATGATAGGACTCTAGATGTTATATTACTTATTTTTATTCTTACTCCTAACTTTTTAAAACATAGATCTTTAATATATGTTCTTACTCCTAACTTTTTAAAATATAACGAATATACTAATTATGATCCTTCACAAATAATTATCATATCTACGTTCAAAGTTAGGACATCCATCCATTAAAGTTATAAAACCTATTTATAAATTTGCCTTATGACATTCTTATAAACCTATTAAATTATATCAACTTCTTTTTATTAATTTTATAGTTTATAATTCACCTCTTATAACTTATTTTTATTAATAATTTAAGATACATCCCGACCCCTTAACCTAAATAACTATGTTATTTTTGTTGGTGTTTTTTTTAAACATAGTTATTTATGAAATTTAGGAAAGTTAAATGAAGAAAATGTTCTTTGTTTGATAAATTTTTATTATAAAATATTTAATTTTTTATAAAAATTTAAACAAAACTTTAAAAAAATTATTCAAACCAAATCACAAAATATTAATTTGATTTATTTTAAATTTTTATTAAATTAAATTAAAATCAAATATATCACATTTTACTTTTATTATTATTTAGTATGATTATTTAATAAACAAACAGAAGTGGATACTGACTGTCTAGTTAAATTTGTTAATTTGCAATATCACTATAAGCATCTTCAAACTACTTATTTCTTTGAACTATATTTTTCTTTTAAGTACTAAAAATATTTATAGGAATTCATTTAAAATCTACTACTTCTATATAATATAAGAAAACAATAACTACGTTACTGAAACTGAAATGTGTTCGTTGAAATGATATACCGATTGACATGCCTAAGCAGAGTTGATTTATTTCAAATATTATTATTAGTACTTAAAAAATGTAAACAAATCTGATAAATGATGCTTTCACATAATGAAGGTTTTTAAAACTTCAACTAATTTAAACTTGTTTAATATCAATAAGGCTTCTATAGTTTAATTTAACATCAATTGAAAAGTAAATGTTAAAGGAAATTGATTATATTAATTTTAACAAATAATTTGGTATCTTCAAAACTTACAAGATAAATTTGAATAAAAATATAATTTAATTAAAAAGTTTTTTTTTAATTTAATATATTTAAAAAGGTCTCATCCCCGCAGGTTTGGTTTAGGTAAAGAAATATGTTGGCCAGAAACCAAATACGTAACAGCTCAAACGAAATCGATATTAAGGATTACACTAATAGTCGCCTGCAACTATACCCTGCCCATATTTTACTCTTTCTAACCATTCAATTGCTAAAACATTTAGTTCCTAATATAAAAATAAAAATAACCCCAAATACCAAAGAATTCCATATATCATTTTAAAAGATGAAAACAAAAAATTGTATATCTTGTATTTCGGTTAAATACATTCTCATTTCAACTGTCAACTTCTATCTATGCACCTAGTATTGTCATACTATTGGTCAATTTTACATAAAAGCCAAAACTCAAAATCAAGATAAGCAAACCGATACTTAGAAAAGCCCCTTCCTATTCCTCAGAAACAATTCTAACACAACTAAACATTTTCAAACCAACAGAAATTTTCCTATTATGAATTGCCTACTCTACAAACATATGAAGCCTAATACCCCAAATACGAAGAAAGTGTCGTGCTCCTGACCCATCCATTTCAAATCTACAGAATTTTAAATTTGAAGAGCAATTCTGTTTTAAATTGCAATAATTGGATAGACGACGTGATTCATAAAGATACTTCGGAAAAGAAAACTTAGTCACTAACCATCATTCTAAAGACACTCTTACAAGAACCCATGTGAGGACGTTTGCATGACCAATACCTAGGTCTTCTTTAAAAGATTGACACATGAATGCAAGGAACACTTATCCCCCAACTTCAAACAATTATAAGATCATTTTACGTAGTCCTGAAATGAAGTATAAGATGAATTAGTGTTTTAAAATTTTACCTTTTTATTCTTTCTTCAGATGGGAAGAGGCTAGGATGGATACATAACATACAAGGCAAGGCATTAAGACAGTGATCATTCATGTGTCTTGAAGATAATTCTAGCCACACAATTATCCCCCAAGTGTAAGGAATAACTTCCACGTTGGCAGAGGCTACTTTTGCAACTTAAACCATTATCTCCGACAATATGCTCACAACGCTGCATTGCTTCCTGAGTTTGCCAAGCAGAAATAGCATTTAGCCTTGTGGTGCCTTCATGCATATTTTATCAATGTCATCTAAAGCACAACCACACATAAGCACAAAAGAAATATTGAAACAATTCAACCACAGCCAACGTTACACCTGACAGGGAAACCTACTAGACCTCAATCGGAATTCAAACTAGTTGATATTGATTTGATATATTCAAAATACGGTAATTTTTTGACAAACTAAAATATAGTTTGCTTCATATTCGATTAAAGTCCCTCGCTTCTTTCTTACCAAAGGTTCAACTATTTAGGAAGCAAAGAATCACATACAGTAAATGGTTCAAAAGATTCAGACTTGAACTGCTTCACCACTGCTTAAGGGTGGGGTTCTCCAGAATCATAGTCGTAGTATGAACCAACAAATACAAATCTCCGAGTTACTACAGCCATTGAAAATTAAGTATATAAGAACTTTAAATTTTATCAAGGAGAAGTGGAAATTAAATAACAAGTAACGAGAGATACAACTGCAAGAAAACAATTTACCACCAAAATATCAGGGAACTGAAGTCTTGCGCCATCAGACCATATCAAACATATCATTGATATAAAGGCATTCTATATCAAAGTAAGCAAACATTTCAGCGATAAAAAAATCAGAAATTTGAATAACAGTAGCTGCAAAACAAATTACCTGCTCCAGGTGTTCCAGAAGATTCATTCAGGTGATATACAGCTTAATTATGGTCAAGCTCAACAAACTTTTTAACATTATCACCACGGCTGTGCTTCCACGATAGACAACTGCTCATCAGAATCAAGAGTGTATTCCGCCATGCATGATGGTAGAAACAATTAAAGAAAATTAGCACCCAGATAAGCAATAAACAGATGGCTATCAGTTGCAACTCCTAGAAAGTGAGCAACAGCTCACATGGCTCCTCTCTTATGCTATAAAATTGATACATCTTCCAAAAGTATCACAGTAAAGATTTCAATAATCAGTATTCACCAAAAACAGAACTATATCAATTCATAGTCTGTGTAAATAGCTAGATTGCAAGAATAAAAGACAAAATGTTAAGCATATAATACTAGGAAATTTTTAAATTAAAGTTATCCTTTTGTCAACTAGTTTAATACCGTTTACATTAAATTATATGAACCTGTAAAAAAAAGTTAGAAGTCGGTCTACAGCAGCAACAGACACCTTTTCCTACTAGGGTGGGCAGGCTAAAGAGAAAAATAAAGCATTGTAACTGAATATAAAAGTAAAAACACAATTCACATATAAAAGAAATTAAATAAATATGAACAGAGCTAATAAAAATTCAAAGAGTTATATGCAGCTGCCACTGCCAGTGTTACCATCATTTTCGATCTTAAGTCAAGGACAAATTCAGACATCCAAGAGGCCAGAAGTAGCTTTAAGTCAAAAGAGGAAAAAAGAAAAGTGGTCTAAATACAAGGCTGCACAGCTAAAAATGTCCAGTTCCCACTGGCAAATCAAAGTTGCACATTGGCCAAAATACCATCAATAAACTAAAACCTAACCTCCACACGATGCCTTAAACATAGTAATTACTGTTCAAATCTCTACAATCGTTTTAGCAGAAGACTCATCACATTGGACAAGATCTGAAGTTGCTTATAAGCATTTTAATACAGTTGATGATATACAGTGCACATGTATGGTATCATATGATAAGTGATGGCGTCCATAGAGAAAGGTTTAGCATACATCAATGCTGAATGGCTTTGCTCAGCGAACTTGTCAGAAATGGATTTCCGAATTCCAAAGTGGCAGATCTAAGAACAGAAGTTTTGATGCAAAAAGTCAAAAGTCAGCCAAAATCTCAAACTGCACAGTTCATGAAACTGTTCTCCCATAGCATATTGATGCAATATAGAGATTTTTTGACCATTTTTCCTGCATAAACAATATATGCAAATATAAGCATTTTGAACCAGAAAAAAAAATGGATACAGTAAACTGAGGATCAGTAGTATTTTACCTTAACATGAGTACTAGGAAAGGCAGATGTGCGAAGTGTCTCTTGAGTTTCATCAGCCGGTTTTCTTCTTGGGACACTAAGAACAAAAGCAGCTTGGTCCCATGTAGCTGCAGTTGAAGTGATGCGGTAACCATTGTCCCACCTGCGATGAATGCCTTCACTAGGATACAGGAAATCAAGTTCCACAACCTGGAATTATTTTTAGGAAATGAAAATTTCATATCACACACTGTTTAACACAACTAAATTGAAAATGCTTAAAAAATAATTGTAAAACCTGGTCCGAATATCCAGCACCACGGGACATAACAATTGCCCATCTACTCCCAGCAGTGGCCATAGCAGTGACATAAAATCCTTCTCTCCACTTTTTATTGATCCACTTGAATGGAAATGACTCACTGACTTTATAGGATTGCTGCACATATTGGGTCCCTGGAAAGAGCAAACCACCCAGAGATGTGAGACAACAATCTAAACACAATACTACTCACTAATTTATGCAAACAGATCTTCAAAACAATCAAGTCAACTATTGCCACTAAAATACTCCGTGCCAGAAGAACAGAACCAAAACGACTAACCTTTAGACATTACAACCAATGAGCTCCCATTGTTAGATCCTGCTATGGCACTTATGTAATAACTATTTTCCCACTGTTCCATAATCCATTCCTATAAAAAAAAACACATTAACTCACCAATATGCATTAATTCAAATACAGGACACAACACAGTGTGCAGATATAAACACAAAAATATTAACATTAACCAAACAATGTCATCAATTGTTAGGAGTCTTAATCTAAAACATATCTCAACCTTGTGAAGAAAGTGGGGTGAGAGTTCATGAACTTGTGCAGTGAAACCAGTGCCAGCATCCATAATAAGTGCCCAAAGGTTAGAACAACAAGCTACACTGCTGATAAATAACCCATCCTCATGTCCCTTTTCAATGTGTTGGGACAGCCGCACATCAGCAACATTGTAATGGTACCTACACCAAAAAATAAAGGCCATAAACTCTGAGCATTTTTACATTGACTGCAATGACTTGTTTATTTTTATTCAGGAGAAAACCTTTGCTTCATTGGTCGGCGGGCATTGTACACACTAATCCATTGCATTGCTGGCATTCCCATTCTGACTTTCTTCTTTGGTTGTTCATCATCATCTTCTTCCACAGTCAATCGTCCTCTCTTATGTCCAACCAAATATATAAGCTTCAAAGCACAAATCAAATAAATATTCACAAGATTCAGTCTTCGTCTGTATAGTGTAACTGTATACATTAAAGCTTCAGAGTATTTAGTACCTTCTGTGCACCATCAGTGTTTATGGGCCTGAAGTCCGGATTTGGACCAACAATTCCATCAAAAAGTGATATATACTTAGCATAATTCGGCTCTTCGTCAAACTTCAAATTCACTACATACTCCACAAACTGCCGAAAAGGTGGAGGACAGACACAACACAAAGCTTCTGGTGAGGTCGCCATCTTTTTCTTGCAGACAAGGAATCCTTTATTTTCTCCCTGAAAATAACAATTTTATTAGAATAACGAATTTTGAATTATTATTAACACCAAAATGACTATAACTGAAGCAAATAGAACCTGGAATCCTTGCCAAGGTAACCGACCACGAAGAAGGAAAATTAACGTGTAAGCAAGAGATTCCAAATCATCCCTCCTGCTCCCTGTTCTACCAAGATGAGCATGCACACTAGCATAACGAACTGTTCCCCTGTGGCAAGAATATGTTATACTACATCACGGGGGAAGCCTGGATACTGCTAACAAAGTATTTAACAAATTAAACATGCAAAAATTTTACCTAAATACGTCTGGTCGTTGATCATACTCAACATGAAGGCCAGTCGAACTATCCCGCCATCGGGTTGCTGCATTATAAAAGAGGGAAGTGTGCATGGATGTTATGAAAAATTAGGCAAATATTCAATTAGTGATAGCATCACAACTTCAATAATAAGGTGAAATATTTACCTAATCCAAGATCAACCAGGAAAAGCTTTTTCTCGTCAGCAGTTCCCGGGGTGCCAAGCAAAAAATTCTCAGGTTTTACATCACCATGCACATATCTGAAAAATGGCAGCAACATGATGACATCATTCACAACAATGAGACAGATATTGATTAGAATATTTTATTAGGGCTAAGAGAATTATTAAACTAAAGCAGTATTTGACCTAATTATTAGTTAAATATGTGCTAGAGATTTGTATCTAAGACAAATCCATTACATCCCATATCATTCTAGTGTTATAAAAATTGTAATTGGAAGGCCCTTTTTCATATTTCATTCCTTTTCCAACAAAATTTTATTATTAATGTACATTAGTGCCATAAGTATCCTCACTTCACAAGTATAGGGGAGAATCATTGTTCCCCATGCATATGCAAAAAGGTTGTTTTCTGGTTCCAACTTGTGACCATCCAGTTACAAAAGGCAACTACACCTGGCTCCCACTCTTCCACCAAAATCCTATATTTTCAAAAATTATAATACTACCTTTAGTGTAGTACAATTCGTTCAAAAATATATACATATATATATATATACATATATATATATATATTGATGATACAATTTCATAAACACAATGAACACAAACAACAATAAAATCCAAATCTAATCTGGTAGTGGAATAGAAATCACAAGAGAAAAGAGAGAGAGAGAGAGAGAGGAAAATGACCCTCTAGAATGCATCTTCTCTAAAATGGAGATAGCCTCAATTGCTATACATGCCACCATTTCCGCAGACATCCTAAAGTCACAAAAGAGAAAACAAAGTTATCTACTCAATATTGACCATAATATTAGCAAATTCACCACAATATTAACAAATGACACATTCCCTTTCATGACATTTCAGTCTCCGAGATACTTACGTGTTTGAGTTGTTATTCCAGACATCCCACAGACTAGGGCCAAGCATATCCATAACCTGTATGCAACACAACACAATCCAACATCAATCTCCAAAAACATTCAATGAGAAACACAATGGACAAATTTCCGGCCCCTCTTGGGAAAGAATTTTCATTTTAGCACACATACCATAACATAGTAATCACCTTGCCGTCCCTTGTAATGAACACGTGGAACACCATGACTACCACCCAATGCACTATAAAGAAAAATAAACAAAAATAAATGTGAGTTACAATGTCATCAAACATTCGAAACAAGGTTTTAGAAAGATGTCCCTGGATGCAATTTCAGCCAGTGTCAAGGTTTTCTGGCAAAATGTTAAGTTGCAGTTTCACTGTGTTTCTTGAGAAGTTGCAAACAAATGCAGTTTGGTTTTTTAAATCCTTGCTTTTAAGTTACATACAAGTTTGCAGACATATCGTGAAACGGACCATTTTCCAAACCCTTGGTTTTTGGACAGATGTAACCGGTTTTTTGGGCGTGACCCCCATAAGCCACATTTATCCGCAATCTCACAAAGTATAAAGGATAGCGACAATACCGCAACAGTACATTAAAACATCGATTGAAACGTTTGAGCATGAAAAAATAACTCACTTGTAAACTTGCCACTCATATGGAGGTCCATAATTGCACCCCTTACTGCTTCTATGTTCAAACTTCAAAGCTACCTGCAAATATTCCACAAGCCACATTGTGAATCATGATAAAACCCAAAGAATATAAACCAAACACGGTCTTGCTACCACTAATGCGAATGTACCTCTAACGCTCCGGCACCAGCACCAACTCTCCTACCTACGTAAACCTGTCCAAACCCTCCCTTCCCAAGTTTTCTGTCTAATCTGTACAACGGAGAACCACCTACCTGTATCTGTTGCAAAAAAAAGTTTCAAAAAAATTGAATTACAAAATTCCATTTCCATCATGTAATAGCAACAAAAACTTCAAAAAAAAAACCATACCCTCTCGGGAATGGGAGCAGTGCTTCCTTCGTCTTCGGCGGGAGTAGCCTTGTCGGCGCTCCGGCCACCGCCGCTGTCGTACTCGTCATCCATCACTTTCTCTTTTTCCTTAACGGAAACCCTAAGCAGAGGCACGTGTTGTTGTTGTTGTTGTCGTTGTTCCTTCTCTTCTAATTCGCGGTTACCGATTCCACAACGTGCGAGCGTGTTGCGATTGTTCCTGCCGGAGTTGAGAGTGGTTCTTCGAGTTCTCCTCTGGCGGTTCTGGGTGTTCGGGTTCGGGTTTGGGTCATGGAACGTTGCCCGGTTTCTTCGGGTTCGAAGTTCAGGCATGGTGAGGGGGGTTGTGGTTTTGTGGGCTTTGTTGGCCCATGAAGAGGGAGAGCGCCGCCGCTGTGGGAAGAGTCATGAAGGTTCTAGAATCGTCGCCGGGAATACACGATCTGTTCGGGGCAAGGAAGGAGGAAGGCGGAAGGAAATGAAACGACAAAGGATATAGATCGAGTTACCATCCACCATGGAAAAAGAAAAAAGAAAATTATTCCAGCAAATTTTGAAAAAAAAATGGTAAATATTATATGTATTTTATTTTGTTGAACGGTATAATATAATAATGTATTATAATTATATAAAATAAAAAATAAGTAAAAGTATAAGAAATAAACGTGAACTTTGTCTGCGATTATCTATTAAATCAAATAAAAAAATCACATCAAAGAGAAAACAATGACAGTCAAATTTTATTGTAAAGATAGCATTCTTTTTGAAATTAATCAAATATATGTAACTAATTTTAAAATATAATTAAGATTTTTTTATGAGAAATAGAAGTATAAAACACAAGTCTTCTCGTAACATTCTCATAACTCATACCACATATGACACAAATATTCTCACATGAAAAAAATAGTAATTGCTCCAAATAAATAAAAAAATAGTATATAAAACTCAATCAACTCTGATATAAATGATTGCGAGAAAAGCTTTTGCACGAGACCAAAAGTTTGAGGAATCTTGCCTTTTATGCAAATATAACATGCACATTTTATATAAACTTTTTATCTATAAGTTGGAATTGCATGTTATTTTTGTAATAAGATATGATTTGGTAGACAATTATATCTGAGATTAAAACTTAACTATATGATTTTTATCTATCTATTTCCTCTTATATATATAAAATAAAGATTGAATTATCATATGCAATAATTTTATATCTTCTTAAAGTATTTTGTTCATGAAAAATTTATACTCTTATCTCGCTAGTTACATTGTTATATATTTTTACAAATTTCAAAATAAATAATATTTTGTATATGATATTTTTCCATCATTATAAAAATTTAAAAATGAAATCATTTTTAGATTATTTTTTAATATATAATAATACATTGTTAAAATCAGATTTGTGCAAATATAATTTAATTTAATCTTAAAAAAATAATTTAACTTGACTAGTGTTCTAAGATATAAATAAGTAACAAAGAATTGGTTTTCCTCGCCAATTTAAATAAAAAGTCTCAATTTTTAAATTATAATGTATTTTGAATACTTTGTTAGCGATAATATTTTTAAATTTTTTGTTTCTTGAATGATTTAATTGATTCATTACTTAAATATTTCTTCATGTGAACGTCATATTTGAATTTTCTTTTAATTTTAGTTAATAAATTGAACTTTAATCTTATTTACTAGTTATTAATGACGAGTAAAGTTTGTCTACCACGTTAATTTAGGACTTATCATTGATAAAATGTCGTTATATATAAAAGATACAATGATGAGTCTTTACCCGTTGTTGCATGTGACATACAAGGTGTATCATGGATTTTTTGTAAAGAATTATATATTTTAGTCTCTTTCTCATTGTTTTACGTATTCACATACACAATCTAGTACAATACATATTTATAGTACATACAAAATTATAAATATATATAGTACTACAAGTATGATTAGTAACTATCCTAAATGTACAAGAATTATCAATCAACTATCATAAGGTTCAACATAAAGTTATTAAACTAAGCTATATTAATGAATTAATCGTATTAATGAAGTAAGTTGTTCATGTGCATATAAGATAATGTATATCATTTGTAGGTGTCCTTAAAAAAACTGCAATATGGTAAATAAATTTTCATAAGTATCATTATAGTACATAATCATCTTTAAATAAATATTATTTGTCTTACATAATCCCAACTTCTATCTATTTCTGTTTGGATAATAGTTATCATCAATTACATTACATTACATAGTACTCACACTCATATCCTCCAAATTGTTTTTTATACTATTTCTCAAAATATAGAAATTAAATTAGTTTGTTAGTAACATAGATAAGCAAAAAAAATTTCACAGATTATACCTTTAGGTGCAATCACTTGAGTTTTTGTGGTCTTTCACTTGACCTATCGCTCATTATGTTATATTCAGAATAAATACTAGTAACATTTACACTTAGTTAAAACATATATAAAAATATAAATGTAATATAATATTTCTATAAAAACAACAAAATTTAGTTACTAATCTGTTATTTGTTTAAGGTGTAGCGGTGACTTCTTGTGTAATGAACAAAATTAAGCATTTATATTTTCAATTATAGATATGATAAGCAATTAACAATAATGACTATACATTGAAACATATTGAAATTAGTTAAAATTATAATTGATTAAAGATACACTATAAAGAGAATTTACTTACTCATAAATATATGGTGCAAAATAAATCTTTTTTCCCAATAAAAAAAAACTATTTATGATGTATGTTTGTGTCTCTAACTTCTTATTACTTATTGGTTGAATGAGTTAAGGATCTAAAAATCCATACACCTCATCTTTCCTCTTAATCATACATAACTACGATAGATACTTACAACAAATGACATAATAATTAATATTTTAATAACTAAAATAGTAATAACTTTAGTTTAAATAACTTACTACATAAATATGTTAAGCTCTAGATTTCTTAATGTAAGCTTTAACACGTTAGAAGATGTGGAAAGTCTTTTATTATCACATTCCCTTTAGAGACTGATACTCCAAACCACTAAATAACTAGAATTTTTTTATAATAACTTACAAATAAATTATATTTATATACAAATAAATATATATTTGTGTAAATATATAAATATAAAATATATAAATACAAATATATTTATATATTTTGATATATTTATATATTGGATGTAAGAGCGCGCTCGAGGGTGAAAGTGAGATTTACTCTCGCTTGAGCGAAAATACGTTAAAGCTCACGGAAATTCACTTGCTCAAGCGAAAATATCTCGTTTGAGCGAAAATTGGTATTTTTCGCTTGAGCGAATGACGCGTTTCCCAAATTTATTTTATATCATTATATAAGTAAATTATAAAGATTATATTCCGTCATTAAATTACAAACCCATATAAAGAGACTCGCTCACAAATTTGGCATCAAATTTTGAAAACCCACTCGACATACATTTTCACCTTTGAGCGTGTCCTTACATCCAACATATAAATATATATAAATATATAACTATATAAATATATCAAAATATATAAATATATTTGTATTTATATATTTTATATTTATATATTTACACGGATATATATTTATTTGTATATAAATATAATTTATTATTAAAAAATTCTAGTAGTTTAGTGGTTCGAGTATCAGCCTCTAATTGTAAGGTACTAAGTTCGAATCATGTCGGTGACAAAAAAGCTGTGTCCATGTTTCTTCATCAATTATTGTGTATTTGCTAGAAGGATTATAAAAGAAAGAAAGAAATAATTAACATATATTAAACTTTTTACCAATATATCTTGTCAAATAATGTTTTTCTTAGCCTGAGTAACATGATCCTAAGATGGGATTAAAATAGAAATCTTCTCTTGAGATAATACACCGAGATAACTACTTAAAGACTTAGCGTTGGACCCGGAGGCTACACCTATGTGAATATCAATAGTAAGAAGTGTCATTTGACCACTACCATGTTTAAGTGAGAGAGACCTCAATCAAGTAACTCCACTACTAGACTTCTTGGTCGTATGCTCCAACTCAAGAGGCGATCATTCATCATCAGACATTTTCCTATTAAAAAACAAAATAAATTGTTATATACAGTTTAATAATATTTATAAGTTTTCAAATAAAAACTAAACAAAATTAATAGATATTCATACATTTGTATACTCCTTCATCATGATCTTATATAGTCGCATGTACATTATTAATAACATCGTCCTGATCGATCTCAATAATCGTAGTTTATGTGAATGAATGAGAGTGACAAATATCAAGATTAAATTGTTCATTTTCTTGAGAAAAATCTTATTTTTTCCCATGAAGAACAATTGACCAATATTCAGAAGTAGGATCTTTGACATAAAATACTTGTGATGCTTGATGTGCCAAGATAAATGGTTCATCCTAATATCCTATCTTTCAAAAATCAACCAACGTTATTTCTAACTCATCAATCTTCACACTATTTTTATTGTCAACCCACTTACACTTGAAAACATACGATGAAAACTTAGTATAACTAAACTCCCAAATCCCCTCAACTACACCATAATACAATATTGATCCAATAACATGATTTTGATCGTTAGAAGTAGATAATTGCATGGACTCTGCTTCAAGAGTCACACCATTGTTTTAAACAATACTTAGATTATCCAGAGACTTTGTATAGAAGGAACAACTATTAATATCATATCTGGTACAACATATGATATCAAATTTAAGTTAAATTGTTAGCCATGTTAATTGTTTCAAATGTTGTCAGATCTTTCATGATTTTCTCTTAAAATCATACCATGAATATCTTGTTATGCTGCATTAACATCCACTTCTCTGATTGTCTTAGATTATTCTCTTTGATAATGGTTTTATGAGCAAATAAGTAAATAATTACCTCATATGTGTTATTTAATATATACAAATGTGTCTGAAGAACTTTGTAATGTGGTTTAGTTACTATATGAACTTCTCGTAAATATTTACTTATTAATCGTCTATTGTAACAAGAGTTTGATGGAAGTCCTATTAGATTTGCCTTTGATATATACTCCAAACAAAATTCAATAACTTCTTCTATAATGTATCTCTCGGTCATAAAGGCTTCTGGACGATAATAATATTTAACATACCCTTTTAGAATTTTCATATAAGGTTCAACTGGATACATCCATCTTAGATAAAATGGACCACACAATCTTATTTCTCTAAACATATGTACAAACAAATGTACCATGATATCAAAAAAGTATGGACGAAAAAACATCTTCAAATGACATACAATATCAACAATCTCCTTTTTTAATACATCCAATTTTTTTGAGTCAATTACTTTACTACAAATTAAATTGAAGAATGCACACAATCAAGTTATAGTTTGTCTCGCATTTTTTGGTAGGATTCCACAAATAGCTACAAACAATAATTATTGTATCAAAATATGATAATGAGACTTAAGACCAACTAGTTTCAAATCTTGCATAGATACAAGACTCTTAATATTTGAAGAGAGCCTTTATAGGACTTTCACACTGTTTAGACATTGATAAAAACTTGTTTTCTCCTTTTTGGACAAAGTATAACAAGCTAGGGGCAAATATGTGTGTCTTCTTACCTCTGTTGGTGCTAACTCCTCTTGTACCTATTAGAAAAGGAGGCTGAGATCAAGAGGGGGGTGAATTGATCTTTGAAAGATTTTCGCAAATTACAGATTATCTATTTCAAAGATTAAGAGTTCTGACCAATTCTTGAATCAAACAAAACAAACAATCAAAATAAAGACAACAGCAAAATTAAAGAGAGAAAGGTTTAGAGAGATACAACCAAGATTTATACTGGTTCACCCAATCTCAGGGCTACGTCCAATTCTCAGCCAAATTCCAGTTGAGTTCCACTAGATTGAATGTTTTACAGATTACAACTCCAATCACACACTCAATCTACCACAAGAACCAAAATTTCAGTCCTTGCACCTAAACCTTCACCAAGAACCAACTTCCAGTTCTTGATCTACCCTGCAGCCAAATTCCAGCCACAGAAACCAGTGCTCACACTTCCAGACACCCACAATATAGTATTAAAATGTAAAGAAACAAAAGAGAAGAAACTAGAACACTCAAACCCGGATTATACTGCTCTGCAGAATGATTTTCTTCACAAAAGAAATGCAGAAAATGCCTCAAGAAATAACTTTGAAAAACTTCACAAAACTTGTGTGATTCTTTCTTGAAAGTAGCTCTTATGATTGCTTAATTGATTGCTCAAAGGTATATTTTAAAAGACTCAAGCAATCCTGTTTATATAGAAGATTGTTCAAACTGCTGGTTTAATTAATCTGTTAAAATAATCTTTTAATTTGTTAAAAGTCTTGAATTAATCTATTAAAACTTCTTTTAATCTGTTAAAATGTTCTTGATCATTTTCCAAATTTTTTTTAACTGATGCGACATCATTTTAATCGATTAAAACACTTTGTAAAAAATCCCTTAAGTTGTTTTAATCGATTAATTCGTCTTTTAATCGATTAAAAAACTGTCAAATGTTTTCATAAAACTGTCTAAGTGATTTTAACTGATAACAATATGTTTTAATCGATTAAAACACTTTGGAAAAAATCTCTTAGTTGTTTTAATCTATTAAAATCCTGCCAAATAGTTTCATAAAACTTTCTAAGTTATTTTAACTGATAACACATCGATTAAAATCCTGACAGAACTTTTTTTCAAAAACTTTCAAATGGTTTTAATCGATTAATTCGCATTTACATCGATTAAAATACTGACAGAACATCTTTCAAAACACTTCAAGTTATTTTAATCGATTATTTCGAGTTTCTATCGATTAAAATACTGTCAGAACACTTTTCAAAACATCTTAAGTCATTTTAATCGATTATTTCGATTCTACATCAGTTAAAATACTGGTAGAATGTTTTCAAAAACTCCTTTAGTGAAAACAATCGATTAATTCAAAGATATATCGATTAAAATAGTCCCAATGTACGTTTTAAAAGGTTTTAATCGATTATTTCGAAAACCTATCAGTTAAAAACCTGTTATGTAAGTTTTAAGAACATTTTAACTGATAAAGCTCATATAATATCAGTTAAAACAATTACTTAAAAACTATTTAACTGATTACTTTGGTTTTTAACAAATTAAACACATTTAGAGGCATTTGCAAAATCTTTTAAATGATGAAACCTCATGCAGTAGAGAGATATGAATGATTATACCTATGTATAGATGCAGACTCACAAATCACTCTACTCTTTTATCCAAGTAACCTTTGACTTCACCAGAATAGCCTTTGACTTCATTTTGACTTCATCAAATCAATAAGATCTTTGTTTAATCAAATGATTCAATAAGATATTCATCACTTTCAGTCTCCCCCTATTTGATGAAGACAAACACCTCTTTGAATAATATCTCTGCAGAAGAAGTCACTTGAATATATAGATTAGTGAGTATTCAAAAATTAATCATTTCTCCCCCTAGATTACTACTCCCCCTAAAATAGTGAGTATAAAAACAATCTTATCAAAAACAATTATAACAATCATTTCTCCCCCTTTGACTTCATCAAAAATAGGGAATAGAGGAGAAAAATAAACAATATGCTTGGCATGATACCAATGATACCATCTAGATGTATTACTCATTTAAAGACCAATTAAAGTTGATTCAAACTTATCTTCATTAACACGTTTGTAATGAATACAATAGACACGTGTAAAGATAAGGGAACCATGCTTTAGTAGCATGTTACAAGAACAACCATTAACTAAAGCCTTTAATTTTCTTTCCAGAGTAATAGTCGATTAAAAACAGGGCATAATCGATTAAATTGTTCTTGTTACTGATTTTAATTGATACAAATAATGTTTTAATCGATTAAAATAGTAATGAAAGTTGAAATTTAAAAACTTGAGTTCATTTAATTGATTAAATCGACATTTAATTGATTAAAATTGTATGAAAAAGTTTTGTTAAGTTCTTTTAATCGATTAAAGCTTGTTTTTATCAATTAAAATAACCAGATTTGGAAACTAAGTGATGTTTGAGGCATCTAAAATGTCTAATTCAGTTCGGATTTTATAAAATTTATCACGAGCAAGAGGTTTTGTGAATATATCAGATAATTGTTTTTAAGTTTCTATAAAGAAAATTTCACAATCACCTTTTAGAACATGATCTCTAATGAAATGATGTCTAACTTCTATATGTTTTGTCCTAGAATGTTGAATTGAATTTTTTTTTAATATAATGGAACTGATATTATCACATAAACGAGAGATTTTATTGAGAGTTAAACCATAATCCTCAAGTTGTTGTTTGAGCCACATGGATTGAGCACAACAACTTTCGACTGCAATGTACTCGACTTCAGCTGTAGAAAGAGCAACACACGATTGCTTTTTACTATGCCATGAGATTAGACTGCTTCCTAGGAGATGACAAGTGTCACTGGTGCTTTTTCTTTCAAGCTTACACCCTGCAAAATCTGAGTCAGAGTATCCAATTAAATTTAGTTTGGACACACCAGGATACCACAACCCAACATTTAAAGTTCCTTTGAGATATTTGAGGATCCTTTTTGCAGCAGTAAGATGAGATTCTTTAGGTGCAGATTGAAACCTCACACACATATAAACACTAAACATAATGTCAGGTCTACTTGCTGTGAGATATAATAAAGAACCAATAAGTCCTCTATATTTAGTTTGATCTACTGATTTTCCTTTTTCATCAGCATCAAGATAGCAATTTGTGGACATTGGTGTTGATGCCTCTTTGCAATGTTGCATCTCAAATTTCTTTAAAAGTTCTGTGCAGTATTTAGATTGATGAAGAAAATTTACTCCTTGAAGTTGTTTAACTTGTAATCCAAGAAAGTAATTGAGTTCCCCTATCATAGATATCTCAAATTCCCCCCGCATAACTTTGATAAATTCATTACACAAAGATGTTAGAATCGCGCAGCGGAATGTTCGCGTGGTCGGACAAAAACCAAGAGGGGGGGTGAATTGGTTTCTTAATAAAAATTAGGTTTTCAAAATTTTCCCCAACTTTTACCGATTAAAAACTGCGTAAATGTAAATAGAGAAAGGGATAGAGAATATTACACAGTAGGTTTATACTGGTTCGGATCAAAAGACCCTACGTCCAGTTGTTAATCACTCAAAAGAGGATTAACGCTGTCACTAAAAACAAATTGTTACAAACAGATTACAAATCAACAGATAAAGATCAGAATACACCTCTCTTGAAATCCACAAGAGATGAAGAACAGCTTTCCCCAGAGACGGCACAGCACACAATCCACTAAGAACTCCACTTAGTGATTCTTATCGCTTCTAGCCCACACCAGGTTCAGAAAGCACCCTCTCTTGAAATCCACAAGAGATGAAGAACAACTTTCCCCAGAGACGGCACAACACACAATCCACTAAGAACTCCACTTAGTGATTCTTATCGCTTCTAGCCCACACCAGGTTCAGAAAGTCCCCTTTCCTTGCAACAAACAGTTCTCTGGCACTCACAGCACTTAACTTTTGTATGGAAAGAGTTGTTCTTGTTTTCTGAGTGCCAAAGCAGAGTTTAAGTAGGGAAATTAGGGTTTAGGAATTGGGGATTTCGAAACTAGGGTTCTTGGTAATTGGGTTTTCGAAAATAGGGTTTGTTTGATGTTTAAAATCAGAAACAGACTGAAATAATCGATTAAATGGAGTTTTAATCGATTAAAACAGAGCCAAATACGTCAGAACCCAATCCTCTCTGGTTTAATCGATTATTTGGTGAAATAATCGATTATCTGTATCGGAACGGTACGAAATAATCGATTATTTTGCTTTTTAATCGATTAAAACAGTGACTTAGTATAGAAAGTGGTTTTCTCACTGTTTTAATCGATTATTTACCTATATAATCGATTAAAGCCGAGCCTGCATGATAAATTTGAGCATTTTGAAGCTTCTAAGTTATAGACTATGTACCGGCTATCTTAGACTCTATAATTACAGACTCAATCAAACTAAAACAGAGTTATTACAATACAGAAATCATCAATCTTCAATCTTCAATACTCTAAGTCTTTGAGCTCTTGGATCATCATCAAAATCAACATTCTTCATGATCATTATTTGCAACATCAAGTCCTTGAATGTTCAACAAAAGACTCATTAGTGGCTCCAAATATGATGTCATCAACATATACTTGAACTAGAATAATATCATTATTTAATTTCTTCAGAAATAAAGTTTTATCAACAAAACCTCTTTGATAGCCCTTTGATAAGAGAAAATTACTAAACCTTTCATACCATTGTCTTGGGGCTTGCTTGAGACCATACAATGCTTTCTTTAATCTGTAAACATATTCTGGATGAATATGATCTTCAAAGCCAGGTGGTTGTGTAACAAAAACTTCTTCATTCAAGTAACTATTTAAGAAAGCGCTTTTGACATCCATTTGAAATAACCTGAAATTCTTTATTGAAGCATAAGCAAGTAGAAGTCTAACAACCTCTAATCTAACAATAGGAACATATGTTTCGTCAAAATCAATTCCTTCTTGCTGATTATACCCTTTGGCAACTAATCTAGCTTTGTTTCTTGTAATTATACCATTTTCATCCATTTTATTTCTAAAAACCCATTTAGTTCCTACAATATTGACATCATTTGGTTTTGGAATTAATACTCATACTTCATTCCTTGTAAATTGATTTAATTCATCATGCATAGCATTAATCCAGTTATTATCCTTTAATACATCATATATGGTTTTTGGTTTTATTTGTGATACAAATGTCATGTGATTGCAAATTTTTTTTAAAGATCGTCTAGTAGAAACTCCCTGATTTATTTTACCAATGATGTTATCTATTGAAAGATTTCTTGGAGTCTTCCATTCTTTAGGTAACTGCTCCTCAGATTCTTTAATAGATTCTTCCTGTTTTTGAAAAATTGTTGATTCTGGTAATTTTAACTGATACATTTTATCAGCTAAAATATCGTCTTCTGTACTACACTCAGAATTAATCTGCATACTTGGGTTAGTCTCATCAAACACAACATGAACAGATTCTTCTACAGTATTTAATCTTTTGTTAAAGATTCTATAAGCATGACTATTCAATGAATAACCCAAGAAATTACCTTCATCTGATTTAGAATCAAACTTTCCAAGGTTTTCCTTTCCATTGTTTAAGACAAAAACCTTACATCCAAATACTCTAAAATAGTTTATGTTAGGCTTTTTACCTTTGTATAATTCATAGGGAGTCTTTTTAAGAAAATGTCTAATTAAAACACGGTTTAATACATGACAAGCAGTACTAACGGCATCAGCCCAAAAATATTTTGGTAATGCTTTTTCATTTAGCATTGTCCTAGCTAACTCTTCAAGAGAACGATTTTTCCTCTCAATTACACCATTCTGTTGAGGAGTTCTAGGAGTAGAAAATTATGCTTAATACCATGTTTTTCACAAAATTTATTAAAATTTTCATTTGAAAACTCTCCCACATGATCACTTTGAATACAAGAGATGAAATAGCCTTTTCATTTTGAATTTGTTTCGCAAATTTCTTAAACATATGGAAAGTATCAGATTTTAATTTTAAAAACATTGTCTAGGCAAATCTTGAGTAATCATCTACTATAACCAATGCATATAGATTTCCCCCTAAACTCATAGTTCTAGAAGGACCAAAGAGATCCATGTGCAAAAGTTCAAGTGATGTTGATGTTGAAACAGTATTTTTCTGCGAAAAGGAATTCTTTACTTGTTTGCCCTTTTGACATGCATCACATACTTTATCTTTCACAAACTTAAGTTTAGGTAAGCCAATTACAAGATCTCTAGAAATCAATTTATTAAGATGATTCATATGAATATGAGCTAACCTTCTATGCCACAACCAAGAATCATTCTCTTTAGAAATTAAACAACAGTTTTTAGCATAATTAGTATCTAACATGTAAATATTTTTTATCCTCTTACCAGTGATCAATACCTGGTCTGAATCTGATTTGATAATTTGACATTGTTCTTGACCAAAGATAACTTTGTGTCCTTTATCACACAGCTGGCTAATACTGATCAAATTATGTTTCAAGCCCTCAACATATAATACATTGTTAATAATACCTGATTCTGTGCATTTGATGTCACCTATTCCAAGAATTCTTCCTTTGTTATTATCCCCATAGATGACAGTCCCACCATTCTTAGGTTTTAAATTGAGAATCTTTGTAATATCTCTTGTCATGTGTTTAGAACAACCACTGTCAAGGTACCAGAGATCTTCAGTTTACTGTGCCTGAAAGAGAAATTAGTGTAGTTGCAGTACTAACCGATTAAATGAAGAAGTAATCGATTAATTCTATACTGGAAGTAGAATATTAATCGATTAATTTGATATTGAATCGATTAATCTTGTTTTAGAAAAATTATATCAAAATAATAATCCATTAAATTGAAAAATAATCGATTAAATTTGACCTTTTAATGATTTTAACTAATGTAAATCATTTTTAATCGATTAAAAGAGCTAAACTAAAAATCCTGAGAACATTTTAATCAATTAATTCGTATTTTAATCGATTAAAACTGTATAGACAACTTTTATGGTATTCTCTGTAAGTGAAATTAATCGATAAAAACAGTTTTATATTAATTAAAATACTCAGTCCATGAATCCAGAATCAAAATTTGCTGATTGGGTACCAAAGAACTTCTAGATTTTGTTCCTGCAAAACAGATTTAACATATATCTGGTACCCTTTTTATAATAATTGGGTCCAATCAGGTTATTTGAAATGAATTCTTGGGAATCCACTTCATTCTACCTCTTGGTATAACATACTTTTTTATTCTACAAAACTTAACAGAATGACCTCTTTTCATAAAATAGAAGCATGTAATAAATGGTGACGAAACAGATTTACTATATGCAAAATAGTTTTTAAATGCTCTAGTTTTCTTTCCAACAAGAGGTGTAAAATCAATACCACCACGATCAATAACCAACTTTTGAGAATTAAGTATAACATCAAGACTGGTTTTTCGATGTGTAAGTTTAGATGCAGTTTTTATTAAATATGTTAATTTCTTTTGTAACTCAGGACAATTTTCACAATCTTTTTTATCATTACATATGCAATCAGAATTATTACCTATTTCCTGATTTTCATTCTTAGTTTCTTTATCAAGAATTTCCTTTTCAAGAAGAATGATTTTGTTTTCTAATAAACTATTCATGCTTTTTTATCTTTTGTTTTCAATTTCTAATTTCTTAGCTACTACAAGCATTTCATAAAAAACATATTGTAATGAGCTGTAATTCATATTAGTTTTTGACAAATCAGAACTTACACTGGATATGGGAGAATTCGAATTGACCATTAAACACATCTCTGTTGTTTCTTCATAAGTCATTTCAAGAGTTTTCCACATCTATACAGCAGTCTGGCAATGAAATACCCTGAAAAATTCATTCCTGTTAAGTGTGGATGTGATGATATTCTTAGCAATACAGTCATCTTGAATTTGTTTCTTTTCATAATCATTCAAACTAGACCATTCTCTATTAAAAACATAAGAGCCTTGTTCAATAATATTTCAAACATTTATATCAACAGATTCAATAAAGATCTTCATTCTTATCTTCCAAAATGAATAAACTGTACCACAAAACAGTGGAGGTCTATCAATACAAGCACCCTCAGAAAAATTATTTTTAGTCATTTGGATCGAAAGACTTGAGTAAATTTCAAGAACCTTACTCTGATACCAATTGTTAGAAAAGTAGGATGAGATCAAGAGGGGAGTGAATTGATCTTTGAAAGATTTTCGCAAATTACATATTATCTATTTCAAAGATTAAGAGTTCTGACCAATTCTTGAATCAAACAAAACAAACAATCAAAATAAAGACAACAACAAAATTAAAGAGAAAAATGTTTAGAGAGATACAACCAAGATTTATATTAGTTCACCCAATCCTAGGGCTACGTCCAGTTCTCAGCCAAATTCCAACTGAGTTCCACTAGATTGAATGTTTTACAGATTACAACTCCAATCACACACTCAATCTACCACAAGAACCAAAATTTCAGTCCTTACACCTAAACCTTCACCAAGAACCAACTTCTAGTTCTTGATCTACCCTGCAGCCAAATTCCAGCCACAGAAACTAGTGCCCACACTTCCACACACCCACAATACAATATTAAAATGTAAAGAAACAAAAAAGAAGAAACTAGAACACTCAAACCCGGATTATACTGCTCTGCAGAATGAGTTTCTTCACAAAAGAAATGCAGAAAATGCCTCAAGAAAGAACTTTGAAAAACATCACAAAACTTGCGTGAGTCTTTCTTGAAAGTAGTTCTTATGATTGCTTGATTGATTGCTCAAAGGTATATTTTAAAATACTCAAGCAATCCTGTTTATATAGAAGATTGTTCAAAGTGCTGGTTTAATTAATCTGTTAAAACAATCTTTTAATCTGTTAAAAGTCTTGAATTAATATGTTAAAACTTCTTTTAATCTGTTAAAATGTTATTGATCATTTTCCAGATTTGTTTTAACCGATGCGACATCGTTTCAATCGATTAAAACACTTTGTAAAAAATCCCTTAAGTTGTTTTAATCGATTAATTCACCTTTTAATCGATTAAAAAACTGCCAAATGTTTTCATAAAACTTTCTAAGTGATTTTAACTTATAATAATATGTTTTAATCGATTAAAACACTTTGGAAAAAATCTCTTAGTTGTTTTAATCGATTATTTCGTATTTTAATCGATTAAAATCCTGCCAAATAGTTTCATAAAACTTTATAAGTCATTTTAACCGATAACACATCGATTAAAATCCTGACAGAACTTCTTTCAAAAACTTTCAAGTGGTTTTAATCGATTAATTCACATTTATATCGATTAAAATACTGACAGAACATCTTTCAAAACACTTCAAGTTATTTTAATCGATTATTTCGAGTTCGTATCGATTAAAATACTGTCAGAACACTTTTCAAAACATCTTAAGTCATTTTAATCAATTATTTTGATTCTACATCAGTCAAAATACTAGTAGAAGGTTTTCAAAAACTCCTTTAGTGAAAACAATCGATTAATTCGAAGATATATCAATTAAAGCAGTCCCAGTGTATGTTTTATAAGGTTTTAATCGATTATTTCGAAAACCTATCAGTTAAAAACCTGTTATGTAAGTGTTAAGAACATTTTAACTGATAAAGCTCATATAATATCAGTTAAAACAATTACTTAAAAACCATTTAACCGATTACTTTGGTTTTTAACAGATCAAACACATTTAAAGGCATTTGCAAAATCTTTTAAATAATGAAACCTCATGCAGCAGAGAGATATGAATTATTATACCTATGTATAAATACAGACTCACTAATCACTCTACCCTTTTATCCAAGTAACCTTTGATTTCACCAGAATAGCCTTTGACTTCATCAAATCAATAAGATCTTTGTTTAATCAAATGATTCAATAAGATCTTCATCACTTTCAGTACCTGCATTTCAATCAAATATAAACGAGCATTAACACCATCATTTGTTTTTCCCTTAATGTTCAAAAGTGTTCTAATTAAATTATCACATACATTTTTCTCTATATGTTATTAATATAGTGTTTGACATTAAGCTTACTCCAATATGGTAGATCAAAGAAGATATACTTTTTCTTCCAAATGTTAATTACAACCGATTTTTTTTTTCAAAACACAACATTAATACTCTTCACCCTTTCATAAGTTTTAACACCAGTTAACAGAGTTGGTGTTTTGTCATTCTCTTGATGTTCGTTAAATTTTTTCCTCAATTACAATAAGGGTGAAACATTTTTAAAAATCTTTGATGTTGAAGATAAATTGTCCTTCTACCATGTTTCAATTGCCCATAACTAGTATTTTCTTCACAAAAATGGACAAGTTTTGTGACCCTTCACATTATAACCTGACAAGTTTCCATATGTAGAAAAATCATTAATAGTGCAAAATAACATGACATGCATCTTGAAAGAGTCACTTACGCTTCATATACATGCTTGTAAGTAGGTTGTAAATAAATAGCAAAATAGGCTAAGAACTATGATTAATACTTAGATTACTAAACAAATTCATTCATCAGTAGTCAATCCAAGTCTAAGATTTCTTGACTCAACATCAAATTCGAGAAACTCATTATCAAACTCTTTCCTTTGCATAAATTATGCGGGATGATGAATTAATCCATCAAATGTCCTCCCATCTACATGTCATCTAACTCATTATCAAACTCACATTATTTCCAAGTAATACAATCTTTTATTTAATTTTATATTTCTATTATTGAATTTATTTATAATGATATATTTTTTTATACATACTTATTTACTTTACTTTAATAATATACTAGTTATTTGTTTCTTTTTTATTCTCAATATTTAATTTACTTAAAAAAATATAGTACATTTTATTCTTTAATGTTTTTTTATTTGATTTATTTCTAATAATATACCGCCCCTTATTATTTTTAATTTATCCATGCTCTTATTATTTAATTTATTTTGAGTGGTAAATGGGTGCATGTCCAATTATTTATTTAAAGTTGTTGCTTTGATTTTTTTTGTTATCCCTTTTAATTCGAGAAAAAAACATTATTTTCATAAACTAAGTTAAAAAATATATATGTAAAAGTAATTAAAGTTAATACAGAAAACTTAGATAGGAGGTAATTAAATAATAATATTAATAATAATAATAATAATAATTATTATTATTATTATTATTATTCATTTTCGTTTATTTTTTTATATTGATTTGAATATTTTAAATAATGGATAAGATAAGGAATAATGTACTTTTGTAATTACCAAGTTTAGTAATTGGTGAAACAATATTGAAGGATTGTAAAGAATGTGAGTGAAACTTAAAAAGAAAGATATAGGTGATGATGATGTGTTATAACCATGTTGATATTGGAAAGTAACAAATTGATTTACTATTTTTTATTATTATTATTATTAAGAGTATTATATGTATGTTCTTTGGAACAAAATAGTTCAAATATTTTTAAAAAGACATTTGTTCTTCTGAAGAAGAGTTTGACTGTCCCTCTTATCATTCAATCACCATATCAAACATTCTAACAAAGTCTTATCTATTTTTTGACTATATTATTTGAGTAGAAGAAATTATTTTGATGTAGTGGCATAGGGTGCTCGTGGATAAACACAAACTTACAAGAGAAAGATTAATAAAGTATTGTCACTTTTGATTTACTCTTAAAATTTGTTTCTTACTTGTTTGTCTTTGGTATATGAGTGTGTTTATTTATAAGTATCTTTTTTACCTTGCATTGATACTTGGATTGTTACATTCTTTATCACTTCTGTACATTTTAAGTCTCAAACTTATTCTATTTTTTCTTTTTCTTTTTAAATATTTGCATTGTTTAGTTTTGTCTAAGAGTGAAAGGGTTTAAGTATGAACAAATTTGATTACATTTTGTACACACTTGTTATACTTTGTTCTCTCTTTTTTATTATGTTAATAGTGATTCATTAATATATTTTATCTTATTTTTAATTGGACTTTAATTGAAAACATATCTTAGTGTTGGATTTTTAACTTTACTTACTAACTACTTTACATCCTGAGCAATAAATTGAGTTTTGAGATGATTTTGGTGTCATTCAAAAATTTATTTTCCAAGCTTCAATTTGATATATTTGTTGGTTGAAAAATCATTTAGAGGGACATTGATATCCCAAGTTGACACTTTTTTATTAGATAATAAGATTTAGTAGGTTACTTCTTCCTCCATTTTAATCATTTTTTTCCTTCACCTCTATATATATATATATATATATATATATAAAATGTTACTGAGGTCTGATTTTCTTTTTTTACCACACTTTTATATAAGGTGTCAAAATATATTTAATTCGATAAGTCAGTATAAAAGATCTGAAAAATAGATTAGGTTAGACTAATAAATTTGTGACCTAAATTGAATTAGAGTTATTTTGGTTCGATCCGTTTAGGTTATGACTTACATGGGCTTATATCATATTAATCTGTAAATTTATGGGTTGACTCGTTTTATAGAATAATAATTATTTTTTAAATAAAAATAAAAATATTTTATTAATATATATATATATATATATTATAAATTAATTTGATAAGAGATTCATTTGTTCGAAGAGTATATATCAAAATAAGTTTTTAATAACCATTTATTTTAATATATAATGATTAAGATAACGACTATTTTAAATTAATAAATTATTAAAAAATAAATTATGATAATGAAAAATAAGTTTATAATTCTTATTTTAAGATTTAATAGATGCATTCTTTTATAATTTATATATTAAATAATTATATCTTAAATAAAAAATAATTTTATTAATATAATTTAGATTTTAAAAATATATTTTTATTTAAATCTTTTTTAATTAATGGTTCTTGTATAAATGTGTTAATATTTTTTTTAAAAATCAATCAAACTAAAATTGACTCGTTAGTTTGTTGGCCTACACATAAGACCAAATTAAACTACAAATTTTGGTATGTTTTAAAGTATAGGTCAAGTTAGACTATTAAATTTTTATATTTAACTTGTAAAGTTAGAACAAATTGGGTTGGATTGCTCGTTTTGACAATTCTGTTTTTATACTGACACCTGCACCTAGAGGTGTCAATACTGGTCTCTCAACTCGTAAGTAAACCCGACTCACCATGGGTTGGAGGCGGGTTGGGTTCAAAATATTTAAAACTTTCAATAGAGGTTAAAACCAAGGTTATCAGATTCGAAAGTCTACATAGAGAGGTTGGTAAACTTAACTCATAAACTCGACTCATAGACTCGTAGGAGTTTACTTCATATGAAAAATACTAATTTAATAATAAATATAATAATATTAATTCCTCATTATTAAAATAATAAAAAATAATTGAATTTGTACAACAAGTATAATCAAAATAAAATAAAAATCCTGAATGTCTAAAATCTCTTCATCTATTAGAAATCCTAAAACCTCAAATCCTTCAATCGAACCTATCTCATATATTCGAAAATCTTAAAATCCGAAATCTCTCAATTCCTCAATCTAACCTAGAGGACGATGAGCAGCAACGAGCAACTGTAAGGAGCACGACCACTGTGCGACCAAAGTGAATGTGCGCGACCCAAGCGAGCGTCGCGTGACCACCACGCGACCAAAGGCAAACATGCAACGATGACTACTAACGACGATAAACAACGATAAATAGTGGAAGGAGAGAGATTTGAACTTATGAGAAGAATCGAAAAATATCCAAGCTTTTCTTTTCCTTTAAACTCACCGACTCACCTCTAACTCACGACTTTATTCATAGTTCATCGAGTTTGACTCCAAATCTATTTTAAAAGGAGTCTACTCACGAGTTAACTCGTACTCGGTTATTTTACTCGTTAACTCGTACGAGTCAGCAAGTTAACTCACGAATTTGATAACCATGGTTAAAATGAGTTTGACTCACTTAACTCGTGAAATAAACGAGTTAAAGCGAGGTTAGCAGTGAGTTGACCCGTTTTTCTCAATCTTTAATATTCTAATTTTTCTATCCATATGTTATGTAAATCTATGGAGAAAAAAATATTTTAATTAGTCAACCAATTTAATTCACTTATATTAGTAAGTCAATTCACTTGTACTAATTTAAAAATATAATTTAAAAAGTTACATATTTAAGTGGATCAACTTACCAACTTGTGGTGGATCTGGGTTGTAAATTTTTTTATTTAAAAAAAATAAGTCACGTTGAGTTGACCATTATCATAACCCACGTGAGTCAAACTAGTTCACTTTGACATCTCACCTCCGTTTGTTGCATCTCCTACACCTTCATTCAAACATCATCTTCACTTAAAGGTTAGAAATCTATGTTTTGAATTGTAAAACAAGTCATGAGTTCAAAATTATCATAAATAAAGTATTTAATTTATATTTGTGGTATTCTAAATTGATAAATATAGAATACATTTTTGACAACATATAATCCAAAAATAAGTTATAGATAGGCTAAACTATAACACATTTCTAAGAATAAATTTTAAATGGTTGAATCTAAAATATATTTTCAAAAAATTCAATAAAAAATACATTCTAAAAAACATAATCTAGAGCCCTCGTTTTCAAATTATATTTTCCAGAAATATATTTTGAAAATTTTCAGAATTAATTCTTCAAAATATATTTTCAAAAAGTACAATATGAAAAAATGCATTCCGAAAAGCAAAACCGAGTCATTTGAAATAAACTTTGTGTTTATATTAGGAATACAATTTAGATAAATATGGGATGCATAGCCATTTAGTTTCCTTCTAATTGGGCTTGTCTTTCTTTCAAACTGGGGCTTAGCTAATGAAAGCCCAAGACAGATTTATAAAATTTTAACCTAATTTTTCTTTATAAATAGGTTTCTTGTATTGTTGTACTTGGAACACATGATCCCAAGTTTTTTCTTTTCCATAATATTTCAGCACATGATTAGGTAAACTTCAAGGTTAACTCATTACCTTGTGATCTAACGTCAGATTTGGAAGTTTGATCTCCATTTTCCCCCAACTTCGTAACCTAATCTCTTATCTTTTCTCAATTCTATGCAAGTTTTTTATTTCTTTCAATTCAGAATTTTCTATCTTCTCTTATATTTTTCAAAATAATTTCAAATCTATTCTCTTACACACACACACACATATATATATATTTCAAAATAATTTCAAATCTTTTTATTCTTTTTAATCCTTAACTACTACGTTATTTTTCTTTATTTTATCGTTTGACCAAAAGTATTTGATCATCAAAATTATTCTTTGTTGCGGGCTATGCACGTATCCAAGGAGAAAACAAAAACACAAACATGGGGGTGGGGCTGGATTACGTTTACCTAATCGGAATGTGAAAAAGAGGTTAATTGCGATTCTTGATTGCCATAAAAGAAAAAGAGAGAAAGTATTTAGATTATGCACTTTTAGAGACTCTTAAAATATTCTTTTCGGAGAAACACTCCTTTCATATGGCACACGGGTTCTAATTTTAGCCGTGAAGTCAAGGTTTATAAAATATTCTGCAGAACCAGATTTGACAAAATATGGATGAAGGGTAAGCACGAATATGTTTAAACGTATTTTAATATGGCAGGTAAGAATTTTGACCCTTCAATATTCTCCATTCATTGTTAAATACGAAAACAAATTAAACCAAATTTGTCATATATTCCCATTCATGCACGTTGCAACAAAATTGCCACATGTAAACTTTCTGCTTCAGTATCACATATCACAATATCATGCATGCATAACTTCCTCAAAAAGCTTAAAGATATGCTGTAATTATGCATCAAATTAAATAAATGATTTAGTTTATCTATCTCTTATAATTAAGAATTTTTTTTACATCAATTTAATTATTATAAAAAAATTAAACATCGTATTCTCTTATAATATAATGTTTATATAAATCTCAGGCTTACTCTACCCAACCATGATGAATAAATGTAGCATTACTTGGTCCGTTGTTTATTAGGCAAAAACTTGTGTGTTCCTCGCATGATTTTTATGTCTTTCTTTGTATGTTCAAACCTAATATAGGGACAAATTCTTATTCTCTCTCATCTCATAGAAACAACGAATTTGTACCAATAAATCTAGAATAATAGTATAATAAAACATATCTAGAAGAAAATTACAAAAATACGATCATTTGAGTTTATCACATTGCGAAAATAAGAATCAGAATAATAATTGTTTGATAATTTTAAAGTGATTGTTTCACTGCATTCAGTATTAAGCGGGATTGAGACATTTTTAGATTTTCATTCTAATTGCATTTTAAATTCTATAATTGTAAAATTGAAACTCATTTATTTTCAAGTACAATATTAAAAGTAGAAAAGTATGCTAGTATAGATAAAATAGGAAACAAAAGTAACCCTCATGTAATTTATTTAGAAACGAAAAACTTGTACAAATAATTAACTTGTATAATCAGTTGTATGGTACTCATAAAAATTTCACAAGTAGGTAATATTTTATCATATTTATTCTAAAACAATAGAGGAACTTTTTTCGGTTTTTCAATCGTTAAGAATTGAATCCATATCAAATAGTATATAATAACTCACGTACTTTATTTAGTCAATCAATTGAATTATATCTCCTTGACTTTTTGAGAGAGTTTATAATAATGTAATACTAATACGAGGGTCCTTTTATACTTAAATTTGTTACACCTTAGTGTGATTAATAGGTGATGTTCTAGGCTCTAATAATATTTAAGTGAGATACGTTTAAGATTTAAAATTCAAATAAAATAATTAAAAAATTAATCAAGATCATGTACATGTATTAATGATAATCCAAAATCACTGAATAATTTATAATTTACATATAAAAGGTGACCAAAGGTAATATTATCTAATTATAAGTTATAACTACATAAAACTAACTTTTAATAAACGTCAAGCTATATTTTTAAGAGTTCCAACATTTTCTTAATTAAGACTTTTAAAACATCAAATTAAAATTGATCACTTTGTAAAAAATCTCTCATAATTTTTTTCTGAACGTTTATTTTTAATTCATACATAAATTAATAAATAAGTTGGTTTCATAGTTAGATATTTTCTTCACTATAAATCGTTCTATTGAAACTCATCCAAAAACATGGTCATAGAATATTTGATAGTAATCTCTCTTTTTTTCATAGATGAAAAAAAGGCTTTTCCAAATCCTTTATCTTATGCTATTTATATATTGGATAAGTTAAGAATATTAAGATATTTAAATGATATCATTTTAAACATAATAATAATAATAGCTATGAAGAAGACATGTTCAAAGATATGCTTTAAAGAATAAGGATAAATTCTTACGTGAATTTGTTTAAACCCGGCCACGTAGGTATATACGTGTTTCGTGGAATGGATTTCTTTTTCGAATTACACAACAAAAATGACTTTTCAACAATTCACACACACAAAATATATATTATCAATTTTAAAAAATAAAAATTGGTGAGGGAATTCAGCAACAAAACATACACGCAGATATATCTATCAATGTGTTCGGGAATAAAACAATACCCTTCTCTATTTAGCGACGAATCGATAGAATAAAATAGGGTCATAAATAGCGATGGGACTTAAAGACGGAAATTTTCGTCTCTAACTTCTTTATTGCAAGTTTTGTCATTAAATAAAAACAAATTTGTGGCCGAGACTATTTCAATCCACTGCACAGTGATCAACGTGATTCTGAAAATTGAGGACTGTGTCTTGACTTGGCGGAATGTGTAAAGAGACATTCCAGGGGTGAAGATCATGATCTTAAATTATGGATGAAAGGATTTGTCTCATGTTACAAAGAAGTTGGACAGAAAGCTCCAAAAATTTCGTTAAGGTGTGTAAAGAAGCATTGATGAAGAATACTACGAAGACACATGATTGAGATTGAATAATCCATGAAAGTACTTGTTATAAAAACATGGGAAGATTCATCAATGGCCTAAATAAGGATATCCAAAATGCAATGAAATTGAATGGCTATCATTCTTTAGAACGTTCATATTGTAGATTTGAAAATTGAAATGCAAATCAAAATAAGGAAAGTGTTTAAGAAAAGTTTTCATGTTAATAGCAATGTCTCTTCTAAAGCATAGAAAGATAAAAAGATGTTTGAAAATTCTTCTTGTTCTTTTGAAATCTAAAAAGATTATTTGGGTAGCTCAAATATATTTCTGTTACATCTATTTCTAGGGGTCATTCTACTTCTATGTCTAATCATAATAAGTTCTATTAAATGCTTTGGATGTTTAGGTTTATGACACATAATATCCGAATATCCATTTAAAAAAACCATGATATTATAAGAAAAAATATACCATAGAATATGAACATTCTTTTTCTTTTTCTAATCCTTTTCTTATTCATGGTGTACCTACGAAGAAATGTGACATTAATAGTTAGATAAATTATTGGGCAAGTCCACAAATATTCCAATAACTCATAAAGAGAAAATATGTTTTACTTTAAATGTCTAATAATGATAAGATATGTGCATTAGTCATTGATAAAAGAAGTTATATAATATTTGAAAGATAATGGTATTTATCAATTAGTCCTCATTCTCAATCTTATAAACTCGAAAGACTAAATGAAGAAGATGAAGTTTTGATTTCCTTTTATATTTTAAGATGTGAAATTGTGAAGAGAGATAATAAGAAACTTTAAATGTATAGGAGAAGAAATTGATAACAATCAATTACAAATACTTTAATGGAAACAAATTGTCTAAAAGGAAAAATAATAGAAAGTATGTTACCAAAACTTCTTAAAATAGACAAATTGATAACTTCCTTTGCTATAATGGTTTGAAGAAAAACGTCACTTAATAAGAATTAGAGAAGGTACCATATTTTAACAAACAAACTGAATTATTGAGATTCCTAGCGAACACGATACCATAGCAGACGTGTTTTATCACTTTAATTATACACATTATATTTGAGAGTAAGTCAACTTTAATGATTGGGAAACAAAATTTGCACGAGAAAGCATTGCCTTGTGATAATTAAGGTTTTTGAAAAATAGTTTGCTATAGTAAATTTTCAATCACAGCAAAAAGATATTTGCTTTCATGTTTTGACTCTATTCCCTTTTATTCTAAAATCATATATTTGCATTTTAACGGTTCTTATATATATATATATATATATATATATATATATATATATATATATATATATATATATATATATATTTTTTTTTTTTCGGATTCAATGCTTTAAGAACAATGTGTATTTTGTAAGAAAAATATTTATGGTAAATTCATAAGTTTTACATTATTATTTAGAGTTGATGTCAATCATAATTTACATATATATTTTATTTTTAATCTATCGAATCGTTAAAAATAAAATAGTAATAAATGAAAGTTATAATATAGATAATATCTCTTAATAATAAACACGAAACAAATAAACACGAAACAAATATACTCTTATGAAACACATAAAAAAATTACAACTTATGATGATAAAATTCTTAAGTAAAATTCATATTAGACTATTAATAATCAACCTAAATTTACGTTTCTTAAATTTATATTTCTTATGTTGATTTTAGACCTTATTTAAATGTAAAAAACATAAAATAACAAACGTGTGTATATTAGTGTTTGTTAATATTTGTGATAAAATATTATAGATGAAATAATAAAATAAAATAAATTTCTCCTACAAGTAAAAATAAATATATGTTTTAATTTTTACATAAAAGCTATTTAGTTTTTTGAAAAAGTACGTTAAGATTTTTTAATTTATGAAAAAATTAATATATTTATTTTTAAAGAAAAGTTATCAACCATAAAAATGTAACACAAGATAGTAACTATATTCTGTAAGCATGTTGTTAGAAGTTTGATTTCTAAATACGAAGAAGAAACTTAATCAAACAGTTCTCACAAAGGAAGGGAAGACATTGGGAGGGTAATTTAAAACACTGATAGATAAGATCCTAAAATAGGGAATGAAGTGGAAGATAGGACATGCATGGTGTTGTGGCCCTTTGGAAGACCCATAATATGTGGTTATCATAAACTATAATCTTCAAATGGATGGACAAAAACAAAAAACCACAAAAGTGTAGGGGACACTTGGGTTCCCCAGCCAGAGCAGAATTTGACACCTTTGATGGTCCACATGCCTGAAACAAATTCCTCTACTTTCAACCCTCCTATCATCTAACTCTCTTCATCTCAAAGCCTTTGAATTTTCCTTTTCACTACTCTACACTCCAACTTTTCCTTTTTATAAAGTGAGTCACTTTTCCCTCAGTAAATGAAATTCTCAGCCATCTTTGAAATTACATGTGCCACTAAAGTACAAAAACCTATGACTTCTCTCCCACTCCTCCCCTCTATTTAATCCGCTGTGCCTTTCCCTTAGGGACAGTATACCCGTTCTCCCATTCAATTATCTCTGCTCCTTTTAGGCTCTCACCACAACCTTCTATGCTCTAGCCAAAAGCAAACACCAACTACAGGCCAATCAACAATAAAAATACACTTTTTTTGGCCATCTCTTTTCCCTTTCTTTTGGGTGTTTGGCCACCCACCCACTGAACACATTTGCACTCACACATAGAAACACAGGCCACTGGTCGGTTTCAGAGATGGGCAGCATGCACATAGAAACCCCAGGAACTTTGGCTGATGGAAGCAAAGACTTCGATGAAGATGGACGAGCTAGAAGAACAGGTATTACCACTTCACACATAAAAATTTGACATTATTAGGTTGTTGGGATAACCTTCTACACAAATTCTAGGAACACATAATGAAATTTTTATACACCAATCTTAGTCATGAATAAAATATTACTTTTGGGTCATATTTAAATTAATCTAAGTCATGTATATCTTTTGTATTTTTTCCTTCTAATAGTATTTATGAGGAAGCTCGTATAAGAGTCTATTATGGATTTTCATAATTACCATACTTAAAACTTTTTTACTATTGTATTTTTGTCTTGAAGAAGCTACTTTGTGATGTTTCGACTATGGTTTGTGACATGTAAATATGATATGGTTTTTGAATTGATTAATTTAAAGGGACATGGGTGACTGCAAGTGCTCACATCATAACGGCAGTGATTGGCTCTGGAGTTCTATCTCTTGCATGGGCAATTGCACAGATGGGTTGGGTGGCTGGTCCTGCAGTGCTCTTTGCCTTCTCTTTTATCACATACTTCACTTCCACTCTTCTTGCTGATTGCTACCGTTCACCAGACCCTGTTCATGGCAAACGAAACTACACATATTCTGAGGTTGTCAAAGCTAACTTAGGTAAAAAAATTTAAATCAAATGATTCTGAATGAAATTGTTCCAATCCAAAGGACATTAATTTATGTCGGTACAAGTGACACGTGAGAGTTCTAGCTTTTCCAACACTCTTCTCTTATTTATTGCCTTTCAAATAAAAAATCATTTTTAAGAGAGATAAGCCACGTGAGTAGGAAGGAATACTGTTTTTCCCGTGACAGGGTTTTGTATTCCTCTACTGCACTTTGTGGATAATTTTAGTAAGAAAAATAGACCAAACACTGAAGGAATATAATTGTTTGATGCTCCTTTAACACAGTAACATGTTATCTTTCTGTTTATAGGAGGTAGAAAATTTCAGCTATGTGGATTGGCTCAGTATATAAATCTTGTTGGTGTAACCATCGGCTACACTATAACTGCATCAATCAGTATGGTGTAAGTTTCCAAATGAAGTTTTGATGACATAATAGAAGTGTTTGTGTCTGTGTGTTCCCTTAATTTATCTTCATGTGTGTTGAAAATTGATTAGGGCGGTGAAGAGATCGAACTGTTTTCACAAACATGGACATGGAGAGAAGTGCTACATAAATAACTACCCTTTCATGATCGTGTTTGCATGCATCCAAATTGTTCTTAGCCAAATACCAAACTTCCATAAGCTCTCTTGGCTCTCTATTGTTGCAGCAGTTATGTCTTTCGCTTATTCTTCCATTGGCCTTGGCCTCTCCCTAGCCAAAGTCGCAGGTAAACCACCACCCATTTGATTATGATTCAATTTGGTTTCAATAGTTTGACCTAGTTAAGGACCATGTAAGAATTCTTTCCAACACATTGAAAATGATCAAAAGAAATTATAAAATTAATATATTTTAGTTAATAAAAGTGTTGTAATAATAATAATAATAATAGTTGTAACAAAATAAACGGTGATGCTTAAAGGTGGGGGACACGTGCAAACATCCCTAACAGGGGTGCAAGTTGGGGTGGACGTTTCGGGAATAGAGAAGGTTTGGAGGATGTTTCAAGCGATCGGTGACATTGCTTTCGCTTATGCTTTTTCCAATGTCCTCATTGAGATCCAGGTAAGAAATATTTGTTTTTTCTTTATTTATTTCCTAATTATTATATAATGAGTGAGTCATATGAAATAATATAAAAAAAAAGTAATAGAATTGATTACGATAGGGACAACAAAAAATGCGGTGAAACGGTTCGTTGCATGATTGAGTTTGAAAAATGTAGCATTAAAGTTGAAATGTGTGCCTGAATTAAATTTGGTAGTGACATGGTATAGTATTGAACTAGTAGTCAATAGTCACACGTAACACCAACTGCCATTTTTGACCAATAATTTTCTTTTTTGTCGTTGACTTATGAGTGATGCATTATTCTTAGATAAATCAGAATAAATATTTTATTTATTTATTTATTTATTTTAACCTTTTATTTGATTATTAAGAGTCCACATATAGATAGATAGATAGATATCTTGAATGCACCTCTTCAAGTCAATCATTGACATGAAAATTGAAACTCTTTGAATTGAAGGCACAGACCAGTGTCTGCAAATCTTTGGCTACATCTCACCAGGATTTGGACTTTTTCAGTTCAGATTGATGTGACTCATGATTCAATCCTAAACCCTCAACTATCTACATATAATTAATCTTAAATAATGTTATATAATATTATTTTGAGTTTTAAGAATATCATTATTGATAATTAATTATTTAAGCTGTCAAAAGATTATTTTATTTTTTCATAAAAGATACCAGTTATACCTGAAAATAATGTTTATTATTCTTAAAAATAATATTTTTTTAAAATATCATTTCGTTAAAATAATTTTTAAAAAGTTTCCTAATTTTTGTTGTGATGTTTATTATTGTCTGTATTATTCTTTTTTATCAAAACGATTTTTAAATTTAATTTATTAAATAACTTTATTTTTTATTTAAAAAAATAAAAAAATAATGTGTGAAATTATTTTTGAAAGCTAAAAAAAACTAAATAAACAAATCATCATTATGAATGGCACATCCTCTAAAAAGAAATGTGGTCCATGATGTTGCAGGACACCCTGAAATCAAGCCCACCAGAGAACAAAATGATGAAGAGAGCAAGTTTAATTGGGATAATGACAACAACATTATTCTATGTGCTGTGTGGGTGCTTGGGCTACGCTGCATTTGGAAATGATGCACCAGGAAATTTCCTCACAGGGTTCGGTTTCTACGAGCCCTTTTGGCTCATAGACTTTGCCAATATCTGCATCGCAGTGCATTTAGTTGGGGCATACCAGGTAAGTAAAATAACTTCAAATCACTCTTTCTTTACTTCAATCCTTCCCATTCAACAAAAACCATGGTGGGATTTTTCCATGAGCAGGTGTTTGTGCAACCTATATTTGGGTTTGTGGAGAAATGGAGCAAAGAAAAATGGCCAGAAAGCCAATTCATAAATGGTGAGCATGATGTGACTGTTCCTCTCTGCGGAAGCATAAACTTGAATTTCTTCAGGATGTTGTGGAGGACAACATATGTGGTTATCACTGCTGTTCTAGCAATGCTGTTTCCATTCTTCAATGACTTTCTGGGGCTCATTGGTTCTCTCTCATTCTGGCCATTGACGGTTTACTTCCCTATAGAGATGTACATTAAGCAATCCAAGATGCCAAGATTTTCATTCACATGGACTTGGCTAAAGATTCTGAGTTGGGTCTGTTTGGTCATTTCCATCATCTCAGCTGTGGGTTCAATCCAAGGTCTTGTTGTTGATCTCAAGAAATACAAGCCCTTCCAAGCACAGCAATAGAACTTTCACATTCTGTTCCAACCTACCTGAGTCTGTGTGCCAAATTTCTGTGAAAGGGCACACAATATTTATTACTATCTTTCCCAATCGTGGCTCAAAATCCAGAGACAACTTGTTAAACTAAACCAATAATCATACTTAGTTTGCCATGTTACTGGTTTTATTCTGAGTCACTGGTTTTTTTTATCTCTTAATAAATTGTCAGCAAGTTTCCATATTAAAGTTCAATCATCAAGTGCTTATGAACACAAGGATATAACTATGTTCGACTATACATTCAATGAGCAATCCTCAGCATGACTAGAAATTAGACATGTTATGCATAACACAACATATATATAATATGAAGAAACTAATATCAAATAAATTTTATAAATGAGTTCTATAAATTAACTCTAATTTTAATTTATGAACAAATTATCTATTTATTGTTTCTTATGTTTATCTCATGAATAAGTTACGGGTTGATTTAATTTTATTTTTTAGATTTTGAAAATAATTTTAATAATTAATTTTCAAGAATTATTTTTTAAATAAATTGGTAAAAAATATTAAAAATGTTAGTTTAAAAATATTTTAAAAAATATTAACGATAATAAAGATTTACTACAAAAGTTAATGACAAAAATAAACTGTAAGTATAATTTTTTTATTTTAAAAAAATAAAAATTAAATAATATTTCTAAAATCTATTTTAATAAAATAATCTATTTTCAGAACAGTAAAAAAAATAAACCACAATTTAAAAAACTGTAATCTTTTATATTTTAAAATTGTATAAAATTATAAAGATGATTTGTTTATATATATATATATATCAACCTATTAAAGTAACTAGCTTGCTTTGAATTTTAAATGTTTACACGATTTTTCCTTGAACAAGTTATTATTAAAATGGTGAATGAGTTGGTGGCAGTAAAGGAAGGAAACATTTGAAGAAAGTGAGAAGATGTGGTGAATGAGTGAAGTAGATAATTGATTATGATTCTTGAATTGGGTTTCTTTGAAGAATGATTAAAGTTGAAATATGAAGTCAACTAGTCAATAGTCATACGAAAGACCAACCCCTATTTTTTGACCACTGTTTCATGTTTCTATATTTTTCTTTGTTTGTCGTTGACTTAAGTACAATGCATTATTTATTATCTAAATATAGTCTCATTTTGGATTCTGAATTACTTTCCACAATAATTCTTTTTTTTTTAGCAACTGATAAAAAGACATTATTGCTTCTTAATAAACAAAAGTAAAAAAAGAAAAACAATACATAATTAACTGAAACTAAACTAAAAATTGGTATATTATTTTTAAATAATCAAATTTTAGTTAAATAGGGATAAAAACGAAAAAATGGAATGGATTTTTTATCAAATCAAATTTGATAAAAAATAAATATTAAAATTTTTTAATATAATCTCTTATAAAATATATAATATATTTTAATTTTTTTATCTTAATTATGTTAATTTTAAAAAATAAATTTTTATTATATTTTATTTTATTTTAATAATTATTTATTTTTCATTCTCTATTATAATAATCATGACAATAATATTTATTATTTTTTTTATAAAAAATATTATTATTAATAAATTTATTATATATTTATTATATTATAAAAAAATTATTTTATTAAATCCGATTATAACTTTAAATCCTGAACTCAAACCATATGGTTTTAAAAATATTGATTCTAATAAAAAGCTAGTTTTGTCAAATAAGGCATAGAAAAGATAAAAAATAAAGGGGAAGAATGTGAAGATGAGGGTAACTTACGTATTAATAATTTAAAAACATTACACGTGCGGAGAGTAAAAAGAAGAGGGGTGCTATAGGATCTTCTTTAGAAGCAGGTTGAAATCAAGCCCAAGTTTTCTAATTATCGTTTGAACAGGCCTACTTACTAATAATTGTGGGCCGATTACCGGACTCAAATTACCCGTATCAAATTTTTTGCACCTGTAAAATCATTTTATTTTTAAATATCATGAGATATCAAAAACGTATTTAAACTATAATGAGAAATTGACATCAACCAATTTCATTTCAAAAAAAAAAATATATATATATATATATATATATATAATTTTTCTTTTCAAAATTGTACAACTTATTATGATATTATTGATATGATAATATCTTACGCTTATCCAAACACATATTTCACAAAGAGTGCTAAACACAAAAAGACAAATAATGATGATGACTTATAATATATTGTTTTATTATTAAATAAAAAAACTCAATGACAAAAAAATGTGATTACTTGTTACCCAATGATATTCACTCATTAATTTATAGTTTTCGTAAAAAGAATCGTCTAATTCAAACATGATAATGGATCAGTTTTGTTTAAAATTAAAATGTTTTTTAAAAATAAGCACTTTTAAAAGTAATCAATTATCCGAAAACAGATATGATTTGCTTATTAAAATAAGCAGAAATCTACTTAATTTCAAAATAAACAGATTTGACAAGCGCACAGAAAAAAAAACATAATTTTGTTTATTTGATCAAATAAGCACTTATTTAAAAAAACAAACAGAAAAAATCAGTCAAATATCTTATGTTTATCCAAACACGTCTCATAAAGACTTGTAATATAATATTTTATTGTTCAATATTTACTAAAATAAAAGCTGAACACAATTTTTTTTCTAATGATGCTAGATGAGCGTTTGTGTTTTAAAATTATCTCTTTATCTTTTTCCTTTGATAAAAGTCTCACAAAAATTAGTTTGGGTGCTATCTTGTTGCATGATTTAGGTATACATTATGTTTAAAAAAGATTACCAGATGATAGAATTATTAGCTATGAGAGGATAACCTTTAGTACTTGAAGAGTTTAGACATATTAGCTATGTGAGGTTAACCTTTAGTTCTGAGCTCTCCTTTGATAAATCTTCTACACACCTTACATCTGATAAAAGGTTCTGGACTTTACTTTATAGTACCTAGAAGTCCTTCCTGCAGATAACACGAAAAGCCATTCATTTGAGCCAACAAATCAAACCTTAGAATGTGTGAAGAGGCTTGGAATAAATAATTTCCTCAAGACACCACCTACTTGATAGAAGTTGAGCCGAAGCTCAGAAAAATAACTTAGAGGATCACCACTCGGGTTGAGCATTGTTTTAGATTTTGGGTACTTGCTTGGGATCTTGAATATTAGTTATTCATTGATTCCACATCGAAGTTGTAGCTAGGTGGTGAGAGGGATTTTGGTCTCTGGTGGCTAGCAAATTTTTTAAAACGACAGTATTCATGTGAACCTATAAACCACGAGATAGACAAAGGTGCGCAAGGAATTTGCGGAATAAGGTGGTTATAATTGTAATTGAGACTTTTTTTAACAAAGATGATAAATAGAGATGGTAACCAAAGATGGAAACAATTAAGTCAACAACAACATAGCTTAGATTTACAACTTCTACAGCCGCAGGGAGTCGCAGTTCCACATTACTGTCACACAAGAAAAAAAAAAACTTTTATTTAATAAGGTTTCTGAATGTATAACAAGAAGAGGTAGCATCATCATGCACCAAGACCAACTATGGATACTTTGCCGTTTCTAAGAAACCTCTATTGTTGATTGTGTCTCAAAGCATCTTCAAGCTGGGAATTTTTCCTTGCACACTCCAAGATAGTTTTATCAGCAGTGATGAAGTAAGCAGCGATGGTTGCTGTTCACCAAACACAGTCAGATGTTAAAACATGATGAGTTAAACACTTTACAAATATAGTCAAACTGAAGGTAAAAGACATCAAGCATTTTATTTTCAAATGGATCAAGAGCAAAAAATTTCTGTTTGATTTAATTTTGAAAATGAGGCAAGCCATTTTTATTAAGGGCATACACCGTGAATATATGGATTTGTTAATAGAATGACATCAAATTCAATTACTTCTTGCTGTAAAGCCAATTTCAAAATGCAGAAAACTTGTATACACTTCCTTAGATTTTTTAACTATTGTTCTCCTATTAGAATGAAGTTTCACTTTAGTAATTCCGCATAATAAAAGTTTACATTAAAGATCAACATAGATTGCTGATGTGAACATGACCTATGATAAGGGCTAGAGCAAGGGAAACAAAGAAAGCTTTTCAATAAGTATTGTTGGTTGGCCAAATTGTGTTTTGGATTAATCAATTAATGGGCTTTAGTTTAGTTTTATTGCAAGTTGTAATAAGGGCCCAATTGGAAATTTAGTTATCAGTCTTTGGGAGACCAAGAGGGTGCATAGCTGATTGACTTTTGGATGCCACAATTTCAGTTACAATCAATCATTAAGTAGTTTTCAATTCTTAGGTTAATAAATCATTATTAGCATTTATTTTCCTTTAATGAATATTTGTAACTCTGATGGCAAAACTTCTTTATAAGCTGAACCATTCTTATCAAGAAATAACAAGTTAAGTTTTATTTTTAGAAATATTAGAGTTTATCTCTTTTATCTTAGTGAGAGTGATTCTCTTAAGTTCTTGAGTGATTCAAGAATTCTTGGCTGTATCAAAGGACTTTCACATCCTTTGTGTGTTGCCTTCCTTGGAAAGAGTGATTCTTTCCTTCCACCTTCATTCTAATTCCTAAATTTCTTACAAGGTTCTAACTTTAAAGATCCTAAATTACCCCTTGTGATTCATATCAGTTGGTATTCAGAGCCCCGGTTTAAAGGTTTGAACATCAAATTGATGGCAGAGGAGAATAAAAAGAAAATGAGAGAAAAATTTCTTCAAGAAAAGAAAGAAAAAAAGAAGAAGAGTGAAACACGTGAAGTGAAACAGAGCTATTTAGCCATAAAAAGTGAGTATAATGTTAGTTCTACATTCAATTTATCAGACTTATCTCTTTTTTATGTAGATGATGAATCCGATTTGAGGACAAATCCTTTTCAAGAGGGAGAGAATGATGTGAACATGACCTATGATAAGGGCTAGAGCAAGGGAAACAAAGAAAGCTTTTCAATAAGTATTGTTGGTTGGCCAAATTGTGTTTTGGATTAATCAATTAATGGGCTTTAGTTTAGTTTTATTGCAAGTTGTAATAAGGGCCCAATTGGAAATTTAGTTATTAGTCTTTGGGAGACCAAGAGGGTGCATAGCTGATTGACTTTTGGATGCCACAATTTCAGTTACAATCAATCATTAAGTAGTTTTCAATTCTTAGGTTAATAAATCATTATTAGCATTTATTTTCCTTTAATGAATATTTGTAACTCTGATGGCAAAGCTTCTTTATAAGCTGAACCATTCTTATCAAGAAATAACAAGTTAAGTTTTATTTTTAGAAATATTAGAGTTTATCTCTTTTATCTTAGTGAGAGTGATTCTCTTAAGTTCTTGAGTGATTCAAGAATCCTTGGCTGTATCAAAGGACTTTCACATCCTTTGTGTGTTGCCTTCCTTGGAAAGAGTGATTCTTTCCTTCCACCTTCATTCTAATTCCTAAATTTCTTACAAGGTTCTAACTTTAAAGATCCTAAATTACCCCTTGTGATTCATATCAATTGCTGAGGTAAAACATCAATCTTAATAAGAGAACACCAAAAACACCTATGGAGCTATATTTAAGTTTTATCCTTTCAAATAACCACGCAGATCTTAACAAAAGATTTGTTTTATATATAAACAAAATCTAATAGCATTATGTAGAATTAATTATTTGGTTACTCTAAGTTGAGATCATACCAGCAGATATGATAAGTGCCTGAGCAGTATAATTGAGGTTTGCCTTTGCCCATGGGACCATACGAACTGCAGTCAACTGCAAATTTGCAAATTCCAACATTAAGAATAAAATTTAATAAATCAGCATACCATTGTGAATAAATAGTGGCATAGAATGATATAATAGTGAAAAACCAAAAACATTTAGGATTGTCTTTCAACATTATACATCTTCATCACAAATATGCAAGGGCTAAAGTTTGTCAGATTTCTTAGTCATCTTTGAATTATTTTTCAAAACTTAGTAACTCAAAAAGAAAAAAGGTTTCAAATAAACTGGAGTTGAACACAAATCAGTTGTATGGAGGTTCAAGCAATTAACACAACACTACAACCAGTATTCGGGTGATGGTGAATAACATTCTTAATTCTAGCATTATATAGTAGCCAGGGCGGTATATGATAGACAAAGGCAGAGTGCTATATGCCCTTGAATCCAAACTGTTAAATACTTCATTTACAGTCATTAGTTACAAAAGCAACACATATTGACTGAACTTTTCTTTGAAATTGAAAATGAAAAAAATGTAGCACTGATTCTGAAAATGAAAAAAAGTTACATACCGTAGGCACAGCACTAGCAACACAAGCAATGGAAGCTGCCTTGAATCCAGCACGCACACCTTCTGTATATTAAGAAAAAGCCAAAATGAACATAATTCATACTTCTCCAGAACTCTTGCCCCCTTTGACAAGATACAATAGTCACAGAATATGTAGTATACACATGCCCTGCTTTGTTGATGAAAATCATGGACACAGAGGAATGACGACATTTCATTCATGTATGATCAGCAAAACATGCATTACTAATCAGCAGAACAACAATTCAACATTATTCTCCCAATTAGCAGAAATATAAAAGCAAGTAACAGCTCTCTCACCACTCAGGAGTACTTTATTCAAGAAGCAACAATTTTTTCCTTCTCAAATCATACATTGGAAGGCACAATCTTAATTTGAAATTCGTAAAAATATTTGTATAACTTTAAACCAAACATGCACAATGTCAATTTTCCCAAGCAAAACGTTTTCCTTTCAACTTCTAGTAAATTAAAAGCATCCTTCCCCTTTTATACGATGTTTGGAGAAATTAATTTCTTTTACTTCAATCTCCCAAATCTTTAGTTTTTGACACGGAAGATCCTCACAAAAAAACTAACCAATTGAAATGATTCTTACATGTTGACCCTCCGTAACCATCAATCAATCGAACTAACCATAATAAGACACCAAAATCTAAATTTTAAATCAGATTGTCCTAACAAAAACCCATAATCAATCCAATGCATGTTCCATTTAATGATGTTTAAAAAACAAAGCGGAAAAGAACTCGCAAAATGAATAATAATAAAAAAGGGAATACCATTAGTGCATTGCTTGGTCCTCAAAATCTTCCTGTCCTCAGCGGGAGAAGCAACTAAGACACCCTTTTTGTCGGGTAAGAACATGTCCCTCAGTTCCGACGGAATACCCATTGCGTTGTTGTGATTGGTTAACTTCAACGAACCTTTCTCTTCTTTTCTCGCAGGTTCTCTGAATCAAAGCCCCGTGCCAAATTGTTAGAGAGGATGATATATATATATATATATATATATATATATATATATATATATATATATATATATATATATATATATATATATATATATATATATATAATCATTCTCTTTTCACAATCTTGCATGAGAAAAAAATATAATTAATAGAGAAATAATATGGGATACATATAAAAAATAGAGAAAAGAATTAAAAAAATTATAATATTTTTATGTCATATAAAAAAAACATAATATATAATAAACAAAAAAGTGTGTGAAACATATTTAAACGATAGAAAATAAATAAAATTTTAAAAAAATAATTATAAAAAATATAGATAATATAAATATTTTAATTTTTTTATTATTTTCTATAATTATATAAATAGATTTTTATTAATATTTTGTATTTTTGTTTAATGAAATATTAATTTTGTATATTTTTTTATTCCTTAATCATATATTTTTTCAGTTTTTAATATTTTCATAAAATAAATAAATTTAATTAAAAGTTTTTTTATACACATCTTTAATCAACATTATCTCTTAATTTCTTTCTCAAATATAAATAAAATAATTAAAAAATATCTCTTATTTTTTCTCTATTTCTCCTGTTATTACGCATTCTCAACTTTTTTCTTATATTTAATAACTTTTTACATATAATAATATTTATATTTCAAAACTTATATATATATATATATATATTAAATTTTAATTTATTAAAATAAAAGAAGCTAATAAAAATTACGACACAGGACATGTGTTTATGCAAATATTAATAAATAAAAAATTGATGGAAGTTGTTTTTTTTAATAGGGTTGTCAAGTTGGATATTTGTTAGGCCACGAGGAGAAAACAAAATTGAATTCACATTCTATTTTCTTTTTGGTTTTAGGATTCTTTCTACCTCCTCATCACCACTTTTTTCTTGGCATTGGGCCGCCGTACTGAACATATGTTCGGTCTAATTCTTTTAGTTGAAATTCATTTTTAGGTTTAATTATAATTCTCATTTTATATTTTACGTTGTTTTTAGCTTTTAACTTTTTTTTTTACAATTTTATCATTCAAAAAATCGCATAAGCTATTAATGTAATTTACTCCCTTATAACCTTTACTAAGAGTTACATAGAGGGGGAGAAGAGTGAGGGTAGAGATGATATTTTAAATAAATATGAAAATATTAAATTTAGATAAGTACCTTTTATGTAAATGGATGAGAATGATACTTAATTTTTAAAAATAATTTAAAAGCATAATTAGTTTATCCATTATATTCTAAACAAAAATATATCCAATCCATCCATTAAACCCATTAAATCTATCCCATCCGTTCAGTAGACATATATTGAAGTAGCATGAAGTTGAGCATAGATAAAATAGATGGTATATACGAAAGAAAATGTAATTTTTTTTTTTTACAAATATACCATGATATGACATGTATTTTGAATATACATAATAGACTACCACAACTCTTTCTAAGAATCCACGCATCTTTCGCCAAAGAACACACAGCATGTGTTTGAAGCCTCCTACCAGTCCGAGAAGCAAAACCTACATCAGAGGCAGCTACGTCATCCAGGGCCAAATCAAGAACAAGCATATATAAGCAGTATCTCATGATTTGAAGGAAGACCACAACAGAGATCATTAACATGATGTAGTTTAAGGTTTTCTATGTTCTCAACACCTTTCTTTGTGTGGTGAAATGCTGCAGAAGTAACAACTGAATGATTTTCCAGGTAGGAGAAACACACGTCAAAAGGATGGCAAACTTGATACATATAGCATCCAACCAATTCCGGACTCTGAGTTTGTTTGTACACATTCTTCGTAGCCAGATGAAACCAAGATGCTATTTAAGCTTACCAGAAGCTAGATATATATATATATATATATATATATATATATATATATATATATATATGTATGTATGTACTACATATCCAAATAATAATGTAAGTTTGAGGTAGTTGCCTCATTCCTTAACTTCGTTAGAGCGATTTTCTCTATTTTCCTTATCCTCTCTTTGCTAACTTTGAAAAGAGTCCCTATATCCTGCAGAGACCTGGGCTGGTTATCATTAAGGCCAAAGCGTAGGGTTAGTATTTGCCTTTCCCTTGAGTTCAAGCCTTTCAGAAGATCATGCACGTCTTTTCTCATATGCTGCTTCATGACAGCATCTTCAGGATTCTCGATTGTAGCATCGGGCAGAAGTTCCTGCAGCATTAATCCACAAAACAGTTTATACACTTGACATAAGTTTACAAGATTATTCATGAAAATATAGTACTCCTACACAGGTTAAAGTCTTCAAATCATATAACTGGTTGCAGGATAAGTGAAAAATAGTATGATGGAAACTTTTTACCCACCTACCCCAATAGGAATGTTGTGTGTTCTATGACTGCCGATGGGTATTAAAAAAATAAAACATATAACTGATTGAGTTACACGAGTGAGGTAAGGTTGGTGACTAGAAAATACATCTCTCAAACAGCGGTAACAGCAGTACAACCTTGACTTAGAGAAAGCATTTTCAAACACATGAACGTACACCAACATACATGATGAACAAAATTCTGTGAGGCAAAATAAAATTAATAACAGGAAAGAAAATGTAGTTCTCGCAGACATTGGATGCACACAACAATAGAGCACTTTTTTTCCATTCGTTAATTGATGTAATGAACACGGCAGGTAATTTATCTTTTTATATTCTTTCCTTTCCCTATAGGCAGAAGTCTTTCTCATACTCCCAGACATTTATAAGACTTTTCACTTTCTTTCTTCTTCCATGACAAAGCCAATGATGATTAAAAAAATACCATCACTAAGATCATAACATGCGATAAAACACGGATAAGTAGCAGCAAGATAGGCAAAGACATGGAGAATCATAGTCTTACATTATATTGAACACCGAGGCAATCCCCCACCTTCTGATCAATTGAAGCAACTATTCTCAGACAATTGCTAGCTGATTTGATTTTATCCAGTGAAAGGCCTGTCATCTTTGCAATTTCATAATCATCTGGCCATCTCTTGTGTGTACTTTTCATGACTTTTCGTGCTTTCTGGATTTGATTTATTGCCCTCTTTAATGACCACTAAAAAGAATAATGAAGATTAAAAGAACACGGGGATCAAATTTTAGGTTGTCTTGGATGAGACTGGTACTAAGAAACAATCTCCTAAGCAAAAGAAGAACATACAGGAATTATGACTCCTCGAGCATATCGTTCCATCACTCTTAAAATTGATTTCCTTATCCAGTACTGCACATAGGTTGAGAATTTGTAGCCCCTTGTACAGTCAAATCTCTCAGCTCCTTGAAGAACACCTACATATCCTGCCTATGAAATATGTGAACACATGATCAATGAGAAGTTAATCAAAATGGGATTCATGCAGGTGTTGATAGCTAAATTGGATCAATGAGAAGGTAACTGAAATAGGATTCATGTAGGTCATAAACATTTTAATTCTACAATTCTACTTTCAGTCAACTTCTATTAAGGAAAAGAAAAGTTGCTCTGAGTTAGAGGACAGGCAGCCTCCTAGAGAAAATATCAAAAAAGGAATTGAGCGTAAAAAATATTCTCCCTTTTCATTCTGCACCCACATATATATAACAGAAAAAATTCTAACAATCAACATGCATGGTCCATGACCTCACTACGGACAAATCAACATAACTGACTTACTTCTAGAATATACTGACACCAGCAAATAAACATTTACTAATAATAAATAAATCCTGGAATCCCTTTAGTTTTGTGGATTTGTCTTTTGGGCCTGATATCCTCATTTTCTTCAATATTAAGTGGGCCTTCATATGTAACATCACCATCCCCATCGGTAGCAACCTTGTCCTCAAGGTTATAAGTAGATTGAAGGTTGGACCACTCTTCCCATGAAGTATCGTTGGGAGAAAGACCTTGCCACTGGACCAAGGCCATGCATGTTGGGACTCCATTGACCATAGCAGTCTTGAAACCCAGAACAGTCAGTGGGGTTACCAAGGGATGATTGGCATAGAGTCTGGGGGAAGAGAGTCAATGGTGCTAGGGGGAATACCCACATGAGCCTTCAAAACTGAACAATGGAAAACATTGTGGATCTTGGAAGTGGCAGGTAAGTCAAGTTTGTAGGCAACTGGTCCAATCTTCTCTATTACGCGATAAGACCCATAAAAACGTTTGGACAACTTATGAAACTTAGCACCCAAAAGCGATGATTGACAATAGGGTTGGAGCTTAACATAAACCCAGGATCCCACCTCAAAACTGAGTTCTTTGCGCTTCAAGTCCACATTCTTTTTCATCAGTTTTTGGGCTTTCAGCAGATTATGCCGCAGGAGTGAGAGAACTTCTTCACGTGAGGAGAGTAATGAATCACAATCAACGACTTGAGAGGTGCCAGCCAAATACTCAGGAATGGAAGGAGGTGGCTTGCCAAATATGATTTGGAATGGAGAGAGCTCTGAACCAAAGTGAACGGAGGTGTTATAATAGAACTCTGCCCAAGGGAGGAATTTGAACCAATGTTGCGGTGTCTCATGAACAAAGGCTCAGAGGTATTGTTCAATTGTGTGATTCATAACATCCGTTGGACCATCAGTCTGAGGATGGTATGAAGAACTCATGCGGAGAAGGGTACCACTAAACTTGAACAAGTCTGACCAGAATTGGCTCATAAAAATCGGATTTCGATCCGAAACAATGCTCTTGGGCAACCCATGATGCTTACAGAACATAGAAACGAAGAGCTCAGTCACCTTATAAGCTGTGAAACTAGAAGGCAGAGCACCCAAATGCACCTCTTTTGAGACCGGATCCACTACCACAAAGATAACAGTATACCCATGAGAGAGAGGTAACCCAGTAATAAAATCCATAGAAATGTCCTCCCACACATGTGAAGGAATAGGAAGGAGAATGAGGAGACCTCTGGGGCGCTTGGTACTGTATTTTGTTTGCTGGCAGACCCTACACTGAGAGATAAAAGAGCGAATATCCTTTGCCATATTGCTCCAATAAAAGTTGGCAGAGAGACGTTTAAGGGTCTTGTTCATAACCGCATGTCCCCCAACGACAGACTCGTGGAACTCTTGTAAAAGCAGAGTGATGAATTTAGAAGAGGAACTCAACCAAATCTTGCCCTTGAATAGAATAAGACCCTCCAACACTTTGAAATGAGGCATTGAAGCGGGGTCAGCGATACACTGCTGCCGTAGGGAGAGGAATTTTGTGTCCTGTAACAAGGATTGCTTCAAGTCATCTAAGAAGACAAATTGAGGCACAGTGAGTACCTGCAATTCGCCGACTACTGGTCCAGTGGATTGGGAAAGAGCGTCGGCAACCACATTCAGTTTCCCGAGTTTGTACTGAATCTCATAGTCATAGCCAAGGAGCTTGGTCAAGTAATACTGTTGCTTTGGGGTCTGGATGACTTGAGTGAGGAGTTCCTTGAGACTTTTCTGATCTGTTTGAATTATAAAGGAGGAACCCAATAGGTATTGGCGCCAACGTTTCACTGCGCTGGTGACAGCATGAAGTTCCCGAATATAGGCTGATGCCTTGGTCATACGTGGACAAAAGACCTTGCTGAAATAGGCAATAGGGTAAGAGTCTTGGACCAAAACCGCACCCATTGTTGTACTCGACGCATCAGTCTGAATAAGAAAAGGCTTAGAGAAATTGAGCAAAGCAAGAACAAAAGCCTCCATCATAGATATTTTGAGATAATCAAAGGCCCTCTAAGCCTGTGGAGACCACTAAAAAGCCCCCTTTCTCAATAGAGCAATGAGAGGATGGGCAATTATAGGCATAGCCTTTGACAAATCTGTGATAAAAGCCCGTTAATCCTAGGAAGCCACGCAAGCTCTTGAGAGAAGTGGGGGTTTGCCAATCCACCATAGCTTGAATTTTGGCATGGTCGGGGGCCACAAAACCATCATCAACCACATGACCCAGGTAATCAACCTGAGACTGAGCAAAAGAACACTTGGTGAGTTTCAGGTAGAACTGATTATCGTGCAAAATATCAAACACCTGACGGAGGTGAATAACATGTTGCTCATGTTGCAGATAACATCAATTGTCCCGTGGCGGATGCCGGGTGGGCCGAGTCACAATCGAATCGTGGCGTTTGGGTTGTTACTCTTAAGTAAAAAGAGTTGCGCTCTGACTAATGGCTATAGCTTTTGGTCTAGTGGTAAGCGCTCGATCCTAACAATTCGTATCAGAGGAGCCAAGGTCACGAGTTCGATTCCTCATGGGCAATTGTTAAGGGGGAGATTATTACGGGTTGCACAATTGTCCCGTGGCGAAGGCCAGATGGACCAAGTCACAATCGGTGGCGAAGGCCAGGTGAGCCAAGTCACTATCCAAGTGGGATTCCTCGTAGGACAATTGCTAAAGGGGAGATTGTTGCAGGTAGTATCAATTGTCCCATGACGGAGGCCGGGTGGGCCGAGTCACAATCGAATCGTGGCGCTTGGGTTGTTACTTTTAAGTAAAAAGAGTTACGCTCGCGCCAAGACCCATCCTTCTTGCACAGTAAAAGAACCGAGGATGAAAAAGGGCTTGTACTAGGGGAGATCCAGTCCGAATCTAACATCTTCGAAATCTGCTTTTCAATTTCCAGTTTATGCGCGTGAGGGTAGCGGTAAGGATGGAGGTTAACTGGGTTGGCACCAGCGACGAGAGGAATGTGGTGATCCGTGGCCCGTGGGGGTGGTAAACTTGTTGGTTCGTCGAAGAGGAAAGAGTAAGATTTAACTAGTTGATTACTAGTATTTGGGTGATGGAGGGAAGGAGGAATGGAGGGGTCAGGAGAGGAAGATGAAACCTATAGGGAGAAGAATTGGGCCTCATGGTCAGATCGAAGAAGGCGTTTAAGTTGGTGGAAAGAAATTGAGGAGGGTTGCTACCCCGAATTCCCTTTCAACTCAATCAACTGTTGGTGATAATAGAACTTCATAGTGAGGTTCTGGTAGTCCATTAGAACTGGGCCTAAATCTTTTAGCCATTGGGCCCCAAGCACAATATCAGATCTACCACCTATGTCAAGGATATACAAGTCAACAATGAACTCATGCCCCTGAATGATTAAAGCTACCCCAGGACAAAATTGATCACATGTTAATTTCTCCCTGCTACCGACAAGAACATGTAAAGGAGCCGTGGAATGACGAGGCAACCTCAAAAGGAGAGCAAACTTAAGTTGGATGAAGTTGTGAGTACTTCCCCCATCAACAAGTATACGCACTTGGTATTGGGCCAACAAGCCCAAAATACGAAGAGTCTCAGGATTGCCAGACCCCGAGAGAGCATTGAGGCTTAACTGAGCCGAATCGGATGACAGATTCAACAATTTCTCAACAATCGGTGGATCCGATCCAGCACCCAAATCCCAGTCACCGTCACCGTCCGGAGGTGAGGATTCATCCTCATCAGCGATCAAAAGAAAATAACGAGCAGGACACTGATCATTACGTGAAAACTTTTGGTCACAGTTGAAGCATAACCCCTTTTCACGTTTTTCCACCATCTCTGCCTCTGTCAATTGCTTGAAACGTGTTTTTTGGTGGAGGAGTGGGCCTGATATCTTCATTTTCTTCAATATTAAGTGGGCCTTCATATGTAACAACTTCATGAAAAACATTGATCAAAGTGTCAATGATGGAAGCACATTACAACTTTCAATTGTCCTTTCATGACATATACATGAAAAATCATAAAACAGCAAAGAAAAGTATGTGATATTGACTCTAAGCGATAAAACTGGCAAAAAAAGAATTAGATTCATCACGTGTAGCATGACCTTTGGGGTGGAGAGGACTAATACCATATGATGTTTTGGGTTTATATCTGTCTAATTATTGCCTATTTAAAATCTTGTCTGTGTCTTAGCTTTTCATGTTCTACACTAGGGATGACAATTAAACCCGTACCCGTGGGGACCGACCCGTCCCCGTCCCGAGTTTGACGGGGAAAACCCGAGTTGACCGGGGGCGGGGTCGGGTTCGGGTTTTCCCCGCTTTAAAAAGTCGGGGGCGGGGATGGGTAATGCAATCCCCACCCCGACCCCCGCCCCGCCCCGACTTTATATTTAAATTTAAATTTTAAAATATTAATATTTTAAAAGTATTTCATTTTCTTTTTCTATTACATATAAGGTTATTTTTTTATATTTCACCAATTTTTATTTTTCTTCTACCCACTTTTTTAATTTTTTTTATCTTTTTCAATCTTTTATATCAATTAATTTATTATATTATTCTCTCCCTTATCTTTCGGGTTTTCACATTTTCTTAGTCTCTCCCATCAATTTGTTTTTTTTTTCAATCTTTTCAACCAATTTGATGAACACAAAGTTAATCTTTTTTCTTTATCTTTTTCTAAATATTTTACATCAATCTTAGTAGTAACTAATATTAGTTTATTTATAATTTATATTTATTATGTCATATTTTTTTATCTTATTATGTCATATTTATTATATCTACAAGCATCTCATACTACTCAATGTGAGACTTAAGCACCCATAATACCCAAGTTCCTATCAAATTAGTATTATAGTTAAAACTATAGATGAATAAGTTATTTTCCATGCCCATGATAATTTCATTTTTTTTACTAAAATATCAGTCTTGGTGCCACTTTTTCCTGCTAAAGATTTTATATTTGCAGTTTATCCACACTCCATAGAACACAATCTTATATGTTGGTATGTTTTATCTAGTTAAGAATATAAAATTTTAATGCATTGTCGTAAGAATGTATTAGAATGCTTTAGTATGACAAGAAAGTATAAAAAGAGCATATGCAATAATTGTTATCAAAATTAGAGGTGATAAATTGTTGGTGCAGTGGAATTGATTTAGATGAAACCATCATAAAGGGAAAAGTGTAATTTCCAAACACGAAAGGAAAAAAATAATAAAAGATCACATGCAATAATTGTTTTCAAAATTAGAGGTGATAAATTGTTGGTGCAGTGGAATTGATTTAGATGAAACCATCATGAAGGAAAAACTGTAATTTACGCTATGCCTATCTGCGTGTCCTTTCTTTCTGTTGAAAGTCCCACATCGCTTACCTCATATCATTTGGTATGGTTTAAATACATGTTAGGCTACTCCACATATTGCCAATTGGTTTTATGTTGGAACCTTAACATGGTATCAGAGCCAAAGCCTAACATCTTTCCGGTTATTGTCATGGGCCAAAAGTTGCCCTTTAGTTGGGTCAAAAAATACCCTTTGCCTGGTCCGGCAGGCTTTGTTGGAGGGGGTGTGTTGAAAGTCCCACATCGCCTACCTCATATCATTTGGTATGGTTTAAATACATGTTAGGCTACTCCACATATTGCCAATTGGTTTTATGTTGGAATCTTAACACTTTCAATAAACTAATAATCCTCCCTCACTCACCCACGGTAAACACAAGCATATATCTTAAATTATTTACTTTGATTTTTAACACTTACAAGTTGTTCAAAGAAAGTTGGGTTCTTGAGATATAATTTACAACTGTACATTATGAGTGCACACATACATAACAGACAAATAGAAACCTGCCCTCGTCAATAACATGACAAATTACAAACAAAATCATGCACAATGGCATTTGGAACTAACCTGAAGTAAATCATCCAAAGCTATTCCCATACCCCTGTATTTTCTGGCAAGGTATAGAACTAAGGAATGAGAACTCCGTATTAGCTCATCCCGACAATAATAGCCATGATGCAATAGCTGCTGTAGCACCTTCTCATCAACTCCAGATGCTACTGCCCAGCTATTCAAGCTCACTACTCGCTTAGTATCCTCTTCTATGGCTGTCCTAATTTTTTCTAATTCAGCTAGCACCTGGAGTAATACAGAATTTCAGTGTTTATGTAATTTACAATCATGGTACAAAATCTCTATTTTCTAAATAATACACTAACCTTTACGCCTTTTGACATCTCTGCCTCCCTTTTAGCAACCATTATTCTTTTATTTTTAGTATTTTTTGCTTTTTTCACAACTGAAACCGAAAATCCTAATAGATCTTCTTGATTAGCTTCTAAAGTAAATAACTGTGGCGAGACTGCTGTGGCATCAAATGCTCTCTTTCGTCTAGTCTTATTTTCCTTTTTCTTGTTAGATGGGACGACAGCTTTGCCCTTGTTATCTACTTTATCAGCATAGTCTGACACAAGTGAGGTTCCAAGTGATCTTGATAGACAAACATTGAATAACTCGAGAGCACCAAGCTTTTCTAGTTGCAATCTAATAGCCTTTTCCAACTTCAGAGCTTCAGAATCGGCAAAAGTCTCTTCTAAAACACCAAGGTTCTCCATCAACAAACGAAAATGCTGTGCCCTGAATGACTCAAACTTCTTAGAGACAGTAGATACCTCTCCAAAAGGCATTTGGGTATTATCAAACATTTCATGTACACTACTCAGTGACCTCTTCCCTTTGTTTACCTGGGATATTAGCATCTCATAAGAACTTTATTTTGGCCATTAATATAATGGATGCGACACTTCTAGATTGAAATACAATCACCGTTAATTTAAAGTGAGTTGAGTTATCAAATACCACAATTCAAATAAAGAACAAATACACCCTAAGGTGTCAAATCCCAATATAAATAATTGTTAGTATCTAATAGGAAAATCACAAGACTCGTCATAAAGAATTATGCCGTACCACAGTCTCTTCTCTTCGTAATGAATCATTTTCCAAGGTCTCCAAGGCCGAAAATGCAAAAACCCTTCCAAAATCTTTCTGCAAAGCTTCTCCTTCCTCATACAATGTTGACGGCAAAGACAACCTCGTGGAGTTGAAATAAACCTCCCTGACTCCAGCTGCACCATATTTCACCCAAAAATTCAAAACAATACAAAGGAATTAGAAACATAACAAAATAAATAAATAATTATGATTTTACCATATAGGTTAAGTATTTCTCAGATTAATTTCTACGCATTCGGACATAATCCTCATTATGAATTTTAAAATAATTATCATAAAAATTAACAATCACGATTATGTAATTTCTATGCAATCAGAATTAATGGTCAGTCTAAATTTTAAGATTATTATAGTAAGCATCAACAGAAAGTAGAATCTCCATGCAATCAGACATAATCCTTGTACTAAATTTTAAAAATAATGACTGTAAAACTCAATAATTTTATCACAATTTATGATTGAATGAATACATAAAACTCTTTTTTCTAAGTGTATACCTTTTCTTAGATAAGAAGTGACTGTTTATAACGAAAAACCAATGCCAAAAAGAAATAAGAAATACATAATAAAATAATAAGAAGAGAATTGACCAGAAGATGGAGAAAGAGAAACAGGTGAATTGGTGAAGGAATGAGGAGTGTGAAGAGGCACGCAATATCTGAATCTGTTGGGGTTTAGCCTGAGACCCATAGTGTTTTGTTGCGGTGAGTGAGAGATAGAGGAAGAGGGTCCATGAAACAAGGATCGTTGAAGTTCAGAGTAGAGAAGAGAAAGAATCCGAACTGGAAGGTCATAAAATGCGTTAAGCAATAGGCAATGTGGATATCGCGTTGCGTTGCGTTGCGTTGCTGTCACTTCCACCACCAGTTCTTCATCTTCCTCCCAGTGGCTGCAAATAATTTTCTTCTTCTTATCTAATATTTTTACTTCAATATGAATTAAGCAGAATTTTTCCCCCAAATGAAAAAACTTTTTGCCAAAATATCTACCCAAACAAACCCATTCACATTTTAATGACACAATTATTTCTTTTAAAATATTTTGTTTAAACATATTTATTATATTACCGTTTAATTTATTATTTTTACTTTTTACTTTTTACTTTATTGATCATTAAACTTTCATGTCACATATCTATTAAAGTATTATTTTTTTAATTATTAATAAATATAAATTTTTTATTTGAAGTTGTTTTTTTATTGGTGCCTGGTAGCTTTTTTATTTGATATTAAATTTTATTATTTGTTAATGTGAGGTTAGTAAAAAATGTACCTTCATGCAATATTGGTAAATCAACCTAAAATTTATGAAAATTCATTGGAGAAGATTAGAGTTCTTCCAAATTTAGCACGTGTAACAACAGTGTTTACAAATAATTTTTTTTTTAAAAGAGTACGTCTGTTTATTATTTTTAAAAATAGTTTTTAATTTTTAGTTTTTAAAAATTAAAAATTATTTGATAAGGGAAAACAGTTTTTAAATATAGTTTTTAGTTTCTAAAATTAAAAAAAAATTATTTTTGTTTTATTAATAACTTAATATTTTCAATAATAATTATATTAAATCATTTATTTTAGTTATCAAAATTATTTTTAAATTATGATTATGATTTTTCAGGTTATTTTTATTATTTTATTTTAGTTAAAATAATTTTAAAAATATAATTATTAAATATTTTCTTTTTCAATTTACTTTTAAAAATACCGAAAGCAATGAGGGGAGATTGATGGAAATGTTTCTGCGTTCCCAGAGATGATTTTGATGATGATTCAAGTCAACTACATTCAAGTCAACAACATTCAAGATAAATTTAAGAACAAGTTGAATTTATGACGTAGGTGATAAAGATGATGATTCAATCAAGTCCAAGATGATTCTTGAAGATTAGATAGAGTCTTCGAATACTGGATATGAAGATACAAGTTGATGAAGTAATATTATGCATAAGCCTCAAAAAGTGTGATAAAATTCATAACATGATATTTTTCACTGTCATAATTAATTATGATGCACCAAAAATGGAAAAATGATTTTCTTTATCATAATTAATTATACTGGTAATATAATCAATTATGGCAATTCAAATTTGAAAAATATATTCGTTTTAAAAAATAAATATTTTTGAATACATCCCGATTTTCTCTATGATATTATGTCCAACGACCATTTTTTGATGCTATTTTTCTATTTAATTAAGTTTTGATGAAAAATAAAAAATACACAATTACGTAATTCGAAAATACAATTTACATTCAATCAGTTTTGAGAAGAATTCGAGCAAGACAACGAGAGATATTTTACACCTTTTGAGAAAACCCTTTTCCCTACTGCATCCGTGTTTTCATTGTTAATCACACTTGTTCTTGGAGATTGGTATTTTACGAGCTTCTACAATTTGTTGTCTCCATTACCATGTTTGTTCTTATTTTTATTACCTTCATCCTTTTTGCATTAGTGGAAAATGAGGTGTTTTTCATCCCTAGTGTGATTAGGGAGGGGTTCATCCTTAGTGGGATTTTAAGGAGGTGTTTTTCATCCTTTGATTTGTTCAGAGGAGGTGTTCATCCCTAGTAGGATTCTAGGGAGGTGATTGTTTTTTTAATTAGTTTACTTTTTACTGGTTCTTCTGCTGAGTTGATTGTAATTTGTAAACTGAATTTGAAAGATAGTGAATGGGGAGTCACTCTTGTGTTAAGAGTTGATTGGAAGCTGGATGTAGGGTTGATTATACCGAACCAGGTATAAATCTCTATGTGCTTCTTCTTTTCCCTTATCTCTTTTTCTTTTCCCGATTATATTATTGTTTCCAGCTTTAACAAATTATTGACTCACAAATAAATTTTTAATTTGACATCTATTTTAATTTGTGCATCTATTCACCCCTCTAGATGTCATTTGTCTAACAAATACATTTTTTAAAAATAATTTATAAAAATGCTTTAAAAATTAAATCACAATACTAAATCATATAAACTCTAAAACTTTGATCACACTCACCGACTAGAAATTAATAAACAATAATAATAATAATAAATAATATTAATCAACGTTGATAAGTTCATGTTTTCTTTGAATATTGATTTTTGAAATCCTAACAAAAAGTGCATATTTTTCATTTTTTACCTTTATAAGTGAAGATTTACAAAGAAAAAAATGTTCGATTATATTTATTTATGCTTCAAATATTTTTTTAATCAAAATAATAATAATGATAAGTGAAATTATTTATTAAAATAAATATTTATATTTTCTACTTTTCTATTTTTTTTTCACTCAAATAATTTTATTTCTCGTTATTTTTCTTATTTTTCAATTTACTCTAGATTTGTGTATTAATCAAATCAACTTTATTAATTTTTTTATGTTTTTTTTTACTTTTAATTTTCTGTCCCTAAATTTAAAATAATTTCATTTTCTACTCTCTTTTTTTTTTTTCATTTTCCACTTCATCAAATCATTTATCTAATCCAAATACAACTTCAATAAAAGAAATCATTATATTTTTTTATTAAGTATCAAGGTAAAACTTTTTAAAAGGATCATAGTGAAAATATTAGGATAAAATTATTTAAGTAAAAAAAAAAAACACATAGACGAGACCAACAAAATAGGAAAAATTTATGTGGGACTAAACACAACTAAATAAATTTAGTAGGAACCATTGAAAACTATGACTTGTGCAAAATCAGAGATAACAGTTTGACTAAAATATTGATTAAGTCGAAAAGTCAATTTCAATAAGTGATTATTAAATTTATTAAAGAACAAAACTAATTTATTTAATAAATAAAATATTGAAAATTATTCATTAACACTTCTTTCACCTTAGTCTACCTTGGTAACTTAAGTTACAATTTTTTCTTGAAGTAGCTTCGAGTAAATATTTTTGTGCACTCTTTGAAATTACACCATGTACTAAATAAAGGTAAGTCTCTTACATTACAATTTTGTAGATATAAATTTTCAATTTTCATTTGCTTCCACAAAATCAACGCATAGTTATCAAAATCTATGTCATAAATTAGAGAAAATTAATTATATTTTGTAAACTTTTGAAGGTTGATGTCTATGGCTTGTAATTATTTTTCCGTGGCCATGCTTACATCTTAATGCTTTATTTATATATATATATATATATATATATATATATATATATATATATATATAGGTATTATTTTGATGTTATCACAACGTGGTAATTGTAAATTATTTATAGTTTTTCTTCGGTTTCTAATTCAATTAAAAAAATTATTCTAATATTTTAAAATTCATGATTATTGCATATTAACATACATAAATTATAATAGAATTAAGATTCTAACATTTATTCATAATCAGATATATAATGATAATATGTTTTTTAATCTCCTCTAATTTATCTTTTTGTCTACCTTTCTTTTCTTACACTTTCTGATGGTTTTTTTGAAAAAAATCTTATAATCAGATACAAAATTCTAATCATTTTATTAATCAACGTCAATCAAATTGGTTAACATAAATTTTTATTTTATCTTTATTTTATTATGACTTGCCATAATAACCAATAGATCCTTATATTTTATTAAATTACATTTGGGCTCATCATAATACTTCATATTAGTCACATAGTTAAATTAATTCTAACCTCCGCCCACTTAACTCATGTAATGTCATAACATTTTGTAATTTAATACATAAATCATAATGTACATTAAAGGACATTGCATAAATTGGTTTCTTCATTATTCATAATTATAGATACAAAAACAATAAGAGTCATGGCGGTTGCACATCATTCAATCGACATGTTCCTTTCCATGTACCATTGTCAGTGACAGACCTATGTGCACTCCCTGATTTTGCTAAAATTATTACTAAGTATCTGAATTTTTTTTATTTTCCCCTGTAGACCCCAAATCTTGTTCGATCACGAAACAAAGAGCAGAAGACCTCCAATTCGAAGATGGGCAAGGCCTAAAAGGTCCCTAGGATAGACTTTTAGACCCCATATTAGAGTAAGAGGGCTTTTTTTGTAGAAAAAATAAGGAATTCCACCTTAAGGGTCGAGACCGCCGTCTTGCTTATCGGGACCGTCGTCTCGTCATTGGCAAGGTCGAGACGGCTGTCTCGCCACTTGCCACAGCGAGACTGCGTTCCCGTTTGGCGAGATGACCCTCTCGTCATTTGGCAAGTCGATACCGCCGTCCCGATTGGCGAAACGATCGTCTCGCCATTTGTCAAAGACGAGACCGCCATCCCGAATGGCGAGACGACCGTCTTGACCTTGCCAGGCGAGACGGCCGTCTCGACCTAACAGGCGCGAATCCCTATAAAAGGGGGCGCTCTCCCCTTCATTTCACATAGTTCTTCCTCCTTTCCTTCTAGCATTTCTCAAAATTCTTCTCTTAGAGCCCCTCGGAAGCATTTCTGGAGTTTTCTGAGTGTCTTTAGAGAGTTTTTATAGCATCGTAAGAGAGAAAAGTCGACATTGTAGAGCGAAGGGTTGCCAAAACGCACCCTATTTTTTAAAGAGAATTAATCAAAGCTTGTTCCGGAGGTATCTTCACTCTCTCACTCTCTTTACTGTCTTTTTACTTATATTAATTTGTGCAATAACTACTAGGGCCATGTAGTCATTATCTTTTAATTCCGCAAATAAAAGGGTAAAAGCATCATTTTTAAAATTTTGTTTATAAAATAACTGGCCTGTCATAAGGAACCTGAAAGGGGCATTGTGAGGGTGCTAATACCTTCCCCACACGTAACTACACTTACCCAACTCTGGTTATAATGGCCAAAGTTGGTTTTTCTTAAAAACCAACGCCTTCTTTTTTCCTTTTCCGATTTTTTCGGTAAAAACATTGGTGGCGACTCCCTAAGAACCCCCTTCGAAAATTTGCTTTTAGGTTCAACCCGGTTATCGAACAACCTAAAAGCTCCCTTTCGAAAACTTCGCCTTTGGGTCCAGCCCGATTATCGGACAACCTAAAGGCGTTGCAACACCACCCATATAAAACGCGAAAACGGAAGTCAAAACCATCACGTCGCTCTGATCGTCTCTTTTGATGACAACGACAGATGGCGACTCCACTGGGGAAGCCTAAAGAGTTGATCCCATTTAGTGATGGGCTAGTTTAATAAATAAACTTAGAAATTTCGCTTTTACCCTACCTTGTCTTATAACATGTTTATTTGCCTAGCTTTAATAACTGTTGTTTGTTTATTTTTTACGCAATTGTTTGAAATACAAAATGTACACAAACCCTTACACACAACAGTTCCCTCTATACCCGGGGGCAAGTGAGAAATCCATAGGGAGTGGGTGATAGGTACAGTTTGCCATAATGATGGTCTTGTGCCCACCAGTGAGATCGGAAACCACCACTCAAGGTGATAACCTTCCTCTTTTGGCACAAAGATTGACTATGGTCTTAGTGCTAAGCATGGTCAGAAGGCTAGAGAGTGGGGACCCTATAATGGGGGCACCTTGAGGTCCTAAGCCTTGATGAGAACAGTTAGAACCTACCTTTGCCAACGCACTTTTCTGCAGGAAAACCCTACCTCGTGATTAAAACGTCTTCTTACCTGATCGTGGATGAGTGAATTGTGTGTGTACAGTTGTTTGTTGCATTTGATTGCATAGCATAACCAAACAACAAGTGAAAATAGAAAAACCACAAAAATATTTTTTCTCAATAAACACCCTTATCTCGGACAGTCTGCCTTTTAACTAGCCTGATTCCAGGTTCTTTGTAAGCTAAGTAGCCACGTAGTCCGATAGAAGAGATAAGGGATGCTAACATTATTCTTTCGCAATAAACTATTTTATCTCGGACAGTCTGTCTTTTAGCTAGTCTGGTTTCAAGTTCTTTGTAAACTAAGTAGTCACATAGTCCGACAAAAGAGATAAAAAGCTATAAAATAAAACCATAAAAAATCAAATAAAAACCTAATCGAATAAAAATGAGGCCTTGCTCATAAACATTAAATTCATAAAACATCCATATAGGTAGTTTATTTTTGACAAAATACACGAATGTTATCATACATCATGTAGAAATAAAACATGATAAATAGGAAAAACAAACACTAGCATACATACCTACAATAAACATCATGTTCATAGCATACATTTTGGTTTTTAGAAAATGGAGGGGACTAATAGACAATTGAAGAAAGTGGACATTTCCCGATACCACGCTGAGAAATTGGAACGACTTTGCGCATTGATACCACTAGAGGTCCGCTCTGATTTCGAAATCTGTGTCGATCCTACTTTTATAGGGTTTGTCACTGCCGTCAAAACGAGGGCGGTCGGAGCGACGCGATGGTTTCAACTTTGCTAGATTTTCGCGTTTTTATTGGTGGTTACAACGCCTTTAGGTTGTCCGATAACCGGGCTGAACCTAGAGGCGAGGTTTTCGAAAAGGCGTTCTTGGGTTGTCCGATAACCGGGCTAACCCAAGAACTGTTTTTCAAGGGTTCTGTGGAGTCGCCACCGATGTTTTTACCGGAAACATCGGAAAAGGGTTTTAAAAGGCGTTGGTTTTCGAAAAACCAACTTTGGTCATTAGAACCAAAGTTGGGTAAGGGAGTTAGTTACGTGTAAGGGAAGTGTTAGTTCCCTTACGACGTCCCTTTCGGGTTCCCTATGATAGGCTAGCTATTTTAAAATAATAAAACCTGATGAAAATACGCTTTTACCCTTTTATTTTGCAGAATTTAAATTTATGACTACATGGCCCTAATGTCTATTGCATAATTTAAAATAAGGCAGTAAAAAATAGAGAGAGAGAATAGAAACCTCTGAAGCAAGCTTTTCTATTAACTTTTGCAAATTAGGGTGCTTTTTGGCAACCCTTCACTCTTGTACAGCGCCTGAACCTCTCAAAAACGCTATAAAAACCTCTAAAGACACTCAGAAGCTCCGGAAATGCGTCGGAGGGATTCTAGAGAGAGAATCTAGTGATGTGACTAGAGAGAGAATGGGAGAGGTGTGTGGAATGAGGGAAATGAAGCCCCTATTTATAGGGATTCGCGCCTGTCAGCTCGAGACAGTCGTCTCGTCTGACAAGGTCGAGACGGTCGTCTCGACATTCCAGACCGCCGTCTCGCCTTGCAGGAATGGCGAGACGACGGTCTCGCCATTCGCAGGTGGTGAGACAGCCGTCTCGCCAAACGAGACGGCGGTCTCGCCACTTGCGCTAGGCAAGACGGCGATCTCGAATTTGAGACGGCGGTTTCAACCCTAAAAGGCGAAAATCCTTATTTTTGTGCTAAAAATTCCTCCTATCCTAGTATGGGGCCTAATAGTCTCTCCTAGTGGCTTCTTAGGCTTCGTCCATCTTTGAAAAGGAGGTCTTCTTATCTTTATTGTGAGGCCGGGCAAGATTTGGGGTCTACAGCTGCCCCCCCTTTACCTGACTAGTCGGCCGTCGGTTTGTTGTGCCAAACAGATCAACAGGAAGGTAAAGGAGTTGACCCTCTTGCCCGGTTACCCTTCGGATGTTTCGTCTTGCAACGGTTGATCTTCTAGGGAAAACTTGTGTTCGTGCACTTCCGGGATACTCCTTCTGACGGTAGCCGATCCCTTCGGTGGACACGTGGTAGAACCTCAGGATACTCCTTCTAACGGTAGCCGATCCTTCGGTTGATGGGTATAAACCCCCCATCAGGCTGGTAGTTGCAGTTCGCTGTGTGGGACTAGATGGGTATGAACCCCCCCATCAGGCTGGTACAGTCCGCTGTGTAGGACTGGTGGTAGTGACGGCTTACTGTTCAGGTGGCTCATGCGCCGAGCGTTGAGATATACTTTTTGTTGGTCTTCTTTGGAGATGTTGTTATCCGATCTGCGCCGGGGATTTTATGGGTGCTCATCCAGCTTGCTTGTTTGCTGGGGATTCTTTGTGTTTTGATCTTTTTGTGGTGATCACCCGACTCTTGCCGGTTGGTCGGGCAATCTTTGTTTGTTGTTCGACTCTTGCTTGGTAGTCGAAACTTTTATTGGTTGGATACATGATTGATAGGGTCTTACCGGGGTACCTCTATGCAAGCATGAAGATGATCTTTTTGAATGAATGTCTTTTTGGTTCTGAAGTGTATTTGTTTGTTTTGATTCTGACAAAGTCCTATTTGTGCGACTATTTGAGTGTGGATGCTATTGATGCAATCTATTTTAGTTGAGGGCGTCTAGAAAGTGACCGGTACTTTCTTTTTTCGTAACTATTCTTTTGAACTTTTTGTTTTAACCTTATCTTTTGCCTAGACCGCCCTTTGCGGGTTTTCGATCTAGCAGTTTTAATTTTTGCCTGAGATATTTTGGTGGGCTCTTTTCTTTTTATGAAAGCCTTAACTTTTGCCTAGACCGCCCTTTGCGGGTTTTCGATCTAGCAGACTACCCTGTACTTTTTGCTTGGGATGACCCTGGTCGGTGCTGTTTGTCTTGTTTTTCTTATACTTTCTCGTATTGTTTGTTTTATGCATGCTCATATTTCGTTAATATAGAGGCATTCTTGCAAGTAGGTAAAGAGAAGCAAAGACAATTTTTATTGATATAAATAAATGGTCTGTTTTTACAGGAGGATATACAAAGGAATTTATAAGCAAGGCTGGCCAAGGTTGGCTAAACTGCATAGGGTACAACAATCATGCCCGTGACCTTTGTTTCTCCATTTTTCCTAGTCGCTTCAATTGAGATGCTCGAGCTCGGAGTGAAGACGATGCAAAGTCTGCCTGCTTCTGCGAAGGTATTACCTTAGTCGCCTTTGCGGTTTTCGGCTAAGGTAATCATTGCTCTACTTTTTTTTTTTGACCTCTAATTTTTGCCTAGGACGTATCCCAACGAGGAATGCGGACCCTATCTTTTGCCCAGGACGTTCTTTGCGAGTTTTCATCCTGACGGGTCATGAGCAATGTCTTTAGGCGTAGTATTTCTTTATCGCATCTGAGTTGATAGGATGTCAAAGCTCTTCTCCGTCCATGTTGGTGAGGATGAGGGCTCCTCCTGAGAAGGCTCGCTTGACCACAAAGGGTCCTTCGTAGTTTGCTGTCCATTTCCCGATTTTGTCTTTCTGGGCTGGAAGCAATTTCTTTATCACTAGATCCCCTTCTTGGAAAGTGCGGGGATTGACCTTCTTGTCGTAGGCTTTCTTGATCTTCTTTTGGTAAACCTACCCTCGACATATGGTGTCTAGCCGCTTTTCTTCGATTAGGTTTAGCTGGTCATACCGGCTTTGGACCCATTCGGCCTCTGTCAATTTTGCTTCCATGACGACTCGCAGGGAGGGTATTTCGACCTCTATTGGTAGTACGACCTCCATTCCATATACGAGGGAAAACGGGGTGGCCCCGGTGGAGGTTCGTACTGATGTTCGGTAGTCGTGTAAGGCGAAGGGAAGCATTTCGTGCCAATCTTTGTAGGTTACTACCATCTTCTGAATGATTTTCTTAATATTCTTATTGGCTGCTTCTACTGCACCGTTCATTTTTGGTCGGTACGGAGAAGAATTGTGGTGTTGGATTTTGAAGTCTTAACACAATTCTTCCATCATTTTGTTATTGAGATTGGTCCCATTGTCAGTAATGAGCTTATGAGGGATGTCGTACCGTCATATAATATTTTTCTTGATGAAGGTGGTCACCACTTTCCAGGTCACATGCGCATATGACGCTGCCTCAACCCATTTGGTGAAGTAGTCAATGGCCACCAAGATAAAATGGTGACCATTGGATGCTTTAGGCTCTATGGGTCCAATGACGTCCATACCCCACATAGAGAATGGCCATGGTGTAGCCAGGGTACTGAGAGGTGCGGGCGGCACATGGATATTATCGGCGTAGATTTGGCATTTGTGGCACTTTTTGGCATACTGGTGACAATCGGTTTCCATTGTGGACCAAAAGTATCCTGCCCTTACAATCTTCTTGGCCATGACATGCCCAGGCACGTGGGTCCCAAAAGCTCCTTTGTGGATTTCTTTTATCAAGGTTCGGGCTTCTTCTTGGTCCACACACCTTAAGAGAGTGGAATCGGGACTCCTTTTGTAGAGGGTTCCTTCAATCAACGTGAACCCTACGACCCTTTTACGAATGGTTCATTTATCATTGTCGCTAATTCCTTCGGGATATTCGCCCCTCATGAGATATTGTTTGATGTCGTGATACCAGAGGTTTTGGTCGCGCTCTCTATTTACTACCATGCAAAAAGCTTGTTTGTCATGCAGCTTAACTTGGATCATTGGCATCTCATGTTCTTGATCTAAGGCAAACATGGATGATAGAGTGGCGAGGGCATCAGCACATTGATTGTCTTCCCGGGGAATATACTGGAAGGTGACACTTTCCATTCTTGAAACTAAGTCTCGGATGTGCTCTAGATATGGGATTAGTTTTGAGTTTCAGGTTTCCCATTCACCTTTAAGTTGATAAATGACAAGGGATGAAGACTTTGAGCTTAGTAACCCCATGATCTAAAGCTGCTTGGATCCCTAGCGCACATGCTTCATATTCGACCATGTTGTTGGTACAGTCGAAATTAAGCCTGGTCGTTACAGGGATGTGTTTCTTTTCAGGGGATATCAAAATAGCTCCTATCCCGTGTGCAAGCATGTTTGAGGCCCCATCGAAGAACATGGTCCATGCCTCTTCTTTGGTTTCTTCGTGTTCGATGTGCATGATATGCTCATCGGGAAAGTCATCTTGTAAGGACTGGTATTCGTCCATTGATCCATGGGCTAGATAATCCGCTAGGGGGCTTCCTTTAATAGCTTTCTGGGTGACATGAATGATATCAATTTCTGAGAGGAGAACCTGCCACCTAGCTATTCTTCCAGTTAGAATGGGCTTCTCGAAGAGGTACTTGATTGGGTCCATTTTGGCGACCAACCATGTTGTATGCCGAGCCATATATTGTCGGAGACACTGAGTGACCCACACCAATGCGCAACAGGTTTTTTCGAATGGTGTATAACGGGTTTCATAGTCTGAGAATTTCTTACTGAGATAGTAAATGACTCGTTCCTTTTTCCCGGTTTTGTCCTGTTGGTCGAGCACACATCCCATGGACTCTTCAAGTATTGACAAATATAGGATGAGAGGTCTCCTTTCAACGGGTGGTACCAATACTGGCGGATTGGTTAGACATGTTTTGATCTTATCGGATGCTTGTTGGCATTCTTCATTCCACACCGTTGGTTGATTTTTGTGCAACAATTTAAAGATGGGTATACATTTATCCGTTAGCTGCGCGATGAAACGGGCAATGTAGTTGATCCGGCCTAGAAAACCTCTGACCTCCTTTTCTGTGCACGGTGGAGGCATTTCCAAAATTGCCTTGGTTTTGTCAGGGTCCACTTCGATTCCTTTTTCGCTGACAATGAACCCCAATAGTTTTCCTGAGCGTACTCCGAAAGTACATTTTGCCGGGTTTAGTTTAAGTTGATACTTCCGAAGTCGGTCAAAAAGCTTTTTGAGATATTGAATGTGGTCCATCTCATTTCTAGACTTGGCAATCATGTCATCCACATACACCTTTATTTCCTTGTGGATCATGTCATGGGACAGTGTGACCATAGCCCTTTGATAAGTAGCCCCTACATTCTTGAGTCCAAAGGGCATTACACGGTAACAAAAGGTGCCCCATGGTGTGATAAAGGAGGTTTTTTCTCTATCCTCGACGACCAACTTAATTTGGTTGTATCCCGCGTACCCGTCCATGAAGGAGTAAAGTGTATTGGAAGCGGTATGATCTACTAGCGTGTCTATATGCGGTAGGGGAAAGTCATATTTTGGACTTGCTCGATTGAGGTCCCTATAATCCACGCATACCCTGACCTTCCCGGTCTTTTTGATGACGGGTACTATGTTGGCCAACCATTCTGGGTATTTGGAGACTACAAGGAAATTGGCATCTAATTGCCTTTGTACCTCCTCCTTTATCATTAAGGACCAGTGGGGTTTGATTCTTCTGAGTTTTTGCTTTACAGGTCAAAACCCCTCTTTCAATGGCAATCTATGTTCCACTATACTCGTGTCGAGCCCAGACATGTCATGATAAGACCAAGCGAATACATCTATATATTCCTTCAGAAGATGTACCAATCCCCTTTTTACGCTACTTTCTATTTGGGTGCCGATGTTCACCTTTTTCTCATCATCCCCTTCCCCCAAATTGGCAGTTTCTATCTCTTCTTGATGCGGTTGTATGATGTGTACTTCTTTTTCCAGCATTCTTTGCATGTCTGGAGAAATGGTCTCCTGCTCACTGTCGGACTCGACCCATTCGCTTTCAGTTTCTGGGGTCCACAGAGATTCATCAATCACAGACATGATGTGTTTTAGGTTCTATTTTAGTCATAGATTTTATTATTCAATTATCTTTGAAAGAATAATAAATAAAAGAGGGAAAAGAATGAATATGATAGAATGCCTCGTGTATTAAAGAAAATGAGAATGTATGTACAAGCCGCTTTTAATCTAAATTCCTGTAGTCATGGGCGGGGACCGCAGGAGATAAAGAAAAAAGCTTTAAAAAAAAACAGACACCCTAGGATTGATCCTCCCAGTCCTCCCTTTTTGCTATTCTAGCTTCGACAGAGGTTTGACGTCGACATCGGAAGTAGAGGCATCGAAAGTTATCCACCCGGCGTCGATCATTTCTTGAACCCGATACTTAAGGGTCAAGCAATTTTCTGTAGAGTGCCCGGGTGAACCCGAGTGGTAGTCACATTTCTCGTTCGGCTTATACCACTCGGGGTAGGGAGGTTCTAACTGCTTCTTGGGAGGAACACAGGTTAGGAGTTTGTCCTCCAACAATTGAGGCAGCAGCTTTCCATAGGAAGTGGAGATTGGAGTGAACTTCCTTTCTTTCTTACGAGGCTGCCTGGTCGTTTGTGGGGTAGAAGAAGGAGTGACAAAGTTGATTACATGCACAGATTCGTTCTTCTTCTTGCCAGCAGGCTTCCTGAATGAGACACCAGCTTGGGAAGACTGTGCTATCTTCCCGCTCCTCAGTCCCTGCTCCACTCTTTCACCCACAGTGACTATGTCCGAAAAAAGGTTGGAGGTACTGGCTATTGCCTTGTCGTAGTAGCTCCAGTCAGTGAATCTATGAACATAGCCACTGTCTCCTTATCCGTCAAAGGAGGCTCTATTTGGGCGACCATTTCCCTCCATCTTTAGGCGTATGCTTTGAAAGGTTCGTCGCTCCTTTTGCTCAGAGTCCTGAGATCTTACCTATCAGGGGTCAGATCAATGTTGTACCGGTAGCGATGGAGGAAAGCGTCAACCAGTTGTTTCTAGTTCTGGACCTGCCCTCTCTCCAGCTGCATATACCAATTGAGAGTTGTGTCCGCCAGACTCTCCTGGAAGCAGTGGATCAGGAGTTTCTCGTTCTCAGCATGGGCGGTCATCTTACGACAATACATCGTAAGATGGTTCTTTAGGCAGGTCATCCTGGCGTACTTGGGGAAATCCGGGATTTTGAATTTGGGAGGGAAATGGATGTTCTTCACCAGGAACATGTCCGCCACCTCCTTGACGTCGAAGTTGTTCCCCTCCACCGCCTTCAGCCTCTCCTCTAAGGCGGAGATTTGTTGTTTGGACACCTCCGGGGTGAGGATGCGTGCAGTCTTAACATCCTTATCGTCGTAGAAGTATTCCTCTTCCTCCTCTTCATGGTGAGGGATGTGTTCAGCTTGGGCTTCGCCCTTACTCTGACCTTGACACACGATCTTTCGGTTTTGCTCTTCTAAGTTTTCCATTGCTCTGGCCTTTTGTGCACGAGTTCGAATGGGGAGAGGACCAACCACTTTCTAGAATGCCCAGAAGAACTTTATTAATGCATGTTGAGTGTTTGAACTAACATGGATATGTTTATGTATGAGAAATTATGTTTAAATGATGCTGAATGCATTCTCACTTTTTATTTTCTCTCTTGGTTTTTCTTTGCTCATGATATGGTGAATGGTTTGACTTTGTCAGAAGTTGATTTATTTACTTTCTAGTATTGACTTGGATTTTTATTTTTATAGCCTTTTATCTCTTCTGTCGGAACTGCATGGCTACTTAGCTTACAAAGAACCTGAAACCAGGCTAGCTAAAAGGCAGACTGTCCGAGATAAAAAAATGGCTTTATGCGAAAGAATATTTAGCACCCCTTATCTCTTCTGTCGGAACTGCGTGGCTACTTAGCTTACAAAGAACCTGAAACCAGGTTAGCTAAAAGGCAGACTGTCCGAGATAAAGGTGTTTATTGTAAAAATATTTTTTTGTGATTTTTCTTTCTGTTGTTTGGTTATGCTATGCAACAGACAAATGCAACAAACATATGCACTCACAATTCGATCATCCACGAACAGGCGAGAATTCGTTTTTTAATCACGAGAGACGGTTTTCCTGCAGAAAAGTGATTTGGCGAAGGTAGGTTCTAACTGTTCTCACCAAGGCTAAGGCCCCCAAGGTGCCCCCATTATAGGGTCCCCACTCTCCAGCCTTCCGACCATGCTTAACACTAAGGCCATAGTCAGTCTTTGTGCCAAAAGAGGAAGGTTATCACCTTGAGTGGTGGTTTCCGATCACACTGGTGGGCACAAGGCCATCACTACAGCGAACCGTACCTGCCACCCACTCCCTATGGATTTCTCACTTGCCCCCGGGTATAGAGGGAACTGTTGTGTGAGAGGGTTTGTGTACAGTTTGTATTTCAAACAATTGCGTAAGTATAAACAAGCAACAGTTATTAAAGCCAAACAGTAAAACATGTTATAATACAAGGTAGGGTAAAAGCGTGATTTTCTTGGTTTATTTATTTTTTAAGCCGACCCATCACTAAATGGGATCAACTCTCTAGGCTTCTCTAGTGGAGTCGTCATCTGTCGCCGCCGTCAAAACGAGGGTGGTCGGAGCGACGTAATGGTTTCGACTTTGCTAGATTTTCGCGATTTTATTGGTGGTTACAACGTCTTTAGGTTGTCCGATAACCGCGCTGAACCTAGAGACGAGGTTTTCAAAAATGCGTTCTTGGGTTATCCGATAATTGGGCTAACCCAAGAACTGTTTTTCAAGGATTCTGTGGAGTCGCCACCGATATTTTTACCGGAAACATCGAAAAAGGGTTTTAAAAGGCGTTGGTTTTCGAAAAACCAACTTTGGTCATTAGAACCAGAGTTGGGTAAGGGAGTTAGTTACGTGTAAGAGAAGTGTTAGTTCCTTTACGACGCCCCTTTCAGGTTCCCTATGATAGGCTAGCTATTTTAAAATAATTAAACCTGATGAAAATACGCTTTTACCCTTTTATTTTGCGGAATTTAAATTTATGACTACATGACCCTAATGTCTATTGCGTAATTTAAAATAAGGCAGTAAAAAATAGAGAGAGAGAATAGAAACCTCCGAAGCAAGCTTTTCTATTAACTTTTGCAAATTAGGGTGCTTTTTGGCAACCCTTCACTCTTGTACAGCGCCGGAACCTCTAAAAAACGCTATAAAAACCTCTAAAGACACTCAGAAGCTCCGAAAATGCGTCGGAGGGATTCTAGAGAGAGAATCTAGTGATGTGACTAGAGAGAGAATGGGAGAGGTGTGTGGAATGAGGGGAATAGAGCCCCTATTTATAGGGATTCGCGCCTGTCAGGTCGAGACGACCGTCTCATCTGATAAGGTCGAGACGGCCGTCTCGACATTCCAGACCGCCGTCTCGCCTTGCAGGAATGGCGAGACAGCGGTCTCGTCAAACGAGACGGCGGTCTCGACCCTAAAAGGCGAAAATTCTTATTTTTGTGCCAAAAATATCTCTTATCCTAGTATGGGGCCTAATAGTCTGTCCTAGTGGCTTCTTAGGCTTCGTCCATCTTTGAAAAGGAGGTCTTCTGATCTTTCTTGTGAGGCCGGGGAAGATTTGGGGTCTACAGGGTTCTAGTTCATTTTTGGAACTCTATTCTGCACTGCTTTGAGTTCTCGCAGTTCGATATGGTGCCTACTTTGGAGGAGTATGAGATTATGCTAAAATAGCTCAAATCAGTCGGGGTTCATATCCACCATGGAGCATATACTTCTGCAGCACAAGTCGCTGCCATCATCCGATTGTCGTTTCGGCAGACTACCCTGATAGTAAAAGGTAATGTCCAGGGTTGGAAGGTCGCAATGTTAGAAGACCATCTGTCCTCTTTGGCTGAAAGGGCAGAATGAGTTGCTTTTAACAAAACCCTAACTTTAATCATATTTGGAACAATTTTGTTTCCCTTCCATATCGACACAGTAGACTAAGCCATCATGGATGCCTTCTTCGCCTAGGACGTGAATTCGAAGAGTCCCTTGCCTGCACTTCTTGCCGACACCTTGCTTTCGATGGAATTCGATCACCAGAAGCAAGGAAAAACACTTAGATGTTGCTCTTCACTACTTTTTATGTGGGGCATCACACATTTTTACGCCTCTAGTCACATGGGGATGTTCCTCAACCCTTTGAGAAGCTTCTCCAAAATCTCTCTCCAATGACGCATAACCATGGAATGGAAGGTCGAGATAGAACAATGAGACGTTAACCGATTATCTTGGGTATGCCCTTGGTTCTGACCTGGTCTAGTCCTCATCAGATGTGGGGATTATCCTAGCATACCATTAATAGGACTCAGGGGTTGCATAACCTATTCTCCAAGGGTGGCTATGAGACAACTCATGAGGACCCAGACTGCAATACCCCGGGAAGAGCTCGCAGGACTGTGTTTCTTCGAAGACCCATGCACTGTCGCTAATTCACTTGTTGTAAGAAGAGCATGGGAGAAACTAGTCTTCATGGGAGATAGAGAGCTAGGAAAAGCTCGAGTAGCTGCCTCTAGTGACTACGAGGAATGGAGAAGAAATAGGGGGATGTCACAACCATCCGCCTCACCCGTTGTGCTTTCAAATAGTGAAGAGTTGCAAACCCAAGTTGACACCTTGACCCGGAGGATAGAAATCATGGGAGCCCAAATGAGGGCCCTTGAAGAAAGAGAGCAAAAATCTATCCTCACCATAGACGTTCTACAGAGGCAATGCAAGAAGAAGGACCATGAGATAGAACGCCTCAAGGATCAGTGTGTTGATTCTAACGAGCAAGTTATCCGAGCATCCAAAGCTGCCAGAACTAGCTCGGATAACCAAATTCAGGAAATAACCGCCAAATCAGCACGCCTTGAGGCCGAATGTGCAAAACAGGCTCAGACAATCAAGGAGTTGCTACAAGACCTCACAAGAACTCGATCTGAAATACGACAAGAGCGAGAGGCCAACCAGAGACTCAACATAAGTCTCACTAAGCTACGCTGCAAAGAAAGAGATGGGTTAGCTCAGTATGGTCAAGTACTACGAGAAAAAGACCGAGCCCTCGCAAAACTCGATGAGCTACAAGCCTTGGTCGTCCATCAAGAAGCGAAGATCAAAGAGGCTAAAAAATACAGTGAAGATATGAGCCAAGCAGTCCAAAAGCAAACCGAAGCACTTGCTCGTCACGTCCGGGAAGCTGAAAGAGAGTTACATAGAGATCAAGACCCGCCTGTGGGTTTCTTTAGGCTTTTCCGTTTCTGTCAAAAGTTGCTTCGTAGTGTGGAATAGGGGAATGTACACTTTTTACGAATATATAAAAATTTCTTTATTCAACAATTGTCTACTTGCATGCATATTATTCATTTGTATATTTAATTTCCCCTCCTTCACTTTTAATAAATAAGATAATAAAAAGGAAGGATTAACTAATACGTCTTCCAATCAGAAAGATGGAGAGAAAACCACTCTTAATCAAGCTCTCCCCAACGGTCGATTCACCACAAGAGGATAATAAGCCTCGGCTGTTGGTTCTCAAAGTCAATAAGGAAGAGGGGTCAAGGACGCCCGTGCGACTATTTATGCCTCGTTCATTCCCCTATGAATCAAATAAAGTTGTACCGTGGAGATATGGGGAATCTTCACCAACAAAGGAGGAAATCTCCAATATAGCCGACATTGGGGGCATGAGCAAAAGCGGAAGGATATACTCTCCCAAGGAGTCACAAGAGGATAGCCCAAAAAATAAAGGGAAAAATAAACAGCCTGATGAAAAAGAAAACAAGGAATCCAAGGAGGAGACCGACGAATTACTCCAGTTCATAAGGCAAAACGAGTATTCCATTATCGATCAGCTCAATCATACACCCGCAAAGATAACTCTGTTATCTCTAATGATGAGTTCGGAATTGCAGAGAAACGCCCTGATGAAGGTCTTGAGCGAGGCGCATGTACCTCATAATATATCCCAAGAAAAAGTTGAGAGGATCGTCGGTCACATTACGGAAAGCGATCACCTCACCTTCACAGATGAAGAACTCCCCCTAGAGGGGTCGAGCCACAATAATCCCTTGCACATTTCTATCAAGTGTAAGGAATACCTCATCGCTAAAGTTTTTGTGGATAACGGGTCATCCTTGAACGTGATGCCCAAGTGCACACTCGATAAGTTGACTATACAAGGAACCCGCTTGCGTCCAAGCAGCACCATCGATCGAGCCTTCGATGGATCTAAGCGAGAAGTAACGGGGGAAATCAATCTGCCAATTCAAGTCGAACCCACTATCTTCAATATCGATTTTCATGTAATGGCCATTACTCCAGCGTATAGTTGTCTCCTCGGCAGACCTTGGATTCATGACGCTAAGGCAGTGCCTTCAACGCTCCACCAAAAAGTCAAGTTTATAGTGGATGACAAATTGGTCACGGTCCAAGCAGAAAATGATATCTTGATCAGTGGACCGTCTACCCAACCTTATGTGGATGCGACTGAAGAGGCCCTTGAAACATCTTTTCAAGCCCTTGAAATTGCCAGCATAGAGAGACTTCCCAATAATACAAAGGTGATCCGCATGATGATGAAGCATGACTACCATCCTGGCTAAGGATTGGGGGCAGATTCCCAAGGGATGAGGGAACCCCCAGAATTCAAAGATAACCCTTTAAAGTTTGGCCTAGGATATGACCCTATGAAGGGCCGAGTAGAAAGAAGAAAAGGGAAGTCTCCCCTCCGCACACTCAAGCAGATCTTCCGAAGCGGAGGGATACAAGCGTCACGAGCAACCCTAGTCATTAGGAGTTCTTTTTCTTTCCTTAAGGGATGTAAACCCAGTGATTGTTAGAGATTATCCTCCGGGGCCAACTCGAGCCCGGGGCATCTTTTGGGCACATATTCCCTTACTAATTAATAAAGAATACATTTCTTACTATTCGTTTCTCTTCTTGCTACTTCATGTCTAGACCTCATTGTAACCATGTCTAAGAAAACGAAAAAAAAAAGAATAAAAATGCGTCTAAATAATCAAAAGGTACCATTGCCATAATAATCAAGTTGATTGATTAGAAGCACAAAATAAAGTTTTACCTCACCATAAATAAAGTCGTGTTTCGCCAATATTGTGTAAAAACAAAAAGAAAAGAAAAAGCCCACAGAAGCCAAAGGCCAAAAACAAAAAGGGCAAAGTACCTGGTAGGAAACCCACTAAGGGGGCTACGCAAAAGATATGGTCAACCCGGTAGGACACCCGAACAAAAATAAAGGGTAACCTAGGCAAAAGTCAGGATTACAAAATAAGGTCCGATAGGATTCCCAAAAAGAAAAAAAGGAACCTAGACAAAAGATGAGCCAAAACACAATATCCTAGTCCGAAAACCCAAAGGGCGGTCTGGGGAAATCAATTTGCCATAAAAACAAAGGGAATAGGCTACGACGCAAATCCCCAAAGAAAAACGTTTGTTTAGATAGTAACTTAAACACTCTAGCCGACCTTAGCCAACCATTCTTACAAAATCTTTTCTAGATAAAATCAACCATCTAAAACACAAGCCGTTGAATTTATCCCCTTTACTTCTTTTCTCTTGACCCTCACAACTTTATTCTAACAATTAGTTTGGGAATATGGAGGCGTATAATCAACAAGAGGATTGAAATCCCTAAAGCGAGGAAAAAGGGCACTGACGTGGCAAAGTATGCTCTCAAAACCAAAAGATCATTCTTCGGTCACGTTAAGATACAAACAAGTATAGCAAAGAAGCAAAAACGTCAGAAGGCTCCGTCTCTATAAGACATACCAGTTAATCCTTCTAAAAAAACTAATGAAATAGCATTATAGGACATCAAACATGAAAACATTGCATGCATAAAATGTTTTTGAACAAGGTCCTATTTTCTTCAAAAAAAAAAATTCTTCTAAAAATTGAGACCACCGTCTCGACTTCTCAGACCGTCGTCTCGACCTACGTTGAAACGAGACCACCTTCCCGAATCTTGTGACCGTCGTCTCGTTTTGGAAGAAAAGAGACCGTAGTCTCAAAGTTCCAGACGGCGTTCCCAAGTCTCGTAAAATCGAGACCGTCGGTTCGAAATCCCAAACGACGGTCTCGACCTGTAGCGAAAAATCTATAAATAGGGGGCCTTGGGGTCAGTTTTGGGCATCCACTTCTGCATCCTCATACATACTTTTCTACATTCTTGAGTGGTTTTTCATCAAAAATTCATAGAGGAGAGTCTTCTAGAAAGAGGGATAGGGGTTCCGACCCAAGCACATTTGCAGCCTCGGCTCCTCCAGAGCTGACCCAACTAACGCCCCAACACTAGGCCTGGCTCGAGTACATCCGAGGCTATACCTGGCATCCCATGCTGAGGTTGGACTTCCACATTCTCGCCGAGTTTGGATGGGAGGACGAGGTACGGGGGTACATTGAGAGCATCGGGTGGGAATTTCTCCTCCAGCCTCCTCCCACCCGCATGTACACGCAAGCAGTAATGGAGTTCCTTGCCTCCATTACGCTGATGAAACTACCCACCATGATCCCGGGCATCCCTCCGGTCAAGATGGTCTCCTACTTCATGAACGGGTCTTACCGAACTACGACGCTGGATGAATTCAATGTCTCCATCGACTTTGTGCAGCCCGAGGATATCTTGACCCTAGGGTATCAAGGAGCCGTCTATGAGCGGCCACCTACTCTCACAGCCGGTGAGATGTGGGAGGATATCACCGGGGCGCAAGTCCTGACGACCCTACTGAAGGGGTCCGCTCTCCTCCTCGCTCTCCGCATTTTGCCACAAGCTGCTGGCGGGGACCATTCATGGGCGAAAGGAGAGTCAGGGAAAGGTCACCCACCTGACCTCTTTGCCCTGCACTGCATGCTCTATGGGCGCCGGTACAATCCCAACTATTTCTTCGTGAAGGCCCTTAAAAATTTCGGGTGCCGTCCTGTGGGAGTCATCCTCATGGGTCCCCTCATCACCCCACTAGCTGAGAAGTGGGGGTGCCGTAGTGGAGAGAGCATCCCCTCCGATCTTCGACCCGAACACATCAGCGGGTCTATGCTTGTCAGCATGGGGATACTCATCCGGCAGGGGACCCAGATGGCCCTTTATCCATCGCTCGTCATAAACCTAGACCTTCAAGATCTGGTGGCAATGCAGGACCTGTCGACACCCCCAGAATTCCAGCAGCAACAACAACAGCAGCGGTAGCAGCAACAACAGTACGGGGACGACTTCGCTGGCATCAACCGCAACATCTACGATATGCGCCAGCAGTTCGACCAAATGTTCCTGAGATAGGATATCTTCGAGACTCGGCTGGAGACCTTCGACTAAATACAAGAGGGGATGAGACAAGACCTGACACTGCTCCGGCAAGAACATCTCAGCTCAGTCTAGAGCCAGGACGAGTTTCAAAGACACATGTATCGACAATTCCCCCCTCCTAGATCGTCTCCCGGCTCGAGTCCACCGCCGTCTTAGGGATATTACCCCAAAATAACTGTTGTAATAAATTTTATTATAAATAAAAAAATTTTCATTCGTCTTTATTCTCTCCTTTCGAAAAAAGTCAGCATAACAAAAAAGACTAAAAAGTAAAAAGACTTAAAAGTAAAAAGACTTACGCTTAGTCCCGGAAAAGCCAAAATCCAAAGTCACGAGAAAAATGATAAAACCGCAGAAAAAGGCAGGATTAAAGCCAAAGTGATAGCCAAAGCAGACTGATAAGACAACTACTTTGACCAATAATTTTTTGACAACCAGCAAAAGTTTAACGACAAATAAAGACTCCCTAGCAAACAACGAAGCTGGATGACCACCGGAAGAGCCGAAAGAATCCCCGACACCAGATAACTTCAAGCAAGAAAGCATTTCTCGCACCAATCTGGCGCATGATCGAAATTAGTAAGCCGCCACCACAGCCGAAGGGTCAGCTACCGCATCGAAGAAGCATCCTGAGGCACCTAACCTGATGAGGGTTCGTACTCATCAACCAAGGGGTCAGCTACCGTATCGAAGGAACACCTTAAGGTTTCTCAACAGGCGCATGGGCTAGAACAGTAAGTCGCCACCACATCAAAGGATCAGCCATGTTGCAAAAGGGTATCCAAAGGATACAACTTACCACCACCTAAGGGGTCAGCTACGGCATCAAAGGAGCATCCCAAAGGAAAATCTCCATCAGTCGAAGGGTTAGCTACCGCATCAAAGGAGCATCCTAAAGCGTCACCAAAATCTCGTCTGACGAGTCAGCCTCCATAGCAAGGAAACATCCTGAAGACAATACTAAACTACATTCATCATCCTGAGGGTCAACTACCGCATCGAAGGAGCATCCAGAGGATAGATGGACAAGAGGATTAACTCCTTTACCCACCAATTGACCTTATGGTATGAAAGCCCATAGTCAATTGGTCGAGTAAAAGGGGGGGCAGCTGTAGACCCCAAATCTTGTTCGGTCGCGAAATAAAGAGCAGAAGACCTCCAATTCGAAGATGGGCAAGGCCTAAAAGGTCCCTAGAATAGACTTTTAGGCCCCATATTAGAGTAGGAGGGTTTTTTTTGTACAAAAAATAAGGAATTCCACCTTAAGGGTCGAGACCGTCGTCTCACTTATCGAGACCGCCGTCTCGTCATTGGCAAGGTCGAGACGACCATCTCGTTTGGCGAGACGGCCCTCTAGCCACTTGCCATGGCGAGACCGCGTTCCCGTTTGGCTAGACGACCCTCTCGTCATTTGACAAGTCAATACCACCGTCCTGATTGGCGAAACGACCGTCTCGCCATTTGTGAAAGACGAGACTGTCGTCTCGACCTTGCCAGGCGAGACAGCGGTATCGACCTGACAGGCGAGAATCCCTATAAAAGGGGAGCGCTCTCCTCTTCATTTCACACAGTTCTTCCTCCTTTCCTTCTAGCATTTCTCAAAATTCTTCTCTTAGAGCCCCTTCGAAGTATTTCTGGAGTTTTCTGAATGTCTTTAGAGAGTTTTTATAGCATCGTAAGAAAGAAAAGTCGATGTTGTAGAGCGAAAGATTGTCAAAATGCACCCTATTTTTTAAAGAGAATTAATCAAAGCTTGCTACAGAGGTTTCTTCACTCTCTCCCTCTCGTTACTGTCTTTTTACTTGTAGTAATTTGTGCAATAGCTACCAGGGCCATGTAGTCATTATCTTTTAATTCCGCAAATAAAAGGGTAAAAGCGTCATTTTTAAAAGTTTGTTTATAAAATAACCGGCTTGTCATAGGGAACCCGAAAGGGACGTTGTGGGGGTGCTAATTCCTTCCCCACACGTAACTAACTTCCTTACCCAACTCTGGTTATAATGGCCAAAGTTGGTTTTTCTTAAAAACCAATGCCTTCTTTTTTCCTTTGCTGATGTTTTCGGTAAAAACATCGGTGGCGACTCCATAAGACCCCCCTTCGAAAATTTGCTTTTAGGTTCAGCCCGGTTATCGGACAACCTAAAAGCTCCCTTTCGAAAACCTCGCCCTTGGGTCCAACCCGATTATCGAACAACCTAAAGGCGTTGTAACACCACCCATATAAAATGCGAAAATGGAAGTCGGAACCATCGCGTCGCTTCGACCGCCTCTTTTGACAGCGGCGACATCCCCCCTAATTTTATATATTTGAATTCATTGATCGCTACTCCATGATAAACATGTGTGTAGTTAAAAGTGTACAAATACATCATTTAACTTGAAAAGTAATTTGTCTCCACTGATTAGGGTCTTAGATCCAACACTGACCATTATATTATCCTTTTCTTCTTAATATAACTTTACAATGAGAAGTCCATAATGAGTTCAAATATAATGTCATTTTTAATAACAATAATATAATTTGTTTTCTTCATCATAATTTACATGTATATAAATAAAGAAGAAAACACAAATTTTAGAAACTTATATATTAAAGATCTCAGAATGTGATATAAGCATTAATAATAACATTAACATTCACCGTTCACTAGTTAACATAAATGCTCATATTCTCTACATGGCTAACAAATACTTTGGGCGGTAACCCTTATGTTAAAGGGTCAACAATCATAAGATTAGTGCTAATATATTTTGTTGACAATCTACGTTTCTAAACTTCTTCTTTAACGACAAAGTATTTCAATTTAATATGTTTAACACCTTTAGAATACTTGTCGTTCTTAGAAAAGAAGATTATTGTGGAATTATCACAAAAATTTTTCAGCAGTTTGACAATATTGTCAACTACCCCAAGTCCTAAAATAAAATTTTGCAACTAATTAGCCTGAATTGTGTCCTCAAAGCATGTCACAAATCCAACTTCCATGGTAGATGCAACAATGACGGACTGTTTCACACTTTTCCATAAAATCGCTTCTCTGGCTAAAAAATACACGTACCAAATGTAGAATTTCGTGTATCCATATAGCTGAAAAACTTCTGAATTTGTATATCCAATCACCCAAGGTGATCGGATTTCCTATAAGTAAGCATGAGATTTTTTATTCATTGTAAGTATCATAAGACTTTTTTTGCAACTTTCCAAAAAATCTAGTTCAAGATTACTTTAATATCTACCCAACATAAGAACTGCAAAACTAATATCTGGTCTCATACATATTTGAACATACATCAAATTCTCAACAACGAATGTATAAGGGATATTTTCTATTTGTTTTCGTTTCAAGTCATTCTTTGGACATTGCATGAGACTAAATTTGTCTCTTTTCTGTATTGGAATAGGAGATGTTGAACATTTATCCATTTGAATCTCTTGAAAACTTGATTAATATATACTTTCTGAGACAAACCTAACCATCATTGTAATCTATCACGAAATATTTCTATTTCTATCATATAGTATGCCTCACCCACATATTTCATTTCAAAGTTGTTAGAGAATATTAGTCTCACTTAATAAACCAAGTTGCAAGCAAGATATCATCAACATACAAAATCAAAAATATAAACTTACTCCCACTGACCTTCACATATATATATTGATCAACAATGTTTTCCTTAAATCCAAAGGACAAAATAGTATCATTGAACTTGAGAACCATTGCCAAGAAGCTTGTTTAAATTCATATATTGATTTCTTAAGTTTACACACCATATGTTCCTTTCCTTCTTCAATGAACTTCACTGATTGGTGCATATAAACATCCTCCTCTAAATCCCCATTGAGAAAGACAGTTTTAACATTCATTTTATGCAACTCAAGGTCATAATAAGTTACTAATGTCATGATAATTTTAAAAGAATATTTCTTAGAAAGAGGTAAAAACATTTCCTTATAGTCACTGTCATCTTTTTGAGTAAAACCTTTGACAATAAGTCGACACTTGTAACGTTCAATATTACCATGAAAGTCATACTTAGTTTTAAAGACTCATTTACAGCTAACTCTCTTGCATCATTCTAGAAATTTCATAAGATCCTATATATTATTTTGTGTCATTAATTTAAGTTCATCTTTCATAACATCTAACCACTTATCAAAATTATTATCATTAATGGGTTCTGAAAATGAAATAGGGTCATTATCAATGCTTAAGTCATTCTTTGACTCTTGTAAATAAACTACATAATCATTCAAAATAACATACTTTCTTTCTTTATGATATCTTCTTAATATTATTTTTTGTGATTATTCTAGTATCGGCTCATTGTTAATCTCAGATCATTAATTTGTTATTATTCTTGATTGTTGTGTGATTCTACAACATGTAGAACAACAACTCTTGAAGAAGAAATACTCGTTACAGAAATTTGTAATCTAACTTCCTTAATCTCCATATTTAGTGAAACTTCATTTCCATCTGGTTTCACCATTCTCGATGAAACGAGTATTTCCAATTTCAATAATTCGATATTATGAGTAGGACAAAAAAATATATACCCTTTTGATTTTTACTGGATAACCAATAAAATATATTTTTATCTCTCTTTCTTTTTTTACACTTTCTAATAATTTTATGTGGAAAAAATTTTATGGCTAAAAATAAAACCCTAATCTCTTTGATTTACTAACATCCATAATTACTATAAATTTTTATTTTATTATAATTTTTTATAATAACCAATATTTCTTTATATTTTATTAAATTATAGTTGTACTAATTGTAATATTTCGCATGAGTTACATAACTAAATTAATTCATCAATTAATTTTAATAATAATAATAATTAGATAACCAGTAATAATATTATTATACCTAAAACTAATATTTAGTTTTTTTAAAATCTAAAATAATTTCAAAAGTAAATAAAAAATATATTTTAACTTTTGTTATTTAAATTGCATTTAAAATATAAAATACTAACCTTCGGAGTTATTTTGAACCATATATATTCTTAAAATTGTGTTTATACAAGCCTGATAATCACCACGATCAACATTATCACTTAAAATATTTTCAATTTTAAAATATAAATTCAATTTGCCTATGATTTTATCTTTTATGTAAATAAGCCACAATATAACATATTAGAATAAGTCTTCCGACCGAGAAATAAGGGGTATTTTTTTTTTTAATATGAAGTATGATAAGTACACCAATATTAGAGAGTGGAAAATTAACTGGGGATTCGTCTTATCCCTTTTATCCTTATATATAACATTAATGTTTCAATTGTGTTTGGATTAAAAAATTAGATTTGAGGAATGGAAATGATGAAAAAAAATAAAAAAAAGTGGTATGTATTAAAAAAAGAGAGACAGTAAAAATAGTATAAAGTTAAATAAATTTATTTATGATTAATATTTTTTAAATTATTATTTGATATATTAATAATAAATATAAAAATATATTAATTGATCTTTTTTAACTTCATTATATCTTTATTTTTATTTAACTTGATTAATATATAAAAAAAAACATAAGTGAAAGGCCCAAAACTTTATCTTAGTTTTATTTTTATTTTTTTATACTAAAATACGCACTTTCATCGTCTTTATTTTTTTTAGTTGAAAACAAACTATCATTAAAATAATTTTATTTAAATTATTATTTGCTTTAGAGTTGAAATTCGATTATTATATATTTTTTTAATTTGCCTCGATAGATTAACATGACATATATAATTTTTACCATTCATCTTAACATGACTGGTGTAGAGTTTTAGACGAGTAGGACAAAAATATTAGTTTTACTATTTTTAATTAAAATTAAAAGTTTATTTCAATACAATAAATAAGACTTGTAGAGAAAAAATTGATGGACAACCATATTTTATTTAACAACTTTTTTTTAATAATAATCATTTTAAATTATTTTTATTTTTATAAATCATTTTATGATTTTTATAAAATTGTCTATGGATGTTTGGACGATGTCAATACATCAACATTCTAGAAGCAAACAACGACCTCAAATTTAGGAATCTAATCACAACAGTATCGGTGGGACATAGTTATAGGAGTGATATATAGAAAATTCATTTTTATTAAACTTTCATCCAAAAATAATTTTAAATTTTTATATTATTATTTATTAATTAATATAAAAAATATTATATTTTAGATATATGGAAAATTTTAGTTATAAAAAAAATATTTTTCTAATTAAGATTGAAATGTGGTTATGCGGATTTTTTAAGATTGAGATCATGATCACTTACAAATGTTGTAATTTACATATTTATATTTATGATTTTAAGACTCTCGGTAGCAATGGAGTCGTGCAATCATAATGATATTTTAATTTTTTAATAATTAATTTGTAATTAATTAAAAGATATTTTAAAATATAATAAATTATGGAAACCATATAGTAACCTAAACACAAGTTACTTAACATTTTTTACATATTAAATATAATTTAATTATTATTTTAGTTCTTAAATTTAAAGTCATTCTTATTTTGATTTTAATCTTCTAGTTAAAAAAATAACTTAAAATTAAAAATATTTTAATCTCTAAATGTTAAACTTAAGAGACTTAAAAAGGTTTAAAAAGTATTTTTAATTCTTAAAATTCTATATTTAAAGTCTAAGATAATATATTATTAAATTTGAAAGATTATTTTTTAAAATTTAAAAGATTAAATTTTTTTTATCATAACCGTAAAAAGATCAAATACTGGCATGTGCTCTTTGAGTGATGTTCGCGTACTATTTACACCTTTTTATTTATTTATTTATTTACCTTTTAAAGTATAACTTTTATATTTTCATTGTCATATTTTAATCATTTATATTCCCATTGTCATATTTTAAAATACCTTTTAAAATATTAATTTTCAAGTTCCTTTCGTCATTATGTTACATTACATGGTTCATTTTTCCGTTCATTGTTTCATGGTTTCGGTTCTTGGATTGACTTTGAAATAATCGAGAACCAAATCGTTTGCGAGTGAAGAACTCAGTGAAAAGAAAATATTAGTCTGAGAAGAGAAGAAAAGAAAGGATGGAGTGGGGGAAGTGGATGGCGACGACGTCGTTTATGATACTGCAGTTTGCATCGTTTATGGTGTTTGTTTGGGGAGATAGAAGGTTTACTAAGGTCGAAAACACACCGAAATTCGAAGGCAGTTTTCTCGGCAAAGCCACGAATTTCTTATGGCAACCGGAGGAATCAGGTTATCAACACGTTTGGCCTGTAAGTTTTTCATCATTTCCTTGTCCTGTTTGTTCTACGCATGGTTAGAATGGAAGAAAGAAAAATATGAATGTCTTCGAATCAGTGCGAATCTATGTCAACGGGATAATTTAATAATATAAATTAAACGATTTATTTATACATTTTTAAGTACACAAATTAATCATAAAACAGTGTTTAATGGGTTTAAATGTATAAAATTAAAAAAAATCTACAGATCTATCATAAAACAAAAATCAACAAATTTAAATATATAAAATTAGATGAATAAAATAAAATTGTTTAAATATTTAATAATAATTTTAATAAAATTAAGCGTGCATATATACACTTTCGTTTAGATGTCCAGTACTCTCTCGTATTTATATGTCCTTCGAATTAAATTAAAAATTGAATATGAAGGTTACTTTTGCAGGACATAGAATTTGGGTGGCGAATTATTTTGGGGACGCTAATGGGTTTGTTTGGAGCAGCATTTGGAAGTGTTGGAGGTGTCGGCGGTGGCGGCATATTCGTTCCCATGCTCAGTCTCGTTATTGGCTTCGATCCGAAATCCTCCACTGCTCTGTCCAAATGTAAGATCTCCACCGCATTTATTAAATTTAAATTGTTTTCTTAAAATAATATAATAATTTCACAACTTTTTAAAATTATTTAGTTAAATGAAACAATATTAAATAGTCAATTTTTTAAAATAACTTTTGTTTTAAATAATTTTCTTTATTAAAGCAAACGCAATATTAAACAAATGGGAAAAATAGAAAACGGAATTTGGATTCACAGATGTGGGCTCAAGTGAAGGCGATGGCGGTGGCGGGAGACGCGACGCGGTGGTGCCGTATGCGGTAGTGTCAAATCACACTCAGTGCAGTAGAAGTTTGGGCAGAAGTGAACATGCAACATGAGAAACGAGAGAAAGCTTATAGAGTAAAAAATACAACAACATAAAAAATAGACTTAATTATTTATTTACTTTATTTAATATTTTCTTAACAAAAAAAATCAATAAGTTGGAAATGCAATAGTATAATATTTTTAAAGTCTAATAATTTTTGTTAAATTTTAAAATACGATAATATAACTCTTTTATTAGTTAAAATAACACATTTAGTTTTACAAATTATTAATTAAATGCAAGGGGTCACATTATTGCATGCTTAAAATTGAGGAATTTGATGGATTTTTTTTTCTAATAATAATAAATAATGGAATTAAAAAAATTAATTACTATAATCTTGGGTGACAGGTATGATCATGGGTGCAGCTTTGTCAACTGTTTACTATAATCTTAATCTAAGGCACCCCACTTTGGATTTGCCCATCATTGACTATGATCTGGTACTGCTCATTCAACCAATGGTCTTGCTTGGCATTAGCATAGGAGTGGTCTTCAATGTGGTAGTTCCTGATTGGATGGTTACATTGGTGCTTCTTGTTCTATGTTTAGGTAATGGTTTTTCTTAGTTGTGACTTTGTTTAGTCATTTTTGTCTTAGACACACTTTTGACTCATCTTGCTTGTTTTCAGGAACATCCGTCAAGGAATTCTTTAAAGGCGTTGAAACATGGAAAAAGGAAACCATAAAGGAGGAGGTAACAAGTAAATGTATTATCTACTTCGTATCTTTAAACTGGCAATGACACTGAAAAAGTTTATTGCTTATTCCCTGAACCTCACTTGTTTCTTTTTAATTAGGAACATGCTAGGAAACAAGATTCAAGTGGTGAGTTAAGAAAGTACTCATTACATGTACCAAAACATGATAAAATTCCTTTTTGTAGTCAAAGTGTTTATAATTCTCTCTGGGACAGGTGTTGGGGCTGAAGTAGAATACAGACCAATTCCTAGTGGACCAGACACTGACATTGCAAAGGACACCAAAAAAGAGGTCTTGTTTTTACTTTATGGTTAGGATGTGGTTTTCATATCTTATTAACTATAGACAGTGCAGGTGGCTATGCTTGAAAATATATGTTGGAAGGAGTTTGCAATTCTTGTTTTTGTTTGGGTTGTATTCCTTGCCATACAAATTGCCATGGTTTGTTATATTTCATTTAACAATTTCTACAATCGATTAGTATGTTCTCTACCATGGAATCTTTCTAATTTAATTTTTAATAATTTCACATTGACTATGGCGACAGAACCAGACAACCAAATGTTCAGCAATATATTGGGTACTGAACTTGTTGCAGGTAATTTTGGTCAGAAATGGCCTCAAAGCTAATACCCATTTTGCTTTCTCCTGAATTTAGAGTGTTTGTATTATAACTAATAGTTTATTTGAATGAACAATTTATTTTAAATAATCTTAAGTATTTATTATTATGTCAACATTTATGTGGCTATTTCCATAATTAAACAGATAAATGAATTAACTTTTTTTTACGTAAAGTGTAAGCTATTTTTGTAATAGATTATCCTAGAAAACCTATTGAAATTAAACTAAAACCAGATCATGAACATATAGTAAACTATTTTTATAGTTTTATATTCTCATACAAGTATTTATGCCACAAAGTTTAAATAAATAATAGAAAAACAAAATCTAGCATTTTGTAAAATATTTTCTTTTTTCATATTCTATATTTCACAATTAATTATTTTAAACTTTATTGATTATTTTGAATATAATAAAACCAACATTTTGTTGGTCTTAGTAGAGTACAAGTTTCACATTAAGTCTAAAAGATAGAAAAAAAAGTGATTGAAAAGAATGATATCAATTAAATTGGATAGTTAGAATTAGTAATCATGTTTATAAAGTATAACGCCAACTACCGGGAATAATTTTGTTTCTTTAACTTGTTTATTACAAGTATTATTTAGACATTTAATGAGTTATTTTAAAATATATTTTTTTCTATTAGGGCTAAATATATATAACTTATTTATATAATTAATTATAATAATAATTGATTATAATTCGATTATTGACTTAATTTTTTTCCACAGATAACCTGAAGACTGAAATGATAATACTGCTAATATTTGTTTTGAAAATATATCGGAGTATCTGTCACAACTTATACTGATTGATTCCATGTTTTAGGACTGTTTAAACCTTGCTTTTTTGTAAATCATGCAGATTCCAGTTTCAATTGGGGTAGCTGGATATGAGGCAATTTCTTTGTATAAAGGAAAGAGAGCATTTTCTTCTGTGGGAGATCAAGGCAAAAGTTTTACTATTAAGAAGCTATCTCTGTATTGTACCTGTGGAGTATTGGCTGGAACAGTAGGTGGCTTTCTAGGAATAGGTGGAGGATTCGTTATGGGGCCACTCTTTTTGGAGCTGGGAATCCCACCTCAGGTGAGTTTCAAGGTGTAGTATTACAAATTTCGGAATAGCAAATGTGCACCACATAGACAGAAGAAACCAATTAGAGTCATAACTCCTAAAATGAAACATGCTTATATATCTTTGTTTGAAGCTCTAACTAGGTTTCAAGATAATGGAACACAAAGGGTACTATGGCCATCCTTCATATGAGAAATGGCACATGTATATGAGTAAGGAAAATGCTTGGGAAACAATGTTGATTTGTTCTCTAAAAACTAAATCATAGATGGGTGATATAAATCAACTGTTTGAATGAATATTTGTAAGAATAGATGTAACACTAATGCAAAAAAGGCTTTTTACATCGGTTAAAATGGGCTTTCTACGTCGGTTAAAGCGGCGACATAGATATGGGGTCATAGAAAGTAAGGCTTTCTACGTCGGTTCCTAATAACCGACGTAGAAAGTAAGGCTTTCTACGTCGGTTCCTAATAACCGACGTAGAAAGTAAGACTTTCTACGTCGGTTCCTAGGAACCGACGTAGAAAGCCCTACTTTCTATGAGCTATTATGATCGGTCAAACTGGTTCTGATCGGTCATAGAGCTATACTGATCGATCATAGCTGGTTCTGATCGGTCATAGGAAGACTTTCTACGTCGGTTAGTCGAGGACAGACGTAGAAAGTCTTACTTTGTATGAGCTATTCGATCGGTCATAGCTGGTTTCGATCGGTCATAATACTTTCTATGTCGGTTAAACTTATAGCAGACATAGAAAGTCTTACTTTCTAACTTTCTATAACCCCGAGTATCTATATCGGTTAACGATACTCAGTGATTGTATGTGTTATCAATGTCGGTTATGCCTATAACCAGACATAAAATGTTAAACTTTCTACGTCGGTTATGTCAATACCCGACGTAGAAAGTACTTTCTACGTCGGGTAATGACATAACCGACGTAGAAAGTGTTATTTTTTTTTTTAAAATCTGCATTTTCTTCACAAATGCTACCTTTCTTCGAGTAGACCTGCCTATTCATCACAGTTCCAAACAAATATTCACAGATCCAGTACAGACAGATATGCACAGTTCATATATAAATTTGCTACAAATATATATCCGAGTACGAGACGAGATCTCGTTGCGCAGGCAGATATGTACATATGAAACACATTGAAATCAATATATGTACAGACGAGATCCGAGTTCCAGACAGTTCATTTACTTAAACGAATGTAAATTTCCTAACTTAAATCAATTCAATCTAAATTGTTACAAGTCAAATTTCCTATGAAGATTGAATGCTTAAAAGGAAAGAAGCCCATTGCTCTCTAATATCGTCTAACACTTCAATCTTCATTGGAGATGAGTCCGTAAATGCCTACATATTGAAACATTTCAGATTTAGAAACCATTTACATAATTGGCATATTTAACTTAATTATAGTATATTTACCTCCCTCCATGAGCCCATAATATTTTTGTCTATGATGGTGTGCATGTGTTTCATCACATAATACCCGCACTCATGACTTCCCGGTTGGCGTGGACACTACAAGTTAAATACATGTCAGTTTAACTTTAAATGACAAATTGAACAATAGTAAGAGGTGTTTGGTCACCTTTGGTGCAATATACGTCAACTTCTTTCTAGCATGAGATGGAAGGCCTTGCAACCTTAGGTGAGCTTCCAAAGCTCTACAAAAGGACAAATAATTTTGGTGTAAGTAGTGCACATATGATACAACAATTAAAAAAACCAAACTTACGCGTCTATGTGCTTTCTAATATCCAAATCATTTGATTTCTTGTGTAATGAACACAAGAGAATCACAAGAAATTGCCGAGGAACAATGATTATGAGCTGCCAATGACCCCTGCACGTTGAAATAATATTAGTAAAATTTCAGTTTTACATAAATGTGCATTAATTTATAAGATGTATACTAACGATGCAAGTAAGGTGCTAAGTAGACTTCTTTGCCCCAGTTTGAAATGCCTCTATTAAGTACGTTTGTATCTCTTCGACTTTATTCCCAACTGGATCTGAATGGCAACAGGGTCAAGAAATCCATAGAGAAAGCGGATCTTCCTCTCGACACACAAACGATGTAAATACCTTCGACATTGAAAATAAATAAAGTTATAAAATAATGTACCAGGTGAGAATATAAAAAATATGTAAATATACTTACATTTCCCAAAGCTGCAACAACGATACACATAGCATATCGAGTACCAGCGAGAATATCAAAAATATCCCTTTGGAGTAAGAAAAAAGGGATCGTCTTGGTCCTGCATACGACTTCGGGTGGCATATCTAAGCTGTATGGGAGTGGTCCAGATAGTCGTTGCCGGTCTGCACAGACTCGTTGTAAAGCGAGATGGTGGTGGTGGTGATTCATGCACAACTTCCTTTGCTTTTTCGACCTCTTTCTATACAAGTACCAAAAATCAATAACATTAATATACATCAACCTATCAAAAAATAATAAGTACTATCGTTCAATGCATAAATCAACCTTGTGCATGTGTTGGGATGAGTCTTGTTAATGAAGCTGGCCATAAGATAAAATGGCCAGGTGCACATCCCACTTGTTTGAACCTCTTCGGTGGGAATAGGGATTAGGGCGGCAACATCCGGGACATCTACAACCACCACTACGATCATATCATCTCCAATACTACGGTGGTGGATGGTTGACCCCAATGCATACATTTTCCCTAAGGTAAACAAAGGATAAAATATGTTAGACTATATAATGCTTAACAACTGTACCAAATACATGTCAAAGATATAATACATACCGTATGCCACCAAATGCTCGGGAGGACCCGCAACATACAGCCGACGGTCGGCGGTGTCGGTAGGAGCAACCTACGCCCTCTATCGGGAGCATCACAACTCTCCTTTGTGCTTGACATGAATCGGGGATGCCTCTCGTGCGGGGACGGAAGGTTGAGAGGACAAAGATGTCAACTACTGCTCGCATTGAGCTCAATAACTCGCCTTCAGGTTAGAGTACACCTCATCTCGAATCTCCTTCCTAATTTGTTGTTTGAGGGACTCAAACTCTTGCTCATTCAGTTGCCTCAAAGAAGGAGTTGCCACGGGTGGGGCACCAAAGTACTTGTCGATGCCCACCCCTCGTCCGGCACCACGAACACGTCCAAGATGCTGCGGGGTACCAATGGCCACTTGCCAATATATCCTGACGGCCATGTGGGTGGAATGATCCACGAGTGCTCTGCTCGACCAACTCATCCTACAACACAAACGAATGATTTTTTAGCAAATACAAATGCCTATTGTAGTATAACATATATAATTAGTTTAGGATATGCTACTTATAATACGTTGAGCAACAACATTAGTTTGCTCGGATAAGTAATTCCTTGATGAGTTACGGCGAGCTCTCTTCCATTTATCATGGCGTGAAGGGCGGGTGACGAGAACTCACAGCGAAGTCATCCGAAGGTAGACTTGAAGAAGTCTCCTTCATCATCTTCTCCTCCAATTTCTCATAACCCCCACGAGACAACTCTGTGGGGGTGGATATTCTTTCTCCGAATATCCTGTGCCTTACTGCCTCTTGGCCTGTTGCATTCCATGTTAAATACCAAATTTAAAACCTTTATTTAAAAAAAATTACTGCAAACAAATGACAAATGTGCTAACACTGAAACCTAGGGTCTAATCGCTGAGTCAGAAATGCCTGCCATGTCTCCTCATCCAAAAGCGTCACTGGTCACATGGGTTCTTGTTTCTCGATGCCCCATATATGTATCGGCTGGTCGAGATCACTCTTAAAACCTCTCCGGTGTTCCCCGGCATATGAGATCCACTTTGTCCTCAACAAAGTGGTGTTAGGGACATCATATGTGACCTACACAATAAAAATAACATGAAGTTCCCAAAAAGTTAAATATATATACATGTTAAATTCCAAATAAGAGTAGGTACCAGGATACTCTGCCAAATCCGGTTCTTCGGTGTCTGCGGAACATGGTCCCAATCCTCAATAAGAATACTAACCTTGCTTCTCCCAAGCAAGGCCACATAGCTAGTGAATCTAGCACTGTGCTCTCCAATGGCTCTACCGGTTTGCATGTCAAGCTGGATAGACAATTTCCGATCGGAGCTACGGCCGATATTCAACTCCTCAGCCAGTGTAGCACGCCTACCCTTTTTCCTGGTAGACGGCTGACTACGATCACCACCTTACGTAGGAGGGGGACTGTGTAGGAGGAGGGGTACCGGATGAATCTGCCATATCCGTGTTCAAAGAAAAAAATAATAGTTATTAGTTTAGACAATATGACTAAAGATAAACAAAAAAGTGCATACATTAAAAAATAATACATTAAAATAATTTCATACATTATCAAGTTGGAACATTCTCCCAAAATCCTTCCATATGGTCATAACGTATGACATGCACATCATCTATTTCTACATTAACACTCAAGTTTGACATATTTGAAGAGAAACATGGTGTCTCGGGTATATCAAGTACTAATTCATCATTCTCATCGAAGTATACATGGGTTTTCCTTGTAGAACCATCGACCATCCTTTGTTAGCGGGATCGGTGACATAAAACACTTGTTTTGCACGAGATGCCATGATAAATGGTTCTTCGGTATAACGAGTATTTTCAAGGTTAACCAAGGTAAATCCAAGATCATCGGTGAAGATGCCGAGTATTAAAATCAACCCACTTGCATTTAAAAATAGGTACTCACGAATATCGTGTAATCTATTACCCAAATCTCTTCAATTACACCAAAGTAGCCCATTGACGCCCTTATCGGATATTTATCCTTTGAACTCGAGAAATGCATTGATTCGACCACCACCATGACTCCATTATTTTGCATTGTGCTTATTTCATCTTCTCCCTTTGTATAAAATGAATAGTTATTTATATCATACTCACCCTAACATATCACATCAAAGTTTGGCTCACATGCTAGCCACTTTAGTGTATCGAAGTCTGTTATGTCACCTTCAACTTGTTGTTTAAACCACTTCAAAAAGCTCTTGTTGTGTTCGGTGATCACCCACTTTTTAGGCATATGTGGATTATTTCGCTTCACAATCTCTTTATGAGCACTTAAGTAGGGGATGACTTCTTCACTGTTATTCAATATGTACAAATGCGCTTGAAGTACTTCATCTCGACACATTGTCACAACTTTTGCACCTCGAGTTCCTCTACCAAGACCTATTCCATGGTAACGAGTCTTAGGTAACCCTATAGGTTCAACTTCGATAAGTAGTTTGTGCAAAACTCAATAGCTTCCTCTATGATATATCTTTGAACAATTGATGCTTCAGGACGATATTGGTTCTTCACATACCCTTTTAATATTTTCATGTATCGCTCAAAAGGGTACATCCATCGTAAGAAAAGCTGGACCACAGATTCTAACTTCCCTGGCTAGATGAACAATCAAGTGACCAATAATATCAAAAAATGATGGAGGAAAGTACATCTCAAATTGACATAATATTACTGCGAGCCTCATTCTCTAACTGATCCAAAACATCCGGGTCCATAACTTTACTACATATGGCATTAAAAAAAAGCATAATCGAGTTAAGGAATATCTAACATTGTCCGGTAAGATACCTCGAATAGCCACAGGTAGAAGTTGTTGCATCAATACATGACAATCATGAGATTTTAACCCAAGCAATTTTAGATCTTTCATAGATACAAGTCTCTTCACATTGGAAGAGTAACCAAATGGAACCTTCACACCTCGTAAAAACTCACAAAAACTTCTTTTCTCATTTTTAGACGAGTGTGTGACATGCTTGGAGGCAAGTATGTTCGGTTACCATGAGGTTGAGGAGCTAATTGTTCTCTTATACCCATTTCAACCATGTCCAAACGAGCATTGACACCATCTTTTGTTTTTCCTTGAATGTTAAGGAGTGTTCAGATGATCTTGTCACACACATTTTTCTCTACATGCATGACATCTATACAATGCCTCACATCAAGAACCCTCCAATATGGAAGAACAAAAAGGATTGACATTTTCTTCCATATACACTGTGGCTTTCTTTTGCGTCTTTCCAAACTCACACGAAATCGCACTTGCTCGTTGATATACTTCTTCCCCACTTAAAGGTGTTGGGGCTGCATCATTTTCTTGACACCTGTTAAATGATTTTTTTAATTTACGATATGAATGGTTTGAAGGAAGAAATCTTCGGTGTCCAAGGTACACTTGTTTTCCTTCCATGTTGTAGTTGATAGTGACATGTGTCTTCTTCACATATCGGGCAAGCTTTATGTCCCTTTGTGCTTGTAGCCACTCAAATTACCATATCTTTGGAAAGTCATTAATTGTACAAAATAACATTGCACGCAACTTGAATAAGTCACCTGTGTACCCATCAAACACATCGACACCTTCCTCCCACGACATCTTCAACTCTTCAACCAATGGGCTTAAAAAAACATCAATGTCATTTCCAGGTTGTGCGGGACCAGGGATCATCAAAGATAGCATCAAGTACTTACGTTTCATACACAACCACGGAGGTAAGTTGTAAATAACTAACACCACAGGCCATGAACTATGTTTACTTGCTTAAATTTCCATATGGATTCATTCCATCTGTAGCAAGTCCAAACCTAATGTTTCTTGGATCATTACCAAAATTCGGAAGATGGAATCAATTTTTTCCATTGCAATCCATCTGCTAGGATGCCTCAACTGACCATCTTTAATACGACTATCCGCATGCCATCTAGTGAGCTTTGCATCATTTCCATTAGTGAATAATCATTTCAACCTTGGAACAATGGGAAGATACCATAACACTTTTGTCGGGGTACCCTTCATTATATCATTGTCAGAATCACCATCCTTCTTCTTGTATCGTGATTCCCCGCATTGTGGACATTCGTGACGAGTTCTCAAATTCTTTCGTGTACAACACACAATCATTCGGACATGCATGAATTTTTTGGTACTCCATACCCATTGGACACAATATCTTCTTAGCATCATAATTGCGGGTTGGCAATGTGTTACCTTCGGGGAGCATGTCACTCAACAACTCAAGCAATTCACGTGAAACTTTTATCGATCCACCCATTCTTTGCCTTCACATTGAACAATTTTAGTACCGCAGACAATTGTGTGAACTTAGTACAATTTGTATACAAAGGCTCTTTTGCATCATTGGATAACTTCTCGTACACATGTGTATGTTGGAAGGCATCTTGTCCAAGCTCACGAATCATTTCCTCCAACTGATCATCCATCTCTAGATCAACTTCTTCTTTGTCTTCTACACTTGGCATGTTTAATAATTCACCATGCCATGTCCACTTTATGTAACTCTTTAGGAAACCATCACAAAGAACATGTTCCCGAATAACTTCAGTCGATAATCTTTGCTCATTCAAGCAGTTAACACAAGGGCAATAGAATCTTCCATCATTATCCGGAACATTCATCTTAGCAAATTCAAGGAATTGTTCTACTCCACTCTCATATTCATTTGTTGTTCGTCTATAATTGATCCAACTCCGATCCATTGTTACAAATCTAATTTTCAAAATCAAATTAGCTACAGAAACACGAAATAACTACATTATAATGCCTACACGAAATCCAACTCCACTCTCAAAATAACTACATTATAATACAAATCTAATTTTCAAAATCAAAATCACGAAACACATTCAAATGCCTACAAAAACACATTCAAATGACTAAACTACTTACAATACATCTCTAAATTAGCTAAAGGCACCCGTGATGTTTCCCTCTCTTGACAGCATTATTACTTACTAGATTCAATACTATAAACCTACAATGGCTAAAGCAAGCACGAAAACTTACCTCTTGAAGACCTACAGAGGTGGCAGGTGGCGTGACGTGCAGAGCTGGGTGGGGAGAAACGTATCCCAGGCGACGGGCACCAGTAGCAGCAGGCGGCACGAAGCGTTGGCAGGTGGCGTGATGAGCAAATGTGGGTGCGGAGAAACGTACACAGGCGAACAGGGAGCTCTGCTATGGGTGAACTGATGAAAAGAAATGGAGCGTAGGGAGAAACGTACAGGGGAGCTCTGCTATGGGGGAAGTGATGAAATGTGTAAAACAGAAGATACTATGTTGGTTGCCCTAACACCCGTCATCAAAGACACTTTCTATGTCGGGTAAATTTTACCCGACATAGAAAGTTCACTTTCTATGTCGGTTAAATGTTACCCGACATAGAAAGTTAACTTTCTATGTCGGGTAAATCTTAACCGACGTAGAAAGTGAACTTTCTATGTCGGGTAAGATTTAACCGACATAGAAAGTTAACTTTCCACTTACTATGTCGGTTAAAACTTACCCGACATAGAAAGTTTATGATTTTATTACAAAAATGCCACCACGCCATATACTATGACGGGTGAACTATGACCGTGATAAAAACCCGTCATAAAAAGCTATTTTTCCACTAGTGTAGGTACAGTAAGCAGGATTCAAAATTAAGGAGCAAGTGGAGAAGGTCTGTTTGTTGGAGAAGGCTATGGTTTTAATTAGGCTCCAAGGGCTTTATATATATATATATATACTAGTTGTTAAAAGTCAAAATGAAATCATCTTATATTTTAAATTATCTACAATGATGGAAAATATTGGCTTCTTACAAATCTCTCAGGATAAGCAGCTACTGTGTTAGGTCTTGATTGTACTTGGTGCCCTTGTAATTTGTTTCTTATTTTTTTAACTGGCTTGAGTTGGACTTCTTCTATTAAATGGCTTCAATGTTGGGTGTCATGTGATAAGGTTGCAAGTGCTACAGCCACCTTTGGGATGGTCTTTTCATCATCAATGTCTGTGGTAGAATACTACCTACTGAAACGTTTTCCAGTTCCTTATGGTTTGTGCTTTAAAACTTCTTCTCCTTCTGTTAATTTCTATATATGTAACTTTCATTAACAAATAAACTGGATTACATTTTCTTGCCAAAGTAATATGGTAATGGATTGTTGCTCTAACCCATGCATTATGTGTGGATTGTTGCACAGCTTTATACTTTATTGTGGTGGCTGCTTTTTCGGCCATTGTAGGCCAACACATTATGAAGAAGTTGATAGATCTATATGGAAGAGCTTCTCTTATCATCTTTGTTCTAGCCTTCACAATATTTGTTAGTGCTCTCTCACTAGGTATGTCTTATATATTATTACACCCTGCCACATGTGTATTTTTCCTTTAAAATCATTTTGACATCATTTGGACAAAGAGATTAAAACATATCCATAAAATATATTTAAATCCATATATTATTATGCATAGTTTTAGTTTTTGTAAATAAGGTAATGTTCATATTTAACTTTTACAATTCACTTCCATTATGACACGTGTTTCATTTACTTGTTAGGTGGAGTTGGCTTGCTAGAAATGGTCAAAAAGATTCAAAATAACGAGTATATGGGATTTGATGACCTCTGCAAGTAATATTCATGGCTCACTTCATTGTATTATTTTATATATGGTTCTTGTTTATCTCAAGTTTCATACAAAAGAGCCAATACAGCCTAGATCAAAAATGCCTTATCCTATGTTTCGATTCATTTGAACTAGGATGTAACGTATAGCTGTTTCTGCATATTTGTCTCATTTTTTTTATGTGGTTTTGTAAGAAAAAGTCAGTTTTGGACAATATTCCAAAAAACCACTCATTGTGGCAGAGCTCCTCCTTTTTAGTGGGATGATATGAAGTGATGATCCTCTTGAAAATTTATTACCCGAATTACACTTTTTAGTATTCTTTATGTTCTACTTTATAGTGTCTTTCTTTAAAAAAAAAAATTGTTTCAAATTTTTTACTATGCATGTCAAATCAATTAATTCTGATTTTTACTAATATGCAAAATACTAATTCACAATTAACCAGATACCCTAATAAATCTTATATCCATTAAAGATAATTATACGATAGAATTATAATGTATGGACGAATATAATCTTTATATTATTGATTTAGTTTTGTTATATTGAATTAGATATGTTTTGAATTCTTTAAGACTTTTAAATGAAAAATTAAAATATTTTATAATTTTATCATATCCTAATCAAATAATATTAAAATCTCTATAATGATATTAAAAAAATAAGTAAAACTAAAAAAATAATTTATCAATTATTCTTTATATTATAATGATCAAAATTTAGATTGTTTATGTTTGTGACGTTTTTTATTTATTATTATTATTTGTATAAGAATAGGAGGTCAAAAAATATTACATATATGTAAAAGTAATTTACATCACTATATAAGATATACAATAGAAGAAGGAATTTTATTTTGATTCCTTCTTTTTTTTCTACAATTTTACAAGTATCTACATTGTTCGGTGGAAACAAACTGATTAAGGGTTTTGGAAAAAGGTAAGAGGCATAAAAAAGGTAACCACTACTCGACCCATCTAACATAATGAGATTTCTCATATCAGATACAAATGTTATTATTGAAAATCTTGTCCCTCTAAAAGTAACCGAGTTGTCTATAACATTCATGTTCCAAGTAGTTCCTGGAAAGAAGATAATTATGTTTGTAGAAAAGGGATTTGGAATATTTGGCGCCTCCATCTACTTAAGTTGATTTTTAAATAAAACATGCACAAAAGATCACAATAGGGAGTGAGAACATTTATCAATTACAATAATACAATCTTATAATATATAGATATATATGTTTCAACTTCCTCAACACATTCTATTTTATGAAGATTTAAATTAAATTTGTAGTGACTAGTCAGGATAAATGAACTCAATTTTAATCACTCTCACAGTGATATTTACTCATTTAAATCCCCAAGGTCCAACCTCCATCTACAATATCATCAAATCTTCACAAATAGATATTATTGTAATTGAATAATATAACTATAGATTAATAAATAGGATTGTTGCATTAGTAGAGATAAAATAAAGTAAACAAACAAGACCAGTACGTAACTGGAGATAATTAAAGTAGGACCAGTGCAAGACTGAAGATAAAATAAAATAAACAAAAAGGATCAGTACATAACTGGAGATAATTAAAATAGGACCAGTGCAAGACTGGAGATAAAATAAAATAAACAAAAAGGACCAGTACATAACTGGAGATAATTAAAATAGGATCAATGCAAGACTAGAGATAAAATAAAATAAACAAAAAGGACCAGTACATAATTGGAGATAAAATAAACAAGCATAAGGTAGGACCATTACGTAGTTAGAGATAAATAAACAAATAACTAAATAAATAGAATGAGGTTAGGGACATCTCACTCCACAACTATAAGCAAAATTAAATAAATTTAATGATAATATTCTCCTCTCCTACCTTAAGAGTTGCGGATGAGGTACCAAAATTTTTGTAGAGACAATTTTTTTTCCTCTCTTTCCCTTCCTCCCTCTCTCTTTCTTTCTCTCTCTTCCTCTCTCTCTTTCCTTCTCTCTTTTCTTCTTTCTCTCTTTCCCTCTTTCTCTCTCTCCTTCTTTCTCTCTCTTCCTTTCTCTCTTCCCTTTCTCTTTCTCCTTCTCCCTATGGGTCCTTCCCCCTACCCTTTTTATAGCAATTTTTTTTCTTTTTATTTATTTAATTAAGTAATCATAAATGCAGTAATTATGATTTTGATAATGTTTATCTTTTAAGATAAGATAATGTTTATCTTTTACATTAATTAAGATGTTACATTTCTCCTATACTAACAGAAATTTCGTCCTCAAAATTTTTAGCGACTAAAATAGATGAGGGTAATTTTCTTTTATTTTCTTTTCTAATTCCCACATAGCATCTCCAGTAATTTCATTCCAAACAACCTTTACTAGTGGAATTTGTCTTCCTCTCAGTTGCTTGATCTTCATATCTGTAATCTGTACAGGCATTGTTTCAAATGTAAGGTTATCCTTTAATTGTACTGTATCTGGCATTATTACATGAGAATGGTCAGAAATATATTTTCTTAATTGAGACACATGAAACATATTATGAAGATTAGAAAGGAAAAGGGGTAAGGAAATTTGATAAGCAATAGGACCTATTTTTCTAATAATTTGATAGGGACTAATAAATCGAGGAGTGAGTTTCTTGACTTTCATTACTCTACCAACTCCGGTTGTCGGTGTTACTTTCAAGAATACATGTTCACCTTCTTGGAATTTAAGGGGTCGTCTTTTCTTGTCAGTATAACTTTTCTGCCGGCTTTGAGTTGTTCTTAATTTTTCCCTAATCATCTTAATTTTCTCCGTGGTTTGTTGAATCATGTCAGGACCTAAGATTAAATTTTCTCCAGTCTCAAACCAACATAAAGGTGTCCTACATTTTCTCCCATACAATGCCTCATAGGGTGTCATACCTATGCTAGAATGGAAACTGTTGTTATAAGTAAATTCAACTAATGATAAGTATCAGTCCCAGCTACCAGAATCTTCTAGCACACATGCTCTCAACAAATCTTCCAAGGACTGAATGGTTCTTTCTGATTGTCCATCAGTTTGAGGATGATAAGCTGAGCTAAGATGAAGCTTAGTTCCTAAGGCTTGATGTAGACTTCCCCAAAATTTAGAAGTAAACCTAGGATCCCGGTCAGAAATAATACTAGATGGAACTCCATGTAACCTCACAATTTCTTTTATGTACAATTCAATCAGTTTCTCCAATGAATACCTGATGTTAATGGGTAGAAAATGAGCAGACTTTGTCAACTTATCCATGATAACCCATATGGAATCAAATTTTTGAATTGTTCGTGGTAAACCAACTATAAAGTCCATTGCAATACTATCTCATTTCCACTCAGGTATGTCTAAAGATTGTAGCATTCCTCCAGGCCTTTGATGTTCTATCTTAGCTTTTTGACAAACTAAGCATGATGTTACATATTGTGCCACTTGCTTCTTCATTTTAGGCCACCAAAATATTTTCTTAAGATCTTGATACATTTTTGTTGTGTCTGGATGTATGCTCAATTTACTCTTATGTGCTTCATCTAAAATTAGTTTTCTAATCTATACATTATTAGGCACACATATTCTACCACTAAATCTCAAAATTCCTGCTTTATCTATGCCAAATTTTTCTCCATTCTTTTGTCCTATCAACTTCTTTTTCTTTTGAATAAATTCATCAACTACTTGAGTCTCTTGAATTTGTCTTTGTAATCCACTAGTAATCTGAGTTAAGTTTAATTTTATTCTATCAGGGTGCATGGTAATTGATAAATTCATGTTTCTGAACTCTTCTAGCAGACTCATCTCATGAATCATAAGGGAAGAGACATGTAAAGATTTTCTACTTAAAGCGTCTGCTACTACATTTGCCTTTCCTAGATGGTAATGTAATTCAGAATCATAATCTTTCAAAATCAAACAAGTATTTAAGACTTTTATGATCACTAAAAACCTCAAACTTACCACCATACACATAATGTCTCCATATTTTGAGTGCAAAAACGATAGCGGCTAGTTCTAGATCATGAGTTGGATAATTTTTCTCATGTGTTCTTAATTGTCTCGAGGCATATGCAACTACCCTTCTATCTTGCATAAGAACACATCCTAATCCCATTTTGGAAGCATCACAAAATATCACAAAATGTCCAGTTGGGTTAGGCAATGCTAGTACAGGGGAAGTGGTTAATCTTCTCTTAAGTTCTTGAAAACTATTTTCGCATTTTTCTGTCCATTCAAAAACTTGACCTTTCTTGGTGAGTTGGGTTAAAGGCATAGCCATTTTAGAAAATCCTTCAATGAATCTCCTATAATATCCAGCCAAACCCAGGAAACTACGAATCTCAGTCACTATTTTTGGTGGATCCCATTGTAGAATTGCTTCTACCTTAGTTGGGTCTACTGACACTCCCTCTTTGGAAATCACATGACCTAAAAATTTCACTTCTTTTAACCAAAATTCACACTTAGACAATTTAGCATACAATTGTTTGTCTTTTAAAATTTGAAGAACAACTTGAAGGTGGTCCGCATGATCTTCAAAACTTTTAGAATAAATAAGAATGTCATCTATAAAAACTATAACAAAATGAACTAAAAATGGACGAAAAATCTTATTCATATAATCCATGAATATTGCAGGAGCATTGGTCACACCAAAAGGCATTACTTGATATTCATAATGACCATACCTAGTTCTAAATGCAGTTTTTTGTACATCTTCTGCCTTTACTCTAATTTGGTGATATCCTGATCTTAAATCTATTTTAGAAAATACAGAAGCTCCCCTTAATTGATCTAACAAATCATCTATTCTTGGAAGAGGGTATTTATTCTTTATGGTGAATTTATTTAACTGACGATAATCTACGCACAACCTAAAGCTGTCATCTTTCTTCTTAACTAATAAAACAGGGGCTCCCTAAGGTGATACACTAGGACGAATGAATTGTTTTCCAAGTAATTCTTCCAATTGTTTCTTCAGTTCTGTCAGTTCAGAAGGGGACATCCTATATGGTGCCATAGAAATTGGTCTAGTTCCAGGCATTAAATCTATTGAAAATTCAATCTCTTTGTTGGGTGGTAAACCAGGAATATCATTAGGAAAAACTTCAGAAAATTTTTGAACAACTGCTATTTTTTTCAAATCGACTTCCTCTTTTACTTCCGTAGAATATAGTAACAAATATCCTTGAATTTTGTTCTTTAAAGACTCATTTACTGAGTTGGTAGAGAAACTTAAAAGATTTTCAGAATTTGAAAATATTACTGATTTTTCTGCAAAATTTAGAAGGACTTGATTGGAAGATAACCAGTCCATACCCAGGATTACATCTAATTGAGATAAAGGTAGACAAATTAAATTTACAAGGAATTTCTTGTTTTCAATGAACAAAGGACAATCTAGACAAATTTTATTGGTGATTACAGACTTACTTGTGGGAGTTGAAACAATCAAACTATTATCTAGAAAAGAAGTCGGCAATTCAAGGTGTTGGACACAATCATTGGAAATAAATGAATGAGTTGCGCCTGAGTCATACAGTACATTTAAAGTTTTGCCTTGAATGAAACACATACCTTGGATCAAATCATTATTCTGAGAAGCTTCAGTTCCATTCATGGTATATACTCTTCCTGTTGTCGGAGGTCTTCTTTTTGGTGTAGAAGGATCAGAATTTGGTTTTTGTTGCCGACATTCAGAGAATATATGACCAGGTTTCCCACACTTGAAACAGACAGGTCCTTTAAGATGACAATCTTTAGCATAATGATCTTGTCCACACTTAAAACACTTGAGCTGATTATTTATACGGTTATTAAAATTTCCTGCAGAAAATTGATTGGGTTGGGATCTCCAGTGGGGGCGGTTGTAAGGTTTTTCTTCATTTTGTCTCCTTTTATTATGCTGGGGTCCAAAAGATTTTGGTTTACTATTTTGATGATCTTCAAAATCTTCCAAAAATCTGCATTTATGAATAAGTGTAGGAAAATCAGAAATTTCTAGTATTCCTACCGCTTTTCTCAATTCGGGCCTAAGTCCATTCTCAAATTTTATACACTTCATTCTTTCATCAGGGTGATAAAAGAATGCAGAGTATTTTCCTAGCTCTTCAAATTTAGAGGCATATTCTCCTACTGTCATACTTCCTTGCTTTAATTGCATAAACTCTATTTCTTTCGTTCTTCTCACATCATTGGAAAAATATTTTTCTAAAAATTTTGTTCTAAACACTTCCCAAGTAATGATTATTCTTCCTCCTTCTAGTAATCTCCTGGTACTATCCCACCAATATTCAGCATCTCCTATCAACATAAACACGACATAATTCACCTTTTGGTCATCAGGACAATTCATAACTAGAAATATTTTTTCCAATTCTTTAATCCATAATTCAGCCTTTTCTGGGTTATATCCTCCAAAAAATTATGGAGGCTTGTTTCTCCTAAATTCAACTAAACCTTGTGATCCATTGGTTCTTTCAGGTCTTTGGTTCCTTAATAATGCAGCGGTCATGTCTCGGATAGCTTGTATCGCTTTTGTCAACTCGTTGTTCCTTTTATTATTTGCCATCTAGAATTATATAAGTTAGGATTCATAAGATATCATGATAGACTCATTGTACAGGTCACACATGAAACGTTGCTTTGATACCATTTAATGTGACGTTTTTTTTTTATTATTATTTGTATAAGAGTAGGAGGTCAAAAAATATTATATATATGTAAAAGTAATTTACATCACTATATAAGATATACAATAGAAGAAGGAATTTTATTTTGATTCCTTCTATTTTTTTTTCTACAATTTTACAAGTATTTACATTGCCGGTGGAAACAAACTGATTAAGGGGTTTTGGAAAAAGGTAGGAGGCATAAAAAAGGTAACCACTACTGGCCCATCTAACATAATGAGATTTCTCATATCAGATACAAATGTTATTATTGAAAATATTGTCCCTCTAAAAGTAACCGAGTTATCTATAACATTCGTGTTCCAAGTAGTTCCTGGAAAGAAGGCAGTGATGCTTGCAGAAAAGGGATTTGGAATATTTGGCGCCTCCATCTACTTAAGTTGATTTTTAAATAAAACATGCACAAAAGATCACAATAGGGAGTGAGAACATTTATCAATTACAATAATACAATCTTATAATATATATATATATATATATATATATGTTTCAACTTCCTCAACACATTTTATTTTATGAAGATTTAAATTAAATTTGTAGTAACTAGTCGGGATAAATGAGCTCAATTTTAATGACTCTCACAAGTGATATTTACTCATTTAAATCCTCAAGGTTCAACCTCCATCTACAATATCATCAAATCTTCACAAATAGATATTATTGTAATTGAATAATATAACTATAGATTAATAAATAGGATCGTTGCATTACTAGAGATAAAATAAAGTAAACAAATAAGACCAGTACGTAACTGGAGATAATTAAAGTAGGATCAGTGCAAGACTGGAGATAAAATAAAATAAACAAGAAGGACCAGTACATAACTGGAGATAATTAAAATAGGACCAGTGCAAGACTGAAGATAAAATAAAATAAACAAAAAGGACCAGTACATAACTTGAGATAATTAAAATAGGATCAGTGCAAGACTGGAGATAAAATAAAATAAACAAAAAGGACCAGTACATAACTGGAGATAAAATAAACAAGCATAAGGTAGGACCATTACGTAGTTAGAGATAAATAAACAAATAACTAAATAAATAGAATGAGGTTAGGGACACCTCACTCCACAATTATAAGAAAAATAGAATAGATTTAATAATAATATTCTCCTCCCTTACCTTAAGAGCTACGGATGAGATACCAAAATTTGTGCAGAGACAATTTTTTTTCTCCCTTTCTCTTCCTCCCTCTCTCTTTCTTTCTCTTTCTCTTTCTCTCTCATTCTTTCTCTCTCTTACTTTCTCTCTCATTCTTTCTCTCTCCTTCTTTCTCTCTCTTCCTCTCTCTCTTTTCTTCTTTCTCTCTCTTCCTTTCTCTCTTTCCCTCTTTCTCTCTCCTTCTTTCTCTCTCTTCCCTTTCTCTTTCTCTTTCTCCCTAGGGGTCCTTCTCCCCTACCTTTTTATAGCAAATTTTTTTTTCTTTTTATTTATTTAATTACGTAATCATAAATGTAGTAATTATGATTTTGATAATGTTTATTTTTTAAGATAAGATAATGTTTATCTTTTACATTAATTGAGATGTTACAATGTTTACTATTGTTTCATTATTAAAAGAAGTTGTAGGATGAATGGTTGAAAAACAAAATTGTTTCACTAGTGGAAAAATAGCATTCTATGACGAGTTTTTATCACGGTCGTAGTCCACCCGTCATAGTATGTAGTGCGGTGGCAATTTTGTAATTAAATCATAAACTTTCTATGTCGGGTAAATTTTAACCGACATAGTAAGTGGAAAGTTCACTTTCTATGTCTGTTAAAATTTACCCGACATAGAAAGTGAACTTTCTATCTCAGTTATAATTTACCCGACATAGAAAGTGAACTTTCTATGTCGGTTAAGTTTTACCCGACATAGAAAGTGTATTTGATGACGGGTGTTAGGGAAACCGACATAATATCCTCTGTTTTACACCTTCCGCGACACTCCATTTCTCACTTCACCCATAGCAGAGCTCCCCGTTCTCTCTGTATCTTCTACGAACGTCTTCGCCTTTGTACGTTTCTTCCCACCCAGCTCTACTCGTCCCACCACCTGCCAACTCTGTACATCGTGCCGCCTGCTGCTACTGTCGTTGGTGCCCGTCGCCTGTGCACGTTTCTCCCCACCCAGCTCTGCACGTCACGCCAGCTGCCACCTCTGTAGGTCTTCAAGAGGTAAGTTTTCGTGCTTGCTTTAGCCATTGTAGGTTTACATTTTTTAATCTGGTAATAATGCTGTCAAGAGATGGAAGTTCGCGGGTGCCTTTAGCTAATTTAGAGACGTATTGTAAGTAGTTTAGTCATTTGAATGTGTTTCTGTAGGCATTCTTTCGTGATTTTGATTTTGAAAATTAGATTTGTATTATAATGTAGTTATTTTGAAAATTAGAAGGTAACAATGGATCGAAGTTGGAACAATTATAGACGAACAACAAATGAATATGAGAGTGGAGTAGAACAATTCCTTAAATTTGCTAAGATGAATGTTCCGGATAATGATGGAAGATTCTATTGCCCTTGTGTTAACTGCTTGAATGAGCGAAGATTACCGACTGAAGTTATTCGGGAACATGTTCTTTGTGATGGTTTCCTAAAGAGTTACATAAAGTGGGCATGGCATGGTGAATTATTAAACATGCCAAGTGTAGAAGACAAAGAAGAAGTTGATCTAGAGATGGATGATCAGCTGGAGGAAATGATTCGTGAGCTTGGACAAGATGCCTTCCAACATACACATGTGTACGAGAAGTTGTCCAATGATGCAAAAAATCCTTTGTATAAAAATTGTACTAAGTTCACACGATTGTTAGCGGTACTAAAATTGTTCAATGTGAAGACAAAGAATGGGTGGACTGATAAAAGTTTCACAGAATTTCTTGAGTTGTTGAGTGACATGCTCCCTGAAGGTAACACATTGCCAACCCGCAATTATGATGCTAAGAAGATATTGTGTCCAATGGGTATGGAGTACCAAAAAATTCATGCATGTCCGAATGATTGTGTGTTGTACACGAAAGAATTTGAGAACTTTCACGAATGTCCACAATGCGGGGAATCACGATACAAGAAGAAGGATGGTGATTCTGACAATGATGTAATGAAGGGTACCCCGACAAAAGTGTTATGGTATCTTCCCATTGTTCCAAGGTTGAAACAATTATTCACTAATGGAAATGATGCAAAGCTCACTAGATGGCATGCAGATAGTCGTATTAAAGATGGTCGGTTGAGGCATCCGAGCAGATGGATTGCAATGGAAAAAAATTGATTCCATCTTCCAGAATTTTGGTAATGATCCAAGAAACATTAGGTTTGGACTTGCTACGAGATGGAATGAATCCATATGGAAATTTAAGCGAGTAAACATAGTTCATGGCCTGTGGTGTTAGTTATTTACAACTTACCTCCGTGGTTGTGTATGAAACGTAAGTACTTGATGCTATCTTTGATGATCTCGGGTCCCAAACAACTTGGAAATGACATTGATGTTTTTTTAAGCCCATTGGTTGAAGAGTTGAAGATGTTGTGGGAGGAAGGTGTTGATGTGTTTGATGGGTACACAGGTGACTTATTCAAGTTGCGTGCAATGTTATTTTGTACAATTAATGACTTTCCAGCATATGGTAATTTGAGTGGCTACAGCACAAAGGGACATAAAGCTTGCCCAATATGTGAAGAAGACACATGTCACTATCAACTACAACATAGAAGGAAAACAGTGTACCTTGGACACCGAAGATTTCTTCCTTCAAACCATTCATATCGTAAATTAAAAAAATCATTTAACGGGTGTCAAGAAAATGATGCAGCCCCAACACCTTTAAGTGGGGAAGAAGTATATCAACGAGCAAGTGCGATTTCGTGTGAGTTTGGAAAGACGCAAAAGAAAGCCACAGGTATATGGAAGAAAATGTCAATCCTTTTTGTTCTTCCATATTGGAGGGTTCTTGATGTGAGGCATTGTATAGATGTCATGCATGTAGAGAAAAATGTGTGTGACAGTATCATCGGAACGCTCCTTAACATTCAAGGAAAAACAAAAGATGGTGTCAATGCTCGTTTGGACATGGTTGAAATGGGTATAAGAGAACAATTAGCTCCTCAACCTCATGGTAACCGAACATACTTGCCTCCAGCATGTCACACACTGTCTAAAAAAGAAAAAAGAAGTTTTTGTGAGTTTTTACGAGGTGTGAAGGTTCCATTTGGTTACTCTTCCAATGTGAAGAGACTTGTATCTATGAAAGATTTAAAATTGTTTAGGTTAAAATCTCATGATTGTCATGTATTGATGCAACAACTTCTACATGTGGCTATTCGAGGTATCTTACCAGAGAATGTTAGATATTCCTTAACTCGATTATGCTTTTTTTTTAATGCCATATGTAGTAAAGTTATGGACTCGGATGTTTTGGATCAGTTAAAGAATGAGGCTGCAGTCATATTATGTCAATTTGAGATGTACTTTCCTCCATCATTTTTTGATATTATGGTTCACTTGATTGTTCATCTAGCTAGGGAAGTTAGAATTTGTGGTCCAGTTTTCTTACGATGGATGTACCCTATTGAGCGATACATGAAGATATTAAAAGGGTATGTGAAGAACCAATATCGTCCTGAAGCATCAATTGTTCAAAGATATATTGCAGAGGAAGCTATTGAGTTTTGCACACAATACTTATCAGAAGTTGACGTTATAGGGTTACCTAAGACTCGTTACCATGGAATAGGTCTTAGTAGAGGAACTCGAGGTGCAAAAGTTGTGACAATGTGTCGAGATGAAGTACTTCAAGCGCATTTGTACATATTGAATAACAGTGAAGAAGTCATCCCCTACTTAAGTGCTCATAAAGACATTGTGAAGCGAAATAATCCACGTATGCCTAAAAAGTGGGTGATCACTGAACACAACAAGAGCTTTTTGAAGTGGTTTAAACAACAAGTTGAAGGTGACAATACAGCTTCTGATACACTAAAGTGGCTAGCATGTGAGCCAAACTTTGATGTGATATGTTGGGGTGGGTATGATATAAATAACTATTCATTTTATACAAAGGGAGAAGATGAAATAAGCACAATGCAAAATAAGTGGAGTCATGGTGGTGGCTGAATCAATGCATTTCTCGAGTTCAAAGGATAAATATCCGATAATCGGCGTCAATGGGCTACTTTGGTGTAATTGAAGAGATTTGGGTAATAGATTACACGATATTCGAGTACCTATTTTTAAATGTGAGTTGATTTTAATACTGGCATCTTCACCGACGATCTTGGATTTACCTTGATTAACCTTGAAAATACTCGTTATACCGAAGAACCATTTATCATGGCATCTCAGGCAAAACAAGTGTTTTATGTCACCGATCCCGCTAACAAAGGATGGTCAGTGGTTCTACAAGGAAAACCCATGTATACTTCTCATGAGAATGATGAATTAGTACTTGATATACCGGAGACACCATGTTTCTCTTCAAATATGCCAAACTTGAGTGTTAATGTAGAAATAGATGATGTGCATGTCACACGTTATGACCATATGGAAGGATTTTGGGAGAATGTTCCAACTTGATAATGTATGCACTTTTTTTAATGTATTATTTTTTAATGTATGCACTTTTTTGTTTATCTTCAGTCATATTGTCTAAATTAATAACTATTATTTTTTTCTTTGAACACAGATATGGCAGATTCATCTGGTACCCCTCCTCCTACACAGTCCCCCCCTCCTACACAAGGTGGTGATCAGAGTCAGCCGTCTACCAGGAAAAAGGGTAGGCGTGCTACACGGTTGAGGGACTTGAATATCAGCCGTAGCTGCGATCAGAAATTGCCTATCCAGTTTGACATGCAAACAGGTAGAGCCACAGGAGAGCATAGTGCTAGATTCATTAGCTATGTGGCCTTGCTTGGGAGAAGCAAGGTTAGTATTCTTATTGAGGATTGGGACCATGTTCCAGAGACACTGAAGACACAGATTTGGCAGAGTATCCTGGTACCTACTCTTATTGAGCATTTAACATGTATATATATTTAACTTTTTGGGAACTTCATGTTATTTTTATTGTGTAGGTCACATATGATGTCCCTAACACCACTTTGTTGAGGACAAAGTGGATCTCATATGCTGGGGAACGCTGGAGAGGTTTTAAGAGTGATCTGACTAATCGATACATATATGGGGCATTGAGCAACAAGAACCCATGTGACCAGTATCAGTTTTTGGATGAGGAGACATGGCAGGAATTTCGGACTCAGCGTTTAGACGCTAAGTTTCAGGTTAGCACATTTGTCATTTGTTTGCAGTCATTTTTTTTAAATAGAGGTTTTAAATCTGGTATTTAACATGGAATGCAACGAGGCCAAGCGGCAGAAGGCACAGGATATTCAGAGAAAGAATATCCACCCCCACAGGTTGTCTCGGGGGGGTTATGAGAAATTGGAGGAGAAGATGATGAAGGAGACATCTTCAAGTCATCCTTCAGATGAGTCGGTTGTGAGTGCTGTCACTCACCCTTCACGCCATGATAAATGGAAGAGAGCTCGCCAGAACTCATCAGGGAATTACTTATATGAGCAAACTAATGTTGAAGCTCAACGTATTGTAAGTAGCATATCCTAAACTAATTATATATGGTATACTACAATAAGCATATGTATTTGCTAAAATATCCTTCCTTTGTGTTGTAGGATGAGTTGGTTGAGCAGAGCACTCAGGGATCATTCCACCCACATGGCCGTCGGGATATATTGGCGAGTGGCCATTGGTACCCCGGAGCATCCTGGACGTGTTCGTGCTCGCTGGACGAGGGGTGGGCATCGAGACGGTACTTTGGTGCCCCACCCGTTGCAACTCCTACTTTGAGGCGGTTGAGTGAGTTGGAGTTTGAGTCCCTCAAACAACAAATTAGGAAGGAGATTCGAGATGAGGTGTACTCGACTTGAAGGTAGAGTTATTGAGCTCAATGCGAGCGAGTTGGCATCTTTGTCCTCTCAACCTTACGTCCCCGCACGAGAGGCATCCCCGATTCATGTCAGCACAAAGGAGAGTTGTGATGCTCCCGATAGAGGGGCGGAGGTTGCTCCTACCGACACTGCCGACTGTGAGTTGTATGTTGTGGGTCCTCCCGAGCATTTGGTGGCATACGGTACGTATTATATCTTTGACATGTATTTGGTACATCGTTAAGCATTATATAGTCTAAAATATTTTATCATTTGTTTACCTTAGGGAAAATGTATGCATTGGGGTCAACCATCCACCACCGAGTATTGGACATGATATGATAAGAGTGGTGGTTGTAGATGTCCGGGATGCTGTCGCCCCAATCCCTATTCCCATCGAAGAGGTTCAAACGAGTGGGACAGTACACTGGAAATTTTATCTTATGGCCGGTTTCATTAACAAGACTCATCCCAACACATTCACGAGGTTGTGTCATGCATTTATCCCTTTTACTTATTATTTTTTGATAGGTTGATGTATATTAATGTTATTTATTTTTGGTACTTGTATAGAAAGAGGTTGAAAAAGCAAAGGAAGTTGTGCATGAATCACCACCACCACCGATCGCTTTACAGCGACTCGGTGCACTAGCGGCGACTATCGGGACCACTCCCATACGGTTAGATATGCCACCCGAAGTCGTATGCAAGACCCAGACGATCCCTTTTTTCTTACTCCAAAGGGATATTTTTGATCTTCTCGCTGGTACTGATATGCTATGTGTATCAGTGTTGCAGCTTTGAGAATTGTAAGTATATTTACATATTTTTTATATTCTCACTGGTACATTATTTTATAACTTTATTTATTTTCAATGTTGAAGGTATTTACATCGTTTGTGTGTTGAGAGGAAGATTGCCTTTATCTATGGATTTGTTGACCCTGTTGCCATTCACTCCATTGGGAATAAAGCTGAAGAGGTGCAAATGTACTTAATAGAGACATTTCAAAATGGGGGCAAAGAAGTCTACTTAGCACCTTACTTGCATCAGTAAGTATACATCTTATAAATTAATGAACATTTATGTAAAACTGAAATTTTACTAATATTATTTCAACGTGCAGGGGTCATTGGCAGCTCATAATCATTGATCCTCGGCAATTTGTTGTGATTCTCTTGTGTTCATTACACAAGAAACCAAATGATTTGGATATTAGAAAGCACATAGACGCGTAAGTTTGGTTTTTTTAATTGATTTTTTAATTGTTGTATCATATGTGCACTTACACCAAAATTATTTGTCTTTTTGTAGAGCTTTGGAAGCTCACCTAAGGTTGCAAGGCCTTCCATCTCATGCTAGAAAGAAGTTGACGTATATTGCACCAAAGGTGACCAAACACCTCTTATTGTTGTTCAATTTGTCATTTAAAGTTAAACTGACATGTATTTAACTTGTAGTGTCCACGCCAGCCGGGAAGCCATGAGTGCGGGTATAATGTGATGAAGCACATGCACACCATCGTAGCAAAAAATATTATGGGCTCATGGAAGGAGGTAAATATACTATAATTAAGTCAAATATGCCAATTATGTAAATGGTTTCTAAATCTGAAATGTTTCAATATGTAGGCATTTACAGACTCATCTCCAATGAAGATTGAAGTGTTAGACGATATTAGAGAGCAGTGGGCTTCTTTCCTTCTAAGTATTCAATCTTCATAGCAAATTTGACTTGTAACAATTTTGATTGAATTGATTTAAGTTAGCAAATTTACATTCGTTTAAGTAAATGAACTGTCTGGAACTGAGGTACATATATTGATTTCAATATGTTTCATATGTACATATCTGTCTGGAACTATATATGAAATGTTCATATCTGTCTGTACAAGTGTTTGGATCTGTGAATATTTGTCTGGAACTGTGATGAATAGGCAGGTCTACTCGAAGAAAGGTAGCATCTGTGAAGAAAATGCAGATTTTTTTTAAAAAAATAACACTTTCTACGTCGATTATGTCATTATCCGACGTAGAAAGTACTTTCTACGTCGGTTAATGACATAACCGACGTAGAAAGTTTAACATTTTATGTCGGTTATAGGCATAACCGACATTGATAACACATACAATCACGGTTACTGTTAACCGATATAGATACTGGGGTTATAGAAAGTTAGAAAGTAAGACTTTCTATGTCGGTTATCGGTGTTAACCGACATAGAAAGTAATATGACAGTCGAATTAGTTATGATCGATCGGAATACCCTATGACCGATCGAAACCGGTTATGACCGATCGAGAATAGCTCATAGAAAGTAAGCCTTTCTACGTCGGTTCCTCGACTAACCGACGTAGAAAGTCTTACTTTCTACGTCTGCTATCGGTGTTAACCGACATAGAAAATAATATGACGAGTCGGAATCGGTTATGACCGATCGGAATAGCTCATAGAAAGTAAGTCTTTCTACGTCGGTTCCTCGACTAACCGACGTAGAAAGTCTTACTTTCTACGTCGGTTAGTCGAGAACCGACGTAGAAAGACTTACTTTCTATGACCCCGTATCTATGTTGCCGCTTTAACCGACGTAGAAAGCCCATTTTAACCGATGTAAAAAGCTTTTTTCTGCAGTAATGTTTATATATCATTTCTTTATTAATTTATGTGATTTGAATCCATTCAAACAGGTAAAATTAGAAAAATCATGTTTATAATATTTTGGTAATTGAAAACTCAAATGTGTAATATCTCTAAGCGAAATTATGTGTTGATTTTGAGGTTAATTTGTATTTAAATAAATAAGATATAACGAAATTAAAAATTCCCCAGCATAAGATAAACTTATAATCTGCCTAATGCGTGTTTAAATACGTTTATCGAATTTTATTTAAAAAGCCATTCTCTAATTATTATTTTTTAAAGATTTATTTAATTTTAGTACCCCGTCATAAAGTTAAGGCTATACTTGACAAATTAATAAAAAATAAAAAAAGCTGAAATATGGAAAGTTAGTAGCTGAAAAATTGGTTGGAGGTAACTAAAAGCTATTAAATTAACTTATTAGATTTAAATATATTTATACGTTTTTTTATATAAATTTTAATTTTGTATTGGTAATATATGTTAGGATTTCTTTTATTTTACTTTCTTACAAATTTTAAAGTTTTATAATCTTTTATATGTAGATAATTTTTTAATTATAATTATTTTACTTTCAATTGTATTTTTATTTATTTTTTCATATTTTAATGATTGCTATGGGCTTAAATTTCAGCGCTAGTCATTTGGATCCAATTTTTTTAGATCCTCTTTCTAACAAGTGTTTCCTTAATGGGTAGTGGAGCATTAAATAGAAAGATATTCTGGAACATATTTCCTTGTTTTTATGTTTTTGTAACTAATCATTATATATTAAATAATAGATAATTTCATATTATGTATAAGTTGAAAAAGTTACGTTTAAGTGGATAAATTCTTCAATATTTAATTGGGTGATTATGACACAAATATTTAATCATTTAATTAATCATGTATTTGGTTGGATAATCATGGCACAAATAATCCATTACATAGTCATTTAATCAATTATATTATAGTAACTTGCATATAGATTTGTTGGTAATCAATTAATTCATTTTTTAATCAATTATTAGTAAATTTTTTTCCTTCCCCCTTTGTTGTTTTAAGTGAGTTTTAATCCAATTTCTAACTTAACTTGTATTCCTTTATTTATTTATTTTTCCTTTTTAATATAGTTTAGGTGAGTGATACACACTTAATTTATTGAAAAAAAAATCTTATTAAAGTTATATAATTCATAGTTTTATAGTTCAACATCTTAAATTTTATCAAAATTAAATAACTATATCAAATCAAATTTCTCGAAATTAAATAACTATATCAAAGTGATTAAATAATATATATATATATATATATATATATAAAATTTATGTGAATGTCATTTCTAATTTAACTAAAAAACAAAATTAAATGATGTAACATTTAATGTAAGTTTAATCGGTATAATATGATTACTTAATAAAATCTATATAAGATAGTTTGTGATTGACATAAATGATTTTAAAATATAACAATCATGCTTATCTTTCATATTATAAAAAAGTATATATAAATTTTATAATGTTTAACATAAATATCTACGTAAGATGAACATGCACATGTTGATTGTTAAATATGTAGTTTTCTTGCTTTGTTCATGGAAATGAAAAGGTTGCAAGTGGCGAGAAAATAATTGATAATAAAGAAAAGAAAAAAAAAAGGAAGATGATAATTGTTGTGATGTTTCCCACCTTTTCAAAGTCTACCCCATTTAAAATTGATTGATACCCACAATTTGAAGTTTTTTTATTCTTGAAAGTTATTAAAAGGTCAATTGTGTTGGAATTTTTTAATAACCATGTGAAAACATGAGATCGGGTGGTCAATTTATGGGTAAATAAAATACTCATCACCCTCTCTACCAACTCTATCTCGATGCAATCCCACGTGACACAGACCCTTCACGTTAAAAAATTAAAATATTTTTTTATTTATTTTTTTAAACTTTGTTCAATATTACTTTTTAATTAACATTTTTATTTTCTATTGCTCACGTGTGTATTATTAAAATTGTTCATGCTAACACGACTTTGAATATTTGGCACCGATCAATATCAAGTTTTAAATGTATTAAAAAAACCAAAGAAATATCTAATTATATTATTACTCATTTTCTCTTTTAGTTTTATTTTATTTTATTTTTGTACCATGCATCATGTTTTGTGGTATCAATATAACTATCATGTTTTTTTTCTTTTCCAAATATTTAATTCAAGTGTATTATTATATATTAACAATACAAATATATTTAAAATAGAATTAAGATATTTCATGAATAATAATCAAATGATAATTTATATTTTTCTTTTAATTAATTGAGGTGTTTTTGAAGATAAATATATAACTAATTAAAATAAAAATAAAAAAATAATATTTCATAGTAGTAATAATTAATTGATCAACACACACATTTAAATATTATAAAATATTAAGAAAACATAAAGCATTATACAGTAAAAATAGAGAAAAAAATTATAAAATTTTTAATTTATCATTTCCTAAAAGAAAAAAAATACAATTTATACAGTAAATTAAATACAGACCTACCAATTGGTGACCCTTGAAAGAATTGGTGACCCTTGGAAGAATTGGTGACCCTTGGAAGAATCCGAAGGCCACGGTCCGTGTGAATTTGACAGATCAAATTTTGCTACGCGAAACCAGCCTGGTGTAGGCCCTTTGATAAGATATAATTCAGACATTCCGACCATTTGTTCAAAACCTATTCTTCCTATTCTCGTCCAAACACTATCAAACATTTTCTAAGTTTATATATATTTTTTATTCTTAAGTAACTTTGATTTTGTTCCTAAATTTTAAATTATTTCCTTTGTGGTAATTTGAAAAAAAATAAAAATTAGGTCTTAAGTATCGAATAATTAAACAATTTCATTTGTATCCTCATTCTGCCGTTGGTTAAAAAATTAACTGTTTATCTTGATTTTATTAATTTTATATTATTATATAAACTAAATATTAAAAAATTCATTTCAATGTTAAGTTTTTAACTTTAGATCTTACAAAAATTGATTAAAATAATTGGAAGAGTCAAATTTATGCGTATAAGTTTTATTATTTAAGAGTTAATATTAAAAATATTATATATATATATATATATATATATAAATTTTATATGGTTTTTTAAAAAATTATGATAAATTAGAAAATGATTTAATAATATTATCAGAATAGAATTAAGGTAAAAACAGTATAATTTTATTTATGTATTATTTATTAATATTTTTAATTATATATAATTTTATTTATATTTTTTAAAATTTAAGAAATAAAATCTTGAACAACTTATCCTATAATTAACTTATATAATTTTTTTTGTTATCATTTAAAATAAAATAAAATAAAGGTTTAATTATGTTTTGGATCAATTATATCAGTTTTAATTTGTGATGTATCCAAGTGCTTTGGTCTATGTGATTCTGTTCTAAATGTTTTGTTTTTATTTTTGTAAATGAATCTTTCTTACGGAAACTTTTAACCCAAATTGATAACAGAAGAATAAAATAAGACACTTAAATTTTTTATAACGGAAAACTATATTTTCTTTCAAAGAACTACAAAGAAAGAAAAAATAGTATAATTACAAAATATAAAACTTATTATTTAAGTCTATAATAAAAAGTTTAAAGTTGACTTTTTAAGCGAAAGAATTGAATATATATATATATATATATATATATATATATATATATATATATATATATATATATATATATATATATATATGATAATAATGCTAAAAGAGCAAGAAAATCATGCACAGATGACTATACCCATACATTTTGCAAAAGGAGGAGGTTTCTTGTTAGATGAGAAGTCTTCAATAAAGAGAAAGAGAAATTAAGTTAAAGCAAGAATAATAAATATTAATTATTATATTTTATCATAAATAATAAAATATATTGAATTTGTAAATAGATAATAAAGTGAGTTAAGTTTAATTTTAATATCTCAGTTGGTTTTTTGGATTTTTTTTTATTGAGTTTGCCAAGTATGTTGATATCTTTTCAAATATATTTATATATTAAAATAAAAATTAAAACTATTATAAATAAAATATTATATATTTTTATATTATTAAAATATATAAATTATTATAATATTATAATTTAAATCATAAATACTAATAAATTAAATTCAAAATATTATTTATAAATAAGTATTTTTAATACATAAATATAATATTTTTTAATTTATCAAATAAAAAATATTAATTAATAAATAAAAAATTAATATTTAATATAATTGAGAATATATCTATTTAAAAATATAATATATGACCTAATATATCTTTTAAGGAGTAGTGAACATCTATAATTCATTTTAATTATAGAATTTAATTTATCTTGTCCCATTTTTAATAAATTAGAAAATTAATAAAAGCAGTAGATTAATCTATTTTAAAACCTTATTTATAAATAAATTTTTAAGTAATTATATAACATATTATTTATATATTTATATTATTCATATTTACTCTCTTTTTAGTTTAGTATAAAATTATTTTTCTAGCCAATATAGCTCTCTCTTACTTAAACAAATATTAATACTTATATGATTAATGTTTTTCCTGCATCTTTTCTCACTATCAAAAATTTTGTCGTGGTGAAGCACTTTATTATTATGTGGGTTATTTTTTTGTTAAACTAATAAACGTAAATCAATTTAGAAAATATGTAAAATTGACTAATATTTCAATCAATAATTAATATAAAGTTAATTTTTATTTTTATCTTTCATCTATTGATAAAAATATTTATAGATTTCTCTATATTATGAACTCGAATTTTCAATATTACCATAAATATGTTTAAGTAACTATAAATTGCAAGAAAGATAAATAACAGGAAAATTAAATTACACAAAATATAAATGTGCAAGATTAATAAACGTTAGAAGAAAATAAATGGTAGGAAAAGTGAATGTAATTCATTAACAAGGATAAAACAAAAACTGGTAAACAAAATCAATAAAGATAACGATCTAAATTATAAAGAACTCTAGTGAAAATGCTTGTTCAGTGTTTGTGACGTTTTTCATAATGTAAGTCTTAGTATAATTTGACATCATCTCAAATTACACTTATTTAATCTTATTTATACCTTAACTCCTTCAATTTCTATTTTCAACATAAGAGGTTTTAGATGAAACCTCATTTCTTCAGTAGACGGATTAATACATTACTACAAAATATACTTTCTACATCGTCATTTAACGTCGGTTATAGCTGAGACGACGTAAAAAGTATTTTTCACGTCAGTTCCCAGATGAACCGACGTTGAAAGTTGAATATTAAACACATTCTACGTCGATTTTTAGTCAACCGACATAGAAAGTACTTTCTACGTCAGTTCCCATATGAACCGACGTTGAAAGTCTTTTTTTTTTCACCCAAAAATTCACTTAAATTTGAAAATTGTCACTGGTAGGATTCAAACTCAGGATTTTAGAATTGAAAACTAATACTCTAACCACTAAACTATCATAATTTTCTGATAATAACTTACAAATAAATTATATTTATATACAAATAAATATATATTTAATAAATATATATCCATGTAAATATATATTTATTTGTATATATTTTCTGGAAAGTATTTTTATTTTTTTTCAGCCAAAAATTCACTTAAGTTAATGAATTGTTACTGACAACATTTGAACCCAGTATTTTAAGGTTGTAAGTTAATATCCCAACCACTAAACTACTATAATTTTTTGATAATAACTTACAAATAAATTATATTGGTATTTTCCGGTCGAGGGTGAAAGTGTGATTGACTCTCGCTTGAGTGAAAATATGTTAAAGCTCACGGAAATTCACTCACTCAAGTCTCGCTTGAGCGAAAATTGGTATTTTTCGCTTGAGAGCGAATAACGCGTTTCCCAAATTTATTTTATATCATTATATAAATAAAATTATAAAGATTATATTCTGTCATTAAATTACAAACTCATATAAAGATACCTGCTCACAAATTTAGCATCAAATTTTGAAAACCCACTCGACACACACTTTCACTTTCGAGTGTGCCCTCACATCCAACATATAAATATATAACTATATAAATATATCAAAATATATAAATATATTTGTATTTATATATTTATATATTTACACGAATATATATTTATTTGTATATAAATATAATTTATTTGTAAGTTATTATCGAGAAAATTCTAGTAGTTTAGTGGTTGAAGTATCAGTCTCTAACTCTAAAGTACTTGGGTTCGAATCCTGCCAATGACAATTCTTTTAAAAAATTAATAAACTTCTAAATAAATAAAGGGGGTAAAGGGGTTATAAATAAATAAAAATTATTAATTTAAAAAATCATACAACCTTGGGTTCAAGCTTCGGCTCATAGTAGTCCTCTCGATACAAGTCATGTCTTTTTCTAGTCTTCTTCGTATCGATTTTCACATTCATTGGGTAGTATTGAAATGACTTCCACATTAACATTTCCTTGGTGTAGACTCACATTCATGCCTATCCCCTAATTGATCATTGTGTCTAAGTACACTTGATCCTCTTGACTGGTACTAGCCCTCTTCATAGGTTCTACTCTTGATACTTTCTTCCAAAAAGGGTGAGAAACATTACTTCTCATCCATGGTCCCCATTGACGAAATCCTTTATGAAACCTTGAATAACTAGTGTAATAATCTTAGCTATATATGACAATCTATCAAATACATTTCGATTTCTGGTTCCATAATTACCTCGACGGTGAAATAACTTACCTCCAACCCATTTATTTTCGTTCACTTTAGCATAGGGCAAGAAAGTGCGAAATTGTCTTTGATGATCATTCACTGTTGAATTATTGGCAAGCGTACCAAAATTATCAATTGTAGTATAGTATTTTGATTAAATAAAAGTTGATCCTACGAGGAACGGTTTCAATGGAAATTCCCAATTTTATGCTTATTAAGTAGATTAAAACAGAATGGATTTTGCATAGAGTTGAATTGAAATTAAATGACAAAGAACTGTAAATTGTTGAGAAAATATCAATTAAAGGCACTTAGGATTGACTTCTTTTCTTATCCCTCTTTTGTAATGACTATGTCAATTAAGAACATAAATTAACCTAACAATGTTGATGTCACCTACTCAAATCATCCATGTTGATTCCTCACACATGAAATTCATAAGAAAACCTAATAAATTTTGATTCCTCACACAATTAAGAGATTTTCCAGCATTAAGTTTAGGGTGTTAAGCAATTGATACATTCATTTCATTCCTGGCAATTAACGTAACAAATATTATTACCGTGATCTAGGGTTCAAGATATATTTTCCAATCATATCCCAAACATCAAGAATAATTCATTCCAAAGCACAAATGATAAGAATAACAACATCAAAACATAGATTAATATCTCAAAATATCACCATGATACAAGAGAGTTCAAAGGAAGTGCACTCAATCCCAAGAGAATGAAGTTAGTCACTCATGTTGGCCATTACAATGCTCCAAATGTGGAAGAAGTGAAAAATTGATGAAGATTGGACGAAACCCTAACAATAGTCGCACCTCTTCTCCTTCAAAACCGCTTGCTTTCTCAAAACACATCTTATATTTTTATGAGAGAATTTGGGTCGGGCCTTGCATCATTCATTCGCTTAAGCGTTCTTCTTTCTTTCAATTTTTCTTCAATTACTTCACATTTATGATCTTTGCTCTTGTATCAAGGTATTCTCAAATTTATCCTATATTGGGAGAAAAATATATTAGAATTAACATAATTTAAGTAATTTCATAACAATTCAAAGTATAATTATATCAAATTTTTACCACTTAACAACTCCCCCCAACCTAGAATCTTGTTTGTCCCAAGTAAAGTAATTTTTTCAAAACAAAATCATCGCCTATTATCACTTTCTCTTCCAGAACCACAACATAAACAAATTTTCAGATGTGATGCTCACAACTCCAAATGAAAATAGAATACATAAGTATTCAAGTTACAAAAACTAATAAAGAATAATTAGTCCTCAACTATCCTTACAGAAACATGATCTCTCAAATAGAGTGATATATAATCATCTTTAATTCTCACAGGTAAGTGTTTATCTCATTCAATCACTTCATTTAGACAATCCAATATTGATAATCATCTTCAAGCAATCAACATTTGTTAACAAGACTTAAATCAAAGGGTCTTTTGAGGCTTGTAATGGGGCTGAGCTAGGAAAGAATCATTGATTTTTCAGGGATATACAAAAGTATTTGAGAAATTCAACTCATATGAATGATTCTTGATTAACATTTCCTCAAGTCAGGTTTCAAACTTCATGTTTTTGTCCCTAACATGATAGTGAGTTAATAATCTCACAAGTTATTATTCCCCCCTTTTTACTTTTTTTTTTCATGCTTTTGCATGTATACTTTTTGGCTTTGCCAATTTTTAAGATTTGCTTTTCCTTTTCCTTTACACACATTTTTTTTAGAATAACACCCCAATAATACCCGTAGGACAACAATAACAATACCCAACAATAGAAAAAATAATAACATTCATACTCATTTTATTTCTCAAATATAAGAAGGTAGATAAATAGTTTTTAGGCTCAGGGGTTCTATTTAAGAAACAATATTATTTTTGGCTCAGAAGGGGTTCAAATGGATGTCCTATAACTAATGCAGGGTTGACTATTTGGTTCTGGGTTATATCTACTATAAAGAAGAAGAAAAAATGTCTTTATCATTTTCAAGTCTCACTAACACACAATCACATCAAAGAATCAATCAATACCAGTTATCATCACAAAATGTTGACACTCAATTTATCTGTTTATAATACTCTACTCACCTGGGTTTTGGCTAGCTTCTCCAATTCAGTTAATTCCTAATTCTCCTCATCAATTTCTTTTCATTATCATACTCATCATCCCAAAATCACTTGTTATTGGAGCAATCAAAATGATTTTTTTCAAGTTTCAGATTTGAATTGGATAATAAACAATAATTTCATAATTGGCTCTAATCCAAATTGTATGGGACATCAATTTAAAACATTCACCACATTAAGTGTCAATTCAAATATTCAAAACAAAACAAATTAAAACAATAATAAAAAAAACTTAAAAACATCAAATTAACAAAACAAATAACTTAACACGCCAAAAAAACTTAAACTTAAATTAAATTGTTGCCTCCCTTTTATTTTTCTTCACTTGCTGATTATCCTTCTTCTTGTGCCTCTGCCTCAGCTACAGATTTTCTCACCCCCTCCCGAAAAAGTTGGACTGTCCCTAGGCCATTGAAGTAAGATTTTAAAGTCTTGAGGAGAAGTTCACTGTGTACCTGGAGCAATCTTGCAAAGAAAGAACCTAAGAAAGAAAAATGTACAAAAAACTTAAACTGCAAAAAAGAAAAAAAAAACAAATTCAAAACATTGGGTTGCCTCCCAGGAGCGCTTGTTTAACGTCTTCAGCTTGACGCTTATTTGCTTTAGGGCTCATGCAGGCGATTGATCAAGGTGATCTATACGCATTCTCCATCCCTTGACTGTCCTTTTGGGAATGAATTTATTCTTTTCATTGCGAATAACCCTACGACTATCAGAGATTGGATAAATCATACCTGCTTCAGGAGGTTTCAGTACCTCTCTTTGAACAACTTCCTTCATAGTCAGATTGAGATGTCTTTGGGGTTGTGCAACAGACTTGTAATCTTATTTTTCAGTTGAGATGGGTAATTCCTCCAAAGTATCTATTCTGAGGCAATCTTTCTTGTCTTCTGGTTGTTGTACAACTTCAAATAGATTAAAATTAACTTCATCATCTCCACTTCTAATTTTCAACTTGTCCATGTCAACATCTATAAATACTTTGGCAGTCTTCATAAATGGCCTTCCCAGGATCAATGGGACTTCCTCATTTTCTTCCATATCCATAATCACAAAATCAATAGGAAATATGAGTTTATCCACTCTAACTAAAACATCTTCTGCTACTCCATAAGGAATCTTTATTGATCAGTCAGCCAGTTGCAGAGTCATTCTAGTTGATCTAACATCCAAGTCTCCTATTCTTTTGAGCATAAATAATGGCATGAGGTTTATACTGGCCCCTAAATTAAGTAATGATTTTTTCACCGGTAATTCACCAATTGTGACTGGTATAGTGAAACTTCCAGGGTCCTTGGACTTTTGAGACAATGATTTTTGGAATATAGCACTGCATTGTGCCTCTAACTCTACTATTTCATCAGTAAATCTTCTTTTCTTAGTTAAGAGCTCTTTCATGAATTTTGCGTATGTTGGCATTTGCTCCATAGCTTCCACAAATGGTATATTAATTTGCAATTGCTTAAAAATATTCATGAATCTTGCAAACTGTCTTTCTTTATCTATCTGTGAAGGAGCATTGAGATATGGTAATTTCTCTACAAATGGTTTTGTACTCCCTCCTTTTTCTATTTTTTGTTTTTTCTCTCCCTCTTTGTTCTTCTTTTGTCTTTCTTTCTTACTCTCCTCTTCTTGCTCTTCATCTTCTTTTACCAGAACTTCTTCTTCAACAACTATATTGTCACCAATTCTCTTATCTACAACTTTTCCACTTCTTGTAGTTATTGAATTGCATTGCTCCTTGGGATTGGTTTGTTTGTTAGTTGAAAACTATCCTCCTTGTTGCTGCTCAGATAATTGCTTAGCCAATTGGCCCATTTGGGTTTCTAAATTTCTGAATGAAGCCTCAGTATTTTTCTGATTAACCATAGTGCTTTGCATGAATTTTTCTAACATATCCTCCAATTTACTCATTCTGTTAGGCATTGAAGGATAATGTTGTTGCTGCTGTTGATATGGAGGTTACTGATATGACTGTTGTTGAAATGTAGGTTGTCTAGTAGATGAGCTAACACATTGTTTCCACCCAAAATTCTGATTTTGATTCTGATTCTGATTCTGATTCTGATTCCCTCTCCCTCCTTGTGTAAAATTATTCTGATAATTGTTGGAATTAGGGAAATTACCTTGTCTGTCTTGACTACTACCTTGAGCACCCATGTAATTAGCTTCTTCTTGTTGAATGTTGTCTTGATAAGAGCATTGTTCATTTGAATGATCACCTCCATACAAGTCACATTTCATGAATTGTTGATAAGGAGAAGCTTGAATAACATGTATTTGTGGAGATAGCTTCGCTATTTGTTGAGTCAATGCTTCCATCTGTTTAGTCAGGATTTTATTTTGAGCTAGCATAGCATCTGAAGTGTTAAGATCTAGCATTCCTTTCTTTTGAGTTGGATGTCTATCATGTTGGGTCTGTTGGTCTGTAAAGGCCAATGCATCAATAATTCTTGTAGCATGTTCAATTTTTGCATCTAGCATGGATCCTCCTGCTGCAGCATCTAATAACATCTTTATATTAGGTCGCATGCTAGTATAGAAAATATTCAATTGAACAATGTCTTTAAATCCATGATTTGGGCATCTTCTTAACAGTAATTTAAATTTCTACCATGCTTCATAAAAAGATTCATCTGCTCCTTGTCTGAAAGAAGTGATGTCGGATTTTGCTTTGATGTAGCGGGATGGTAGGAAAAATATGTTCAAAAACTTCTCTTCTACATTACTCCAATCAGTCAAACTTTGATTAGGATATGTCTTCAGCCACTCCTTTGCCCTACCTGTTGGAAAATTAATAATAATAATAATCGTAATCCCATACTGATAAACATGTTGTAAACTGAATGCGAAAGCGTACCTGAATTAGCCATAATGATGATGTCTTTGTAGAGCACTATATTGATCTTATGGTCTTTCACCTAAAGAACACTTGTATTTCCCTCTTGATTTTCTCTCTTGATGGGGATAGAAAGAAAGGAACGGGACTGATACTTACGTTCTGTGTGTGTTCCCAGAAGGGGACCATGACCCTTTAAATAACCAGAATTAGGTTAATTACTTAAGTTTTAGTATTTCCAATTTGGCCCCTCATCAAATTAGAAATTGCTCAATGATCTCTACATAATTTTATTTTCATGACATATGCCTTTAACCAAAACTTTAATTTAGTCAGATCACTTTATTATTTGGCTTAATAAATAATGGCCCTAACACATTTAAAGTATGTATCATATATATACATGACCCAAATTTTGCCAACACTACCTGCCAAAGAAAAAGGAAATAATCTCAAATATGCAGATTCAAGATCTACTGCTCTAAATCCCATGGTACCAATCAACTCATAAAAAGTAGACAAATGAATGTAAGGGTCTTCATGATCCAATCTAGTGAATTGATGAGCACCAATCAAGCTTAATAAAGCTGGATTCATCTGCAATGTTTGGTCATCCGGTACGACAATGCTGGAAAAGTGTCTCGACCTTGCTGTATAACATAGTTTTTGAGTGTTCTTCTAGGTGGATTTGAATCCGGATTTTGAGTTGGATTTACATTTGGATTTGGATTCAGATTCAGATTTGCTCTGTCTTCTACCATATCTTCTATAAATGGGCCTGGTAAATCAAGTGTGGAAGAAGAATTAACATATTTTCTTGTGGCTTGTTTTTTAGTTTCCCTTTTTCTTCTACCTCGGTTCTTCCGAGCTGTTTTTTCAATTTCTGGATTAAATTCTAACTGCTCTGAAGATACATGTTCTCTTAAACGCATAAATCAAAAGAGTAACTCAAACAAAGATTAACACAAGACAATAATTAAGTAAAACTAAAACTGAAAAATAAAACAAAAACAAAAACAAAAATAAAAATAAAATACTCAATAAGCTAAACAAAGAATTCTCAAAAAACACCGTTCCCCGGCAACGGCGCCAAAAATACTTGTTGAATTATTGGCAAGCGTACCAAAATTATCAATTGCAGTATAGTATTTCGATTAAATAAAAGTTGATCTCACGAGGAACGGTTTCAATGAAAATTCCCAATTTTATGCTTACTAAGTAGATTAAAACAGAATGGATTTTGCATAAAGAGTTGAATTGAAATTAAATGATAAAGAACTGTAAATTGTTGAGAAAATATCAATTAAAGGCACTTAGGATTGACTTCTTTTCTTATCCCTCTTTTGTAATGACTATGTCAATTAACCTAACAATGTTGATGCCACCTACTCAAATCATCCATGTTGATTCCTCACACATGAAATTCATAAGAAAACCTAATAAATGTTGATTTCTCACACAATTAAGAGATTTTTCAGCATTTGGTTTAGTGTGTTAAGCAATTGATACATTCATTCAATTCCTGACAATTAACGTAACAAAATATTCTTACCATGATCTAGGGTTCAAGATATATTTTCCAATCATATCCCAAACATCAAGAATAATTCATTCCAAAGCACAAAGGATAAGAATAACAACATCAAAACATAGATTAATATCTCAAAATATCACCATGATACAAAATAGTTCAAAGAAAGTGCACCCAATCCCAAGAGAATGAAGTTAATCACTCATGTTGGCCATTACAATGCTCCAAATGTGAAAGAAGTGAAGAATTGATGAAGATTGGATGAAACCCTAGCAGTAGTCGCGCCTTTTCTCCTTCAAAATTGCTTGCTTTCTCAAAACACATCTTATATTTTTATAAGAGAATTTGGGTCGGGTCTCGCATCATTCATTCGCTTAAGCGTTCTTCTTTCTTTCAATTTTTCTTCAATTACTTCACAATTATAATCTTTGCTCTTGTATCAAGGTATTCTCGAATTCATCCTATATTGGGAGAAAAATATATTAGAATTAACATAAGTTAAGTGATTTCATAACAATTCAAAGTATAATTATATCAACTTTTTACCACTTAACATTCACTGCTACCTATATTTCTTTATTATTATTATTGAGATTTTACTTTTGCCTTAATTTTTTTTTTCCTTTTCTATTGACTCAAATTTCTTGGTAACAATTTTATCGAAAATAACATTGCATCTTGGGCATAAAACAACTTCTTCATCTCTTTCTTTCTTTCTTTTTATTCAGAAATTTGCCCAAAGTGTCTTCTAGTTTGGGATATATCTTGTTCTCCACTTCAAATTCATTTAACTATAACTCGAACTTCTTCTCTACGTCGTTCAACTTTACATGACAAGGATTTAGATCCTCAAACGTAATGTCCACCATATAAATTTCCAAAGAGTCAACATTTTCAACACCATCGGTAGTGTTAAGCCTAGTTTCAACGTATCCCACATGATTTTTAAAAGGATCAATGTCCACCTTTATTAACTTCTCCTCCAATTTCAGTGTATCTTATTTGATTGTATCCTATATAGTATTCCTAAAGTGTATACAGTTATTAATCCAATTACCATATATATTATGAAATTTACAATATTTATTTTTTTCCTCGTTGCTTTAAAGTACACAATTTATGATCATCACTCAACTTTATTTGCTTATCTTTTAGCAATATATTGAAAATCTTATCATTTTAGTTATATAAAAACTTCAAGTTTGATTCACCATTTTATCTTAAATTTCACTTTTTTTGTAACAGTTTGCAAATAAAGGTGGACCTACTTTAAGTCCAACAATATTAACTACTTTATTTTCACTTTATTCCTCAACTTTATCTACCTCTAAAATATCAAGTAACTTATTGTTAGATGTATCAATATAGTAGATCCACCTGAATCATCCCACCTATCCTCCTGAGGATCAGTTTGGTTTCAAACCCCGGTTCAAACAGGAGAAGTACACCATGCTAATGTGTCTTGGATGATCTACATCTCAAGGTTAGGCGCCGATGAGCACATTAAACTATCCATGTGGCTAAGAGCCCTCACAGTCTAAGCACAACGATGCAATTTTCAAGGGTGCGCTCTACCACTGAGCTAATAGCCCGTTGTACGGGCCTCCCGCCGAGGCCCACTATGCCAAAAGCAAGAGAAACTCCATCCCTCTCTTTTCTTTTTTTACCTTCATCCATGTCGTTCCCGTGTGGCGATATGTATGGAGGTAAAAAAAGGAGCTCATATCCACTTGTTCCGACATAGGATAATAAACTAATGAGTTTAGTCTTACTTCTTTTATTTATTTATTTATTTTTACAATTTTTCCAAATTTATGGTACCTCTCCTTTTCATATTTAATTTGTTCAATTCTTTATAACTTATCCACTAGCAGAGTCATATCCCTCAAGGGTAAATTAAACAATCTTTTTGTTATTGGAAATTGTAACCTTGTTACAACCATTCTTACTAATTCACTGTCAAGTATTTGAGTAAAATACCTATACTTCATTTGTTTAAATCTATTCAAATAATCATCAATATTTTTGTTATGATATCTTTACATTCATCAAAACAATCAAACTAACTTGTGTTCCTCCTCTAAAAATTTGTTCAAGAAAATTTCTCTCTAATTGGACCTAATTGTAAATTGAATTAGGAGGAAGTGTTGTGAACCACATAAAAAAATATTTTTTGTTAAAGAACTAGGAAAATACTTCATTATTAAATTTTTATTCGTTAAAATATTTCTACATTCGATATCACCTAAAAAGTTTGTAAATTTTAGTATTTTTTGTCCTCGAAGGAGTTGGACTTCAAGCATAAAATCATAAAAGGGTTAAATAAAAAATGGTTGACTGTACAATCTCATTTCCTCATCAATTTGAATATTTCACTGCCCTAAAATATGATTATATGCATTATTTTGATTATTCACATTATTTTGATTGTCTCTTCTTACATTATTCCATATTTGTTCAATTTGGTCCGCATTTTGACCTTTTCTAATCTTTTGAATATTCCTCAATTGATTTTAGTTTTCTTGAACATTTCAAAGGTTATTCTAACCTCGATTTTCATTTCGCTTACTCCCTAGTTATGGACCATTATTTTCTAAGTTCTCTCTTATAGGGATGACTAGTGCATCCCTTGTTCTAACCATCTGCCCTACCAACCTTTGAAAACAATCAATCAACTATAGTTTTTTTTTTTGTACTAAAGGATTTAAAATTGTAGTCATTTATTGAGAACAAATTTACCATTTCATAATTACTATCATCCATTTATTATCTTCTTACTTCTAACGAGTTATTCGATATTCCTGTACTTATATTCTCAACATCGAGCTGATTTCTATGAAACTCCCTATCATCCCCAAATCGAACTTGATTCTAACTACGATCATTCATTTTGCTAGCATTCAGAGTGGGTTGTCAATGAGGCATTCCCCAAGGATATCGTTATACAAGTACCCCTGACTATTTCACTGTACAAATTTACTTCCATTCATATTATGCCCTCCTAATATAATAGGTCTATTTGTTGTTGTATTAGGTTCAATATAAGTAGTTACTAAATTACTTACTAGTTACATTAATGATGTTCCTTGATTACTTTGACTATTTTCATAAGTTATATATCATTGTATTCTGACTTATCATAATAACTCTACCACTTCTCAATATCATATATTGCTCTCATTCAAATTCTCTAAAACTAATCAACAAATACGATTAATTCTTCAATATCTTAACTCTCATTTTTCAAACCCTCTCGATTTTTAAAATATCGATATTGATCTTTATCATCTCGATAACTAAATTTTACCCTTAACTTCAATATCAATTTTCAACTAATTTTTTTTATATATTTGTAAATTTATCCGTAACACAAACCTATTCATACGAAGAATTGTTGGCATTTTCTCCAATTATAAAATTTATTAATCAAAACTATTTATCGGATAATAAAACAACCTTTATACGCAATGACAACTACCCGTTACAAATCGATTACATAACATGACAATTTCAGATAGAAAATAAAAACTTTTTTTTTCAAACTACATGATAAAAATAATAATTTTAAATTAACTTAAATATGTTTATAATCCTTATAAAATAAATATTTTTTATATTGTTTTCTATAATTTCTTTGAGTTTTTAGTCCGTTCAAGATTAAAAAAAGAATATCATTTTTTATTCTTAACATTATATGACATTCGTATTTACATGTTGAATGAAAAGTCAAATCATGTTGTAAGATGTCGAGTAAAATCATGATATCTAGATGGTGTGGTGAGATATAATATTAATATAATATCTTCAAAAAACTTTTAAATTTAAAAGTAATAATTTAAAACATATTTAAAGTTTTCAACGTTTGAATAATTAAAAATAGATGTAAGTAGTTCAGATTATCTTTTAGATTTGGAGGAAAACATACTTAGATTCGTTATCCACATGCCAATTTACTTGTTTGAATAATCTTATATTTCTTAGCTGTCACAACTTTAGACCAATTATATATAATAAGTGTGTCGCATCGAACCCATATTCCGATCTTCTGGCCTTTCTTCCATTTTTGGCGGAACTAACTTGCATGTCAATCATGAGAAATGTGTTTTTTTTTTCCTTCATTTTTTTGCTGCTTTGTGTCTTCATCTTTGCTATGACAAGCACTATAATTGAAGTGTCTAGAACAAATGAAGCAAACCCTTTTTCTTACCGTATCAAAACCTTGGAAATCATATGGACTCATTTGGGTTATCAACATGTGTGGCCAGTAAGTTTCATGCATCCATTACTGATTGCTTGCTTGATTAGCAAGGGAAGCTCTTTGATTTACCAAGGAACTTGTTTCCAGAATTCTTTGTAATATAATGCTTTGATATGTCACTCTTAAAATAAGCATGTTCTATAGGTCTAAAATTTTGAGGTTTAGATATCTGTAGTTTCTGCTTATCACTTATCGAAATTCAGGGATTGAGAAAAACCAAATTTGATTACTCAATTATGAATAGGAAATGGAATTTGGGTGGAGAATTGTTGTCGGGACCCTGATTGGAATCTTGGGAGCAGCATTTGGAAGTGTCGGGGGAGTAGGGGGTGGTGGCATCTTTGTGCCAATGACAATCCTGATTCTTGGGTTTGATCCAAAATCAGCAGTTTCCATCTCAAAGTGTAAGCATTTCTCTATCTCTGTCAGAAATGATCTGTTCAGAAATGCAGCTGATATTGCTAATAATTATTAGATTTCTAAGAAGAAACTACTTGTTGATTGTTTTAGCCATTTACTGTGTTTATTATTCAGGTATGGTCACAGGTGCAGCCATCTCAGCTTTGTTCTTATGCTTGAAGCAAAAACACCCCACACTTGATCAACCTGTTATTGACTACGATTTGATGCCGCTTATCCAACCCACGCTAATGCTTGGAATCAGCATAGGAGTGATTTTAAGCGTAATATTTGCTGATTGGATGGTCACTGTTCTGCTAATTATTCTTTGTTTAGGTAATGATAGAAGATTTGTACTTCTTAAAATTTCACTCAGTAATATGATTAATTTGTTATGTTGGGTCTCGCAGTGACATCAATCAGGGCATTCTTCAACGGTTCTGAGACATGGAAAAAGGAAACCAAAATGAAAGAGGTAGATCCTACAAATTTTTCATAATCTACACAGGTTTTTCAGTTGGTCCTTGGACTTTCCAATCATGCTTGGTAAAATTAGGAACCTACTGGTTCACTCAATAACTACAAACCATTTATCCCTATCCCTAGTAACTAGGATTAAAAAGACTGTTATTTTGACAATTATATGCTTATTAGTTCCTTAAAAGATTTTGATTTGGTAACTATTTAAAGAAAAAATTGTTAAATGTCTTGTTACAAAATATGCTTTTAAATAGATTTTCAGGTGAAACCGGATGAAAGAAACCTAAGTCACATAGTGAGTAACATAGGCTTGACTTGAAGTCAAAGTCTGTCTAAAACCAAAACATTTTATCTGCAAACACCATTACGATTCTGATCATGCCTTTCTTTTCAATAATCTTTGAAGACTATCAAGCTTTCAGAGTCTACTGGTGAGTTCATGTATCGATTCTTTCTCAAATAAAAACTTCAACTGTCACAAGACACGATCAATTTAACCAAGTATATGCCATTTACCTTCTCTTTCAGCTACTTCCAGTGAGGAAGAGGGATACCAGTATCTTCCAGGTTGTGCAGAAGAAGGGGCTGCAAAGGATGATACTAGAAAAGCTGAGGTTGGTACACACTGGTACTTCTTGTTCTTTAAATGATCTAAACAAGTTATTATATAAAAATGTAACTATGCATGCAGGTGACCTTCATTGCCAACATTTATTGGAAGGAGTTTGTACTTCTTTTCTTTGTGTGGCTCGCATTCGTTGTCTTACAGATTGCCAAAGTAATTTTCTTTCTGGTAGAATTAGAAGAATTTACATTCCTTTCCTCCTTTATTCTGGTGTAATTATTTCAACTAATCGTTTAAGGGATTAACTTCTGACAGAATTATGCAGTTACCTGTTCAGTCACATACTGGATACTTCTTTTGTCACAGGTAAACCAGTTAGTGTCGCTTATTTTTCTGTTGTGCCAAATATTAGTGGATGTGCACAAGAGGCTAAGATCAATAATTGAGCCAACTAAATATTCAATATGACTTTGATCTCAAATTTGGTAAATTGGAAATTATGTTCAACCACTTTTGTGTTTTGTAGATACCAATTACTGTAGGATTTTTTTTGTATCAAGCAAGAGTCCTGTACCAGGGGAAATCTGCAAGTGGTCAACACAAACCTTGGCCACTGCACCATCTATTTCTAGCTAGCATTTGTTCTCTGCTGGCTGGAATTGTTGGTGGACTTCTTGGTACAGGTTCTGGATTTGTCATGGGTCCTTTATTTCTAGAAGTGGGAATTGTTCCACAGGTGAGTTCTAATAGAACATTCACTTTCACTTTCACCCGCATATTCTATCAATGAATAAATTGAAGGAAATATATGTAGTTATCTTCTTATTTTTCATGATTGTGCAGGTAGCAAGTGCCACAGCCACTTTTGGAATGATGTACTCAGCATCTTTATCTGTTGTACAATATTACCTCTTGAACCGTTTTCCAGTTCCTTATGGTGAAACTAAACTTCACATTTTACCCTTTAAATCTCTCTCAATGCTTTTCAAAGGCTACATGTTTTCCAGTAATTTATATCCATGTTTCTTACTGTTTTGCAGCGCTCTTCCTCACCCTTGTGGCTGCCATTGCAGCATTCCTTGGACAGCATCTCATTGACAATATTGTTAATATCTTCAGAAGGGCTTCTTTAATTATTTTTGTCTTGGCCTTCACAATATTTGTTAGTGCGATTGCATTGGGTGAGTGTTTATGGTGTTTCGTTCAGTTGATACTTGCGAAGTGTTTGCTTATGTCCTCTTCTGGAATATTTTCTAAATAAACATTTATAGTAGAATAACATTAGGTAAAATGATTTTTATATTTCAACCATTACAAAAAAGTTCTTCCCCATTTTCAAAAGTTTACTTAAGCTTGTGCATGAGTTTATTTAAAGTATCAAAGAGATTTATTTTAATTTTTATTTAAGTTGATCCAAATAAAGCTTTTTGTTCTACTTTCTTTGCTTGGCCTTGTGAAAATTTGCAGCTTTTTACGGATCTTTCACTTTCATCCCTGTGTGTAGGTGGAGTTGGAATATCAAACATGATCTTGAAGATTCAGAACAATGAATACATGGGATTTGAGAATTTTTGCGCCAATAATAACTAGAGTTTCCAAAGTAAATATTTAGATTTTTTTTTCAAAGTTCAAAAGATGGTTTATTGCTAATAGAATATTTAAATCTTGTCTACCATAGGAGATGTATCATTACCATTTTGCACGAATTACAAAATGGCAATTACATTTATACATAAGGTTTTTGCTTTATTCGTTTTAAGCAATTCTAATATTTAAAAGATTTGTCAAAAAACATAACTAATTTTTCCATGAAAAGAAGAGAGATTAAGTATTTTAGGATAAACCCTAAACCTTAATACTAGTTCTTATTACAATTGAAAACATTTTAAGATTCATACTTATTTGATAGATGATAACTATTAGAATAAGGTGGTAAAATATATAATCCATTAAAGTCAAATATTTATAATACCGAGTTTAAGAATATTGAAATTAATAATAAAATAAAAAATATGTGAACCAATAGAAGTCACATTAATAAAATAAAACAATGATTAATAGATATAAATTGAATCAATAAACTATGAATAGTAGAATATAATGTATTAATTTTAATTGAATTTCCAATGAAGAACGACCCAAATCTTATGATGAGATCAAGCAAATTTTTATTTGAAATACTAAACAATCTAACATCCATAAATTGTACTTAGCTCTCTTTCCCTTGAAGTGTAGAATAATTTTTTTCCTTACCATAGAACAAGTCATCGTAAAGTAAAATGATGTCTAAAGAGATGTAATAATTTTGAAAGTGGATGGTAAATTTGTTGTTCTTTTATTTAAAGAGATGTAATTACTTTCTTTTTATTTTAAAATATTTTTTTCATTATTTAATCTAACAACTATTATAGAGAAGAGACAAAACACAATATTCACATGTTTAAGTAAATACATTCATGTTATCACAGTGCAATCATGAATATATATTTAGAGTCATTCAATTAAGTTTTTTTTTTCATATATATATATATATATATATATATAATAAAAAGAAAATATTCATGATTATTTTTTTAATCTAATCATTTAATAACTCATTTTAAATATTAAATTAAAAAACATAATCCTTATTAATGTTAAATAAAAATAAAATAAACATTTTCTATTGTCAAACTTATTTGATAATTAAATCTCTTGATTAAAATATTTAATATTTTATTATTTTTATTTTAAATCTATTAATTATTATGTGAAAAGTCTAAAAAAATTATTAATTAAATTTTAGAAAAAATTTATTAGTTATATTAAGTATTGAAATCACTTTATAGTTAAACATTTTTATTTTAATATTTAAAATATTTATCACATTAATAATCGTGTTAACTCTCGTATTTATTAATAATTAAAAATTTTAATTTCAATATGTAATATTTTTATTTAAATTTATTGATTATCATGTTAAATTTTGAATTTATTTTATAATTTTGATTTTAATATTTATTATTTTGTCATATAATATAGCATGATAATTATATTTTCAAATAATTGAAAATAATATTATTTTATAAATATATATATATATATATATTTTTTTTATATCAAATTATTAATTGTTTTACAAGCATTAAAACAGACGTGTTTTTGTTTATAGTATGTAAAAGTTAAAATTAATTTTATTAATATATATTAAGGCCTTTTAAATAATATTTTTTATCTTTTCATTTGTACACCAATTGAGCCAATCTTAATTGGGGATTCATTTCCAATATATGTGTATATATAAGTGGTTAAGAAACGAAATTAAATTATCTCAAAAATTAAAAACCCTACGCTCCCTCGTTCGGTCTCTGAAACCGCTCTTCTTTATTCAGTTTGAACAATGGCTACCGCGTTGCTGGACGAAGAAACTGCAAAGAAAGTCGCGCGACAGGTTTGGAACAGTCATTGTTGTCTTTCCCTACTCGATTCCCTTTCGCGTCATTTATTCAACTCTCGTTTGCGTTTGTTGCCAAACAGGTGGAGTTCTACTTCAGTGATAGCAACCTTCCCAGAGACAATTTTTTGAAGAAAACCGTCGCTGAAAGCGAAGATGGCAGTATCCTTATTCTTAATTCTGCGTTTGTTCCCTCGAAAAATTGCTTCAAATTTATACAGTTTCGATGAAGTGTTTAAATGATTTTTTGCTTATAAAAAAACATAGCAACAGACCTATGAATTTTTGTTGAAGAATAATACCGAAATTACTTTAGGCTTTGCGATCAATTTTTGTCATTCTTTTTCTTTCTTTCAATTCTAATTTTCCAAACAGGGAGAATTGACATTTTGTCTGATTCTATTACCTTTCTGATTCCGCTAGAACCTATTTCATCAAACCAAACATTTAGCTATATATGTATATATATATATATATATATATAGTTTTATTATTTTGCATTTTGCAATATTGTTGGTCTTAACTGTTCCTGCAACCACACAGTGGTTAGTTTGGCTCTCATTTGTTCTTTTAATCGGATGCGAAATCACCTTAAACTGGGAGAAGTTAAGCCGGCTGAGGTGACGGAAGATACAGTCAAAGCTGTTGCTCAAGCTTTGAAAAATTCGGCTTTGGTCAGAGTTTCAGAAGATGGTTAGTTTCTTGTTTGATGCATCTGTGTATGATTTTATAAAAATGTGGTTTTATACAGGTAACACGAAGTTAATTATTTATTCATAATTAAGACTGTAAGTTTACTATGAATTCCTCTTAGCTTATTGGATGTCGAAGTTCTTTCTTTATTCCGGTTAGTTTAGATTAAGAGACAATGCTTTTTTCCCCTTGCCATGCTGTAGCAATATAAATAAGTTATTGAAATCAATTATTTTTCCCCTTGCCATGTTTCTTTCATTAACTTGATAAGCTTTATTCTTTTAAACCACTTACTTCCACAATGTTGTATTTGCTATTAAAATAAGTTTTATGGTAATTGCTTCTAATGATTATGGTGTTTAAGTTTTGAATTGTTTTGAAACTTTTTAGGGGTTATTAAGGCGAGTGGAGGAGGAAGCAGATTATCAAAATTTAATTTATTTTTAAACTTTGTTTTGTGTTTCTTGGGCCGAGAGTATGGATGAAAATGACATGTTTAACCAAATATTTGTCGGTGCCAGATCAGTTGATTGCATGGAAATGTTCTGATTTTTAGCTTCTGATGCGTGGTTCTATGTTGAACACATGCTACTTAGTTTTAGCACATTTTTCTCATTTGTTTATTTGTTTGTTTCAGGGAGCAAGGTTGGCAGGGCAACCGAACTTCAGAACCCAGAAGAGGTAATCGAGCAGTTAGAGATTAGGACCATTGCTGCATCGCCATTTCAATATGATGTGAAGCTTGAAGATGTGGAGACATTATTTGGTCAATATGCCAAGGTATTGTTTAGGTTGGTGCTATAATTTATATTATAACATTTCGGTTTGAGAGAATTGTGGTTCCTCTCCTTATTGGTGTTGGTTTTGATGTATGGTATGTGGCCACTTGAGTGAAAACTGTATAACAGTTCATTAAATATCTTGATGTGAAATTGCAGCACTATTGCTATGCTTTTTGTAAACAGATTGTCTTCATTTTTTGAAGATAACAAATATTAAAATTTATTGCACTGGTCAATCTTACATTCTTCAAATTTTATATAAGTAAAATGATAAAAATATGTGTAAGATAGTCCTGGAGGCACGAAGTACTTTTGACAATTTTCTTTATGTAAAAAAAAGGATAAATCTAGTTTTTATGTTTCAGGTTAACAGTATTCGGTTGCCTCGCCATGTTGGAGACAAAAGATTCTTTTGTGGCACTGCCCTTGTTGAGTTCTCATCAGATGAAGAAATGGAAAAGGTTTTGAAGCAAAGTCTTGTTTATGCGGGGGCTGAGTTAGAATTAACGCCAAAGTAAGAATGCTTATCTTCATTCAGTACTCAGTTACTGACCACTGATCGATTATAACTAAAAAGTGTTATCCTTTTTCCTGTATATTAGAATAATTTCTTATTGGATTGAAAGAAAGGAAGGATAGTCCAATATTTTATGTCAAATTTCTGTAAAAAAATTAAATTGCTAAAAGCTTTGCAATTATTTTTATATTTGTAATAGGAAAAAAGATGAGAAAAAATGTAAATTGATAGTAGTTGCTTTACAGCCAGTGTGCTATTGGTATCACTACATGAAACATTGGCGTTTAAGGCATTTAGGTTTCAATGTTTAGTTTTGTTCTAGCATATGAGAATTTTAGGTTGTGAAGACAGTCTACATATGCATGTTGTCTAATATTGTCTATGTTTATTGTTATCCCATTCAGGAAGGACTTCGATGTGCAGAGGGAGAAAGAATTAGAAGAGCATGAAAAATTTCGTCCACCTGTAGGTGCAGATCACCAGGATAACACAAATACAGCAGCAAAGTAAGATACTAACAATTCGTTTGCTCCCCACCCCTACCATAAAACAGATAAGTTCATTAGCTAATTATTGGTATTTATCATAGCTACCCCAAAGGCTTACTTATAGCGTTCAAGCTAAAGACTATTTCTGATGAAGTTCCTTCAGAACAAAATAACCCTGATCAACAAACCAGGGACGCTAATGTCGTCTCAAAAACTGATCATCAAAATCCATCTGAAATTTCTGCTGAGGAGAGTGATAAAAAGATATCAGAAAATGATGGCAATGATAAAGAAAACAATGGGGTGAGTGAAGGAAAAGAGACTGAAAAGAGGAAAGAAACTGATGGAAAAATTTCTGCCATTGCTGACAAGGACAACAAGTTTGTTGTCTCAAGAGAGGATTTGAAGGTTGTCTTTAATAAGTTTGGTACTGTGAAGGTATTTGGGTTTTCCCCCTTTCTTTGCCTTTTGATTTTGTCCATTTTGCAGCTATCTACTTGTTATAACCACCACCTTTATCCTTTGGAGTTCCTAGCACTTTTGAATGAAAATTTTTCCCTATATTTGTTTGAATTCCCAGTGGTTGGTTCAACAAATCTGTCTCACTTGCATCCTTTAACCTCTAAAAATTTGGTTATCAATTTATCGCCAAGCTAATTGAACCGATCAAGACTGATATAACTTGTATTCTGTTTGCCTGTTCAGTACATTGATTTCAAGATTGGAGAAGAGTCAGGATACATTCGATTTGAAGAACCTGAAGGTGCTCAGAAAGCTCGTGCAGCTGCAGTTCTTTCTGAAAAGGAGGGCTTGGTTGTAAAGAATTGTATTGCCACTCTGGATCCAGTCACTGGTTTGTTTCACATCAATTTAATTATTTTCAGGAGTTATTCATGCATTTGTTGTTTTCAAGTGTATTTGTTTGGTTAAAACGCATACTGCATATCGTAATCAACAAAATTACATTCTCTACCTAATTAGTTTTTCCTTCCATAATCACTACTAATAATTTGCTCATCACAAATGCCGGTGCAATTTTGCTGTTTCATTTGTTTTCTCTTCCATATAGAAATATGACTGATGGCTAAGGGTAGAAAATTTGAAGAACATTGTTACATAAATTGACTATGCTGACACAATCTATTTTTGTATGTTAATCTGAGAGCACTTCTTGTGGTATGATTTCAGGTGAGGCTGAGAGAGAATACTGGAGCCTGCTTCGTGGTAATCAAGAAAAACGCCGAGGATCTATGAATAACCGAGGAAGGTAAGTGAAGACACTGAACCTTGAGTTGAATATGACTTGAATAAGCCTTTATTGGTTCCTCTCTTAAATATATTTTTGTTTGGTGAAAATTTGATCTTTTTCTTATAGTTATAAAAAGAAATATTCATTATATGGTTCAGTTCCCAACAAGTGGCAAACTAACCATTTTGTTAAATGTTAGAATAATAAACATAAAATTTTTAGAGACGTGAAAACCATTACATATTTGGAGACCAAAAATGTATTTAAGTTTTTACCTTATATTTTTGGGCTTCTCGGCTTGGGGTGGAACAGAAACTAGAATATTAATTATTAAGAAATGTTGGTAATCATTCTCTAAAACTCTTTTTGACACACTCTCTTCTTTCGTTGCCTTGCAGGGGAGGAAGGCATGGCCGAGGGGGTAAATTCAACCGGAGCAGAGAGAATGAATCTGCAATAGATCGCCCAAATAAAGTCAGAAAGTTTTAACTATATTAATTGTTTACTTATTAACGGTTATAGATAACTTTAGATATCAGTTTTTTTTTTGTGTTGCTGGGAGGTATTTGGTAATGCATACCGTAAATTTTGATCTGTCTGTAGTTGCGTCAAGCGTCCATGATGTAGTTCTCTGCTACTTAAGGTTGTTTGTAACGCAAAGTTAGTGCTTTTTTGCAGTTTGCGGTATTATTATTTTAATGAATGCATACCTTTTTCTTTCTATCCTAACAGTTTTTTGGAACTTCGTATTTTTCCATGAATCTCTACAGCTGGTTGGTATTTTTAGTTTGAAATTTTATTGTATTTAAACAGCATACGATCAATCTTTATTGGGATAGTGAAAAAAAGGTGTCATTCACAATTAAAAGTAAAGTTTTATCAATTTTTGTTCTAGGACATTAACTTAAAATTTTAACCATATAAAATTTCATTACTCTTTTATTTAAGGAATGGTTTGATTTTATTTATGATTTTGTTTTAATTTTTCTAATTGAAGTATTCATGTCCATTATTTTCCTTTTTATTCTTTTCATTAATGGTTAACAATGTTCTCATTCTCACAAGTACTACATTTCAAGAGTTTATAGAGGATTATATATATATATGAAAATAAATAAAGTAAAACATCTAGTAGTCTAATTTCTATTTATGTGCTTAGCAAAATATAGTTATAGTTTATTATCTTCTCAAAATACAAGCAACATATAAAGTTCTTAACACATTCCTCTGCGACAGTAGAGGGTTTGTACTGGGGCAAAATGTGTTAGTGTAGTTTAGGCATGAAAACGGGATAGTTTTTGCCTCTATGATATCTGTTTTCGAATTTTTTAATGTCGTTGGAGTCAGAAATTCTTCAACCTCTTCCGGCAAGATTTTGTGTTTTTCATCTCAATCTATCTTTTTTTTTTTTTTTAAATAATTATATTTATAATGGATTAATTTTAGTAATTTTTATATATTATTTTTATATATAAATAAATATTTATAATTTATAATTATTATTAATTAAGTATATAATTTATTTATATTTATATTTATATATAATATTTTTTCTTTATAAGAATATAAAAATACTTATTATAATAATAATATTATTATTATTATTATTATATATTATAACTTTATATACAAATATTTGATTATATATATAAGATGATTATTTTTTAAATATTAATAAATACAAAATATATAATTTACAAAAAATATTTATTAAGTTAATTTTTGTTTAATTAATACAAAATAATAAAAATTTTAATTATTAATTTTTTCAATTCTTCATAATATAATTATTTTATATAAGATAAATTTTGATAAATGATAAATAAAAATAATATAATTTAGAAATTATGTCATAACAAAATTTAATAAAGATAATATATAAATAAAATGTTATTAGTTTTAGAATATTTCGATAAAAGATAAAAAAGATAAAAATTTAATTTTATATTTATGAAATTGGTTGAAGAGATTAAGAAAAAATAAATTAAGTGAAAAGATTAAAGAAACATGAACAGTAAGAGAAGAAAATAATATAATAAATTGATTGATTGAAAATATAAAAAAAGATAGATAAGAGAGAAATAAGAAAAATGAAATATATAATTTATATATATATATATATATATATATATATATAAGAAACATATCACCACTTTCAAATCCATTAACATACTTAATGTGGAGAATAATTGGTTATCATATTTTGGGACATGCTTAGTTAATACTCTTTTAAAACATCATTGATTGGGTTTTGATTTAGACATTTTCGGCTGGATTTTGATAAAACAAAATTGATCTAGTTATTTACTTGATCTCAATCTCAACTAATTCATAATTAATTTGAATATCATTGGTGCAACTTTTGCAAATAGTGACAAATTTTAATAATAATTTGGAGGAGTACGAAAATGTGAAAGAATAATCTTTATTATTTTTTATTTAATATATTTAATTATTTATTTTAATATTTATGAGAAAAAATTAAGTAGAGTTAAATTATATATATATATATATATATATATAATATTTTATTAAAGTTAATATGTAAAAAATTTAGAGGGAACGAAATTATAAAAATATAAATAATTTTTAAATATTTGGGAGGCTTGTGACTCCCTTTCTGGTTAAAGAAGATCCTTCACAGTTTACAAATACATCTTTAACGTGGTTTCAATCAAAAATTTCAACTCACTTCTATTTGGTCAATCTTTAACGTCCTTTCTTACCACATTTTTTACGGGCATTGATTGAAGCATCTTTAAGTCAATCTTTTTTTAAATAATATTGGTTGATACAATGTGTTAGTTCGATCTTAACTAAATCTTTCTAACAACTTGAGAAATATTCAAATTAACTTAACTTCGGTCAAAATATCACTACTTTATAGATGAAATAGATATCTGTTCATTGAAAATTTGTTATTGAATGAATTAGACAAATTTGTATTAAGTGGATCAAGATGAATTATTATAACATAACAATTTTATATTACTTTTTTTTAAGATCTTACCAACTATATAATTCCAATTTTTTTTATAGTTTTATAATTATAACTTTTCAAAAACTTTCCCAAACCTTCCGTGATTAAAATACTTTTATCATGATGCAATTAATCTCATTGACCATTTTATTCAATTATAATAGTGTATTAATTACTATATTGAAGTATATTCTGCTTTTTAAATTTTAGTCTATCATAATTTCTTTTTAATAATAATATGTTGAGATTTATTTAAAATAAAAAATAATTATAAAAATAAAAGTTATTTTTAAAGAATTTATTTTTACTTATTTAAATTATAATATCAAATTGAAATTTTTATACATCTTAAAAAACTAATCTGATCATTCTGCCCATCTAATGCGTTACATGAATACCACAAACGGGACTTATTCCCGCATTAAATAACAACTACAGAAAATAAATTCAAATGAAAATTATACTGAAAGATAAAAAAATCAACATGATTACAAATAACTAATATTTTCATCTTTTATATATATATATATATATATATATATATATATATATATATATCAAAATTAATTATGCATATTCTATATTTTGATTTATAATTTTAAATGAGTTATAATTTTTAGTCTAATTTTATTTTAAATGGATTAACAAATTAATTTTAATTTAACTTAAAATTAATAAAAAATATTAATATTTTTATATAAAAATATTTAATTATAAATTTATTATAAATTTTAAATTATTAGGGAAATTATTTTTTATTTTAAATATAATAATTTAATATATATAAATAATAAGAGAAGAGATTTATTTAATTTCAAAAGTTAAAAAAATATTTTTTATTATCACTACTTAATTTTTTTTAATATTGATCTAAAATAATAATTTATCTTAATCATTAAATTGTGAATAAGTGAATATTAGAAATTTATTTATATATTTATTCTTACCAAATTAATTTATAGTATATATATATATATATAATAAAATAATATTATTTTTATTTATAAATTATTATTATTCTATAAAACGAATTGATCCATAAGTTTACAAATAGTTTGATACAAATATGTAGATCTGACCTAAAGTAAAGACAAAATAAATCTTATTCAATTTAGATTATAAATTTTTTAGTCTGATCATACTTATTTTTTGAATGTTTTAGGTCAATCCATCTAAGTCTATTTTGACACTCGTATTCTATTCAAATAATTTTGGGTACGAATCATATTTGTTAATAATAGTAAATGAAGGCAAAAACATCGACCATATATCTATGTTTCAAGTTATAACCACAACATGTCAGTTTCTACAAATCTTATACAAGATGTTTGATAAACCTAGATATTCACCTGACATCCAAAGCATGTACTAATGACAACTCAAAATGTGGTAGTCAACCACCATTAAGCAACCACAAATAATATTACTGTCCATAAACTCCAACCAACATAACAAAATGATATACACTCTTAACTACCATAACCTATCACTTACATGCTTATACCACAACACAACCACTTGCCACCACATAGAAATAAATTCCATCATTGTCCTTGATATTTAACTTATTGAGAATACAAATGTGAGTTGAAATCCTATAATAAGTAAAAATGAAAAATTTGAATAACTTATAGGTGAGAAAACCTTATAAACTAAGACCTTAAGGTTTTTTATTTGATATGATGTTATATTCTTGTTGGATTTTTAGAGGGAAGATTCACAGAAGAGAAATACAATAATGAGATACGAGTCTAATCCATATAAGGGATTGACACCACTCTCAACCAAAAACTTTAAAACATTAGGTTATGGGTCATACTTTCTTATATGTTGCTCAACATTCTTATTCTTACTCAATTTGATACTTAACTCACACTTGAATTACCTAACAATCTCCCCCTTAAGTATGAGGCCCTTCATATTGGTACATTCCCCTCAAGCTCACTAGTGATCCTATCCATGTACCGTCATTTATCCTAATTGGACACGCTTACCTGACCCACTGTCAGGAAGACTTTCAATTCAAAGACCACTCTTACCGATTAACCTTCGACTTTGATACCACTTGTTAGGTTTTTTGAGGGAAATTCACAGGGGAGAAACACAACAATGAGATATGAGTTCAACCCACATAAGAGATTGACACCACCACTCTCAACTCAAATCCTTAAGGTTTTAGGCTGACAGTTGTATCAATACCTTATGTGGGTTGGACTCTTGTCTCATTGGTGTTGTTCTACCCAGTAAATCTCCTATCGAAAGATCCAATAAGTGGTATCAAAGTCGAAGGTTGATCAGCAATAAGTCAGAGTAATCTTTATATCGAAAATCTTCTTGATAGAGTGAGTTACATAAGCGTGTCTCATTAGGGTGAATGACGGTACATGAAAGGGCCACTAGTGAGCTCAAAGGGATGTACCAATGTGGATGAATTCACACTTGATTCTTGGTAATTTAAGTGTATTGGTAATCCAAGTGTGATTCTAAGTCTTACATTAAGTAAGAATGAGAAAGTTGAGCAACATATAAGGAAGTAAAACCCATAACCCAATGCCTTAATGTTTTTGGTTGAGAGTGATATCAATCCTTATGTGGGTTAGACTCATGTCTTAATGGTGTGTTTCTCCCCTGTGAATCCTTCCTCGAAAGATCCAACAAGTGATGTCAGAGCTAGGTTCGTGTGGTGATCTGCTCGGTTGAGTACGATTAAGAGTAGGTGAAAGATCCTATATTATGACTAGTGAGCTCAAGGGATACATAATATCGAGGAATTTATAAGTGTGATTCTATGTCCACATTATATAAAGATGAGAAAGTTGAGCAACGTACAAGGAAGTATGACCCATAATCTAATGTCTTAAGATTTTGGATTGAAAGTGGTGTCAATCCTTATATGGATTGTGTTCATGTCTCATTGATGTTATCTCTTTGAAATACCCAACAAGTGATATCAGAGTCGAAGGTTGATCGATAGTTTAAGAGCGATATATGTATCGAAAGTCTTTCCTGACAAAGTGAGTTAGGTAAGTGTGTCTCGGGAGTGAACGACGGTACATGAAAGGGTTACTAGTGAGCTCAAGAGGATGTACCAATGTGGAAGAATTTACATTTGAGGGAAAGATTGTTAGGTAATTCAAGTGTGAGTCTAAGTCTCATATTAAGTAAGAATGAGAAAGTTGAACAACATAAGGAAGAAAAACCCATAATCCAATGCCTTAAGGTTTTTGGTTGAGAGTGATGTCAATACCTTATGTAAGTTGAACTCTTGTCTCATTGGTGTTGTTCTCTCTAGTGAATCCCCTCGAAAGACCCAACAAGTGGTATTAGAGTCGAAGGTTGATCGATAGTTTAAGAGTGGATGTACCAATGTGAAAGAACTCACACTTGATGGGAGATTGTTAGGTAATCCAACTGTGATTTAATTCTCACTGAGTAAGAATAAGAAAGTTAAACAACATATAATGAAATATAACCTATAACCTAATGCTTTAAGGTTTTGGGTTGAGAGTGGTGACAATCCTTATGTGTGTTGAACTCATGTCTCATTTGTGTGTTTCTCCCTTGTGAATCCCTTTCAAAAGACCCAACAATTCTTTTAATGGTCAACTTATATCTCATTTGTGAGAATTTAACAATGTTAACCCCCTTAGAAATACACAACATTGTTCGTATCATAACTAATTTAGTAGAATATGATTGAAATAGGTGATAAATCCTGATTTATAGGTCCTTGTACCGAAAATGTTCTTAATCAGGGATGGCAAAACGGGTCAGCCCGCCCGTTTTGGCCCGCCCCGCCTTTGGCCCGCCAAAAACGGGGCGGGGCGGGCTGGCCCGATATAGTCATGACGGGTTGTAGACCTTGGCCCGCCCCACCAAAGGGCGGGTTAGGCGAGCGTGGCTGGCTCGCCATAATTTAGAAAAAATAATTTTTTTAAAATAATTTTTTTTTAATAAATTTAATAATAAGATTATTATTTATTTGTCAATAATTCAATATATATATATTATTTTAATTTAATAATATAAATCAATACATTATTTTAAGAAATTATAATTTAGAACAATAATAAAATTTACATAATAATAAATAATAACAAATATATATATATATATATAAATAACGTTAAACTTATAAAATTTATATTTTTTATATTAAAAAATTCAAATACCTATATCTTTTTTATTTGATAAAACTTCATATTATTCTTGGTTGAGTAATTCTTATACCTTTAATTCAAGTAATAAGGATAAATATAATCAGTGCTTAGGATAAATAAGGAGAACAGGAGAGAAGGTTATATTTCAGGAAGAGAATATTTTCCGTGAGAATGAAACTTTTTTATTTCTCTTTTTAAAATTTTTAACTTTATATATTATCTTTATAATTAATTTTATTACAATAAAAAATTATTTTTTTATTAATTAGACGGCCGCGGGTCGGCCCGCTCCATCCCGCGGGTTGGCCCGACGGTTGGCGAGCTTGGCAGGGCGGGCCAAAGCGGCTGGTGGGCTGAAAACACTAACCCGCCCGCCATATTATGGCGGGTCGGCGGGCCGACCCGCCGGGCCTAACCCGTTTTGTCATCCCTATTCTTAATAAGGGTTTCAAGTAAGAAAGTCTCGTTGAGTTCGAGTGTCAATACAATAAGGTTATTGTTGAGTTTGCTCGATGGAGAGGTGTACCAATATAGAAAAAATCACACTTGAGAAAGAGATTATTACGAATCTAAGAATGAGTTAGAATCTCACAAGTAAAAATGAGAAATTTAAATAACTCATGAGTAAAAATTCTAATAACTTAATATTTTAATTTTTTTATTAAAAATACTTCTATATTTTAATATATAATTAACTTTTTAGTCCATAAAAAATGTTCAACATCAAATGTTATAATGATGAAAATTTTGAATGAGAAGATAGTTAACCGTTTTGTTCTTTTTTTCTCAAAAATACTTTAATGTTAAAATATTAGAATATCTCTACATAAATTTTAGTTAGAAAATTTGTTTACAAATAAAAATATTATTTTAATATAAATGTTACATATTTAATTTAAAAAAATTCATCCAATAAAATGTTAAAGAAAGTTGATTATTAGAATTAATTGTAAGTAAAAATATTATTTTAATATCAACCTTAAATGTAAATAGTATAAATTTGTAAATTTAAATAACTCTCATTTACGTTAAAATATTTTTTTATTAATAAACAACTTTTGTAATAAACTGTTTTAAGATGTTTTTAGTTAAAATAACTAATAAAAAATAATTTTAATAACAAACTGTCATAAAAAATTTATTACTAGTTAAAATTTATTAAAAAAATTAATTTTGATGTGCCCCACTCTCATAGAATAGCTTTCACATTTAATTTTATAGTCTTCATTAATAAATTTAAATCAATAATAAACTCTGTTTCTAAGACTTCTGCTATGTAACTTAAATGTAAGAACATAAAGTTTTAAATAATTCTTCCATTAAACTTAAAAGAAAAAAGTTATTAAAATGATTAAAAATAAGAACTTGCAAGTGAATAGAAAATGTGCCCGTTAGAGATTTTAAAAAATAACGTCATTTCTCTGATACATTGCGACAAGTGTGACATTTATTCTTAGTGAAACCATAGTATAGTTCGAGACAACTCATAGGGTTTGAAACTTCTTGAGTCCGCCCCTTCATGTTTGAAACAGATAAAGTTGAACGAAAACACTCTCCAACGTTCCCATTCATTGCTCTCCCTCTTTCTCAATTTTTCAAACTTTCCTTCCATTTCCGATCGTTGCAATAGTTCAATTTGCAGATCCTTCTTCGCGAAACTCTGTTCTCCGATCTGCTAATGCGATCCGCTTCGATCTTCTCTACTTCGCTAAGGTGACTCTCCGCATCGCTCGATTCATTTCGTCTATTTTTCGATGACTTCGATTCAAATGTATAGTATTCGTTTTCTTTGTGTATGCTGCTTAATGGACTTTAGATCCTTGAAAAGAGAATTAGAGTATTACTAATTTTAACACTTGGAAGATTTTTGAACTTGTTAAAAAGGGAATTTAGAGAAACTTAGAAAAAATAACTGGGCGACCACGATTTAAAGGTGTGGATTTGTAAAAGCTTTTGTGTTTACTTTGCATGATTCATTTCCTCTGTTTTCCGATGACTTCGTTTTGAATTTATTTTTTTTGTTCTCTTTTTGGTGTTCATTTTTGAATGGATTTCGTCTCCATTTGTTCATTGTGTTTGATTGCTTTGCGATTGAAACTGGGGATCCGGGCATGGCAGGGGAAATAAAATGGGGCTTGAGGAAGTTACGTAGGATGGATTACATGTAGAGGGGATTGTGAAATTAGAAAAGAAAGAGCCAGAGAAGAATAAAAAAAGAAAAAAAAAATGGAGAGATGAGAAGGAGCACAGTGAAGAGTGGTGACTGGTGTTTGGTGCAGTTCCTGGAATTGGTTGAGATCGGGTTTGTTTTCCCCTTTTATTTTTTAAATTCGAAATTTAGAGGATTGACAAAAATTAGAATTTACTCAAACATGAAGTACGGTCCTTTTTGGATACTAGAATCGATTTATCTTTTTAATTTTTAATATAAATGTTCTTTTGTTGAAGGTAATGTTGTGATTTTTCTTTTCATTTAGTTCTGTGCAGGAAGAGTTTGTTCCTGTGGCTCCTTGGAACGGATTATAATGATTTGGAGAGCCAACATTGAAAAGAGTTGCAATCGAGTAAGAATATGGACGGTGAACGGAGCATACCTGCTCCATCTCATGGGCAAGTTGACGGCGTTCAGAAAGTTAAAGCATTACAGGGGTAATTTTTGAAAAATCTATCACATAATCCAACAATATATTTATAATACATCTGTTCTTTTGAGATTAAGCAAACACAAACTAGTAGTATTGTCTAGATGGGGTATTTTTGAGGAGGGGCAGGACATTTTTGTAATTTTGAATAAGTGTTTGCTTGATTTGAGATTATTGTTTTTAATTGAAAGATTATAATGTAGCATTTCAACTATTACTTATTTATTTTTGCAAATGTTTTAGGATTCTTCCAATTAGAAATAAGAAAAAATTATGTTTCCCTTGGCAATAAAGATTAGATTGAGATGTTATCAAAATTTATGCTCTTTTCGTGTCTTTATTTTAAAGGCAACATTGGCCAGTGATTATTGTTTTTCAACCTTTCAAGATTTATGTAAATGTTAATACTACATTATTCGCAGGGAAGGGTTGAAATAGTTTCAAAATTATAGTTTATCTTCATGCATTTATCTTACACTCTCCTTTCTATGGTAATGTTCAATTATAAACAGAGGAGGGTTGTTGTAGTTGGTTAATGCACTAGGCTTTTTCTTCTTTGAGACATAGATAAAGAAGTTAATTGAGCTTATGCTAACCATAAAATATCTATTTGTAGGAGGACTACTGGCCCTACAAGGCGTTCTACAAAAGGGCAATGGACGTTAGAGGAGGTAGTTTTTTCTTAAGTTTGGTGTTGAGTTTTTTTGCTTATGCTACAAAATATTTAACATAGTTTATCTCTGTATAAAAACTAATGTAACAAATAATAGAGTCATGTTAATTTTTCCCCGCAGGATGATATCTTACGGAAGGCTGTTGAGAAATTTAAAGGAAAGAATTGGAAAAAAATTGGTAATATATTGATATTATTCGTTGTCAATGTATGAAATTATTCATGATTTCCCGCCACTAGCATCCAGTGTGTGCTTGAGTCACTTTGCATCTCCATTGTTCATGTACCTGACATGAGCTTTCTTCAATTAGACATTTGTTCAATTGATTTAAATGAAACGAAAACCATGTATTGTTTTGGGGGAGGGATTCGCTTTATTTTCCATGGCAAGATTTTAATGTCAACTCTCCTCCTAAACCAATTTATAATTTTATGCTGGCCGTGTGTGTGTATAATTTATTTAGCTTGTCTCTTATGTGGGTTCATTCATTGTGCTCGGCAAACCATCTTAAGCAATTTTAGCGTTTTCCAACTGTTTTTTATAATGTTTTATTTTTGCTGTCTAATTGCAAATATGTGTTTGAAGCGGAATGTTTCAAGGATAGAACTGATGTGCAATGCCTCCATAGGTGGCAGAAAGTTTTAAATCCTGAACTTGTTAAAGGTCCATGGTCTAAAGAGGTAAGCTTTACTTTCCATTTCTATTTTGTGCTCATTTTATCATATTGAACTTATTCTTTCTCCCTTTCCTTCTTAACTGTACTCGGATAACATGGTATGGAGCCTATTTATCATATTGTCTACAGTTCAATTATAGTTGCCTCCGTTCTTTTTATGTGACCTTGGAATATCTAGTTAGATAGCTACTAGTAACATGATATCTACTAATAACATGCTTGTTTAATCCTAATGTAATCAGGAAGATGAAAAAATTATTGAATTGGTGAAAATAAATGGGGCTAAAAAGTGGTCATCTCTTGCACAACATTTACCTGGACGAATTGGTAAGCAGTGTCGTGAAAGGTATGGTTATTGGTTTGGATTTTCATGTATTCATTAAATTTCCATTTTTTACATATATATATATATATATATATATATTTTTTTTTTAAATTATTTTATCCTCATAACATTGTTATTAGGAAGTATTTCATTATACTGTTCTTGTAATCTAGAATATTTTACGTCAACCTTATCCTGATAGGCCTTGTTACTTGTTATAATATCCATAGTGCAAACCTAGATAATTGTACTAGAGTAACCTAAAAATCACAGATTTTCACTGTACCATACAATATACATGCTAGAAGAGTAGCTAAAATAGTGCACTATAGTTTCCCTTGTTGCATTGTGTCATGTCATGAGTTGGTCCTGTTGCTCTCTTCGCCAGTGTATTGCGCTTGGCTGTTTCAGTTGGCATGATTTGTATGGTTGTACTTGTACCTGCGATCCCATCCTGTTGGTGGGGCATTACAGCCAATACTGGGCAATTGGGTCTGAAGTCTCTTTTACCATTTATTTAGTGTTGCTTCATCAATGTTGTTAAATAATCGTAATACCACCATCTTAACACTAACATACATGATGATTTTTGGACCCTCCCTATTTGCTGTTTTCTGCCTATGTCTGTATTCACCATGATGGCTGCCATGCCACCTGTTGTGGATCCCATGGTAAGCTCCGGACCGTTTTCCTTTTTAAAAAAGGTAATTTCATACTTAAAATACATTGACTCGTAACAGGTTGTCCTTTGTGTATTTTTTTTTTTCGGTTTTATCTGTGTGTTCTTCAATGGTTCTTTATGTTTTAGATGTACTTCATATTTTTTTCTCTCTTCTTATTCTCAGTATGGCTATTTCTGTTCTTCGTCTGTGAAATGCTTTTGTGCTATTTTTTTCTTCAAAATTTCAGAATTTACTTCTGTTTTGTAGAATTTCATAATCATAATATTATTATTTTTTTTTATTATACCTATGATGCTGTTCTACAAAATGTCACACTTGGGTAACAGATACATAACTTCTTATTTGACCAAAATCCCTAATGGAAAGTTTCATTCAAGATGTTTTTATATTATTTAATTATTTAATATGCTTATTTTCACGTTTTGGTTAGTGCATGTAACACATCCTTATCACGTGGAAGACTTTACTTTTGCTCATTGGTGTTTTACTTGACAATTGTTGATTTGTGTGATAGCATTCTCTTTGTCCTGATTTAACTACATCTTTTACTTCAATCTAGTCTTATTTTAATAAGAAAATCATTTTACCATTAAAAAATTGAAATTCACTCTCAACTTAAATCATTCAAAAGCATCCAAACATATATAATTACAAAAAATATATAATTATTTTTTTAGTAGAGAAAATGAATATATAACACAATTGATATAATTATTTACGTAGATAAGATATTTGAAGTAAATTAATATTTTACAACTGTTTTCTAATTCGTTTTCGTAACTTTTTTTAAAAATAAATTAGAAAATATGGACACACAGGTGCCACTGAACCTACGTTTCCACTATATGTAAATAGATTAGCTGGGTTGGTGTCTATACATGCATCCATCCTCATTAAATTTTAGAGAAGATATCCATCCTTGGATCCATTCCCAGTAAGAGGTAAGGTATTTATACTTTGCCATCCGTAACTAATACTCATCCTTAAGTCATTTTTGTTTAATATAGTATTGGACGTACTAGGGATGTACAGAGATTATCGCTAGTTGCATACCTTTTGCAGATGATGTAGTTTTGATTGAAGTGTCAAGTTACATAATTAAGCTTGAGCTTTGGGGACAGGCTTTGGAAATAAAGGATACCTTAAATAGAAGTGACACAGAGTAGCATTGCAATTTAAGCATGAGGGAAGAGGCAAGAGGAATATTATTTGGAGTTGAAGATGGAAAGGGAACTAATAGTTAAATATTTGGGAACAACACAAAATGATTGGGAAATTAATAGTGTGTCACACATATAAGCGCAATGATTAAAATGGAGAGCGGCATCAGAGGCTATTTATGACTACCACGTAGTTATTTATGATATCACCACGTACCTACACAGATGAAAGGTATGTTTTATTGTAATATGTTATATGTCTGGCTAAACGCTGGTTAAAATGGAGAAAGGATTGGATGTTATTTATGATTTTCAAGTTCCTACTAAGCTCAAAAGAATGTTTTATGTACTGTTATATGTTTAGCTATAATCTATGGTAATGAATATTGGATTTTAAAGTGATAATTAGAGAAAAAGGTGAGAATGGTAGAGATTTGAATGTTAAGATGGATGTGTAGCCACACAAGAAAAGTTGGGAGATATTGATGTAGCATCAATAGAGGAAAAAATGCACAAATTTAGTTACGATGGTGTGGATGCATATAGAGGTCATAGAGAAAGGATTAGATGTTATTTATGATTGCCAAGTACCTACTAAGCTCAAAAGAATGTTTTATGTACTGTTATATGTTTAGCCATAATCTATGGTAATGAATATTAGATTTTAAAGTGATAAGTAGAGAAAAAGATGAGAGTGGTAGAGATTAGAAAGTTAAGATGGATGTGTAGCCACACAAGAAAAGATGGGTCACAATATGATTGTGTGTTGGGGGATATTGATGTAGCACCAATAGAAGAAAAGAAGCACAAAATTAGTTAAGATGGCGTGGACGCATATAGAGGTCATAGATAAGCACTGGTGAGGAAAGTAAATTCCATGTTTCTTTTTGGTGTTTGTTAGAGAGGGGAGATGGTTAAAATGTGGTTTGTTTGGTATGTTAGAAATAGGAACGAGAAGAGAATTAAAAATTCACGGAGTCCTACCATGTTCCACTATTTCTATACATGTCTCTCTCTATCTCTCTATTTTCAACCAAACATGTTTTATTTTCACTTTATTTGCTAACGTATTTTCCATTACCTGTTTTATTTCCATTCACTCTATTTCTCTCCTCTCTGTCAAACGGACAATTAGTCCATAAATAAGAGGGAGACCAAGAAGGACATAGAGATGTTGTTCAGATAGATCTTATGATCCTCTAAACATTTGGTCTTGAACCAAAGACAAATGACATCATGTGATTGATGTAGCTGAGTTTTCCTAGTGAGATAAGACTGCTGCTGTTATTATTAATACTCATTTTATCCATAGACATGGTATACATTTTTCAGTCTAGTACTAATATAAGGACGTTAGTGCTTTGGTCAACTAGAGCCATCTTTCGCTATTTTCTTTTGTCCCTGACTTAACCCTAAATTAATAGTTCTCTATGAGTGTCACATCTTCTTGATGTAATTCTTGACTTAACCCTGTCTAATGGGATGTGTTTTTGTTGTTATTGTTGATGCTCATTGCATTATTATAATTTGTAAAAACTTTTTAGGTGGGTTAATCATCTTGATCCTACTATAAAAAAGGAAGCATGGACACAGGAAGAGGAGTTGGCTCTAATACATTATCATCAGATATTTGGGAACAAATGGGCCGAGTTGTCAAAGTACATTCCTGGAAGGTAGATATACACATATTAAATTATTTTTCCATTAACTGTGAATCTGTGACTTGCTGTCAAACCCCCACCACATCGAGTCAAAGTTCTATGTTGTTGATGTTCCAAGGCACAAGGATTTGCACATGGATTTTTTTAAAAGACAATAAAATTTTAATTAAACTTTTCAGTTAGTTTTTATTGTTTTTTCTCTCTGCAGTAACTGTTGGAGATCCAAATTATAGGATGAGTGTGCCTTATTTCTTCATGTGCCATTTTATTTCAATTACAATCTTGTTTGTAAACAGGACAGACAATGCTATTAAAAATCACTGGAACAGTTCTGTCAAAAAGAAATTGGATTCTTATTTGGCATCTGGTGTGCTTAACCAGTTTGAGCCTGTACCTCATGTTGGAAATTCGAATCAATCATCAAGGTTGCAGTGTAGTCGAGATGATAATGACTCCAAGGGGATTGAAGGAGAGGAAGTTTCAGACTGCAGCCAAGGTTCAGCTAATGCTCGCTTTCCATCTGCTATGGGGATGGGCAGTGCTGACTTACAAACTGGAGAGGCTTATAGGCCAAATGAAGAATGTAGTCTTGGAAAGAATCATAGTCCAAGTCGAGCATCTTGTTCAGAGCCATATTACGTATCAATTGATGATGTTAGTATATGCATTCCTGAAATTGCTCACCAAGAGGCATGCACTTCTCAATTCATTGAGAAACAATCACATGAACCTGAAAATTCTCTTAGTGGGGATTGCCATTTCAATTTACATTCCTTGCCCAATATTTCATCGATGATCTTGGGGCAGGGTTCCTTGCAGCAAAGAGATTGTGTAGCTCCTAGTGAAATATGTGAGAAAGTGACTGTTCCATTTCAGACATCAGAGCGGTTGGGTGTTTCAACGTCCATGCGACCTGCATCTTTGGATTCTTATAAACCTGAGCACATGTTGATATCTGATCATGAATGTTGCACCGTTCTGTTTTCAGAGTCAATGAATGATGGGTGTTTTCCTTCTGTAGATTATATTAAAGGTGAAGATACAGCTGAATTTTCCGGATTCACTTCATTTCTTTGCCAATCTTGTAATATCCAGATGTCTGAAACTGCTGGAACCTCAACTCCTCAGCTAACTTGTCCTCGGTGTTCTAATAATTATGAAGGAACTTCATCCTCCTTGTCTGTCCCTCCAGTACTTTCTGCTTGTGATGATAGGATGGGTCCTAGTGCCAATGGCAATCAATTATATGGAACAGAGGGTCACCAGTTTGTCTCCAGAGCACCTGCTCACTTTGCTTATGTCAATGACATGTCCAGTTCTCCTTGTGTGGATGGTGTAGGTACTGCAGTAATGGAAGAACCGCTTGATATTCTGAATTGTACTTCAAAATTGGTCCCTGTAAATAGGGATAATCTAACAGAGGAAAAAACGGATGTGCATACAGAAAAGGAGGACTCAGGATCTCTTTGTTATGAACCCCCCCGTTTTCCTAGTTTGGATATTCCTTTCTTCAGCTGTGATCTTGTACAATCTGGAAGTGATATGCAGCAAGAGTTTAGTCCCTTGGGTATTCGCCAGTTTATGATGTCTTCTATGAATTGTCTTACTCCTTTCAGGTTGTGGGACTCACCCTCTCGTGATGATAGTCCAGATGCATTGTTAAAAAGTGCAGCTAAAACATTTACAGGTACACCATCCATATTAAAGAAAAGACACCGAGACTTGTTGTCACCACTCTCAGATAAAAGAATTGATAAGAAACTGGAGACTGACATGACTACCTTCACCAAAAACATTTCCAGTTTGGATGTCATGTTTGGTGATAATGAGACTCAAGAAGCAGATATGCCTTCATTGCAAAAACAGAACAGCAGGGCATGTGTTGATGATGAGAATAAAGAAAATTGTGGACAAGCTTATAAGCCAAATAAATCTGCAATTTTGGATGAGAATCCCCAAAAAGAGACTGTTGACAATTCTCAGCCTAATGTCAAGCAACAGCAGCTAAAGATTGATCCCTCAGCTGCTGTGATTGTAAGTATTAAGTACTGGTCTTCACCTTTTGTTGGTGTAATTAATTGTAATGGGAATACTTACACTTTTCTTTGACAAACTACTTTTCACTTTATTCTAATTATCAGGAACAACAACCTTCCGGAGTTTTGGTTGAGCATGATGTGAATGACCTGTCGCTATCTTCTCCTGATCAAGTTGGTTTAAAATCAGACAGAGCTCTGGATTCAAGTACTAAAACTCCCAAAAACTTGAACAGTTCTTTGGAAGCCATTCCAAATCAGAACAGTCATTTGAAATTATCTTCTAAAAATCCATGCTCAAGAATTAATTCTAATTCTCCTTGTGTACGTGCAAAGGAGCATGAAAAACTTTCAGTTGCTGTTACTCGTGCACAAACTGCAGGGGACAATTCAGGGGAACAAACCAGAAAGGATGGTGGTTTTGAAACATGTAGCATGTAAAATTCCTTACACTTTCCATTTTTCATTTTTCCTCATGGATGTAGGTGTTGCTTTCATATGAAAACCATTGGTACAACTGCTAATTGTTTAAGCCTGCTTCTCTGGAAATTATTCTGTCATTGCAACTGATTGTCATTGTTTGATGGTAGATTTGGTGGAACACCTTTTAGAAAAGGCCTTGAATCACCTTCTGCTTGGAAATCTCCTTGGTTCTTCAATACTTTTCTATCTAGCCCTAGATTTGATACTGAAATTACATTTGAGGTACTTTAGGGTTTCTTGGATAACTACTTGGTCTGTAGGTTCGAAGTTTTCACTGTCAGCTATAACCAGTTATAACGTGTTTACAGGATTTTGGGTATTTAATGAGCCCTGGTGATAGAAGCTATGATGCAATTGGGTTGTTGAAACAGATCAGTGAACAAACTGCTGCCACATATGCCAATGCTCAAGAGATTTTGGGAAATGAAACTCCAAAGGCATTAGGGAAAGATGCATCTGGAAACGACAAGGATACATTGGCTTCAAATGCATTGGTAAAGCTGGTTTTTTTAATGATTCCTTTTTTGCGTTATACTTATAGTTGGATGACAAATTGTTTGGTGCTGCTCTGGTCATTCAATGAGAGAGAGAATCCGTATCTGAGTATTCTAATGCATACTGAACATGATTCTAGATAAATCTTTGCTGTTGTTTCGTTTCAGGTGTTTTCATTTGTTATTTAAACTTTTTAGTTTTGAAAATGTCAGCTTTGTTTTCTATTTATTTCTTATTTTCAAAAGCTGTTTAGAAATAGAAAACTACTTTTTTATTGTTTCTATTTTCATTTTTTTTTTCGTTCTTCTCTGTACAATTTAAAATTAGATACATGTGACATTTTTTATTTAAAGTGACTTTAATTTTCTCCTGTGGATTCTTACAGTTGAATAAAAACAGAAAATATTTATTCAAACTAAATGACTTTTTGTTTTCTCCTGTGGTTCTTACAGTTATATGGTATTTTTTGTTTGCAGATAGAGCGACGCACACTTGACTTTAGTGAATGTGGAACACCAAGCAAGGGTGATGACAACAAATCCTCAGCTATAAGTTTCTCAAGCCCTTCTTCGTATCTGTTGAAAGGTTGTAGATGATTGTGAAATATGGCTAAAACCTCTTATTGCTCTATATGAGTTATAAATATATATGTATAGTATTTCATTTCTATGAATAGTTTTTTGTACGAAGCACCTAGTCATCCAAGCTATTGAAATAAATATTCCTTAATAAGCGGATTAAAAGATTTAGACTTCTGATCGAGTAAAGCTTTCAAAGTTTTGAAGGAAAATGACTCACAAATAGATTGATACTCCTTATTTAGTGTACTTGTAAGCAGTTTATTTAGTGGTCTTTCCAACCAGAAAGCCTTTTGAATTTTGAATAACATTAGTGTTCATGACTCTTGTTTACTATATGATTGAAACGATTCTCTCTCTTCTATAAAATTTTATTATTTTTTGTTAAATACAAATAATTATTTTTGGTGTTACATAAGGAGATGAGAAAAAAAAGAATAAAAGTGAAAAAAAAGTATTGACACAGATATCTCAATTAACGAAACATATTTTATTGTTTAGTTTTTTATTTATTTGACATTTTCATTCATTTCTTATATCATAATTTTTGTTTTTGTTATAATTTTTTAATAAATAATTTTTTAAGTTTTATTTTATTTTTTCATGAATTTTAAATGTCACTTTTTTATTATATCATATTTTTTTCTCATATATTTTATTATTTTTTAAATATATAAATAATAATTATAATAATAATAATAGTTTTTTTATTAAATTATTATATTATTTATATTTTTCTCTTAACTGATTAATTTTATAATTTTTTATAAAAAAATTTAATATTTTTATTAAATGATTAAAAAAAAGGAAATTTCGTCTATATAATTGTAAACAGAGGAATTTTATCTTAACTATTATCTATTTACAAACCATACATACTTTTTATCTAAGGAAATCTCGCACTACAGAATAATATTTTACTTCTTGTTTTTTACTTTTATTTTATTTCATTATAATTTTGTTTTTATGATGATAAAAATTAGACACTTTTTTTCGATATTTTAAAAATTCTTTTATACAAATTATATTCCATTCTCTTCCATAGTTGTTTTTATAATTTTGTTTTATTCCTCTTCCTTGTGTTGAACTTTTGTTTTGTTTGTAAGATTTGGTTTCTTGATTTTTTGTTTTGAAATTCTCATGTCAACGGTTTATTTTTCTTTTTAATTAGTTTTTCTTTTTCATCATCTCTTTATCTTATAAAGAGAGAGGACACAAATAAAAATTGAGGTTTTTTTTTCATTATTGTAATCGGTCAAAAGAATTTTGATTTTATAAAAGGTGATTGAATTTTTTTTAAATAAATTAAATCACAAATGAGACTATTTTAAAGATGAAATCATGTTTAGAATCAATGGTTTACTAAAATAAAATATGATTGATAGTAGGGGTTTTTTTAAAATAGGATTTATTTTATTTTTTAAAATATATTTATCTAAATATTTTTATTTTCTATTAAATTAATAATTCAATTGAAAATAATTATTTAATAAATAATATATTGTAAAAAAAAATCTTATTTAAAAAAATTATACTAGATAACATGAATTCAATATAACGACATATACATAATTCGTGTTACTAAATATATTTATAAGAAAAAAAAAACTAAAATCATGTTTTCAGGATTGCAAATAAAAGTGTGTTTTTAAATACGATTTTATGACTTCAAACTCATTTGGTTTAACAAATTTGGTTTGAAAAAATTTTAAATTTTTTATCTTTGATAAAATCAAAGTTTTTTTTAACCCCTTTGAAAAAAAAACCGAAACTTGATTCACTTCCACTTATATATATTTTTAAAAATAATTTTTTTATAATTTATTACAATATATATATATATATATATAAAGGTAAAGAAATAAGAGATATTTTTATATTTCGACTTTCATTCTTTACGAAGTAATAATATGATTTAGATAAAATATTATTTAAGATCATTTAGAAATAATAATAATATCTTGATAAAGTTTAAAAATAAATATGAGAGTTATTTTTCATATTCATTAAGATTAGAGGCGAAAGAAAAAAAAGGAGCTAATTTATTTTTGTAAGATAAAAAACCTTTATATACTTATATATATATATATATAACAATAATAATAATAATAATAATAAATAAATAAATAAATAAATTTGAAGGTAGTCATTACATTTCCATAGCATTACGTGATTTTGTAATCAATTTTAAAAAATTAATATTTGAAACCATTAAATTATAAACAAATAAATAATAAGATGAATTTTATTTTTTTTATACTTATTTTTAGAATATTACTCAAGTGAATCATTATTCCTCTCTACCAACAGATCCTAAGAAACATGCTCTTCAACTTGAGAATTTGTTGGAAGAATGGGGTATATACAGAGACTTAGTTGGAATAAAAAATTGCATTACTCAGGAATTTGTCTCTTTCAATCACATTGATTCCCACCAATAAACCGGCACCAACCTGGTTCCAAACAATATAGGGAAAAGAAGAAAGAAAAAAAAGCTAAACAATTTGAATAGAAGATGTTACTATAAAGATGGAGCACGGGCAATTCTCCTCCATACTCAGAAGTTGCGCGACCAAACATGGCTGCTCTCTCATTCCTTCCACAAACCTGCCACTCTCTTTCCTTTCCGCGACATGGCCCCCGCTTCCACCGCCACTTCCCCACCGCTCTCGCTGGTTCCCACCAACCTGGAGGCTCGGTTGGTACGTTTTCTCGTCAGAAAGCGTTGCTGCCATGGGCAATGCTTTTCTCCGATTCAATCCATGTCGTTCTTAAATTATAGCTATGCTAATCATTGTTGGTTAAGGAAACTAATGATGCGTTGACTTTTCAGATTCTAAAACTCAAGTGTATCGTGTTCCGCTTTTGACTTCCTCGGAGGTCTAATGTCTCTTTTGACTCTCACTTTTTCTTTGTGCTTTGGATTGGGAACTATTGTGACTGGAGAGTATTCTCTATTAGCAGAATTTTTCTTGTTTCTGAATATTCATGCTTCATGACTAATCTCTCTTCTAACTATCTTCAATAATAAAATGTCACTTCTAACTAAATTTGTTGAAGAATTTGACTAATTATTGGAAAAGATCCCAATCCCATATAGGTTAGAGAGTTTAAAAACATGCATAGTAGGGGTCATCCTTTGCGAGATTAACTAAGGCGTAAACCATTCTGTAAGATAATATTAAAGTCAAATCCTAGAGCCTGTAAGAGAGTCACCCACCACAATATCTACTTATAAAACTCAGTAGTTTTGGACGTGGAGGGTGTATTAGATAAAACTTAAAAGAATCTCATTGACTAGAGATAGTTCCAAATTGGAGGAGGCAATCCTCATTTTATGATCCTATTTTCTACAGTCGAGTTAGATTTAAACTTTTGTAACATTGATCACCTTTTGTTCAGTGTCTCTTTCCAATGTTTTTATAAAGCTCTGATTTGAGATTTTACTCAAAGGGACGTGTCCAGTTCCACTCCACAAAGGACGTAACATCATCTTACTACACTCTCTTTCTGACTTACTTTTTCTTATTGGATGAAATTCATGTGCATCTCACTAAATACGTGAGTCTCGTTATCTAATCATTATACTCAAAGTTCGAAATTTAGGTAATAGTATGTTAAAAAATACTGCTAGCACTATTTGTTCTCTTTATATGTGGTTTTCTTAAAAAGAAATGCTAGTAAAATTATCTTTGACATTGTGTATTCAACATCTCAAGTTTGGTGAAATTTACTTGGATTTCACTAAAGAAAATATGTGGTTCTCATTTTTCATTTGGTGAGTTTCATTTCTAAAATAGTGAAACTCACTTTAAGTTCAATTAATAAGAAAATGTGTGTTAGAAAAAGAGTGAGTTCGTTTTGATCAGGTCAGACTAGTCAAAGGTCTAAAAAATGTGTTTATTAAGTGAAGATAATTATTTTTGTAACCAGAGAGGGGGAATCAGAAAGGGAAAATAATTATTTTGAATGTGTTTTCAGTGTTACTAACTGTATCTTTTTTTTTTTCCCTTTTTTCTTTTGAATGCACAAGGCCAATGCAAGGCTAAAATCATTTAGAGAAAAGATAAAGGGCAAGCAACAATTCCTTGCCATGTATTCTAGTATTTTTGATGGGATAACAACAGATCCAGCATCTATGGTTATTCCTATGGATGACCACATGGTCCATAGGGGCCACGGTGTGTTTGATACTGCTGCAATAATGGACGGGTTAGTGATTTCCACCTCACAATGAGAACTATTCTTTTGTTTTCTACATTTTAAAGCAGTCAAATGATGTATTGTGTGCATTACAGATACCTATATGAGCTAGATCAACACCTTGATCGCTTTTTAAGCTCTGCATCCATGTCTAAAATCGATCCCCCTTTTGATCGTGGAAGCATAAGGAGAATACTCATACAAACTGTAAGCGCTTCCAAGTGTAGGAAAGGATCACTAAGATATTGGCTCTCAGCAGGACCTGGTGACTTTCAGTTATCTCCCACTGGTTGCCACCAATCAAGTCTGTATGCAATAGTAATACAGGATCTGTCACCATCATCGCTTGATATCAGGGGAGTTAAAGTCGTTACTTCATCTGTCCCCATTAAACACCCCAAGTTTGCTATTACTAAGAGTGTGAATTATCTTCCAAATGTACTCTCAAAGGTGGAAGCTGAAGAAGCTGGTGCTTTTGTAGGCATTTGGCTTGATTTTGAAGGTTTTGTTGCAGAAGGGCCTAATATGAATGTGGCCTTTGTCACTAAAGAGAAGGAACTAATAATGCCTCACTTTGACAAAATTCTAAGTGGCTGCACAGCTAGGAGAGTGTTAACCCTTGCCGAGAGTTTATTAAGGGAGGGTAAGCTTAAGGGGATAAGGATGAAAAATGTGACTGTTAAGGAAGGTAAGAAAGCAGATGAAATGATGCTTCTTGGGAGTGGAATTCTTGTTTGCCCTGTAGTGCAGTGGGATGAGCAGGTTATTGGTAATGGTAAGTGCTTTTACTTGCAGAAAAATGTTATACGATTTAATTATGTTTGGAGGAAACTCCTATGTTAGCATTTCTAGGAGAAAAAAAAGAAAAGAAAAATAAAACAAGTTTTTTCATAAGCTAAAATTAACTTATCGGATTTTGGAGAGGCTAATAGGAAATAATTTCAACAATTTTACTTTTGCATAAGTTAAATTTGGAATATGGAAAAACTGATTTCATTTTTTTTTTCCTTATTTGTCTGATTTCTCCATACAGACCTCTCATACTCAAGTAAATTACGTGTATAATTTTCTTTGGTTTTCTCTAAGGCTTGAGTTGACAAAATTGACAGGCACTTCTTACTGGAGTTCAGAATATTGTATTCTTTTTCTGTCTCGTTCTTTTCTTTAAAATTGTGAATGAGATGCATGTTCTTTCCCGTTAGTATCATTCATTTTACTTCTGAATTGTGAGTTGCTGATAGTCGTGGTAAATATAAGTTAGAATTAGAATTGGCTCCTGACCTGCTAGGTTAAGGGAATGCCCATCAAGCTCTTGCTTTGCCTCATTCGGGTCATGTTGACAAATTAATCATGCTAATGAATCTTTCTTGATGCCTTTTTTCTCTGATTCTCGAGTCTCTACACTAGATTTTGTCTCCAATGTTATACATTTGGCTCCTAGTCCTTTGTGGTTAAACTTGAAAAATGCTCAATTGGTATATTGTTTGGTCGAGGTCTTTGGACCTGCAATATGTTAATCATTAACAGATTCGATGTTGCTTGTTTTCATGAGCTGTTTCAAACTTGCATTATGTGTTTCTTGTATGTATATGGTACCCTTTGATTAGCATTGGCTCTCATGATTTACATCTTCCTCGGTCCATCAGACTTTTTATTTTTCTGAGTACATGTTATGAATTTTCTCATGAGCTGATTGATTTTGTCATGCATTCCTTGTAGGCAAAGAAGGCCCTGTAACACAGGCTCTTTTCAATCTAATTGTTGATGACATGAAATCAGGACCCTCTACTGTTCGTACACCTGTTCCATATTGACACAATTTATTTCCTTCTCCATAGTTTGTAATGAAGATTCATCATCCGTAGTTGTGATCTACTAGTAACTCCATTGCTTCATGGTTTGTAAAGCTTTTCAGTGTTGTAAGAATCAGTATTCCATGGAGCTTAGTTTTCAAATGTTCTTCTGTGGTGTGTGGTGTCATGAGCCGTTCTTTTTTGAGACTTGCTTGCTGCTAGTGCAAAATGTAAATAACAAAATTTGACTCATTCTTCTTTCCCCGACTCCTGAAGAGACAACTGCTTCTGATATCTATGAATTTGTTGTTGGAAATTTTTGAAGCACGTAAGTTTATCTACAATGTTACAGTTACACAGTTAGGCAAAAGCCGTTTGACAAATATGATATAAGTAATTTCAGTAAGTTGTAATTGCTGAGTCAGCAATAGTTAGTTAGGCAGTTATAACTGCTGGGGTAAATAGCTATTAATAATAATTAGTTGGTAATAAAGAAAGGAAGGAAAAAGCAGAGTCTCCCGTCAATTGTATCTTCCCTCTTATTTCTTCTCTGCAGTTCAATAATACATCGGAATCTTTCAATTCTTGGGTTCCCTTTTCATATTCCAATTCTTCGAAGAATTATCTTCCTAGTTCTAGAAAGAATCATAACAATTGGTATCAGGTTGTTCGATCCATTTCGAAGTTTTCCATGGCAGAAGCGACAAGAAATGCTCAGGCTCTGAAAGATATGGAGGAGCGTTTATCCGTTCGGTTCGATAATCGATTGGCTGAGCTTGCAGGGACAATGCAGCGATCTCTTGACGAATCTTTGAAGAAAACTATGGACGACCTCTTACTACAGCAGTCACAAGGCTCTCCAGGGGTAAACCGTCATGACGGTCGCAATGCTGGTTTGTATTCTTGTGGTACCCGTCTTGCTCCCATTGATTTTCCACGATTTTATGGTGAAAATGTGAATCAGTGGGTGTACCAGTGTAATAATTTCTTCTTGATCGACAACACACCGGACCCCATTCGTGTTCAATTAGCAATAGTTCATTTAGAGGGTCGTGCTCTTCAATGGCACACGGCTTTATCTAAAATTGTCAATTGTTCTTCTATGTGTTGGGCGGATTATGCATAATTGGTAATTGCAAGATTTGGAGATGTTTGTGATGACCCCATGGCTGAATTGATGAAACTGAGGCAGAAATCGTCAGTTGTTGAATATCATGAGGAATTTGACTCTATTATCACTCGTTTATCGTTGTCTGAAAATTACACATTAAGTTGTTTTTTAGGCGGGTTGAAACAAGATATTCAAATGTTGGTAAGAATGTTTAATCCCACTTCGGTTCAGAGAGCCTTCCAATTAGCTCGAATGTATGAAGCCGCCAACGCCCCTACCAGCTTGAGCATTGCTAAGAATGTTCCCGGATCTTTTAACCATGCTGTGGTAGCCAAGAATCAGAAAGGATTGTTGGGGGTCAAACCTATGGTTGTTCCTAAACCTATCTCTAATACAAGCTCTCAGAAGGAATCTGTGAATTCGAAGTTCAAGATTGGTAAAACCTTAACTCCAGCCTTTATGAGTGAAAGAAGAGCCAGTGGATTGTGTTTTTTCTGTGATGAACCATACTCCCATGAGCATAGCTTAACTCACAAGAAGTTGCAGGTGCATGTGCTAGAAGTGCTTGAGGACAAGGAAACTATTGAGGAGCCTAGTGTGGCTGATGAACTTTCGGTGGGGGATGATTTGCAAATTTCAGTCCATGCGTTATCGGGTATAACTAATTTCAAAACAATGCGTGTTACTGGTCATTATCAAAAGAATCCTGTTCATATTCTAATTGATAGTGGTAGTACTCATAACTTCTTAGATATTGGATTTGCTAAACGATATGGTTGCAAAATAGAGAATTTGGATCCTATTACTGCTACTGTAGCGGATGGGTACAAGCTTCCTATTTCCTCTATAGTCAGGAATTTTACATGGAGGTTGCAAAATACTATTTTTACTTCGGATATAATGCTTATTCCTTTGGGTGGTCATGATTTGGTGTTGGGCATTGAATGGTTGGTCACTTTGGGTGATATTGTGTGGAATTTTGATAAGTTGCAGATGGAATTCAAAACCAATGGCAAAAGACTTATTCTTAGAGGTTCTGCTCCAGGGGGAATAAAAACTATACGAAAACAACAGGTTGGGAGAGTTTTAGATGAGGGAGTCCATTTATCCATGATACATCTGTGTGAAGGGGGAGAAGGATTGTTGCAATCCCTCACTACTCATGCCAATCAACCTCAGCTATCTCCTAGGGTTGTTGATCTCTTGACTGAATTTGATGATGTATTTCAAGAACCTAAGTCTCTGCCTCCTTTCAGACCTGAACATGATCACAAGATTCCACTTGTGCAAGGCGCAAATCCTGTTAATAAGAGACCCTACAGATATGCTAAGCATCAGAAGGATGAAATAGATAAATTGGTACAAGAATATTTGAGTAAGGGTGTAATTCAGAACAGTTGTAGCCCCTATGCAAGTCCTGTGGTGTTGGTTGGGAAGAAGGATGGTTCATGGAGGCTGTGTGTGGATTATAGGGAGCTGAACAAAAACACTGTGAAGAATAAATTTCTCATTCCTTTGGTGGATGACCTTTTAGATGAACTCTATGGATCTACAATTTTTTCTAAAATAGATTTGAGGTCTGGGTATAATCAGGTGAGAATGGCTCCTGATGATGTTCCAAAAACTGCTTTTAGGACACATTCTGGTCACTTTGAATATGTGGTGATGCCCTTTGGTTTATCAAATGCACCAGCTACCTTTCAGGGCCTCATGAATTCTGTGTTTCAATCTTTTTTGAGGAGGTTTTTGTTAGTTTTCTTTGATGATATATTGATATATAGCAGTGATTTGGAGAGTCATGTGAGTCACTTAAGGCAAGTACTATTGACTCTTAGGAGCAATAGTTTATTTGCTAGGAGATCTAAATGTTTCTTCGCTGTTAAAAAGGTTGAATACCTTGGTCATTTTATTTCTGCTGAAGGGGTCTCTACTGATCCGGCCAAGGTGGAAGCTATAAAAAACTGGCCATTGCCTCAGAACCTCAAGCAATTAAGAGGTTTTTTAGGGTTGGCAGGTTATTACAGGAGGTTTGTGAAGAGGTTTGGAATGGTGGCTAAGCCCTTGACGGAAATGCTTAAGAAGGATGGGTTTGTATGGAGTGATCACGCGAAAGAGGCTTTTCAGCAAATCAAGAACCTTCTCTGTAGTGCACCAGTTCTGGCATTACCAGATTTTTCTAAAGAATTCATAGTAGAGGTTGATGCTTCATGTTATGGAATAGGAGCAGTCCTCATGCAGGAACACCATCCTATCGCTTATATTAGCAGAGCTTTGAATAATTAGCAACAAACATTATCTACTTATGAGAAAGAGTTATTGGCAGTAGTGTTTGCAGTCCAAAAGTGGAGACACTACCTTCTCAATAGGCATTTCACGGTAAAAACTGATCACTACAGCTTGAAGTATTTGCTGGATCAAAGGCTCACCACTGTGTTTCAACAGAAGTGGTTAGCAAAGCTCATGGAGTTTGACTTTTCCATAGAATACAGGCAGGGGCATGAGAATGTGGTGGCAGATGCATTGTCAAGGGTTGAGGAGTTAAAGTGCCATAGTTTGAGTACTTATGAATTACAATCTGATTTGGGTGATAAGATCAAGACTACTTGGTTAACTGATGTGAATTTGAAGAAGTTAATCAAGAAAATTCAAGATGGCTCGGCTGTACATAAACACTATACATGGCATAATAATGAACTAAGGAGGAAGGGAAGATTAGTGGTTGGAAATGATAGCAAGTTGAGAGAAGAATTACTGCAGTGGTTGCATTCTTCAGGGGCTAGTGGTCATTCGGACATTAATGCAACAATGCAAAGGATCAAAACTATGCTACATTGGAAGGGTTTAACTACTGATGTAAAAAATTTTGTACTGCAATGTCATGTATGTCAGCAAAATAAGTATTCTACGGCGGCAAGTCCAGGATTGTTGCAACCATTGTCAGTTCCTGATCAAGTTTGGCAGCAGGTGACTATGGATTTTATTGAGGGGTTACCTATGTCTTTTGGGAAGCAAGTCATTCTAGTAGTAGTGGACAGATTAAGTAAAGCAGCCCACTTCATGGCTCTTTCTCACCCTTATACAGCAAGGGATGTAGCACAGGTTTTCTTGGATCAAGTTTTTAAGCTGCATGGGTTTCCAGGCACAATCACCAGTGACTGGGACCCTGTCTTTATCAGTACATTCTGGCGGGATTTGATGGCTTTCCAGGGAGTTCAGGTTCAATTTTCATCTAGCTATCACCCTCAAACGGATGGCCAATCGGAAGTGGTAAATAGGTGTCTTGAAACATATTTGAGGTGTATGTGTTGTGACGCACCTCAGCAGTGGAGCAAATGGCTGCCCATGGCAGAGTGGTGGTATAATACCACCTATCACACTGCCACCAAGGTTACCCCATATGAGATTGTTTACAGCCAACCTCCTCCCATACATCTCCCTTATCTGCTTGGTCAGTCCAAGATTGAGCTAATAGATAGAAGTTTGTTTAAGAGAGAAGAGATGTTGAAGTTCCACCTCAGAAGAGCCCAGGAAAGAATGAAACAACAAGCCGATAAACACAGGACTGACCGGGAGTATCAGATTGGTGATATGGTATATGTTAAGCTTCATCCTTATCGACAAATCTCGGTGGCGCAGAGGAGCAATATGAAGCTGAGTCCTAAGTATTTTGGGCCCTATCGAATTATTGATAAAATTGGGGTTGTGGCTTACAAGCTTGAACTGCCAGATCAGTCCAAAGTTCATGATGTTTTCCACGTTTCACAACTTAAGATGCATGTGGGAAGGGTCCCAGTTTCAAGTGTGCTGCCATATCAGTCAGAAGATGCTTTGGTAGACAAGGAACCGGAAGCTATCCTAGATAGGATGACAGTTCGAAGGAAGGGAGTAGCATCGACCAAGGTTTTGGTTAAATGGAAGCATCAATTGGCAGAGGATGCTACTTGGGAGTTTTACTATGATTTGAAGAAGAAATTTCCATCTTTTCATCCTTTAGGGCAAGGATGCTGTAAGGGGAGGGTATTGATATAAGTAATTTCAGTAAGTTGTAATTGCTGAGTCAGCAATAGTTAGTTAGGCAGTTATAACTGCTGGGGTTAATAGCTATTAATAATAATTAGTTGGTAATAAAGAAAGGAAGGAAAAAACAGAGTCTCCCGTCAATTGTATCTTCCCTCTTATTTCTTCTCTGCAGTTCAATAATACATCGAAATCTTTCAATTCTTGGGTTCCCTTTTCATATTCCAGTTCTTCGAAGAATTATCTTCCTAGTTCTAGAAAGAATCATAACATGCTTGCTGCTAGTGCAAAATGTAAATAACAAAATTTGACTCATTCTTCTTTCCCCGACTCCTGAAGAGACAACTGCTTCTGATATCTATGAATTTGTTGTTGGAAATTTTTGAAGCACGTAAGTTTATCTACAATGTTACAGTTACACAGTTAGGCAAAAGCCGTTTGACAAATATGATCTTACTCACAGGGAACAGAAAAGTTTCAGGAACATGACAGACAAAGAGTTTAGAACTCCAAACTGAAGGTTTTTCGGAGCGGGAAAAACTATTTTGACACCAAATTTTGTAAACAACTTCCCTGTGCATGGCAACAGGGTGGGGCGGATTTTGCCTCCCGATTCCTCGCTCTTGACTTTTTTAACCATCTCTGTCCTCGTTAGGTTTCAGTGTTTCCTCTTCTGTTTCTGATCTATATTATTTTTAAAAAGATAATTACATTTATAATAAATTAATTTTATTATGTATTTTTTATATATAAATAAATATTTATAATTTTATAATTTATAATTATTATTGATTAAACATACATTTTAATTTATTATATTTATATTAAAATATGTATGTAAAAAAATATTTAATTATTTTTTATTTATATATATATATATATATAGAGAGAGAGAATATTTATAATATTATTATTATTATACTATTCAAATATTTGAATACTTATAACATTATAATTATAATACTGTATTCAAACATTTAATTTTATATATATATATATATATATATATATAAGTTAATTCATTTTTAAGTTGTCATTTAAAAATATGAAATATATAGTTTATAAGGAAATATTTAATAAGTTAATTCTTATTTAATTAGTTCAAAGTAATAAAAATTTAAATTATCAATTTCTTTTAATCCTTTAAAATACAATTATTTTATTAAGATAAAATTTGATATATGATAAATAAGAATAATAAGATCAAAAAATATGACATAATAAAAACCTAATAAATATAAATTATAAATAAAATAATATTAGTTACTACTAAGATTTATGTAAAATATTTAGAAAAAGATAAAGAAAAAAAATTACTTTGAGTTCATCAAATTGGTTGAAAAGATTAAAAAAATAAATAAATTGATGAGAGAAATTAAGAAAATGTAAAAAATAGAAAGGTAAGAGAGAATAATGTAATAAATTAATTGATATAAAAGATTAAAAAAACAAAAAATTTAAAAGTGGGTAGAAGAAAAATAAAATTAGTGAAATATAAAAAAAAATGATCTTATATATAATAGAAAAAGAAAAGAAAATACATTTAAAGTATTAATATTTTAAATTTTAAATTTAAATATAAAGTCGGGCGGGACGGGTTGGGGTGGGGATTGCATTACTCATCCCTGCCCCGACTTTTAAAGCGGGAAAAACCCGAACCCGCCCCCACCCTCGGTCAACTCGAGTTTTCCCTGTCAAACTCGGGAAAATGATGGAATGGTTCCCACAAATACATTGTCGTTCTTAAACTTCCCAAACAACCTGATTTTAATATTATAATAATAATTTTAAATTATTTTTATTAAATCTTTTTTTATTATTATTATTATTATTATTATTATTATTATTATTATTATTATTATTATTATTATTATTATATTAATTAAAATGTGTTGTTAAGAAGGTTGTTTGTGATAGAGAATAACATATCATCACTCTTCTATCTCTATTTCGTGAATCAACTAAAAAATTGCCATGATAAAATTGAAGTGGTGGCAAAAATGGAATGACACTTTTTTTCTTATAGGATCATATGTATCTTAACTTTACATTGGGCAACTAAATTTGAGTAAGATTTTGTCAAATGTTTTCTTTTTAACTTTTAAAATATTAACATTCTTTGATACTCAATGCATCTTTGTATTAAGGTTAGTAGAGCTTAAACGTACTTTTATTTTTAAAACAATAATCTTTTATTTCTATATTTGATGAACCGGAATGTGCAATTATATTCTGAAATTTGCAAGTGTTTTTTAAACTTTAACTCAAGCATAACTTCAAATTTGATTAAGTTAAAATATATCTAATGATCTTTACCTCCGAAACATGTAGAGAAAACTCACCTTAACTATGTTATACAGTTAACGAAATATTTACTTGAAAAAAAAATTGTTGCTTACATAGAATTTTGTAGTTTTCTTTTTCCATGTAGTCTTCTCTTTCTGAAAATATATTTTGTAGTCTTTACCATAAGCATATTTAAACAATAAACCTATCTCTAGCTTAGAAATTCGAGTTTCTATTACTTTACGAATAATTACTTTTAATTTATGAAACAATTAATTTTATATTTTTTTCTCATAAAGAATTATGTAGAATCTCATTCAAAAATGTCGTAGAAAAATTTTCACCAAGAAGGAAAATATTTTACACTAATCCCATAATCAAATAAGTAATTTTGAAGAGTGTGAAAGTTTACGCTACCAACTAATTAAACATATAATAATCGATATGATTTATTAATTAAAAATTATTATTGCTATAATTTTTAAAATAAAGTATCAGTGTATTTTTAGTATGTTAATTTAGAGTAAATTTGTTTTTAAATTTTAAATTAACCTTTTTAGTTTAAATAATATTTTTTTAGTTTATGTAATTTGAAAAAAAAAACATTTTTTTTCCTTTTGGCAGATGTTTCTTATTTAAGGTCGGTTTGCAAAATTTTCTCTACAATTTTTTTTGAAAGAAATCTAAAACGGAAAAAAAATTTATCCATAAACATCTATAGTTTAGTCTTTTCTATTAATTTTTTCAAAATTTGATTATCAACTCATTGATAACATAATTATAATTCACGAAAAAAACTGCTTTCATTTTTTTTTCTTGAAAGTATTCATATTTCTCCAAAAAATTTTCAAAATTATAAAAAAAATATAATATAGGATAGTTGATATTAAAATATGATTTCAAAATAAATTGTCATGACTCTTTACAGTTTTGCTGTAATTTATATAAGAAAAATTTTAGATAAAAAACTCAATGAATTAAAAAGCATAGATAAAATATAATTATTTAATGAATTATATACCAATGAAATATAATTATTTATTTTCAAGAAAAATAAATAATTATTTATGATAAGTAAATAATAAAATTGTTTAATCAATTTACACTCAATTATTTCTTAATTTACTTTTCGTGTTAGTTTTTATTGCAGGTGGGTCTGATAGGCTGGCCTATGCAACCGCAGGTGCGAATCGTTGATTCAAAAGTGGTCGGCAAAAGCAACGGCATCAGGGGCGAATCGCACCTCAGCGGACACGTGGCAAGTTCTCATAAGAGAAACGTTTTATTGCTCGTTTCAAAGTTCCAATTCTAACCCCAACCCAACCTTTCCTCAACGGAATCCATCAAACTCGCACTCTTCGTTTTCTATAGAGGGAAAGAGACAGAGAGAGCTCGGAATTATTCTCCGATCGTGCCGTTGGTTCGGTTTATGGTCGTCGGAGAATCGCCGATCTCGTTGAGGTTTGAATCGTCTTTGCTGGCGACCGGAGATGGTGAATTCCATGGTTGAACGCGCCACGAGCGACATGCTCATAGGGCCTGATTGGGCCATGAACATCGAGATCTGCGACATGCTCAATCATCATGATCCTGGGTACGCCTTCCTCTTCGTGTTTCGTCCAAAACGCTGCGTTTTTATTCCGCCGAACGCGATTTTTTCTGTTTGTTTTTTATCATTATTTTTGGTCATATTTTGGGGAACGGAAAATTCAAGGATAAAATTACCATTGTTTTGGTGCTGTGAATGGATTCTGATCGATGCGTGAGCTAAGCTCTAGGTTAGAGTAGAACAGGTAATTTCGGAGTGATTTGGTATTTGTACTAACTGTAACAGTTTGTCGTATGAAGCGTGTTGTTTCAAAATTGGTGTGATTGTGCGTTCTTGTCGTGTAGAGGTTTTTGTAAAACATTTTAAATTGATCAACCAGTGATAGTTGACGGCTACTGTTGGTTCTCCTAGGTTGTGTGTGACTCAGACTTGTGCTTATATGCTAGGTGACATCTAATTTACTTGTTATTTTCTTAGCGGAATTCTATATCTTACAAGCTTTCTAGGAGATTTTTGCATACACTATTATGTTGAGTTAATAACATAAGGTTGGTAACATGGTCATTCGAGGGATGAACTAGTTGGCAATATGGTCGGTTAAACTTGTTAACAAGTCGACACTTTATTGTCTGATTGTAGATTTTTGGGGATCAAAGCAACACAATTGATCTTTAACCTAACTTTATATCAACTCTCATGGTTTCATAATTCACACCTCTCATTTTTCTTGTATTTTTTTTTTTTTAAATATCAAAATTTTGACCTTGTGTATTGGACACCGGAACGAGTATATTTCTAACAGTTTGAAGTGTATTCTGAGTGATTTCAGTGTTTGCTTAGGGGGAGAATAAGGTGGAGTGTGTCTTAAACATGCACATCTTTTGTGTTTCTGCACGCATGTTTTTACACAGTTATGAGCTGGATAATTCCTTTTTAACTAGAATCAGAATATTTCATGTTTAATGTTTGGATTTTCTCTTTGCTTATACATCCATATATTGAGAATTGTGTTTGGTTATGATTACCAGGCAAGCAAAGGATGTCGTGAAAGGGATAAAGAAGAAGATTGGGAGCAAAAATTCAAAAGTTCAACTTCTTGCACTAACTGTAAGCAAAAGAGTGTTGTAATACAACCTTTTTTTCTCTCTTTAAACTCCGATGTCAGCACTGTTCTAGATTATTTTGGATTTAAGCATCTTTGCTTCAAGTGCATTTTTCAAATTTCATTTTGGCATCTAAAATTTAACATTGTTGACTGATTTTTGAAAGATAATGATGTTCACTATGGGATGTTTTTATGAATTTTTTTAAGATGTTTTTTTTTTCCTTTGCATGCTAATAAGTTAAATGGTAAAATACCAATAGATGCTTTAATTTTCAGATAAATGAGCAAGTTTGATGAGAAAAGGACAATATAACTAGATATCCTTGAAAAATAACATACCTCAAATTTACAATTAATTTTTCTTTGTTCTTCTTGTTTGAACTGGATATTTGGTTTTAACTACTGTGAGTTGAGAGTGGATACAAACATAATTCTGTACCATCTAGCTAAATAGATACCTTCGATTTGAATCTTTGGAAATATAGAAATAATAATATCCACTCCATCCAGATGTCATTAGATAAAATAAATTGTATGAGAAGAAATCTTAATGTTTGTCTGGTTCTTTGAATTTAAATTTTCTTTGTTGATGGAGAAATAACCAGTGGAAGCTTTTGTTAACTTTTATCTGAGATGATATAATGGAATTTAAAATAAGCAACTGTCTGATTTTTCTTCGTATAGAATTATAGTAGCACGCTGTGAGCCTTAGGGAGAGGTTGTTCAAAAATAATGAAATGAAGAATATCCAAACAGTGTTTATCTTCCTTATGTTGTCTTTTGGGAAAGAAAGAGAAAGTGTCAACTTTGATTGGCTGGTTATACTAATGTTGAAAATGTCCTCCAATGGGGTGGATTCTTCATTTTATTTTCGACAATAGCACTCACTTAAAATTTTTCTATCCTCATTGCTATCAATTATCTAATAATTAGATGGGTGGATAATTTTTATTGATAGGTACCCATTAGTTTGTTAGTTCAGTTTATTGGTTGAAGAACTAAGGCAAATTATTATTTCCTCTAAATAAAAAGGGAGGATGAGAGAGAAATATCACGTGAGAAATGTGAACTACTGAATTTTTTGAATTTAATTTAAATACAATTTAGTGTAAGATTTTTCAACTTTTAATTAATTATATATTACCCTAGATATGAATTTCAGCATAATTATTACAAATTTAACAATTTTCATTTATATGACAATTCATGATTAGATGATAGTGTTTAACAACCTATTGAAGTTTTAATTCTATTATTTCGTCTAATAATATTTAGGAAGATTACGCAGCCATAGTATTATTAAGAAAATATGAACTATAATGTTATATAACCATTGAGCCCCTTTATTTAAGATAAATCTAATTAAGATTTTGAATGTGGGAAAAATCAGCGAGTTCAATCTCAGCTGATGTATTATATGTATGCATGAAGCGGAACTTCTTTAGGCAGAAAGGTCATATGAATCCTCCGAACTATTTGTATATTTACAATTTTGGCCTCCCAATTTAAAGGTCACTAAACATATTTACAACTTTGATCCCCTAATTTAATGGTCATTAAATATATTTACTTGTATATTTACAATTTTAGTCCTTTATTTAATGTTTTCTAATAAATATTAAAGCAAACCATTAATATATATTGAATAAGAAAATATTTTATATTCTCATACCTTTTCATATTCTTTCATTATTTATTAATGAAATGTTATTTAATCCCCCAAAATCATTGGTGACTATATATATTGAGAGAGAGAGAGAGAGAGAGGAGCCTACGAAAGGTAGAAACACAGAACAAAACAATGCACTGTCTGTCAGCTAAGGACAACTTAGTATAGGCCAGCAATAATCAATAGAGAACAAAAAACAGCTTTATACTGACAGATAAACAGCTTTTCGAACACTCCCTTAAGCTGAGGCCTACAAATTATATGCACCGATCTTTGAACATATGAAGTGAGTCTAGGGTCCTGTCAAAGATTTGTTGGTGTTGAAAGAGAGAAAGAGATTCTAGGGAAGCTGAAAACTATTTATATGAACTACACTATAGAATCCATCTTATAGCTGGTATCCATAATTACATATGATATGCCTACAAAATGTATTTTGATAAATCTGATTCTAATAAGATATTCCTGTAATTGAAAGTATCCTAGTTAAATATGGAAACCAAATCAAATATAAAAGAATAAATCCTAAGAGATCATTTAAGATATTCAAAACTATTCTGACATAATATTTCTACATTTCCCTCAAGTTGAAGCTTACTAAGCTTTAGCTTGTTACAAGAAATTGAGATCCAATAAAAAACAATAGTTGGAAAAGCAATTCAGGGATGCTGAGGAGAAAAATAGCTGGAATGATCATCAGCCTGATAGTAAATTTATAGCAAGCAAAACATGTTTGTCATTCTCAAAATCACATTTGGTGGCTTCAAACTAAATTAATTGGAGACCTAGAATTTTCAAACTTGAAACAAATTTGATAATGGCCTTTAGGATATAGACAAGGCCAGTGCATCTGGGGTATAGTCAATCTAGTGCAACTGGGGCGAAGGTCAGGTCACTGCATCTGGGACCAAGCCAGGATCATGCTGAATCGACTTAACTCCATTTCAACAATATTTTGGAACAAAAGAGCTTGAGTTTGATCCAATAGATGCCCATTTCTTTTTCTGGCAATTCCATGCTGTTTAAGTGTTTTGACACAAGAAGATTAATGAATTATACCCTCTTTTTGACAAAATAGTGACTTCATTGTGTTGAAGTATTAATTAGATTAAGTGTATCTGGTTGGACATTTATGAGATTAGTTGTAAACCTAGTTCCTAGAATGCATCTGTTTATCTTCTCTAGGATTAATCATGTCTCTCTATTAATTGTATCTCTGAATCTGTATTTTTATCTCCTATAAATAAGAGAACACAAGAAGATGATTACAGGCTCTCAAAAACAGTTCTTTATTTTCTTTTTTTCTATTTCAAGTTGGTATCAGAGCGGGTTCATCCCGCTCTGCCTGTCTCTGTTTTTTTTCTGGCATTAATCGCCGTTCGCCGCCGGTGTTGTCTTCTCCGGCGCCGTTTTCCTCTCTGAAACTTGGGTTTGGCTCGCCTCGAGGAGCGCGACCCAACCCCAGTGTTCGCTTCCTCTATCTCTGCCCCACGCGCCTCCACGCGCCACCCTCGTCCGCGGCTTCCTCCGCGCGTGAGCCTCACGCGCCGCCCTCTCGGTGGCCGTTTTGCTCCAGACCACCTCTATCCGGCTCGCCTCGTCGCCCTGGTGCCATATCTGCACTTTGTTTTGTGTTCTCGGTCACAAAACGTGGTGGATCTGCGTTTTTCTCTCTGCCTCTCTCGGTCCTCTCTCTGACAGCACGCAGGTCTGTTTTTGTTTCCTGGAAAATGTCAGGATCTGTGTCTGTATCTTTTTCTGGGACTCCGACTATAACCACAGAAAAATTAAATGGAAAAAATTATTTGTCTTGGGCTTCCTCTATTGAGCTCTGGTTTCTAGGTCAAGGAGTTCATGATCATCTAGAAGAAGATGGAAGTACTATCCCAGCAGATCAGGCTCCTCAATGGAAGAAACTGGATTATCAACTTTGTGCACTATTATGGCAATCATTTGAACCACATATTTTGAGCACTCTTCGAGCCTTTAAGACATGTAATTCTTTTTGGAAAAAGGCCCAAAATATCTTTGCTAATGATATTCAACGACTTTATGATTCTGCTAATAGACTAGCCTCCCTTAAGCAAGAGGATAATTCCATGATGTCCTTTGTTGCTGAAGCTCAGTCAGCTGTTGAAGAATTAAAAATGTTCCTGGAGGCAGAATCATTAGAAGAAAGAAAGACAAAGCTGGATAAATTCTATATGGTAATGATTCTTAGGGCTATGAATCCAGAGTTTAATCATGTTAGAGACCAGATTCTAACTGGAGAAGAAGTTCCTTCTACGGAGAGTTTAATCACAAGGCTACTTCGTGTTCCTTCTATCAAAAGCAAAAACATTCAGGAACTTGCTGATTCTTCCGCCATGATTTATGCTCGTGGAAGAGGTAATCACAGCTCTAGAGGACGTGGTGGGAAAGGACGTCCTCAGTGCTCTCATTGCAAAAGAATGGGACATACTAAGGAAAATTGCTTTGCTCTGCACGGCTATCCTGATAAGGCAGCTAATACCTCAAAATCTGAAGTTGATGAGCCCAAGTTCTCTCATGAAGAGTATCAAGAATATTTAAGGATGAAATCAACCAATTTGGCTCAAGCATCTACAACACCAAATTCGTCAACCGCTTGCATTTCGCAATCTGTGGAAAGTCAAAATCTGTGGATTATTGACTCAGGTGCTTCTGACCACATGTTTGGTAATACCTCTTTATTTTCCTCTCTTTCATTTCCTAAAACACCCCATGTCATATCTTTAGCTAATGGATCTAAAGTAGCCTCTAAAGGAATTGGTCAAGTATCCATCTCTTCTTCTTTAAACCTTCAAAATGTTCTTTGTGTTTCTTCTTTTCCATTCAGTCTTGTTTCTGTAAGCCAATTAACTAAATCATTAAATTGCTCAGTAACCTTTAATGCCAATTGCTTTGTTATCCAGGAACGTGGTACGGGTCGACTGATTGGAGAAGGACATGAATCTGGAGGCTTATACTACCTTAGAACTAAGTCATCTGTATCTTGTGTTGCATCCTTATCCCCAAAACTCGTTACATGAGCGATTAGGCATCCTCATTTAGCTAAATTGAAAAAAATGGTTCCTGAACTTCGAACCTTCAAACTTTTGAATGTGAATCCTCGTCAACTAGGGAAACATACCAGGTCATCCTTTCCAAATCATTCTGAATCTAGATGTGATTCTGCTTTTAGTATTGTTCATTCAGATATATGAGGACCTAGTCGTGTTTCATCTTTTGGTTTTAGATAATTTGTTACTTTTATTGATGAGTTTTCTAGATGTACTTGGGTTTATCTTATGAAAGATTGTTCTGAACTATTGCCTATCTTTACGTCTTTCCTTAATGAAATCAAAACTCAATTTGGAAAAGTAATCAAAGTTTTACGAAGTGATAATGCCAAAGAGTACTTTTCTACTGATTTTTCTAATGTCCTAAATTCTCAAGGCATTTTACACCAGTCCACGTGTCCTCACACACCTCAGCAAAATGGTATAGCAGAACGAAAGAATAGACATTTGGTTGAAACTGCTCGTACCTTATTACTGGGTGCCAATATGCCTATTCATCATTGGGGAGATGCTATTCTAACTGCATGCTTTCTCATTAATAGAATGTCATCTTCTTCTCTTGATAATAAAGTTCCACACTCTATTCTATTTCCAAAGGAACCAATTTTTCATGTTTCTCCTAGAGTATTTGGATGTATATGTTTTGTTCATAACATGTCTCCTGGCTTAGATAAACTCTTACCTAGAGCTATCAAATGTGTCTTCTTGGGGTATTCTCGTCTTCAAAAAGGATATCGGTGTTATTCTCCTGAAACCAAGAGGTATTACATGTCTGCTAATGTCACCTTTTTTGAATCATCATCCTTCTTCCCTTATTCTATGCAGGATATTGATTCTGTCCAAAATGTGTTTCCTGTTCCCTTAGTTGAATCAGTTGTACCTCCTATTCCTGACACCCCAAATCCCAACCCAAATACTCTAGAATCAGCATCACAGCCTATTATCACCTATCAACGCAGGAACCAGGTGAACAATCCTATTCCCCAAGATGAGCCATCCATAACAGGTCCTTCACCATCATCCTCTAATACCACGGCTCCTGATAACGATGACTCCAGTTGGCCCATTGCCATTCGCAAAGGTACTCGTTCTACTCGTAATCCTCATCCCATTTACAATTTTCTTAGTTATCATAGATTGTCTCCTTCCTATTGTTCTTTTATTTCCTCTGTCTCCACTATTACAATTCCCAAAATGTGGTCGAAGCGCTTGATCATCCTGGATGGCGACAAGCCATGATTTCTGAAATGCAGGCTCTTGATCACAACAAAACATGGGAGCTTGTTCCTCTCCCTTCGGAAAGAAAACAGTTGGTTGTCGTTGGATCTATGCTATTAAAGTTGGGCCCAATGGTCAGGTTGATCGTCTTAAAGCAAGGTTAGTAGCTAAAGGGTATTCTCAAATATATGGGCTTGATTATTGTGATACTTTTTCTCCAGTAGCCAAAATGACCACTGTCCGCCTGTTCCTTGCCATGGCCGCCATTCGTCATTGGCCTCTTCATCAATTGGATATTAAAAATGCTTTTTTGCACGGTGACTTAGAAGAAGAAGTTTACATGGAGCAACCTCCTGGATTTGTTGCTCGGGGGAGTCTCGGTTTGGTTTGTAAATTACGTCGATCCCTCTATGGCCTAAAACAGTCTCCACGTGCTTGGTTTGGAAAATTCAGCTCTATTGTTCAAGCTTTTGGATTAAAACGCAGCGAAGCAGATCATTCAAGTGTTTTTTGTCACACTCGCCCTGGCAAACATGTTTATTTAATTGTGTACGTTGATGATATTGTCATCACAGGGAATGATGCTGCTAAAATATCTCAGCTTAAAGAACACTTGTGTAGTCATTTTCAGACCAAGGATCTTGGAAATCTAAAATATTTCTTGGGTATTGAAGTAGCTCAGTCAAGAGAAGGTATTGTCATCTCTCAAAGGAAGTATGCTCTAGATATTCTAAAAGAGACAGGTATGATTGATTGCAAACCTGTGGACAGTCCTATGGATCCAAATTTGAAGTTAATGGCAGGACAGTGGTGAAGTTTTCTCGACCCGAAAGGTATAGAAGACTCGGTTGGGAAACTTATTTATTTGACGATTACTAGACCTCGATTTGTCTTTTGCAGCTTGGTGTTGTCAGCCAATTTATGCAAGCTCCTTGTGTGGATCATTGGAATGCTATCATTCGAATCTTAAGATACATTAAAAAAGCTCCAGGACAAGGATTATTATATGAAGATAAGGGAAATACCCAAATTTTTGGGTACTCGTGATGCTCGACTGGCTGGATCTCCTATGGATAGGCTGCTCCACTACAGGCTATTGTGTTTTCCTTGGAGGAAATATCATTTCATGGAAAAGCAAAAAGCAAAACGTTGTTGCCCGATCCTCTGCTGAAGCTGAATATAGGGCAATGGCGTCTCTTACTTGTGAACTTATTTGGGTAAAACAATTCTTGCAAGAATTGAACTTCTGTGAGATTCAATCTATGAAGATGTATTGTGATAATCAAGTTGCTCTTCACATTGCTTCCAACCCAGTATTTCATGAAAGGACTAAGCATATTGAGATTGATTGTCATTTTATTCGGGAGAAGTTGTTGACTAAAGAAATTTGTACTGAGTTTGTTGGTTCCAATGATCAGCTTGCAGATGCATTAACAAAATCTTTGAGAGGACCTCGAATGGAATTTATTTGTTCCAAGCTTGGAACATTCAATTTGTATGCTCCAGCTTGAGGGGGAGTGTTGAAGTATTAATTAGATTAAGTGTATCTGATTGGACATTTATGAGATTAGTTGTAAACCTAGTTCCTAGAATGCATCTGTTTATCTTCTCTAGGATTAATCATGTCTCTTTATTAATTGTATCTCTGAATCTGTATTTTTATCTCCTATAAATAAGAGAACACAAGAAGATGATTACAGGCTCTCAAAAACAGTTCTTTATTTTCTTTTTTTCTATTTCAAGTCATTGAAATGGACCTAGTCTCTTTATGGAAACACCAAACTGATTTTTAATCATGGAGAAGAAAAATTTGAAAACATAACTTGCTTCAAACTTGTGTGTAAGAAGACAAGTCTAAGGAACTTGAGTAGAATGATCAATAAAGGTTATATAGAGGGAGAAGTGTTCCATTCCAACCTCCCAAACTATTTCCCAGAAACTCCTGAACAATGGGTTTATTATCTTTATTTATTATCAATCTATTTTTGTCGATTCATAGTATTAAAATCTCATATTGTCAACTGGTTCTTTATTTTGTATGTGCTTCATGAGAAACATCAGTTATTACATTTTTGGTGTTCCAAATGAAAGTTTTTTAACAATGCTGGTATCAAATACAAATTAATTTGAGATTACCTTGGTACTTTTTCGAATTATGTTTGTTTATCTATGATTCATTCTCTCTAGTCTGTGTGCAATTGTTGTCTAGATGATTGACAATTCAAATATTCATTTGGTTTCTGTTGGTTTACTGTATTGTAGTTGTTGGAGACAATCATAAAGAACTGTGGAGATATTGTTCATATGCATGTTGCAGAGAGAGATGTGCTTCATGATATGGTAAAAATAGTGAAGAAAAAGGTATATATAATTTCTTGAATTTTTCGTAGTTTTCTGATGTTTTTGTTTTCTTATAAAATATGTTGATGTCATTTGTCATCCCAATTGTAGCCTGATATTCATGTCAAAGAGAAGATACTGATTCTTGTTGATACTTGGCAAGAAGCATTTGGAGGCCCTAGGGCAAGATATCCACAATATTATGCTGCTTACCAGGAACTGTTGGTAATATTTACTATGACGTTTTTAACATAGAGATTTTGCTGCCAAGTATACCTCTTGGCACTGTGAAAATGAAGGAAAGCTGTGCAATAGGGCAATTAATATTTTGCATTTTCTTATCTGCTTGCTTATATGTGGGTTTTGATAAATGAATTGTTCCACTTGAAATATTTACCCAAACCTTTTAGAATGTAGATGTTTCTCGATATGTTAATTTATTATATGAAGGATTTGTTTATTTCAGCGTGCTGGGGCAGTATTCCCTCAGAGATCGGAGCAATCTGCACCTGTATTCACACCTCCACAAACACAGCCATTGGCATCATACCCTCCAAATATACGTGATTCAGATGCACGCCAGGACACCGCTGAATCCTCTGCTGAGTCTGAGTTTCCAACGCTAAGGTATGGACCTAATTCCATTATTTTATATGAAGGGAGTTGACTTAATTCTTATATATTCATAGTCATTCAATTTTTGGATTGATGAGTGCATTCCCATATCCACAGAAATTTTTTACGGTTCTGATGTCACATTTGAAGCCATGTTCTTTCTTGTTTCTGGCCAATGTTCATTTTGATGGTTGTACTTAATCTTTTTCCTTATGTTATGAGTCAACAAAATTTGGATGGTATTTGGGAACCAATGCAAAATGAAAAAAAAAATGCTAAATATAGCTTAGAGGAGGACTCCAATTTTAATTACAGGATCTGTTTCTTTATTCATCAGTGCTCTTTTAGTTGTTATCAAATAAGCTGAATGCATTTCCATGGATTTAAATTTCATTCATTTGATGCAAATATTTTAGTATGTACTTCTATTGCTATTATTATATGTTGATAATGAGAGTTACGATTTGGTATAGATTTCCATATATTATTTTTATGCATTATTTTGTTCTAAATTTCGAATTGATATTTCTTTTACAGTTTGACTGAAATTCAGAATGCTCGTGGCATCATGGATGTTCTTGCAGAAATGCTCAATGCCTTAGACCCTAGTAACAAAGAAGTAAGTTACTCAATTCAGTCATTCAAATTATGATAAAATAAATGTGTAATTGTCATATTCACCAAATTCCACTTTTGCTTTTCAAATATTGTGTTTTTTCTAGGGTTTTCTATTTGATACTCAATTCTTATTTATAGATGTTGAAAATTGTTTTATGGGACGAGGCAAAAATAGGTTTCACTAGTGATAACACCGATTATAAGAATGAAAAGCAACAAAAGTTTTGCTAGGAATAATGATAGATGTTGACTGAATGAAAACTTTGGGAATGAAACTTAAAACTGAATAGAAGCTACAGAATTGTACATCCCATAAACTTTATTTGAGGGAAAAAGGTAGAAAATTACAGGTATTGGATGGAATAAAAATCATTTGGTTCCATTTGAACTAACAAACTGAACAGTAAACAGTGGTAAGCTGTGAAGCCTAAATACTTGAAATGACACGGATACAGGCGTGAGTGTTAAAAATTTCAGGCATCATAGTAACAACACATGAATTAAAAAGTTGTGTGCATACAATGTGTATGCTCCAACACAAGGGGAGTGTCAAAATTGTTATTGTATTAGTTAAGTTGTTCAGATAGGTTAACTTATTCATGTATGGCACCTAGGAATAACCTTTTTCATCTACACTCATTGTATTTTTGATGTATTTTTTACTACAAATATATGAATCCGCTCAGAGATATATCTATTCTCGAAGCTCTTCTCTCATATTCTAGTCTCAAGTTTTGGGAATATTTTTTTTTTTTTAATCTTTATAAGTTTTAGCAAGCATGTTACATTGAAAATTACATTCCTATATTCATATTCCCAACATATTTTTTAACCTTGAAACAAACTCATGTAATTTTGGTCCTATTCAATGGATTTGATCAGAACTGTATCCCACACGTATTAGTAAAAATAAATTGGATACTGCATGGTTTGTATCTGGAGTATCATGTATTTGGCATGTGGATATGGATATGATGCCAATACTTTGTTGCTTTTGGAGTGTTTGGACTTTATAGATGACAACTAATGTCATTCTATTTCATTCCCATCCATTTCATCCTTTCCATGAATCGAAACATAGCCTCACTGTTGTAGTAGATTTTATATTACCCTTCTAAACCTCTTACCCAAATCTAAATATGTTTTGTCATTTCATTCCTTTCCATCCTTTCACCATATCTAAACATAGATGATTGTTGCAATAGATTTGATTTTGACCTCCTAAACCTGTTTGCCCAAGTCTAATTACATTTTGTTTCAACATTTAATACCAAGAGGTCATTTATGACCATGTTGTAAAATAAACACCTACTTGACATCTGATGGATGACCTTTGTTATTATTTTCAGGGTCTTAGACAAGAGGTCATTGTTGACTTGGTGGAGCAGTGTCGAACTTACAAGCAGAGAGTGGTACACCTTGTCAACTCAACATCGTAAGGCCTGGAATCCCTTCCAATGATATTATATAATGATGACTGCTTATAATATTATTTAAATCCTTGATTCATGTTAATTGTATCTTTAGGAAAAAAAAATTATCCAAACAAACTGTTATTATTATGGTCTTTTCTGACTGTTTTCTAGGGATGAATCACTGCTATGCCAAGGACTATCCCTGAATGATGATCTGCAGCGAGTACTGGCCAAGCATGAATCTATTTCTTCAGGAACTTCTACCCAAAACAAAAATCACACAGAAAATTTAAAACCGGTCCCTGCTGGAACTCTGGTAGATATTGATGCTCCTTTGGTTGATACTGGGGATACTAGCAAACAAGCTAATGGGAGGTAGTCTTTCTTTCCATTATTGCTTTGCTCGAGTATGGAAAATTAGTTCTACCATATTAGGACTAATGCAATTAATAATTGATGGCTAATTCATAGTCTAAACAAATGTACCTTTTGAAGTAACTCCAATTAATGTGTCTGTAGCAACTTGTTATATTATTTCTATTGGAATGAAATATTTCATATTAGGAATAGTTTATTGGATTTATACATTTAAATTGAGTTTAATCGTTTGCTTTCGTTAGAGTTTGGTGCTATGTGAATTTCTTTGGTATTCTTTATTATGTTGAATTGTTTAATTTTGATCATTAAGATTTACCAGATATGTTTGGATGTTTCTTAAGATCTAGGGTATTTCACTCTGTTAAGATAATAGGGAAAGTTGGAAATATTGTACAGAAATTATCCATGGATTCCTAGTTGTGGGTACAAAATTTGGTTGTAGAGGACAGACAGTGGCATGTGCTTAGTTAGATAATATTCTCTAGGAAGCGTGTTGGGTGGGAAAGAAGACAGATATATGATGTTGAAACCATGTTTCAAAATTACTCTGCGCTGCTGATTTATATAGAGAGGTTGTATTAGTTGTACATAGATAGAGGATAATCAGTTTCCTCTAAATCAGCTGTCAAATCCTATCAAATCAATGCACATTAACTTATAATATTTATTCCGGTTTCTCAACTAAGTGCATCACCCCAAAAGTGTTAGGAACACGATAATGGAGAGGAGAAGAATATGTTGGGGATTAATACACAATGGAGAAATCCTTTAGAGGCCATCGTAATCACATTTTTGTGTTTAGTTCACTCATCATAATCAATTTATCGATTATCATGCATGAGATAGGTCATACATAACCTTTGGTTTTGGCTTGCAGACCTGCATTTGTTATTTTACTCATAAACATGTAGGAATAGATTGATGTATGAACTACTTTCATGTTGATCTGACGCATCTGATGCTTTGGCTATTATGTATGTGCAGATCCTCTTCTGTTGAAGGAGGGTCCCAAACATTGAATCAGTTACTGCTTCCTGCGCCTCCAACTTCTAATGGTTCAACAATTCCTGGTAAGCTTGATCCCAAATTGGACCTGCTCAGTGGCGATGACTATAACTCTCCAAAAGCAGATGCTTCAAATGCTCTTGTTCCTCTAGGAGAACAACCACCTGCTAGTCCGGTTTCTCAGCAGAATGCCCTTGTTCTTTTTGATATGTTTCCTAATGGAAATAATGCACCTACATCCGTCAATACACAGCCACCCCAGCCAGCTAATGTTGCTGGCCAACCCACTCCATATGCTCCCCAAGTTCAACAACAGCAAACAGTCATATCTCAAGGTGGATTTTACCCAAATGGAAATGTCCCAAACGCAGGTTCTCCTCAGTATGAGCAACAATCACTGTATACACAAAGTACAGGTCCTGCCTGGAATGGTCAGGTTACTCAACAGCAGCAACAGCCACCTTCACCTGTTTATGGTGCACTTGATGCTTCTTTGGATATGAATGAATTTCTAGATGGCAGAAATCCTTCACAATTACATTCTCTTTCTAAAAAATGGTTTTAAATTGATTTGTTTTGGAATGTGAAAGTTTCAATATTTTTCTTTACCCACTGTCTGTCAGTGATATGTTGGGTTGGTGCGGGGATGGATTGAGAATGTAAATAAATATAGGATTCAGCCTTAATATTCTAGACTGCATTGCATAACTCACTTTTGTACTTTGTTTGATAGGTACACAAAGCAGTGGATCATTGCCACCTCCTCCTTGGGAAGCTCAACCAGCAGATAATGGAAGTTCAGTAGCTGGCGCTCATTATCCATACGTGCAGAATGCTGTTCATCCTCCGGCACCTCAAGCAATGGGCAATGACCAGGGTCTTGGCATGTATATGCAGCCAAATGCTAACAGCCATATGTCAGGGGTGAATAACCATGTTGGGAGCAATCAAATGGGCTTGCAACCTCAGCATATGCAAGGTATTGCAGGGCCCTACATTGGTATGGCTTCACATCAAATGCAGGGTGGTCCTGTGATGTATCCTCAACAGATGTACGGAAACCAATATATGGGATACGGCTATGATCGGCAACAAGGAGCTCCTTATATTGAACAGCAAATGTATGGTATGTCTGTGAGAGATGACAGTGCTTTGAGAAACTCTTACCCAGTTTCTACCACATCTTATGCTCCATCTGGGAAACCTTCCAAGCCAGAGGATAAGCTATTTGGAGACCTTGTTGACATGGCAAAAGTGAAGCCCAAGCCCACCCCTAGCCGAGCTGGTAGCATGTGAAACTATATTACCGGGTTTGCACATTTCATCCGATTGCTAACTTTTGTCCCCGTTTTTCTTTTATTTTTCTTATTTTTTGTTTTCATATTATTATATATATAATTTTTTTGGTTCTTGTTACATATTGTTTGCTTGTCCGGGAATTAGCATTTTATTATGTACATTCGTTTTAGAGAAAAAATTGAAAAGTGGGAGAAAAGGGCTAAACCATCATTGGGTTTTGGATTGTAATGTGTGGCAATTCTCCTTCCCTTCTTACGGTTGTAGTTATGATCTAAAGGTTCTTCAAGAATAAAAGCGGAGAAGGGAATTCCTACAGTAGACGCTTATATCGAACATAAGGTAGTTGTTACTAGGATGTAAAAAATGTTTTTCATCTACTCTTTTTTTTTTTTTTTTTTCTAATGCTCTTTTACAAGCTTTTCTCACTGTCTTTGGTGTAGAGTAGGGATGGCAATTAAACCCGCACCGTGCGGACCGACCCGTCCCGCCCGAGTTTGACGGGAAACCCCGAGTTGACCGGGCGGGTCGGTTCGGGTTTTCCCGCTTTAAAAGTCAGAGGTGGGGTGGGGATGGGTAATGCAATCCCCACCCCGACCCCGCCCCCATCCCCGCCCCGACTTTATATTTAAATTTAAATTTTAAAATATTAATATTTTAAAAGTATTTCATTTTCTTTTTCTATTACATATAAGGTTATTTTTTTATATTTCACCAATTTTTATTTTTCTTCTACCCACTTTTTAATTTTTTTTATCTTTCTCAATCTTTTATATCAATTAATTTATTATATTATTTTCTCCCTTATCTTTCAGCTTTTTCACATTTTCTTAGTCTCTCCCATCAATTTGTTTTTTTTTCAATCTTTTCAACCAATTTGATGAACACAAAGTTAATCTTTTTTCTTTATCTTTTTCTAAATATTTTACATCAATCTTAGTAGTAACTAATATTAGTTTATTTATAATTTATATTTATTATGCCATATTTTTTTATCTTATTATGCTTATTTATCATATATCAAATTTTATCTTAATAAAATAATTGCATTTTAAAGGATTAAAAGAAATTAATAATTTAAACTTTTATTACTTCAAACTAATTAAATAAGAATTAACTTATTAAATATTTTCTTATAAACTATATATTGACAACTTAAAAATGAATTAACTTATATGTATAATTAAATATTTGAATACAGTATTATAATAATAATGTTATAAATATTCAAATATTTGAATATAGTGTTATAATAATAATAATAATAATGTTATAAATATTATATATATATATATATATATATAAATAAAAAATAATTAAATATTTCTTTTACATATATATTTTAATATAAATATAATAAATTAAAATGTATATTTAATTAATAATAACTATAAATTATAAATATTTATTTATATATAAAAATACATAGTAAAATTAATTTATTATAAATATAATTATCTTTTTAAAAATAATATAAATTGGGACTGGGCGGGACGGGAACCCGAAACCCAGCGAGGACGGGATGGGGACTTAATTCCTAACCCGCGGGATCGGAGCGGAGACGGGATGGTTAAAAAGTCGGGCGGGGACGGGAGGCAAACCCGCCCCGCCCCGCCCGTTGCCATGCCTAGTGTAGAGTGAAATCGGGGAAAGAAAAAAAATGAAATGAAGTTTAAAAAGTGTGTTGTTTGAACAAGGTAAATGAGTAGAGAATTTGTACTAACTTAGAAGAGAAAAAGGAAAAAGTTACTAATTGTATATATTTTTAAATTAGTTTGGAAATTTAATTTTATGTGTTAATAGGCAAACGAATGAAGAATTATATAAAAAAGGAGTTCATATCAGTGAGATTGGAACATTTGAAAATTTTGTAACTGAAATTATGAAATAATGTGAATTGGCACTATAATTGAGCAATATAATTATGTGTGGATGATAATTTATTCTTGAGGATTAGGGCAACAAGATTGTTTGTTAGAATCGTAAAGTTTATTGATTTAAATGCGGCATATGCACCATTGCATGAAAGGATATTTGATTTCCTTACGGGAGTTGAGTATTCTATTTCTACCGAAGGTTTACACCACCTAAATTATTTAACTATAACCCTCGTAATCACTTAAATGGTAAAGGATACATCTCAAAGATGCTAGGGATTAATTATAAACTGAAAAGACAAATCAAGGATAAAAAATTTATAAACTATTATTTGGATCTTCTAGATAAGCATTGTCCAACATTTATTAACCTAATAATCTGTACGAGGAGTAAGGTGAGTGACCTATTTAAGAATTTAGGGATGATACTAGAAGATAATTAAACAAAATAATCTGTAATTCTAAAGCAACTTATCCTTACTCAAGAGATCAAGAGTAAGGAAATATAAATTGAATTATTAGAAAATAATTAGATATATGTTAATGAACTAAGAACAAAATAACAAAAATATTTATTGACTCCTTATATTCACAAATGGTTGGATTGATAAAGAGTTTAGAATATATTTCATAATTCTTTATCTTATATTGTTATTCATTTTTACTACAGATATACATAATAATTCGTTAAAGTAACGTAGTTATTTACTTCGCGGAAGTAACTTCATGAACATATTTATATGGTTTACCCTAAGCTATTTTGGTTTCCCGATTACTCTTATTAACTAATAAATAAAAGAGTTTGAATAAAGTATGTGATCAAATTTTACAAAGATGATTTACACAACTTCCGGAGAGAGAAAGCTAACTTTACTAATGAAGGATATATTCTTTGATGATCGTAATAGATTTCTATGTAAAGCTTTGTATGCATGGCAATGTTTAATTTCACATTGGCAATGTCATTGTCCCCTGATTTATTGTTCTTATTGTATGCATCTACTATTTAATTTCACATAGTCAATATCTTACTTTATACACGTAAATTTTATCCTTTTATAAACTTAATAAATTTTATCCTTTTATAAACTTAGTTGTAAAATAACTAAGGAGATTGTGTTTTTGTTATGTTTCAATAAAGACTATTTTTATAGTTAAGTTTTCAAATATTAACACCCATTTTTAAAATATTTCATTTTTTATGTTAGCATCTTTTGTTGAATTTCTTATTTTTTTTTCTTCCTCCTCACTTTCTTATTCTGATCTCTCGTGACTTTTATCGCTTCTCGTTTCCACTTTGGTTGTTGTTGTCACTCTCATTGTTGTTATCTTTATCCTAGTCGTTTCAATAGTTAACTTTGTTGTTGTTATCATTGATGTTTACTCTTATTGTTGTTGTTATATTCACTCTCATAGGTTTGTTTCTCAATTTTTTTATTTGGGTTTATTTTTAGTTTTTGTTCATTATTATTTAATTTATTGATTTCATGCATCTAGGTTTCATGTGTATATAATTTTCTAATCCTAGAAATTGATGAGAATTCAAATAATAAAATATAAAATATAAAAAAAAAATTATGATCGAAAAAGTTCTAAAAGATTATTGAAATTGTAAGATTACACAGTGCTTTTTTTTTAAGTGAATCTACTAGTTAATCTCTCTATTCATAATTAACTAGCTAACTAATATTTATCCAATTAATTAACTAATACATGTTTTTTTTGGTATAATTTTAATTAATTAATTCATTTTTGTTTGAAATTGAAATTTGGCTTAATTTGTGATGACAAGTCGAAGTTAGGTAAAGTTGTTGGAAAAACAATAATAATAATAATAATCCTGATTTTGATTATAACGATCAAACATAAACATAATCCCATACTGATAAACATGCTGTAAACTGAATGCGAAAGCGTACCTGAATTAGCCATAACGATGATGTCTTTGTAGAACACTATATTGATCTTATGGTCTTCCACCCGAAGAAGCACCTGTATTTCCCTCTTGATTTTCTCTCTTGATGGAGATAGAAAGAAAGGAACGGGACTGATACTTACGTTCTGTGTGTGCTCCCAGAAGGGGACCATGACCCTTTAGATAACCAGAATTAGGTTAATTACTTAAGTTTTAGTATTTCCAATTCGGCCCCTCATCAAATTAGAAATTGCTCAATGGTCTCTACACAATTTTATTTTCATGACATATGCCTTTAGCCAAAACTTTAATTTAGTCAGATCACTTTATTATTTGGCTTAATAAATAATGACCCTAACACATTTAAATTATGTATCATATATATACATGACCCAAATTTTGCCAACAATCTCCCACTGGTCACAAATATATATGTCCTTACAACCTTACAAATGTGTTAGACTTTATGAGCTCAAAATTGTCATTATATTCCTTTAGCATATTCCAAAAGTCCTGTCCATTGATCATATCAGGATATAGAACCAAACCAGCTTTTCATTGCATCATCGCAACTAAAACCAACAATGATTACTCATCCTGACATAACCAAATGACATGGATTCATCATGAAATGTGTAGCATGAAAATTACGTGAAGGTGATCTGTACACGTCTATTTTCAACTGGTCCAAACTTTAACTTATCGAGATCGATACAATAACCTTAATGTACAAAGTGTAATGAATGAACAAGAAAACCGCATATCTATAGATAACCAAATATGTCCAAAAAATAATGTATACATATATAAAATTAAACATAGAACATAAAATATATGAAAATGACTAACTCCCACTAAACCACAAATTCCTCAAACTGTAAAACACCCATGTGAGCAACATGCTCATGAAAGACCTTAGGCGGAAGTCCTTTAGTTAGAGGATATGCTATCATGGAGTTTGTCCTTAAGTGTTCTATGAAAATCTGTCCACTTTGTACTCTTTACTTAACAATACAGCTGATTTATTGTCACAATATAACTTAAGTGGTCTTTCAATGCCTTTCACAATTTGCAGCCCTGTGACAAAATTTCTCAGCCATATTCCATGATTTGATGTCTCATAGTATGTTACAAATTCTTGACATCCTACAAAATCTGAGTCAGAAAACCCAGCGATCTCCAACTGATCTGACCTCCTATATGTGAGCATATAATCTTTTGTTCTCTTTAAATATCTTATGACTCTTTTTACTGCTTTTTAATGGTCTATTCCTGGATTGCTTAAATATCTGCCTAGAACTTTAATTAATGTATGCTATGTCTGGATGCGTACATACTTGGGCATAGATCAAACTCCCTACAACTGATGCATAGGAAATCTTTTGCATTTCCTCAATTTCTAAATTTCCTTTGGGCACTAATTTAGACTAAACTTGTCTCCTTTAGTAACTAGAGTATCCCCGACTCATGACGCACAGGTTCTTGAGGATCTTGAGTTTGGTCTTGCCAAACAATCAAATCATCTTGAATATGGGGTTTATCATCAATGTCTTGTGGAGGTTCCGAACTTACTTTATCAAAAGTAACTGTTTGAATCGGTTCTGAATTTATTGTCGATTCTTCCTCCAATACAAAATTCTTAATCTTATTCTTCCCTCCAAACTCAATATCCTCAAAGAACATAACAGTTCTCATCTCAAAAAATTGTCTTTAATGTGAGATCATAAAATTTATATCCCCTGACTCTTTCAGAATAACCACGGGATTCTGTATTAAGAGTTTCATTATAGGTGGTCACAGTATCAAGTAAATACAGATTATCATAAGGCAAAAGTGAACCAGTTCCAATAATATCTGAATTAAAAGACAAACTGAACTTATTGTTTCCAAATGAACACAAATAACCTAATTTGTCCAGATAAGAAACTGAAACCAAATTCCGTCTAAATGACGGCACAACAAAAGTGTCTTTCAAATCCAAATAAAAACCAGTACTCAATAACAATTTAAAATGCCCTATGGCTTCCACCTCTACCGATTTGCCATCTCCAACATATATCCATCTTTCAGAATCAATTGGCTTTCGGTAGCTTAGGCAACCCTTTATAGAAACATTGATGTTAGTAGTTGCACCTGAGTCTAACCACCAAATGTTACTAGGTACTGACGCTAAATTGACTTCGAACAGCACCAAAGTAGGAAACATACTTTTGAGGATCGGAACATAATTTAAATTGGCGATACGTAAGCAATTGTAGACTGGATTAGAACAAGAGAAATAAACTAATTATGCTCACATTATAAAATAAATAATTATAAATAAAATATATATTCAAATAATGGTTTAACCCATCTCAAGACACCCAATGCACCATCAATATCAAGTCTTTGGACAGTAATATTAACTCGCTAGAGGTATCTTGTTGTAATAATCAAACATTGACAATAAAGCACGTCCAACAACAAACCAGTCTTTGGATTGATTTATCATCGACAAAGCAAATCCTTATAATTATCACATGTTTATCATTACAAGTGTGTATGTAATTCGGCCAAATATTAATCTTCCTTTGGGCTGACTAATACTCGCATGAATATACACAAACACTAACATTCAATATTTTTCATGAACTGCCCAATTCAAGAGAAGTTACTTTGGTGACTTCTTGACTCAATTTGCTCACAAAAAATATTAAACTACCAAAAATTGAATATTTTATTTATATAACAAAACCAAATATTTAATATTAGCAAACTAATTCAAAAGAGAATCACCTCATTAGAATTCTACTAAGGATGAACACCTCATTTGAATAAATCAAAGGATGAAAAAAGGCCTCATCTTCCACCAATACATAAAGGATTAACATCTCCCTAAAATCACACTAGGGATGAAACAGAGATAGTTCTGAGTCTCTTTAGCATATTGCTTTAAACCCTAAAAGGGGATTAAACAGTAATCACTCAAACCCTAATTTAACATCAAATTTTCTTTAAATTCCTAGGGGATAGAGGCAATAAAATAATAACAGTCACACATGTGAAAACATTCACCAGTTGCCTAAGATTCTCTGTGTTGGGAACTCCACAAACACCACCCCCAATTTCAAACCCATAAAATTAAATAAAAACAAAAGATTCAAAAAAGAACAGAGAACCCAATACAAGAAAAATTGAAATTTGAAACACTGTTTCTTTCTCAGTAAAACTTGAAACTTAAACTGAAACAAAAGGGAAAAACGAAGAAGAAGAAGAATCCATAACTTCCTCCACGGTTCCAATAGCAAGCAGAATCAGATTGGGGATGTTACCCCCAAATTTAAATTTTAGGGTTCATGAAAATTAGAGATTATTCTCCACTTAGAGTTCATAAAATTGGGTAATTTGAATTGTTTAAAACAAAATTAATCCTAATTTTCATAATTAGGGTTCTATAAATTAAACAGACATGAATCAAATATGGGCGGCTCTGATACCAATTATTGGAAAAACAATAATAATAATAATAATCCTGATTTTGATTATAACGATCAAACATAAACATAATCCCATACTGATAAACATGCTGTAAACTGAATGCGAAAGCGTATCTGAATTAGCCATAACAATGATGTCTTTGTAGAACACTATATTGATCTTATGGTCTTCCACCTGAAGAGCACCTGTATTTCCCTCTTGATTTTCTCTCTTGATGGAGATAGAAAGAAAGGAACGGGACTGATACTTACGTTCTGTGTGTGTGCTCCCAGAAGGGGACCATGACCCTTTAGATAACCAGAATTAGGTTAATTACTTAAGTTTTAGTATTTCCAATTCGACCCCTCATCAAATTAGAAATTGCTCAATGGTCTCTACACAATTTTATTTTCATGACATATGCCTTTAGCCAAAACTTTAATTTAGTCAGATCACTTTATTATTTGGCTTAATAAATAATGACCCTAACACATTTAAATTATGTATCATATATATACATGACCCAAATTTTGCCAACAAAAGTTACACCATTTTTGTTATTTGTTTTTTAATATCTTAAAAAACAAAATTAAAGGAAGGTTGATGTGTTTTGAGTCCTTAACAAAAACCATAAAATTATATATGGTGTTAGAAAATATATTTTGATTAATAGAAACTATAAATTATATTTTAATTAAAAAAGACTTATTGTTTTTGTCATTGTTGTTATTAATATAGAAACTTTGTCATTGTTGTTATTAATACAGAAACATTGAATGAAATTTGGATAATCTCCATTTTGAATAAATATTGATTAGTTTGTACATATAATCTGTTTGAAATACTGGATTACTTTTCTATTATAGATTGCATGTATTTTCTAGTAAGAAAAATTGTTGATCTTTATAATTTTAATTAGCAAATTCAAATATGTTTGATGTATGATTTTTTGATGCGTGAATCTCCCTACCCTTAACAATAAAAAAAGAGTGTATGCTTTGACATATTTTATGGTATTGATGGTTAGATGATATTCATATTATTTTCATGAAATAGTCTTATGCATGTGTTAGATGTCCACTAAAAGTCTTGATAGTAAATAAAATGTATACTTACGAACTTATATTAATTAGGGTTACATATGTATTTGCAGTTCCAAATGGTATCACATGGAAACATAGTGATAAATCTTTAAATGTTAAGAAAATGAATATTGTAATTATTTTTAGAATGTTGGATATTGTTGGTGATTATTATAATTATTTTTGTCATTTTTAGGTATATTTTCAACATGTTTGTAGGACAAAGTATTTGGATGAAGTGAATAATATTTTAACAAATAAGCAAAAGACTGGCATCGAGTTAACACCATGGAGAGAATTTAATATAAGGTTTGAAATAGTAAGTTTTACATTGTTAGATGTATAATTAGGTTTAGGATGTAGGAGGCAAAAATGTCAAATTTGTAGAAAAAGATATTGATTGTCATATTAGGAGACTATTTGATGGTAAACATGTTACTTTGAAAATGATTTTCAATGAACTTGTTAAACATCAAAATGATAGGGATGTTGATGTCTTTTGTTTGTTCTTACTTTTATGTTTGTTAGAGTTTTTATTCTCGAATAGACTAAGCACCGTATTTTCGATTCTTTAAGTTAATAGATGATTTATCTTCTATTAGAAAATGTAACTAGGGAAAACTTGTGTATGAATATTTGATTCAAAGTTAATGTGAAACATCAATTTGTTTGACGAAGTGAATAAATTGTTTACAACTACGTGTATAAGGATGAGTGTGGATGTGTGTTTTTGTTGCATGTAAATCCTAAATTATGATTTATGTTTTGTTAAATTGTTTTTAAAATTTGAATGCAATATAATTATTTGATTTGATATTATGCATTTTCTTCATATTAATTCATATATGGATTATGGAACATCTCGTAGTTTATAATAGAAACATTTATAACAAGATAAGTCAATTTTCAAGTTTTTTACAATAGATGTATGTTGTAATCGATGGAAATAAAATTTCAGCTGCATTTAATCATAACATGGTTAGTTTATTAAAAATTTAGTTGAACTAGTTCACAAATTTACATTACCATATGTGAAAATGTAATATGAATTTAACTAATGTTGATTTTCATATTGTTTATTAATGATAGGTTATTCGTGATATGCGTGATAAATGAAGACCTTACTCATGAGATAGTGAAAGAAGTCTTAGCACATACAATACATGAATTCCAATAATTCAAAAATTCTACTACTATTGTGTCTGAAATTCAAGAATTCTAGGAATATTTCACTTGAGGAACTAAGAAACCAAGGAACCCAAGAGAAGGGGGTTCCAAGAAACGTCTATCGAGAAGTAAATTGAGAGTGAATACTGATTGAGACACACTATCAAGAGTGAATCGAGACAGTATATCTAGAGATTGCTAATCGAGATACGCTATAAAGAGTTAATCGAGATAGTGTATCAAGATATTATTGGTCAAGGCATTGTATCAAGAGTAAATCGAGACAGTGTATTGAGAGATGGAAAATTGAGACACAATATTAAGAGGGAGAGTGCGTATTTAGACAATATCGAGATTGAATATCAATACTGAATATTAGGAGAGAGAAAATTACATGAAAGTGAGAAATCAATTACATGTTTTGACGAGACTTGACCCTTCCTTTTATAGCTAATGAATAACTAATTTCATTTCAAATCCTAATAATTAACTTTTATTATAACAAAGTCCTCCTCTAAAACAATATATGTTCTTAAGGATTAAACATGGGATACTTCTTCTTGAGGTTATCAAAAAATTCTCATGATGTGTCTTTTGGTAGATGGTTTTTCCATTTCACAAGAACCTTGGTGACTATCATTCCTCTCCTCTTTACTATCATTCAATCTAAGATGTTTTCTTTTTCTTTTTCCTGCAACCTCCCTTTAGTTTGATAAGGTAACTTTGTGGAGACTACCGCCTCTCTCACGTGCTTCTTCAGCTATCCAAAATCTTGTAGGGCCCAAAATATTTGGGACTTTATTTGGCATTAGACTTGAAGCTCCCCAAAATGTGCCTGTAACCCTGTAATTTTACATAAACCATGTCCCCGATGTCATAACTTTTATCTAGCCTACGCTTATTAGTCACTTGTTTCATCCTCTCTTAGGATCTCTTCAAATAAAAATTAATTACTTTCAACATCTCTTCTCTTTTACTGAGGCTTTTGTCCACTAATTCCACACTAAATTCCCCAGGTAGATAAGGAAGGTGAATAGGGGGAGCTTGACCATACATAATTTTGTAAGGGATAGCCTTAGTAGTCATGTGGTAGGTTGTATTATACCATCATTATGTTAGGGAAAATCACTTCATTCATTTGTGAGGTGAATCATTACACATACATCTGAGATAGGTTTCTAAACACCTATTCATAACCTCCGTTTGCCCATCTGTTTATGCATGATAACTTGTAGATATTTGGATTTAGCATTGTATTGTCATAAATTCTTGCCAAAAATGGTTTACAAATATCAAATCTCTCTAGTCATAGTTTTAGGAAGTCAATGCAATGTGAACATGTGGTCAAGGAAAGATTGTGTTACATACTTTTTTGTATAAAGATGAGATAGGGCCATAAAATGAGCAGCTTTGCTCAACCCATCCACCACTACATAATCACTTTCTTCCCCTCTGAACTCGATAGACCTTCTATGAAATCCATGGTAATATGCTGCCAAATAGTTTGGTGAATGGGCAAAGGTTATAGCAACCTAGGGTTAGCAACAATGTTATACTTATTATGCTAGAATATTAAGCAAAGTTGGATAAAATTCTTAATGACACTATTTAAACCTTTCCAATAACCCACTCCCTTCACCCTTCTCATTGTGGCATTTATTCCTGAATGCCTCTCATCCGCTGAAGATTGTAACCACCCCTTTCTTTGCAACTCATGGTTTCTCTATGTATAATGCTTATGAGAATTATTAGTCTTCTGTATCTCCTTTATTACTTTATGCAAATTAATGTCCATGAGTTAAGATTGTTGTATTTGGTTCATCAATTTAGATTGTAATGTAACAATTGTTTTGCATTCCACTTTTTCCATTTTTGAGAGTGCATCAGCCACCACATTGTCTTGTTCTCATTAATATTCTATCGAAAAATCAAATTCCATGAATTTTACCAACTAACATTGCTAGAAATATGCAGTTCACCGTTGGTCCAAAATATATTTATGGCTATAATGATATGCTTTGATTACAAAATTTAAATTTAGCAAGTAGTGCCTCAACTTGTGCATTGTACAAACTACTCCCAATAATTCTTTTTCATATGTCAAATAGGTTTGTTGTTGTTTATTAAAAATTCAATTGATAAAGGCAATTGGATGGTTGTCCTTCATTAAAACCACACATACCCCATGGCCCAAAGCATCCACTTTAACTTTAAACATCTTTGAAAAATGGAATATAGTGCTAAAATTAGAGCGTTGTTCATCAACTTTTTTAGTTCTTCAAAGGTTTGTTTAGCCCTTTCTGTCTAGATAAAATTATATTTCTTCAACATATTTGTTAAAGGTTTAACTATTACTCTATATCCACGGACAAATCTCCTATAATAACTTGTTAAGCCTAAAAACCCTCTTAACCTTTTAAGGATCTGAGGTAGAGGTCATCACTCCATCGCTGCCACCTTAACTAGATTTGAAGAAACTCCATTTTTATGAATGATGTGACCCAAATACTCCACTTACTCCACCGAAATAACATTTAGAAATTTTAGCAATACCTCCCTTAAATTGTAAATACTCTATCAAGTCTCTGTTGTAAATCAGAATGTCATAAAAAATACCAGTAAAAACTTTTTTAAAAAACTTGTGAAAAATAGTATTCATTAAGTCCTGAAATTTAGCTAGAGCATTAGTGAAGCCAAAAGGCATTACCAAGTATTCATAGTGTTTTAAATGTTGTCTTCCACACGTCATTTGGGTTCATCCAAACTTGATTATAGTTCACATTGATTATACTCCGCATGTAAGTCAATTTTAGAAAAGAAGAGTAGATCCTGACAATTCATCCAACAAATCATTTACTAAAAGAATGGTGAATTTATTTTTTACCGTTCCTTTTTATTCAATTCTTGATAATCCACACAAAGCTTCATGATCCATCATTCTTTCCCACAAGGACTACTGAACTGACATAAGGGCTACTACTATCCTGATTGCAAGTATTTTTGTATGAGTTTATCAATAATATCTTTTTTATTCTTTGTGAACCTATAAGTTATTTTATTAATTGGATTCATTTCTTGAATTAAAGGAATACTATGATCATGTCCTAGTCTGAAGGGTAGCATGTTATGATTCTTGGAACACATCCACAAATTCTTGCAATAGATTTCTAACTCCCACTGGTATAACTTCTTGATTTGCATGAGTAGTAAAAGAACACAATAATTCCTCTTCGATGGCACCTAGATTGATCATGAACAAATGCACTCCTTCTGCAAAATCCTTGCACAATGTTGTTTGGTTGCAGTTTTAACCTTAGTATTGATGAATCCCCGTAGAACCTGTCGCCTACCTTGCACTTTAAACTCCATCCTAAGTTTATCAAAGTTCCACAAAATATCACCCAATTTAATTAGTCATTCAATTCCCAACACCAAATCACAACACCCTAAAGGTAGAAGAAGCATGTCAGCCATAAAGGTAGTGTGGTGCATATTCCAAGTGAAATTCCTAACCATTGTTGAAATCTTAATCTTGTATCCACCCGCTACCACCACATTCAAGGGATTTATATTTTCTACTATACACCCATACTTTTGTGCTACTTGAGTATCCAAAAAATTGTGAGTACTGCCATTGTCAATCAAAATATGTAAGAGTTTCTTTTGGTTATAACACTTAATCCTCATTGTTCTAAATCCTATTACCTTTGTCAACGCATTTATTGAAATTTGTGGTTCTTGTTTAAGTAAGTTGTTTCCATCATCACCCATGGACTTATCACTATCCTCCTTATCATCCTCTGCCTTCATCACATAAACTTGCAACTTATTGTGAGTTAAACCATGTTTTGGGAATAAGGTTGATCATAAAAGTATCCTTTAACTCTTCTTTAATTCATATAAGCAAGAGTTAAACATTTTTCAAGGGCCAACTTTGACTTGCTCTAGTCTTCTTCTAAAGAAACATTTTTATCTAGACCCAATGGTTTATGACCCAACACACCCTGTTGTTGTTCAATTCCTGTTAGGCCTACCGTAGTAGAAAATTTCTCAGCCTCATACAATCTTACTAAAGAAAAAACCTTATGGATGGTAATTGGTAAAAACATGCAGACCATTACTTGTGTATCTTTCTTGAGACTCCCTAAGAAGTAACTCAACGAATAATCTTTAGAGAGATTTAGCTGAGTAATAATAACATCAAATTGTTTATAGTACCATTGACTTTTTTATCGAAACTTCATTAAATTTGTCATTGGGGTTAGCACAAATATCATTGAAGCGTTCGAGAATCAGCTTATGGTATTCCTTCCAAGTAGGCATGACAACGGGACCGGGCGGGACGGGCGGGACGGGCGGGGCGGAGCGGGGTGGGGCGGGTTTTGCCTCCCGATCCCCGCCTCCGACTTTTTAACCATCCTCATCCCCGTCCCCGATCTCCGCCGGGTTAGAAATTAAGTTCTCATCCCCGTCCCGCTGGGTTTCGAGTTACCGCCCAGTCCCCGATTTATTTTATTTTTAAAAAGATAATTACATTTATAATAAATTAATTTTACTATCTATTTTTTATATATAAATAAATATTTATAATTTATAATTATTATTAATTAAATATACATTTTAATTTATTATATTTATATTAAAATATGTATGCAAAAGAAATATTTAATCATTTTGTATTTATAATATTATTATTATTATAACACTTGTATTCAAATATTTGAATATTTATAACACTATTATTATAATACTATATTCAAACATTTGATTATATATAAGTTAATTCATTTTTAAGTTGTCATTTAAAAATATGAAATATATAGTTTATAAGGAAATATTTAATAAGTTAATTCTTATTCAATTAGTTCGAAGTAATAAAAATTTAAATTATCAATTTTTTTAATATTTAAAATACAATTATTTTATTAAGATAAAATTTGATATATGATAAATAAGAATAATAAGATAAAAAAATGACATAATAAAACCTAATAAATATAAATTATAAATAAAATAATATTAGTTACTATTAAGATTTATGTAAAATATTTATAAAAAGATAAAGAATAAAAAAAATTAACTTTGTGTTCATCAAATTAGTTGAAAAGATTGAAAAAAAAACAAATTGATGGGAGAGATTAAGGAAATGTAAAAAACTGAAAAGTAAGAAAAAGAATAATGTAATAAATTAATTGATATAAAAGATTAAAAAAAGACAAAAAAATTAAAAAGTGGGTAGAAGAAAAAAAATTGGTGAAATATAAAAAAATGACCTTATATGTAATAGAAAAAGAAAAGAAAATACTTTTAAAATATTAATATTTTAAAATTTAAATTTAAATATAAAGTCGAGACGGGAACGGGGACCGAGTCGGGGTGGGGATTGCATTACCCATCCCGCCCCGCCCTCACCCTCGACTTTTTAAAGCGGGGAAAACCCAAACCCGCCCCCGCCCCCGGTCAACTCGGGTTTTCCCCGTCAAACTCGGGGCGGGGACGGGTCGGTTCCTACGAGGACGGGTTTAATTGTCATCCCTACTTCCAAGACATGGCCACACACTTAATGGTTTTTGAAATTGTAGAATGCCACTTAAATGCTTTGCCTTCCATATCAACAATCGTCAAACTTACTTACATTGTTGAGTGTGTTATCAATTAGGAAAAAAATGTTACATTGATAAAATCATTGGTTAACGTTATCACTATTAAATCGTAGAAAGTCAATTATGGCTAAATGTGTACCACAAGAATATGTCAAATTACATTGGTCAATTCTAACCATTGATCTAGTGGCCTTCGTGTTTTATTATAGTAATTCTTGGAAAGTTTCTTGCATAGTGGCGCCCAAAGTCTTTTGTAAAAAACCCGCAAGTTCAGCCAATTGTCCCTCCAATCTAGATGCGAGACGTTCTTCTAAGTCCTCCATGTTGCAACGCCTTGTGTAGAGTCCACCTTGAAAAAAAAAAAGAGTAACCTAAAAAACCTGATCTTATTGAAACCAATTGATAAGAGAAAACTAGTTCCAAGAATATTGCACTCGAGGAACTAAGAAACTAGGGAACCTAAGGGAAGGGGGTTTCGAGAAGCATCTATCAAGAAGTAAATGAAGAGTGAATATTGATCGATAAACACTATCAAGAATGAATCGAGATAGTATATTGAGATATTGTTGATCGAGATACGCTATTAAGAGTGAATCGAGACAATATATCAAAAGATTATTGATCAAGATATATTATCAAGAGTAAATTAAGACAATGTATCGTGATATGAAGAATCGAGACATAGTATCAAGAGGAAGCGTACATATCTAAACAAAATATTAGGAAAGAGAAAATTACACAAAAATGAGAAATTAATTATATATTCCTGATGCTTCCTTTTTTAGAGTTAATGAATAACTAATTTCGTTTTAAATTCTAATAATTAATTTTATTGTATTATGAAACACAATAATCAACAATAAAGATGTAAGAAAAGTAAAAACATTGTTAGTTGAAGTGAAATATTAGGATAAATCCTCTATTATCTGAAATTTACTTTTTACCTGAGAAAAAAAAATCAAAGTTGCATTGATAAAGCTTAGACATATACATTTAACTTAAGCTCATCCAATATCGTGTGTTAGTAGCGTTTTTAAAAAAATTACCACATAGTGCTCTACGTTAATTAGTTTTTAAACTTTTTTAACTTTAATTTTGACGTGAAATACATATTAATTAATCACTTGTGAGAGAAGGAGAAAAACACTCAAGAAAACGAGTAGTAGCAGAAGGAAAGACCAAGAATGCAATAGTGGAGGTTGTGCTGCGAGGAATAAGCGAGAATACAAGAGTGGAGTACACATAATCATAAAAATATGAGAATGCAACAATGATGGCACACTGTTAAGAGATTGCGAGAATGCAACAATGAGGACACGACGTCAGAGTGAGTAAGCACAGTTTCCTTGTACGAGGAAAGAGAAAATATAAACAAATAATAATTAATTTTTTTAATAATATTTTATTTTAGGGGAGAGTTATTATTTTCGGCTATATTTTTCTTCTTTTGTCAACCAATCATTTTCCTTTAAACTTAATATTTATCTTCTGACTTTTGTAATAGTGATTGCTCTTTAAGATGTGTAAGCTTTTATATTAGGCATATAAGGTTATATTTATTGAACACAGACAATTATGCTCTCAAAATCATCTTTAATCTAAGTGAAGCCAATTGTCTTTTTTTTTTTTTGTTTCTTCATCTAATAAAACTTATAGGAGGACACAAAGATTTAGTTTTTAGATGATTTACTATTTTTTGGATATAGATTATCTTGTGATATTTATAACTTTTGATAACTCTTTTCATGTTTAAGTGAATTATTATTAAACACACAAATCCTGAATTTATCTTTATTAAAACATTAGTTTATCAAAACTTAATTTCATTATTATTAGAATATTTAAAATTAAATTTTACAATACACTTAAACTATTTAGACTATAAGTTTTTTAAGTTCGATTTAATTTATTTTTTTATTACTTAATCACGAACCAAGTTTATTTTGATTTATTTTCAATTTAATAAAAAAGTAGTCAAACTAAATCAATAGTTCAAATTATCTCATATTATAATAAAAATAACATATTGTAAAAAATATATAATAAAATAATAAAACAACATTAATATATATATATATATATATATATTATTAATTAATAATTAACTCTAAATATATAAGTAATTAAAAAAATAATTTTGATCCTTTCTCAAATTTTTAGATAAATTTTGATTTTTTTTCTTTTACTAATTCAGTTTTTAATACCCTAGAACTACATAGTTGTAGGATATAAAAATGTGTGTGTGTGTATATATATATATATATATATATATATATATATATATATATATATATATATATATATATATATATATATATATATATATATATATATATATATATATAAAGAGTATGCGTTACACTAATTATGATTTCCAACTAATAATTTTCAACTAATAATCTAGGTTCATCAAGTAATCACTATAATATGTACCAGACCGGTTCTATGATTGTTCATGATGTTTTCTTCATCCACCCCCTTCTATGTAACATGAAGATCCACACTGTGCAAAAGATACTAATTTATATATGATGAATTGAAATCGGGCAAGAGGGAAATTCCAGATCCAGTTGAACAAGTTAAGAAAGAAGCACATGGCAAAGGAAAGTGGCAATAACATGGTCCCGGTGTTGTGGCTGAATCGCATGGTTTCAGAACCTTATTACCTCTTCCATTTCTTAACTTTCTTCTCCTATTTCATCATTCGCAGCTCCGCTTCCCAAGTCCTAGCACCTCATCTCACCCCACATCTCCTTCGTCGCGTAAAACTCTTTCTCCCTCTTTATCTCTCTCGCACGCTTCTCTTCACAGATTACTTAATTTACTTGTTCCCCCTCTCGCAGGAAATACAATCGTTGCTAGTGTTTGCGTTATTGGCTTTCATCAAGGTACGCGCTTTTCAAATCAGATCGATTTTTTCCTCCAGTTTTCATCCCGCTGCCTAAAATTTACTTGTTGATTGTTTGAACTGCAATTGTTAACTCTAAAAATTGTGCGTACTTTTGTAACAAAAAATGCAAATTGCAGGTTATACAATTCAACTCTTGGTCTGGTGTAGTTATATATTAACTTTGTTTTGTGTAAAAAAAAAAAAAAAAAAAACATTTTTTTAAAGTGTACCATTACCCTTTTGTTGATTATAAAGGATAATGGAAGTGTCATGTGGCTAGTTCATGGTGACATTAATCACTGTTTTAATATTGTGGCTACTTCATGGTGAAAATAATCACTGTTTTAATATTCAATAATGCCATGAGTTGTTAGTTGAAATTTATGTAACTGTGGTAAGTTGGTTGACATTTTTACTAGCCTTTTATGATTTGACATGAAAGGGGTTTTGCAGATTAAATGTGAATAGTGCAGAGTTGAAGGGTAATCTTTCTACATTTTCAAATCAAGAAACTTCTTGTTTTGTCTTATGTGTTAGTGAGAATCTCCAGTTACAATTTGTGTGGTTAAGCCACTCTAATATTTGTTAGTTTGTTGATTTGGGGCTATATAATCGATCAACTGTTGTTTCACATACTGCTGCTATTGACCTTGGACAATATATGTGTACATTGTATTCAATTTTATAATTTTTTGCTACAGGGAGTGAAAGAAGAAACATGGGAAGCCTTTATAGCCGATGCACTTTTCCTTGCCAAGGTAATCAAATCACAATTAATAAACTTGTAGGACTTTTACAGCTTCCTTCTTTGATTCATAAATCGCTTCTCACTTGCCCCTTTTTACTATCAGTAAGACTGGCTTCTGACATTTTTATTTAATTTGAAACTGAAGTGTTTATACTATAAAATGGCATCTTAACTCTAATTAGATTAGATGCATATTAAACTATGAGCATCCATTATTATGATTTTCCTGCTCCTCGTTTGTTATTAGCAATTGACAGTTTGTGTTGTGAAAAAGTAATGTCTATGTTTCATGTGTTAAATGGTTTTCTTGATGCTGCATACTTGTGATTTCATCTCTTTCTATGTGTATATGGAAGTTCTCTAACCTTGTATCTTATCTTATTATTCCCAGATTTGTCTTTTTGTCCTAGCCTTTACAATGGATCGCCGTTTAGCCGTATGGTATATTCTTGTATTTTTAGGTGGGTAGTTTCATCTTGTTTTGTATTAGTTAGGCACAGTTGCCTTTTATTCACACCATGTTTAGTTTCTTGCAGTAGAATTTCAACTATGAAATGCACCATGTATATAAGATATTTTTTGTCAGTTTTTGTGATTTTAAAAATGTTTTTTCATTGGTGATTTTTTATAAGCAAAACCGAATGATGTTTTAATTGATTGTGCTTGCATTTTGCATTTTGGTAATAAGTCCAAGTTGTACATTGGATATCCTGCTGAAAGTAAATTACAATTACAGACTGTGATTCTACACCCCATTTTGTAGATGCATACTTATGATTATTTTCTGTATTGCAGTGATACATATATTAACACAACAACCTCTATTCCAAGGATTAGGTACTGTGGGTTGGGTTTGGCTGATTTGCCTTTATGATTTTGTTATATTAAGCATCTTCTCAGTTGAATTCATTATTTTATCATAGTCGAAGACCATATGATTGAATTCTGCTTCTCTTCAATTAATTCTTACAGGTACGTCCAGCAAGCTAACACCATTGCAGTTGGAAAGCCTGTTGACAGATGGGACTACTACAAGATTGTGGCTGGTGCGAATCTTAAATTGGATGGATTTGCTTTCTGAATCTTTCGAAAATATCCTTTGTTAGTTTAGTGAATGCCGTCAATGAACAATGATGATGACCTGTGGGAAACAGTGTGGTTCAATCTATATTTATATAGTGTAGTTCTTTTTTACCAATTTTCTGTTTTTTCCAGTATTGTATAGGAGAATAGGTGGGGGTAAAATGTGGTAGGTGAGAAGAATTTATTTCTGTTTTTCCCTTTTTGTAATTTATTGGTCAACTAGTTATGCATGTGGGCGGGAGTATTGTTCAGTAGCTATATCATGCATTTACTTCTGTTTAATCCTATAGTACACGAAACTATCTCACTATCAGTTTTGAAATAGAGCAGAAAGTAATATTAGAAGTGTATTCAGTTTAGTCAAGTCATTGTTATGTTTTAGTTCTCTGTCCTTTTCCTGTAGTTTTATCCATTTTTCTTTCTTTCTGTGAGTTGGCAGGTGGAATTTCGTGCTTCATATTCACCTGCTTGTATTCGCTCAAGCCAGCAGTTTCCTGAGCTCTCAATTACGTATGCTTCTCTTTGACTTTTGTCTTGAGCTATTCGTCCTCCCTTAAAAAGGAAAAATACTGAAAAATTCAGGTCGTTGTACTTCTTACCTGATATAAGTAGCTTTTGTGCCTTAAATAGGTTTAGAAGCTGTGTAAATATTTTTTGCTTTGAGTAAACATTTTTTGTGTGTTCTAATAATCCCCAAATTTAGTAAACGTTTTGGTTATGATTTTTTTTAGAATATAAATTTGCCACCACATTTTTCCTGTTTTAAAAATTGTTGGAAATGAACACTTGGTTTTCAAATTTGCCCTCATTTTTTTAATTGTTTCCCAAAGCTTTCATCCAAACCTAACCAAATAAATTTTCAAATATTTTTACTGTTTAAATTAAAAATTAAAATAGGAAATAAACAAAGTAAACATTCAAATATTTCTGAGTTTAGAGATTTTACCATCAAATGCAAACCAATCTCATCTTTCTTCCATTGTTTGGCTTGGGAAAAACTAAAACCACATGAACTAGTGTTGAAATCCCACACCAGCTAGGTAATAAGTATATGGCCAAAATACTACTTAAATTGACTTGGGCAATTCTCATTCATTCAGTTAGATTTCGGAACTGCATTAGATCCAGTCTGTTATGAATTCCATTAAGGTATTAAAACCCATCCAATACAAATGAATTATATTAGGGAAACTTCTTTTCTGTTTACTCAGAAAGTGTACAAGTTAACTAAGTTGGTGAAAAAGAATTTATATCCTGCATCAGCAATTTCCATGACAATTGTTGTGATAAACAATTTTTGACAATTTCTGCACATTCATGTCTCTGGCAGATATTCAAGCAAAAATTTATCGTTTGGAATAGTTGACCTTGGTCTCTTTCCCAATGCTGCTGAAAAATTTGGCATATCTCTAAGTGGTACGTATATTAATTGATAGCAATTTGAATTTGATTTTCCTTTTCTCTCTAAAAGTACTTAATTTCTTTCTTCTTTTTCCGTTGTATTGTTGTTTTAGTTATTGTTGTATAGTGATTTAGTGAATATGGAATTTATAACCTTGTGATTATCTTATTAGGAAGCATGGGCCAGCTTCCTACATATATCTTATTTGAGAATGCAGCTGAAGTTGCTCGCTTTCCAGAGTTGGATTTTGAAGCAACATATTTTCACCCTACAATTACAAAGGTTTCTGTCATATGTAGGATATAAGCTATTTTGAATAGTGACTATAACAAGACCAACTGGTCATAAAAGAAGAAAAAATAAGTTGAGTTTCTCTCGAAGTACAAATAATTTATGCACTTTTGTTTTTTGAGAAGATAAAAAGAACTTTTATACAAGTGCATAAATTGATTATAACTTGTAAGAGAAAGTGAAAAAAATACTTGTGCAGAAGAATTTAACCAAACAGGTTCAAAATATGCTCTGATTTAAAAAATTTAACTTGTTATCGTCACTGTTGAATTCATTGTGTCTCCGATTTACTTAGTTTAACCGTGCATATGGATTGTGAGCTGCAGGGGCTTCTTGCTCGACATTTTGAGCTTGATCGGCACCTTCTGGAATATGTTAATGGTAAATAGGTAAATCTCTCTGAAGTTCTATCCTACCATGCTCCATTGTTCCTCTGACCCTTTTTAGAAATATTGTAATCATTTGAGATTTATTTGTTGCTTCTAGGATGCCATGGAGCAAGTTGTTCTCCCAAATTTACTCTCACTGCACTCTGATTTGTGCTATTATTACAGGTAGAAACAAATTTTTTTTGTAGAAGAGATCAAATTTTAGTTGAACGAATTATGTCATCTTAAAATTCTTATAAATTTTCCAAATATAACGTTTAACGTTTCTAAACATCTTGGCAGAATTCTTTTCACGTCGAGAAGCTGATATTACCATATTGGATATGTGACAAATGTGAATATTTTCTGCAGAATCTTAGTGCTTAATAATAAATTAGAAAATAAAGAATTGTGTACTAGAGTGTGTACGAACAACAACAATAAAGTTCATTCAAATTGAGATAATCTCAACCATTTTTACAGTGATGTTGTCAATAGAAGAAACTTCTATGCCCTAATATTGAAATTGACACATTGAAAAGAAAAATCATGAATTGAAAAGACAAAATGAAAGAGTTAGAGTGTAAAATTAGCACTAATAGAACCATGTGTTGTAAAGCATCGCACCAGAACAAGCATGCAATCTTACCATAGTATTATTTTAAATTGTATTTAAGAGGACAAGTATACATTGAACGAGAGATTAATTAAGTGAACATAACGCAAAGCCTTTCGTGAAATTATACTAAATCATCAAAATGTTGTTAGGATGAACTACTTTGAAACAATTTATTTGTAGATCTTTCATAATTAAGTTAATTATTTTTTAAATTCTTCAATTTTGAGATTTGATTATGTACTTCATTTAAATTTTTGTATAAAGTCAAGAGTGATGGTTAAAAAATACTGGTGAGAGAAATAATTTAATATTAAAAAATATATATGTTTTTCTCTTAAAATGAGATATTCAACCCTCTTTTAATTTATATAAAGAATTAGACATTACGATATCTCTTTTATTTTTTTTTAGCGACTTGTTTCTTCAATCATACTATGTATTAATTTTATTAAAATATTTTATGTAAAAATAATTACGTTATATGACTATAAATCCGTTATATTTGAATTGTTTCTTTTTTATAAATTGAATACTTTTAAAGTTATGTCTAGGTTAATTTACCGTTAAATTTTAATTTTTATAATCAAATGAACTTTTTACTAAAATAAGATATCATATCTACACAAAAACCATTAGTTCATAAATCAATATTTAAAAAGTGATACACTCATCAATATAAAAATCATTTACTGAAAAATTTCAATGATAAAACATAAAAATAAGTATATTAAATAAAATATTTGCATATAACTTTCATAGAATATTTTAAACAGACAACATGAAAAACAAATTAGATCTCTTATTCAATAGAAAGGAACATTTATGATATAACTTTCTTGTAATAATTTTTAAGTTGATATTTTCTTATTAATTTGTGATTTATCAAATGCATGCATAAATATTGCGACGAGTGCAAGTATTTATTTTAACTAAATAATTATAAAATAACAAATTATAAAAATAAAAACTGTTTAACAATTTATTTTAGAATAACAATAGGGACACAACCTGACCATCCCTACCTCTAATTCTAGTAATAACAACTATCATTTTTTTTTCTACTTTGATAAACTAGGTTAAAACATTCACACACAAAAAAAAAACCTTAAATCTAAATAATAAATAAAAACATGTAATTACATCAAACATTTAATATAAATTAGATAATTTAGTAAATTCAAAAAAAAGAATCTACATAATTCAACTCACTAAACATTGAATTTCTTCCTCCATTTTGTGAGCCATTAGCTGAAGGCCCACATGATACTTCCTAATAAGCTCCTCAAGCTCCAACCCTTCCACAGGGTCAACAGCAAAGGACCATTCCAACGTGCATCCATTCGACTCGTCATCATCACCGTTGCTTAGGACCTTCATCGTTGACTCGTAGGAAGTGAACCCAATGTTGCTGTCCACCATCTCATACTTGAGCCAGAAATCAGCATCATCAACGGCTACCAGCCTCTCCTTGGACCAGCTCAGCCTTGCTGGGCCGTTCGATGGGATGGAGGATCCGGCGCAGTATCGTATGCAGCCAGGGTCACCGTTGGATCCGTGAAGCCCGTAGCACGTGGCTAGCGTGGGGAAGCGCTTGTGGAGATTGAAGAAGTCCTTCACCAGAGGCCATGCTTGTGCTTTGGTGGCGTTCCGCAGCTTCGCTGAAACCTTGCCTTCCCATCGATTATGATGCGAATTTTTCTCCATTTCGGTTGAAAGCATCAAAACCTCTTCCAAGAGTCCATGGAAACAAGGTCTCTTTTTCTAATCTCTTTTAGTTTTTATAGCTTTAATTAAATAATAGAGCCCAAGAGAACTTTCAAATTATATATTCATACTCAAAATTTACTAAAATAATATTATTATATTATATATATACACGAAACATAACCTCAAATGAAATTATTTAATTATTTATTTAACATAATATCTCATAAAATTATTTATTTAACTGAATTTTTTTTATTTACTTAACTAAATCTTTTTTACTATTTTACTTGGAATTAAGTTTCACCTAAACTAAATTTCATCTTTAAACTTATCACTTTTTTAAATGAAAAAAATTAAATAAAATATATAATTAAAAATAATATTAAAAATAAAATTTTAATTTTAAAATTTAAATAATATTTATATAAAAAATAATAAAAATAATATATTATTTAAATATATATTAAATTATTTAAATATGTTTAAAAAATTATTGAAAATATTAAATAATAATTTTTTATTATATTTTTTTATATATTTTTTTCTTTTTGAATAGGAAATTTAAAATTTATATATTTTTTATTATATGAATTATTTAAGTTATAATTTTAGAAAAAAATAGAATAAATAAAAATTTAATTTAGGTAATAGATTAAAAAATTAAATATTATATTATAAAAATTTATATAATAGTTTTTATTTGATAAATTATAAATATTATATTAAAAAAATCATGCTAAAATTAATTTTTTTAAATAATAAAGTAAAAATATTATTTAATTAGTTAAAATTTATTATTATTAATATAAAATAAACTTAAAAATAAAAAATAATAAAAATTGACAGAATTTAATGTATAATATTAAAAATAACATAATCATTGATAATAAAAATTGAAAAATAAAATTATTGACAATAATGTTAAGAAAAATTTAATCTAAAAAATGGTGTCAGGTTCACAACGAGGACGACGTCTATTACGTTTTGGATTTCGTCGGTGTGGTTGGTCTTAAATTTCAGGAGAAATTTGTGGAGGATTTTCTTCTTTATAAACCTTTATTATTTTCACTCTATAAAAATCTTTCTACCTTTATTATTTTTCTTTAATATCATGTTCTATAATTTTTATTTTGCTACTAATAACTTATTTTTAATTTTACTTTTAATATTTTATATATTAAATTTATCAATTTTTTCTAAAGTTATAACTTAAATAGTTCATATAATAAAAAATATATATAAATTTTAAATTTTCTATTAAAAAATAACAAAAATATATAAAAAAATATAATAAAAAATTATTATATTTTAAATTATTATATATAATATAATAATATTATTTTAGTAAAATAATAATTTAAAATTTTTGTAAATATTATTTTTGTAAATAATAATATTCCCTTCCTTTCAACTATTGTTGGTTGCAATTTCCAGTTATCTTGGTATGGATTTTTTAATTTTTTCTGAGGAAATTAGTAATTTTCCTTTTATTCCGGACTCTATTTATTTTCCATTTATTCCACAAGGGGCCACGATGGCTTTTTATGGAATTGGGGGTCTCTTTATTAGTTTTTCTTTGTGGTGGATTATTTTGTGGGATATAGGCGGTGGTTATGATCTCTTCGATAAAAAAAGAAAAAAGTATGTTTTATTCGTTGGGGATTTCCTGGAAAAAATCGTCGTATTATTCTCAAAATACCTATGAACGAGATTCAATCTATCAGAATAATAACAGGAGTTCAGGAACGGGGTATTTTAACTCGTACCCTTACTTATGAGAGTATCATTTATATGGAAACAATAGAACAGGGGTTTATTCCCTTGACTCGTATTGAAGATAATTTGACTCCATCAGAAATTGCAAATAAAGCTGGCGAATTAGCTTTTTTTTTAGGTGTACCGCTTCTGTATTGATGAGAATTGGACTTAACTATAAAAAAAAATTGCACAAAAAGCTTCAGAATTGTCCTATTTATTTGGTGTACCAATTGAAATATTTTGAAAAAAAAAAAATTTTTTTCAAAATATTTCAATTTTTATAGATGGGACGTTATTTGATTTCGAAATCTGAATATTATAGTCATAAATCGAAGTGCTCCTCGGTGTATTTAAAAAAAGAAATCATTTTTTCTTCGAATCTTAGCAGCAATTAATATCCTTTCGAAACAATCTATTTTTTTCTTCATTGGAATTTACTGTGCATTCTTTCGATTTCTTATTCGAGTTATGTATTCTTTTTTATAAATTAAACAAGGCAAAGACTAACTCCTGAAGTTTAAGTAAAAAAAATGAAAAAATTCATTCCCCTTCTATATCTTACATCTATAGTCTTTTTGCCCTGGTGTATCTCTTTCACATTTAAGAAAAGTCTGGAATCTTGGTTTATGAATTGGTGGAATACTAGGCAATCCGAAATTTTCTTGAATGATATTAAAGAAAAGAGTATTCTAAAAAAATTCATAGAATTTGAGGAACTGTTTTTCTTAGATGACATGTTAAAGGAATGTCCGAAAACATATTTACAAAATCTTCGTACTGGAATCTATAAAGAAACAATCCAATTAATCAAAACGCACAACGAAGATCGTATGAATACGATTTTGCACTTCTCCACAAATATAATTTGTTTCTTTATTCTAAGCGGTTATTCTATTCTTGGTAATCAAGAACTTGTTCTGATTAACTCTTTGGTTCGAGAATTTATATATAATTTAAGTGACACAATAAAAGCTTTTTCTATTCTCTTATTAACTGACTTATGTATAGGATTCCATTCAACCCATGGGTGGGAATTAATTATGGGTTTCGTTTATAAAGATTTTGGATTTGCTCAAAATGATCAAATTATATCCGGTCTTGTTTCCACTTTTCCAGTTATTTTAGATACAATTTTAAAATATTTGATTTTCCGTTATTTAAATCGCGTATCTCCATCACTTGTAGTGATTTATCATTCAATGAATGATTGACAGAAAAACCGATTTACTTATCCAATTTTAATTTAAAGTTTTTAGCTAAAAAAAGATAATTTTTATTTTTCCAAACCCCCTTAAATTAAAAAGGGGTTCCCACCTTGGATAGGGAACTATGGGAGTGACCTACCTAATCTTATTGTAGAAATTTTCAGGATCAATGATTAGACCATGCAAACTAGAAATGCTTTTTCTTGTATAAAGGAAGGGATTACCCGATCCATTTCCATATCGGTCATGATATATATAATAATTCGAGCACCCTTTTCAAATGCATATCCAATTTTTGCACATGCAGGGTTATGAATGTTGGAAAAACAATAATAATAATAATAATAATAATAATAATAATAATAATAATAATAATAATAATAATCCTGATTTTGATTCTAACGATCAAACATAAACGTAATCCCATACTTGATAAACATGTTGTAAGCTCGAATGTGAAAGCGTACTCGAATTAGCCATAATGATGATGTCTTTGTAGAGCACTATATTGATCTTATGGTCTTCCACCTGAAGAGCACCTGTATTTTCCTCTTGATTTTCTCTCTTGATGGGGATAGAAACAAAGGAACGGGACTGATACTTACGCTCTGTGTGTGTGCTCCCAAAAGGGGACCATGACCCTTTAGATAAGCAGAATTAGGTTAATTACTTAAGTTTTAGTATTTCCAATTTGGCCCCTCATCAAATTAGAAATTGCTCAATGGTCTCTATACAATTTTATTTTCATGACATATGCTTTTAGCCAAAACTTTAATTTAGTCAGATCACTTTATTATTTGGCTTAATAAATAATGGCCCTAACACATTTAAATTATGTATCATATATATACATGACCCAAATTTTGCCAACAATCTCCACTGGTCACAAATATATATGTCCTTACAACCTTACAAATGTGTTAGACTTTATGAGCTCAAAATTGTCATTATATTCCTTTAGCATACTCCAAAAGTCTTGTCCATTAATCATATCAAGATATAGAACCAAACCAGCTTTTCATTGCATCATCGCAACTAAAACCAACAATGATTGCTCATCCTAACATAACCAAATGACATGGATTCATCATGAAATGTGTAGCATGAAAAATTACGTGAAGGTGATCTGTACACGTCTATTTTCAACTGGTCCAAACTTTAACTTATTGAGATCGATATAATATCCTTAATGTACAAAGTGTAATGAATGAACGAAAAAACCACATATCTATAGATAACCAAATATGTCCAAAAATCAATGTATACATATATGAAATTAAACATAGAACATAAAATATATGAAAGTGACTAACTCTCACTAAACCACAAATTCCTCAAACTGTAAAACACCCATGTGAGCAACATGTTCATGAAAGACATTGGACGGAAGTCCTTTAGTTAGAGGATATGCTATCATGGAGTTTGTCCTTAAGTGTTCTATGAAAATCTGTCTACTTTGTACTTTTTCCTTAACAATACAGCTGATTTATTGTCACAATATAACTTAAGTGGTCTTTCAATTCCTTTCACAATTTGTAGCCCTGTGATAAAATTTCTCAGCCATATTCCATGATTTGATGTCTCATAGCATGTTACAAATTCTTGACATCCTACAAAATCTGAGTCAGAAAACCCAGCGATCTCCAACTGGTCTGACCTCCTATATGTGAGCATATAATCTTTTGTTCTCTTTAAATATCTTATGACTCTTTTTGCTGCTTTTCAAGGGTTTATTCCTGGATTGCTTAAATATCTGCCTAGAACCCCAACTATATATACTATGTCTGGATGCGTACATACTTGGGCATAGATCAAACTCCCTACAACTGATGCATCGGGAATCTTTTGCATTTTCTCAATTTTCAAATTCTCCTTTGGGCACTGATTGAGACTAAACTTGTCTCCCTTTAAACTTGTGATACATACAATCATCAACAATATTCATCTTGAAGTCAAATGAGTTTCATACCTTCTAGTAATGAGACAAGTTCTCAAACCTTATTGTCTTGCATGGATTTATACTTATCTTATTGCTTCAATCCACTTTTGAGATTTAGAACCTTGTATAGCTTGACGGAAGTTAACTGGGTCATCTTCCATTATATCATTATTTTCCTCATGTTCCTGAAGAAATACCATGTAATCATCCGAAATAACAATTCTTCTTTTTCTAGTGGATCTCTGCAAAGTTATTAGCTCATGATGCACAGGTTCTTGAGGATCTTGAGTTTGTTCTTCATCAACAACCAAATCATCTTGAGTAAGGGGTTCATCAACAATGCCTTGTGGAGGTTCCAAACTTACTTTATCAAAAGTAATTATTTGAATCGGTTCTGAAATTGTTACCGATTCTTCCTCCAAGATGAAGTTCTTAATATTATTCTTCCCCCCAAACTCAATATCCTCAAAGAACGTAGCAGTTTCCGTCTCAAAAATTGTCTTTAATGTGGGATCATAAAATTTATATCCCCTGGATCTTTCAGCATAACCAATAATATAATTACTTACTGTTCGGGAGTCCAATTTTTTTTCATTTGACTTATAAGGTCTTGCCTCAGCTGGACAATCCCACACATGGAAATGCTTCAGACTAAGTCGTCGCTCAATCCAAAGCTCATAATGTGTTTTGGTAGCTGCTTTAGTTGGTATTCTATTTAGAATATAAGCTGTCGTATTTAGTGTCTCTCCCCAAAATGATTCGAGTAAGGTGGAATGACAAATCATACTCTCTACCATATCTTTAAGAGTGTAACACAAGCTCAAACGTCACGATTTGATTGTGACCTGAGCACTTGTGCCATAATGCACCTGAATGAGTATTTTCAATTTTACGTTTAGTATCACGTGATTCTGTATTAAGGGTTTCATTATAGGTGGTCACAATATCAAGTAAATACTGATTATCATAAATCAAAAGTGAACTAGTTCCAACAATATCTGAATAAAAAGACAAACTGAACTTATTGTTTCCAAATGAACACAAATAACATAATTTGTCCAAATAAGAAACTGAAACCAAATTCCGTCTAAATGACGGCACAACAAAAGTGTCTTTCAAATCCAAATAAAAAACCAGTACTCAATAACAATTTAAAATGCCCTATAGCTTCCACCTCTACCGATTTGTCATCTCCAACATAAATCCATCTTTCAGAATCAATTGGCTTCCGGTAGTTTAGGCAACCCTTTCTTTTCACGCCAAGCATGATATTTATCACATTTCTTCTTTATGTGTCCAGTCTTATTGCAAAAGAAACATTTATTTTCTTGAGTTTGTTTCTTTTGTTCTGGACCCTTAGCAGTTTCTTTCTCGAGATCCTTTGATCTCTTTCTTTTGCCCTTAGCCTTGGAGGTGCTTGCAAAATGAGCATTTTTTGTCTTGTCTTGCTTTAGTCTTTCCTCTTCTTGTACGCAATGTGAAATGAACTCATTAAGAGACCATTTATCCTTCTGACAATTGTAAGATACCTTAAATTGATTAAACATTGCAGGAAGAGAAATCAACACCAAATGAATGAGCAAGTCTTCTGAGAGTTCAAGCTTTAGTGCTTTGAGTTTAAAAACAATATTAGACATGTTCATAATGTACTCCCTGATATTTCCTTTGCCTTGATACTTCATGGAAATCAAGTTCTGAAAAAGAGTGTTTGTCTCTGCCTTGTCGCTTTTTGCAAAGCGCTGCTCAATTTCAGCAAGAAATTCTTTGGCACTTGTGATGTTTTTAGAAACAGTGCCCCTAAACACCTCCGAGATGTCGCGCTTAATGATCATTAGACTCATGCGATTTGAGCGATCCCACTTCTCATAATCTCTTTTCTGTTCAGAGGTACTTGAATCCGTAGGAGTAGGGGGTTGCTCAGTCCTTAACGCAAGATCCATATCCATGCAATCAAGAACAATATCAATGTTCTCTTTCCAGTCCTTAAAATTTGTTTCATTGAGGACGGGAACAGAATTTAAATTGGTAGATACAGAAGCAATTGTAGCTGAATTTAGAACACGAGAAATAAACTAATTATGCTCACATTATATAAAAAATAAATAATATATATTTAAATAGTGGTTTAACCCATCTCAAGACACTCAATGCACCATCAATATCAAGTTTTTGGACAGTAATATTAACTGCTAGAGGTATCTTGTTGTAATAATCAAACATTGACAATAAAGCACGTCCAACAACAAACTAGTCTTTGGATTGATTTATCATCGACAAAGCAAATTCTTATAATTATCACATGTTTATCATTACAAGTGTGTATGCAATTCAGCCAAATATTAATCTTCCTTTGGGCTGACTAATACTCACATGAATATACACAAACACTAACATTCAATATTTTTCATGAACTGCCCAATTCAAGAGAAGTTACTTTGGTGACTTCTTGACTCAATTTGCTCACAAAAAATATTAAACTATCAAAAATTGAATATTTTATTTATATAACAAAACCAAATATTTAATATATGCAAATTAATTCAAAAGAGAATCACCTCATTAGAATTCTACTAAGGATGAACACCTCTCTAAAATCTCATTAGAGATGAACACCTCATTTGAATAAATCAAAGGATGAAAAAAGGCCTCATTTTCCACCAATACATAAAGGATGAACATCTCCCTAAAATCACACTAGGGATGAAACAGAGATAGTTACGAGTCTCTTTAGCATACTGCTCTAAACCCTAAAAGGGAATTAAACAGTAATCACTCAAACCCTAATTTAACATCAAATTTTCCTTAAATTCCTAGGGGATAGAGGCAATAAAATAATAACAGTCACACATGTGGAAACATTCACCAGTTGCTTAAGATTTTCTGTGTTGGGAATTCCCCAAACACCACTCCCAATTCCAAACCCATAAAATTAAATAAAAACAAAATATTAAAAAAAGAACAGAGAACCCAATACAAGAAACATTGAAATTTGAAACACTATTTCTTTCTCAGTAAAACTTGAAACTTAAACCGAAATAAAAGGGAAAAACGAAGAAGAAGAAGAAGAATCCATAGCTTCCTCCACGGTTCCATCAGCAAGTAGAATCAGATTGGGGATGTTACCCCCAAATTTAAATTTTAGGGTTCACGAAAATTAGAGATTATTCTCGACTTAGGGTTCATAAAATTGGGTAATTTGAATTGTTTAAAACAAAATTAATCCTAATTTTCATAATTAGGGTTCTATAAATTAAACAGACATGAATCAAATATGGGCGGCTCTGATACCAATTGTTGGAAAAACAATAATAATAATCCTGATTTTGATTCTAACGATCAAACATAAATGTAATCTCATACTGATAAACATGTTGTAAACTGAATGCGAAAGCGTACCTGAATTAGCCATAATGATGATGTCTTTGTAGAGTACTATATTGATCTTATGGTCTTCCACCTGAAGAGCGCCTGTATTTTCCTCTTGATTTTCTCTCTTGATGGGGATAGAAACAAAGGAACGGGACTGATACTTACGTTCTGTGTGTGTGCTCCCAGAAGGGGACCATGACCCTTTAGATAATCAGAATTAGGTTAATTACTTAAGTTTTAGTATTTCCAATTTGGCCCCTCATCAAATTAGAAATTGCTCAATGGTCTCTACACAATTTTATTTTCATGACATATGCTTTTAGCCAAAACTTTAATTTAGTCAGATCACTTCATTATTTGGCTTAATAAATAATAGTCCTAACACATTTAAATTATGTATCATATATATACATGACCCAAATTTTGCCAATAATGAAAACCCCCGAGAAGCAACCGGTCGTATTGTCTGTGCCAATTGTCATTTAGCTAATAAGCCCGTGGATATTGAGGTTCCACAAGCGCTACTTCCTGATATTGTATTTGAAGCAGCTGTTTGAATTCCTTATGATATGCAAGTGAAACAAGTTCTAGCTAATGGTAAAAAGGGAACTTTGAATGTGGGAGTTGTTCTTATTTTACCGGAAGGTTTTGAATTGGCACCCCCCGATCGTATTTCGCCTGAGATTAAAGAGAAGATAGGCAATCTGTCTTTTCAAAACTATCGCCCTACAAAAAAAAATATTCTTGTGGTAGGTCCTGTTCCTGGTCAGAAATATAATGAAATCACCTTTCCTATTCTTTCCCCGGATCCCGCTAGTAAAAGAAATATTCATTTCTTAAAATATCCAATATACGTAGGCGGAAACAGGGGAAGGGGTCAGATTTATCTTGACGGGAGCAAAAGTAATAATAATGTTTATAATGCTACAGCAGCAGGTATAGTAAAAAAAATCATACGAAAAGAAAAAGGGGGATAGGAAATCACTATAGTAGATGCATTGGATGAGCGTGAAGTGATTGATATTATACCTCCAGGACCAGAACTTCTTGTTTCAGAAGGTGAATCTATCAAACTTGATCAGCCATTAACAAGTAATCCTAATGTGGGTGGATTTGGTCAGGGGGATGCGGAAATAGTACTTCAAGATCCATTACGTGTCCAAGGTCTCTTGTTCTTCTTGGCATCTATTATTTTAGCACAAATCTTTTTAGTTCTTAAGAAGAAACAATTTGAGAAGGTTCAATTGTTTGAAATGAATTTTTAGTTCCGCGTATTTATCAACATATTAAACTCGTAAAAATAACTAATTTTTTTTCATATTTCCCTTTTCTAGAATAGAGAGTTTTCTATTATACAAATCTTTTTCTATTGTAAAATACAAGAAAACTGGATTCGATACTAAACATAAAATAGATATCTATCCATATAGATACATATCTAAAAAAAATTTAAAATATGGAAAAGTTACTCTAAGGGGGATTCTTTGTCTTTTCCTAGAGTCCGATTCCTATTCTTTCCTGTTTGTGTTGAAATATAAATATTCTAAAAATATCCATAAAATAATATTTTTGAATCCCTTCCTGAAAAATCCTATACCTTAGTTTCTATTTTTTCCAACTTAGAATCTTTCTGCTAGATAATCTTTTATTGTATATAATATGTAGTGAACAAAAAAAGAGAGGGGATTTAGAAATTTGATTAAACAAATTGAATTTCTTTAATTTGAACTTGTAAAAAAAAATGAAATGGAATTTTTTGAAACATCGGAAGAAGTAGTCATTTATATGAAAAAAAAATTAGAATTCTTAAGAACTCAAGGGGGATCCACTTACATTCGTCAAAGAAAGAGTGGATCCCTGTTGAGTTCTTAAGCTTTCATTTCAAAAATCCAATTAGAATACGATTACTACAGAGATGAGCCCAATCCGGAATATGAACCATAAAAGAAAATACCAATTAAACCGATCACAGTAATACCAGTTACAGTACCTATTATCCAAAGAGGAATCCTTCCAGTAGTATCGGCCATTTATTCCACTTTCCTCCACATTTAATCACGTAGTCAGTCATCCTAAAGACATAAACAGTCATAGATAATTATGAAATTATATCCTTCCGAATGGGATAAAAGAATTTCTAATATATATATATTATTTACTATTCCTATTTCTTCTATTAATTAATTGAAGAAATAATTTGAAAATAAAACAGCAAGTACAAAAATAAGTAATAACCCCCAGTAGAGACTGGTACGATTCAATTCAACATTTTGTTCATTTGGGTTTGATTGTGTCGTAGCTCTATAATTCAATTTAGGTTTATCGTTGGATGAACTGCATTGCTGATATTGATCCCAAAAAAGAAACAGTGGGTACCGCTAGTCCGTGAACAGCTAACCATCGTACTGTAAAAATTGGATAGGTCCTATCTATAGTCATTGGAGCCTCCTAAAAAGATCTACTAAATTCATCAAGTTGTTCCAAAGGATCAAAACGGCCAGTTATTAATGGAATTCCTTGTCAGTTATTAATGGAATTCCTTGTCGGTTCTCTTTAAATTCTATTGGATATCTATAGAATAATACTACAGATTTTCATTAGATTAGTTTACTTAATTCATGAGTTGATTAAGAAGTCTGTTGATTTGGAATCACAGGATGGGTAGATGTAACAGATGAGGAATTTCTTTCTAAATTTTGTTACTATATTTCTTTTTATTCGTAGGATTTTTTTATCTTCTTTTTTCGAAAATTTAGGGAAGTGCTTTATAAACATATGTTTAAAAAGAACGAACATCTTTCTTTTAGTTTCTATATGCCCACTATAACTAGTTATTTCGGTTTTTTACTAGCGGTTTTAATTATAACCTCGTCTCTATTTATTGGTCTTAGTAAAATACGACTTATTTGATTTGTAATTTTGAGAGGAATAGTCAATTTTTGGATAAGATATTATAAAATTCCTCACTATGTCAATTTACAATTCTCGGTCGTTGAGATTCATGATCAATACAGATTAATGTTTAAGGATAGATATTACCTTTCTTTTTACTTTTCGAACAAATAAAAATGATTGAAGTTTTTCTATTTGGAATCGTGTTAGGTTTAATTCCTATTACTTTGGCTGGATTATTTGTAACGGCATATTTACAATACCGACGAGGGGATCAGTTGGATCTTTGATTAATTAATGTCTCTTTTTTTATGGATTCCCTATTTATTTTGGTTTAATCCTAATCTACAAGGATAAAATTCAGTTCAATTATTTCAGTGTAATTATCAGGCGAACAATACTAGAATCACGCTCTGTAGGATTTGAACCCACGACATCGGGTTTTGGAGACCCGCGTTCTGCCGAACTGAACTAAGAGCGTTTTGTTTTCATAAATTCTTTTATATGATCCAATTACATTTTGCATATATATATTCAGTATTGATGTTCAATTGGAATTCGTCTTGAATTGGTCCCGGTTTATTGCTCATCTCATATAATATGAAATATCATATAATACAGAATATCATATGATAAGGAATAGTTAGGAATAGGGATGACAGGATTTGAACCCGTGACATTTTGTATCCAAAACAAACGCGCTACCAAGCTGCGCTACATCCCTTTTCCATTTGTTTCTAGTGTTATTGTAAAGAATCTTTGTCTTGTTTTCCACATTTTTCTCTGTTGATATATATATCATATCAACCGAGAAAAAAATACTTAAAAATTAAAAAGGAGGATTTGAAATGCGAGATCTAAAAACATATCTTTCCGTGGCACCAGTAGTAAGTACTTTATGGTTCGGGGCTTTGGCAGGTCTATTGATAGAGATCAATCGTTTTTTTCCAGATGCATTGATATTTCCCTTTTTTTCATTCTAGTTATTGACACGGGAAGGGGTGAAGAAGATTATAGGTCCAATTAAATATGTGTAACTAATCTACTCTCCTTTTTTCTTATTTTTTATTAGAATTGTAATGAAATAAGTTAGGAAAGATAAAGAAGAAAGGTTAATTTGGCCTCATTGAAATTCGGAGTGAAACTCGGGATCTGGTGCAGGCTTCAATGGAATTGAATTAATAATTCAATTCCTATTAATAAGAAAGTGAAAGCAGAAATCGAAATGGATAGGTTGGGGCAACAATATCATAAAAAATACTTAAAAAAAAAAATTAAAATACTGTATAGCAATTTGAAACGAAATATAATTCGAGATCAATGTATTCTTTTTGTGCTATATTTTTTATACTATATTAAATTGGAAATACTATATTAAATTGGAACGAAATATTTCATAATTTTTCGAATGATTCTTTTTTTTTTTTAGTTGTTTTCGTTCTTTTCTTTGATTCGAATTCGAAAAGAGTTAAGTTATTTAAAAACCCAAAAGAGGTTCATGGCCAAGGGTAAAGATATCTGAGTCATTGTTATTTTGGAGGGTACTTATTGTGATAAAAAGAGTCTAAATAAGGAATCAATCGGTATTTCTAGTCTAGATATTTTACTAAAAAGAATCGACACAATACGCCTAGTCGATTGGAATTGAGAAAATTATGTCCCCGTTGTTACAAACATATTTTCGTATCTATAGCTATATAGATCTATTTGTATTCTATAATTTACAATTGAATTATATACAAATATCATTATATAACAACATATGCTAAACAAGGAAGAATAAAATAAAAAAAATACAAATCCTTTATTATATTTCTTGTAATAAATGTGATTTTTGGAATAGGGATAAAGAAACTATGGAAAAATCTAAGCAACTCTTTATTAAATCCAAGCGATCTTTTCATAGACGTTTGCCTCCGATTCAATCGGGGGACCGAATTGATTATAAAAACATGGGTTTAATTTGTCGATTTATTAGTGAACAAGGAAAAATATTATCCAGACGCATAAATAGATTGACCTTAAAACAACAACGATTAATTACAATTGCTATAAAACAAGCTCGTATTTTATCTTCGTTACCTTTTCTTAATAACGAAAAACAATTTGAAAAAAGTGAGTCGACTGCTAAAATGACTAGTTTAAGAAAAAAAAGTAGAAATTAAAAATTCGAAATCCGATTTGAATTTAGATTCGAATTAAACATGGATTGATGTTTTATTCGAAATTCCATTTGATTTTTTTGTTGTAAGAAAAAAAATAATAGGTAACGAAGAATAATTTTGTTTTAAGCGTGTTGTTTATTTTGATAGTTTTATCATATGATAAAACTATCAAAATAAACAAATTTATATTCTAAACCTTCCTGGAGTAAAGTTTAAGGGGATTTTGGGTTTTTATGATATCGTTGGCAATCATAAAAAGACAATTTTCTTTTAATATAGCTATTTGTGCAACTATTTTACGATTAAGAAGCAATTGCCTCGTGTATAGACTATGAATAAAATTACTATAAATATAAGATACTTTTAGATTCCCGCTAATTACTGCATTTAGTCGACTAATCCATAAGTCGCGAAAATCTCTTTTTTCCTATCTCTGTCACGATGAGCCGAAACTAAAGCTTTCATTTTCTGTTGAGTAATAGTTCGAGTAAGTCTTGAATGAGCTCTAAATTTAAAATTTTTTATTATATTTTTTTATATATTTTTGTTATTTTTGAATAGGAAATTTAAAATTTATATATTTTTTTATTATATGAATTATTTAAGTTATAACTTTAGAAAAAAATTGATAAATTTAATATATAAAATATTAAAAGTAAAATTAAAAATAAGTTATTAGTAGCAAAATAAAAATTATAGAACATGATATTAAAGAAAAATAATAAAGGTAGAAAGATTTTTATAGAGTGAAAATAATATAGGTTTATGAAGAAGAAAACCCTCCACAAATTTCTCCTGAAATTCAAGAACAATCACACAGACGAAATTCAAAGCGTAATAGACGTCGTCCTCGTTGTGGAACTCGGACACCATTTTTTAGATTAAATTTTTCTTAACATTATTGTCAATAATTTTATTTTTCAATTTTTATTATCAATGATTATGTTATTTTTAATATTATATATTAAATTCTATCAATTTTTATTTTTTTATTTTTAAGTTTATTTTATATTAATAATAATAAATTTTAACTAATTAAATAATATTTTTACTTTATTATTTTAAAAAAATTAATTTTAGCATGAATTTTTTAATATAATATTTATAATTTATCAAATAAAAACTATTACATAAATTTTTATAATATAATATTTAATTTTTTAATCTATTACCTAAATTAAATTTTTATTTATTCTATTTTTTTCTAAAATTATAACTTAAATAATTCATATAATAAAAAATATATAAATTTTAAATTTCCTATTCAAAAATAAAAAAATATATAAAAAAATATAATAAAAAAATTATTATTTAATATTTTTAATAATTATTTAAATATATTTAAATAATATATTATTTTTATATAAATATTATTTAAATTTTAAAATTAAAATTTTATTTTTAATATTATTTTTATTATTTTTAATTATATATTTTATTTAATTTTTTTATTTAAAAAAAATGGTAAGTTTAAAGTTGGAATTCGGTTCACGGAAATCTAATTCCAAGTACAACGATAAAAAAGGTTGTAAATAATTTTATGAGATGTTCAGTTAAGTAAGTAATTTCATCGAGAGGTTACTTATATATATATATATATATATATATATATATATATATATATATATATATATATATAATATAATATAATAATATTATTTTAGTAAAAAAGTCTACTTAAATTACATTAAAATAAATAGATTTTAAAACCAATAGCAAAAAATTTTATAAATATATACCCAATTTTGCTTGTCTTTTATTAATTTAATTTTTATTATTTTTGTCCTCACATTTTTAAAAAATATGTAATTTTTATCCAATTCTTATTCTCTTTGTTGAATTCACTCTTTCATTCTAGAAAATTAGTATTTTTAATCTAATCATCTGTATATACTTATTTTGTTATTTCTTTTATTTGGATTATTTTACATTTCAAATTTCTTATAGCATCATGATTAATTTTAGTCTAAGTTTGACGGAATCAAAATAAGAAAATAATATATATATATATATATATATAATATATTATTTTATATAAAATAAAATATATTTTTTATACGATAATTATAATAAATATTTATGTTTATTATAATTAAAATATTTTATTTAATTTTTATATAATATTAATTATTCTATTCACTTTTATTATAATTTTAAAAAATTTATTTTTATATTACATAAATCATTAAATTTATATTTGTGTAATATGTGATTGAAAATTTACATAAGACTTAATAAAATAATTAGTAATATATAAAATTAAATTAAATATTTTAGTTATATTAAATATAAGTATTTATGTAATTATAATTATAATATGAAAAATATTACAAGTATTCTAATTTTATGTTTTTGATATAATTTAAAATATTCTTACATTTTAAAGACTTAACATTAATTTTTTTATTGAAATAAAGTACCTGCAAGATTGGAAGCCACGAAAGTAAAATCTCAATAGATAGAATTCGTTGAAGTATATTTTATTTCTTCCAAAAAAACATAAATTAGCAGACATAATATTACTAAATATTATTATTATTTTAATTATAATTTTTATGGTTGATTTTCTTAACAATTTATTATTTATATTTGCAAGTTATATTTTATTCTTTTAAGTGCATCAATTATTAAAAATAATTATAGGATGATATAATTATTTCTTATAAATATAAAATATACTTTATGTGTTAAAATATTTATTTAAAATCTCAATTATAATATAAATTATATGCTTATAAAATGTATAATATCATTTTAGCGGCATAACAATAAACATTTGTTTTATGTATTGTGTACATTAAGTTATTAGAATATTAATTTTCTTTAGAGTTATATCCATGATTTTGTTTATTTTTCCAAGACAAATTTGTCCAAATTCAAAGTGCAACAATAATCACAATGGCGAGTTGGCGCAAACCAATCAAAACGGGGAAACACACGTCCTTGAAATCCCCGTAATAACGAACCAGACTACCCCGGCGTGCGAACCATTCCTTTTGCAGCAACCGAACCATCCTTCACGCAGGTATGAACCCTAGCACTTCCCAATTTCAGGTCTCTTTTACATTTCTTGTTTACATCTTTTTACTATTGTTTTATTTCATTGCCTTATCCTTTTAATTTCCCCAGCCTTTTTCCTTTCGAAGCCTTGTTTTTGGATTTTTCAGTGCCTGCTAATTGACATGCATGCAATTTTGTACCTTGAGTACGCGGTATTAATTATCATATTAGTTTTTTCTCTTCCTTTTACGAATTTGATTTTCTTAATATCGAATTATTCGTTGCTACTGTGCATTTGTTATATAGGAAAATCATCTTGGCGTAAAGTTGACCTTATTTCATCTTCATATAACGTGAATTTATTTGTTTCCATGATTTTGATGCAGACACTTCTTAGTCATTTTAGGGTCACCGCTTATGCCATATGTTTGGTCACCACCTAAGAAACATGTGACTGTTAATATCACTTAAATATACGATTTATGCCTATTGTTTATGATGCACGTTCTGTGTGCATGTCAGTGCGGTTGTTTTGCAGTTGCTTCTCACAAAAGGTGGCTATTGTCATCGTCATTTTTGTTGTGTCTTTTTATGTTACAATCTAACTTGTGCTTGTGTCCTGTTGTTGTTCTTATTTGCAGTTGTAGTTGACCGTGGAGGGTGCTGACGGTGAGTGTTACGAATTATCACCAGTCTTTCATTTTAGCAAATAATTTATTTGGTTAAGAATTTGTGATATGCAACATATATGATATGATAAGAAGTTAAGGGAGGCACTTGGATTTGCTGCTTGTTATGAAATAAGAGAACGGCGATAGTGTATTGTTATGGGGTTATTGTTGGACATATCTGGGATTGTTTGTTGGTGTAAACTATATATAGGAGCTGGCCAATAGAGAGGATTCTTGATGTAATGCCACACTCTTTTAAGGTCAGGGCAGTGGCTATGTTGGAAGCTGTGCAGGAGATTGCCATTTACATTCATAGGTTTCACAATCTTGACCTTTTTCAGCAGGGGTATACACACTATCTTTTTTTTTTTTCTTTTTTTCTTTCCTGCATAGGTTCCTTGGTTACCTTAATTGACATGCATATTTGTATTATATAGATGGTATCAGATTAAAATTACTATGAGATGGGAGGATGATGAAGATGTATCTTTTGGAATCCCAGCTAGAGTTGTTCAATATGAAGGTAATTTGTCAAAATTATGCTCTATGTTATTATTGCTCACTGTTTGAGGAAACTGACTATGTATCTTATAGTACTGAGGCATATATTCAATTAAAGTTTGCCAATAAATTAACCTGCTGATAAGTCGAGCAATTGTGCCATCAATGCAATCATTTAATTGTGCAGCCAACTCATTGGGAAATATCCTCACCCCAGAAATTACCATGTTATTTACAGCATGATAGTTTCCATATGTAACAAGCTTAATGTTGTATGACATGTATAGGTCAACTTGAGAGGGATCCGATTTCGCAATACATTCAATGTCAACAAGGGCTTAAAGGATTTACTTAAAAATATAAACTGAAATATATTCATTTTTTGAAACAAAATAGAATATGAACCATTTATTTATAAAATACAAAATTATGCAAATATATGCACCTAATTTGGTCACTAGGAAATTAAAATATTTTTCAACTATACAAATCTTAACTAGATATTACATACTCTTTACAATAATATCTTACAACAACAATAAAAAGAAAGTAAATCTCAACACTCCCTATTAAGTTGGTGTATATAAATCTCATATGCCCAACTTGACAAGACATTTCTCAACAATTCTACAATTTTTTTTTCTTCCAACTTTTCCTTGATAAAGGATCTTTCTAATTCAACATGTTTTGTTTTATCATATTGTACTGGATTATGAGCAATATCACAAACAACTTTATTGTCACAATATAATTTAATAGGTTGTGTGGATGGGTATCCAAGATCTTGCAAGAGAAAACTTAGCCATAAACCTTCAAAAATTTCTAGTGCCAAACTTCTAAATTTAACTTTTGCACTTGAGTGAGAGACCACACTTTGCTTTTTTGCTTTTCCATGTAATAAGATTACCATGGACAAATATAAAGTAGTCTAATGTTGATCATCTATCTTCCAATGATGCAGCCAAATCAGTATCAATATATACATCGATTTGTTGATAATTTGTACTTTTGGTAAACAATAATCATTTTCCAGGTGTTGACTTTATATATCTTAAAATGTGCATGATTGCATTGATAGGTTGCTCTCCAGGATTATGCATAAATTGGCCAACAATACTTAATACTTAATGCGTAGCTAGATCTGGTCTTGTGTGTACTAAGTACATTAATCTCATTACAAGTCTTTGATATCTCAATTTATTAACTAGGGTTTGATCTAATGTAATAAATAATTTCAAACTTTCTTTTATTGGTGTTCGTTGGTTGGCAAGTTAACATACATGTTTCTTGCAACAAGTCTAAGGCATATTTTATTTGAGAGAAAAAAATTCCTTTCTTGGATCTAGATACTTTAATCCCAAGAAAATATTGTAAGGAACCAAGATCTTTCATTTTAAACTCCTTTGATAAATACTCTTGTAATGCTTTACTTTCTTCTTGATCATTCCTGTAACAATTATATCATCTACATATATAATAAGTACAATTATCTTACCTTATTTCTTCAAGAATAAAGTGTGATCTGAATTATTTTGATGATATCTAAATGTCATAGATTATGTAAACCTTTCAAACCATGCTCGTAGGGATTTTTTCAACCCATGCAGAGCTTTTTCCAATTTGCATGCCTTTCTTTTGTATTTTTCATGTACCATGCTATCTCGGGGGAGTTCCATGTATACTTATTCATTTAATTCCCCATGTAAAAATGTATTCTTTACATCAAATTGCTTCAATGGTCAATCCAGATTTTTACTGCTAAAAATAATAATAGTGAAATGATATTAATTTTTATTACAGGAGCAAGCAAATGTTTCTGTGTAATCAACCTCATACGTTTGGGTATATATATTAATTTTTATTGGAACTACTCTTCATGTTTTTCTGTGTGCACTATATTTCTTCATATGAAAACTTTTGCCGAAGCTATTTTGTATGTGTTGGATCAATGGTAATTTATGTGGTAGAAAATTTTCTGATTTGCAGCTCATGATCTGCGTCCTAACAATATATATGGTATTTGGAGGATTGATGATACCGACAACAGTTTCTCAACACAACCCTTTCGGATAAAATATGCTAGGCAGGACATTCATTTATGTATGATGATCTCATTCAACTTACCTCTTTGTAGATTTAAGGTGATGATGATCTATCTCACTTTCTTCTCTCATTTATTTCCTTCTCTTTGTTTTTAGACATAGCATTTATGAATAGATTATTCCCTGATATTCAAGCAGATTATTCTTGATATTTAGGCAGATTATCCTCTAAGACTCAGGCCTAGCTTAGTGCACAAAATTAATCCCATGTTGCTATTTTTACTTCCACATTTTATCAATTTAAAATAAGTGAAAATGTTCACTTTTTTCACATGGTATCAAAGCTATTCTAGATCCATTAAAAGGATCACCTACCATATTATCCATACACAAAGCCCGATGGTGCTAGGTTTGAGGTGTATTGTGAAAAATCCTAATCCCACATTGACAAGAAGTAGAGTTTGAAAAGAGCATATAAGTGAGGGGAAAATCTCACTTCAAACGATGATTTTGTGATGTCAAATTAGGTCTAAACTCAAATTTTAAGATAGTATTAGAGGTTGATTTGACCTTTCTATAGTCCTTCTCACCATCCCAATCATGGAAGAAGAACTATTAGAAGGTTCGCCTCGCCTGTGATTGAAATTGGTACTATTCTTAGCATCTCAATTGAAGGATTTGCACTTCGTATCATTGGACAAAACTTGAATGGCCAGAGCTACATCCAATGGTAGAAATGAATCCAAATCTTCCTTCAAGGAAAAGGATAGCAAGGCTACATTTGTGGGAAATCAACAAAGTCAAGGCCAGTTAATTTCTTGCATACTTAAAACACTAGCAAATGGATACAAAATCATGGATCATAGACTTAGAAGCATCGAATCGTATTATTGGTGACATAACTGTCTTTGATAATTATTCTCCTTGTCACGACAAATCTATAGTTTAATTTGCAGATGGTACTCTCTTAAGGGTTCTTGATAAAGGTTTAATGATTATTTCAAAGAATATTTGTTATTAAGGATGTAAGAAAATGAGAAGTTAGTTAGATATAAATAGGGGAAGAATGATAGACATGGGGAGATGTTCATTTGTAAATCGAGTCTTAGCTCTTTTTGAATGGAGAAATTCTGTGTATGGAAACCCATGGAGAAAAGAAAATGTTGTTCTATTTCTTATTTGTTTCTTCCTATTTAATAAATATTTTTCTTTTTTCTTTCTCTTTATAATTTTTGGTTCATAACAAATTTGTTTGACTTGCTAGATTCAAGTTACACAATGGAGAGTAGATTGAGTGCTTTGAAGCATTAGGCCAACAAACACGGGAAAATGGCTAGATTTTAAAACACACATGGTTTTTCAAAAGGAGAGTTTGTTGGACTTGACGCAAATCGATGAATTACTTATTGAATTCAAGAAAGGAAAGACGTTATGGTGAAAACTTGGTCAACAAGCATGAGAAATTGGAAAAACCATACCCTTTTTGGAGAAGAAACCAAAAATGGTGAAGCAATGATTGAGAAAGTCATGATGGAGGAAGAGATTGATCATTCTTAGGACTCCATTCCAAGAATTCTAGTTACATTCTCCTTAATAACTAGCTTTTGATGGTAGGTTCCCAAAATGCTTGAATACTTAAATATTCCATTGAGCATCGCATGCTACTCAATATGGAACTCAAGTACCCTATAATACCCAAGTCCCTATAATACCCAAGTCCCTATACCAACACTACCTAAGTGTCCATATCTTGACGAATTTCACTCTACAACAATTAACCGAATGACATTTCAGTCAACTCCCTTGTTGGTTAGAATGCTCTGTGAGATACCAACACCAACTCTAATACCATAAGCACTTGGGTAACATACCCCCAAAAGCTAGCCATTAAGAGGGGAGAACTAAACACTTAAATATTCCACTGAACATCCCATACTACTCAATGTGGGACTTAGGCACCTAATAGTATCCTAATCCCTGTCATATTCCTATGGATTCAAAACTTAAATTCGGTTATGCAGATGATTGTGCAATAGTTGATAAGGACTTGTATCAAGTTGGATTGGAAAATTAATATACCTTATCTCACACAAGGCCAAATATAGTATTTGTTATAACTTATAAATTTGATTGCCCAATTTTTATTTTGTCTGAATGATGTCCACTTACAAGTCACTTAAAGAATTTTCCAATACATCAAGGGTTACTAGGAAGAGGAATTTTATATAACAGAAATTTGAACATGACTGTTGAAGTAAGCTTCCAAGAGATGGAATTTTACAATCAACACACATGTTGACTATGCAGGGTCGATAACTAATAGGAGACACATTACTGGATATTGCACAATCTTTTGGAGGAAATTTAATAATTTGGGAAAATAAAAAACAGAATATTGTGGCTCAATCAAGGCTTTATTCTGAAAGGCATTTATATATAAAAAAAAAAAATGGGTTGAAAATCATTTACAAGACTTGATGGTTAAATGGAATGGAGCTCTGACTCTCAACGTGATAATTAGTCAGCCAACAATATAGCCTATAATTCTATTTAGCATGGTTCAACAAAGCAATGGGAGTGGATAGGCATTTTGTCGAGGAAAAGCTTGATTGATGATTATACTCCATGTGTTCCTTTTATAAGGTCAAAATGCAGAAGTTCTTGCCAAAGGATTGTGTAGTTCAACTTTGAAAGAATTATAATTATAAGTGAGCTGGAAATGAAAAATATTTATTCTCTTGCTTGATGAGGAGTGTTGAAAATATTAACATTTATTGTTAAGTTCTCTTCCAAGTAGCTTAGTTGTTGTGTTAATCTGACTTCAATATATCTTATGAATGTCTTCAAAGTAGCAATAGACTATTGTTTAAATAGACCACTTAGCTGTGTGGTTTACTCATTCAACCAAATGCTGAAAACAGAATTTCCCTTCTCACAAATCATATAACACGAAAAAAGACTGTATCTTCTTTTTAATCTCTTCAAATATGTGTGTATACATGTTTGTTTGTGGGTGTATAATGACATTCTCAAACCCAAAACTCAATCCAAACCACAGGCTAAACAACCCAAAACAGACAATCATCACAAAGCTGGCTTCCAAATTAAAAAAAAAAAGTGATCAGTTGTAATTCATTATTGTGCTGAAGTTGCATACTCTATGGACCGAGGCTGAACAACACTGTGCCATAGGAAGGAAAGGAGAATGTTTGAATGAATAGGATAACTGAATTAGGTGTGACTTTATGTGAAATTAGTTTTCAGTTCTGTACAACTTTTGCATAAGTGCGTACCAATTAGTATTAACAATGTAAATAAAAATCATTTTTGTCTTTATCTAACAAGTTTTATTATTGTTAATTCATGGCATGGTATTGAGCTATATGGTTAGAGTATGTCTTCAGTTTGATCCTCATCACCCTTATTCTCCTACTAAAAAAGTTAAATTTAAGCACAAGGTAGTTGGGCTTTTGCATTATGCATTCTTTTTCCCGAGGAACTCTTTGTGATGGTTCATCTTAGAGATGTCGAATAGAACCATTCATGTGTCTTCAACTAAAAGTTTATACTTTTTGGACTAATGGTTCATTAGGAGAAATTTTTGGTGTATTTTATTTTATTAACCATGCACTAATATATCTTTATTGGAGTTTGAGAATTGAGACTTCTGGAAATGCTAGCATGATTTATAAGTCTGAACAGTGTGATCCTATCAGATCATGTTCTGATGCGGGAGCAGGATCGCTATAGCTGAAGGCACACAGAGCTGTCCCCTTATACAATTAAGAGTGCAATTTTGACTACCTTGCTCCTTAATTTAATACTTAACTAATGTAGCTGTGTTTTGTGGTTCTTAATTGCAGGTTTTACCTACTACAGCTGTAATTTTAAAGTTTGAGCTTATGTATGCTCCCACATTCGAAAATGGGTAAGTGATTCACTGGGTTATTAGTATGGTGCCAAAGCAGTGTTATGCTTCTTTTATTTCTGTACACTGACTGGAGTGCACCATCTACAGGGCTGACTTGCAAGCTTCTCTGGACGCTTACCCAGCTGCTGTCCATGAATTTCGAATTCCTCCTAAAGCTCTTCTAGGATTGCATTCATATTGTCCTGTACATTTTGATGCTTTACATGCTGTGCTGGTTGATGTCAGTGTACATGTAACTTTACTGAAAGCTGCCTCTCACCAATCCGCATCGAAGGTACCCAGGTTTGTCAAATTATCTAAATTTCAGTATGAATCATTAAGACCTTCATTTAAAATTTCTGTTTGTTTTGACAAGTTTACTTAAGAAAGTGTTTAAATGGAAGTTTTCTATGTATGTTTTATTACATTGATTAACTTTTTCACATGCTTTTTTTCAGCTTTTTTCGCAATGCTGAATCTGTTGCTTATAGAAGTGTCGAGTCACTGAACCAAGTATGTTCTAAACATTGGATGTCTCTGTTTTGAGATCACTGTTGAAGTGCTGATCAATTTCCTATTGTTCAAAATACTTATTGCTAAACTATCATCTCGTTCATTTATTCATTGGGCTTCTTGAAAACTGGCATGTTACTCGGTGCTTAATCATATTATTTGTGCCATCCTTATCTCCATAATTGTGTCCAACTTTGCATAGTTAAAGGTGAAAAGTTATTCTTTGTATATATTTCACTTTTGTCTCCCATTAATTTCTAATTTCAATCCATAGGATTATAAATTGGCTTGCTATTTGTCAAACTTGTCTCCTCCAACATATCAAGAGCTTATTTTCTTTGTGAAATAAAAACACCTATGATTGAGCTACTTCAATACCAATAAAATATTTCTGATAGTCAAGGTTTTTTGGTCTAAAAATAGTTGAATAAGTGCTTTTTTAATTGAGTGATCCTAGTGGAATCATTTCTTGTAATTACTATATCTCCAAGTTGGCATGCATTGCTTTTTGGGCATTAACTGAATTCTTTGTGACTAACCAGGGCTTGGGTGGCGATGCCTCAGTAAAGTTGAAAAATGTCATGCTTATTAAAGCATTATTAAAAGCTCATGATTTATTAATTGAAGAACTACAAAAACTTAGCAAAGCAGTTGGTCAAGCTATTGATATTTCAGAGTTTCCGTCAAAAAGGAACAGTATGAAATTAATAAATTCTATTCCGCAAGCTAATCAGTTTACGGCTGAAGTTGAAATTTCATGTCTACAGCCACAAAATGGTCTCGAGGTTCATAATCTTTATCTGGAAAAGTATTGCTGCTTTGCTTTTGCTTTTCACTCTTTACGATTTTATTATTTAGATGGTGGTCTCTTTATATACAGGGAGTAAATCAAGTTCTAGCTTTCGAGAATGCTGAAAAGCTTCGTACCTTGTCAAAGATAGAGCTGTTGAACTGTTATCATTCAGTGGGAAATCAATTGTTGTATTTATGGAACATATTTCTGAAGTTCCACAGGTTTGCTTTTTTAAAAGCTCTGATCCAAATGTTTGGTTTGTGTTTACGCACCTTCTAGTAAGCAAGCATATCTGCCCATTTGGTCACAAATGGAACATTTTCTAGGGGCAGATAAATGACCTCATTAGCTTCTGTTCCCCTCGTCCAGTCTTTTTATACTTTGTTTCAGATGATATTTTTGGCATAAATATAGCGTGAGAATGCACCAGTTAACTGTGACAAGTATAGTTAGTGGCCTTTTTCATTGCCCATGCATGAGCAATAATCATGAAACATTACCTTGATCAATAACTATAACATTTTTGTCTCTAGGGATAACAAAACAAAGATTCTAGAAATCTTGCGTGATACATGGGCTAAGGATCGAAAAGCTGAATGGTCAATATGGATGGTGTACTCTAAGGTTGAGATGCCGCATCATTATATAAATAGTGAGTTTGATGAGTATTCCCATCGCGCAGTACACAGAAGAGTCTCCAGTTTGTGGAAGCTACCTGATGAGGTAGGTACTTTACTCTTCCTTCATACCTAGAAAGTAGCTTTGTAATGAACTTTGCAAAAATAATTTTAGTGCAAATAACTAAAAGCATAATTTTTTTTGGCTTCAAATTTTACAGCCTCATCAGACTGCTGCTACCAGGGCTGAACTTCATCGAAGAAGCATTTCACAGATGAGGGTAATGATCAACTCATGAACCACTGGGCCCTCTTTTTCATTTACATATGGCCTATTAATGGATTCCATCTTTGCAGATTAACAACCGGTCAATTCAAGACATGCACATATTTGGAGATCCTTCACACATACCAATTGTGATTGTTGAACGTGTGATGAATGCCCCTCGTCGGACTATCAGTAATAATTCATACTTGACAAATGTAGGACTTGTTAACTCACATAGCTTTCAAACTGGACTCAACTTGGATTCTGCTGACAAGATATCTGCTTCACAAAGTAGTTCTCGTGTGTTGAAGATTGTTGTCTTTGTGCATGGGTTTCAGGCAAGTCTTACATTTGGCCCCTTTAGTAGGAAAGCAATACTGTGTTTTCTATGTTGTCTTAGTTTGTTGGATTGTCCAACTTGTTTTACAGACATTGTATCAAGGAAAAACGAATCAATGGGTCACTGTCTTTGAAAAAGCTAGCAAACCAAAAGCCCTAACTTAATTGTAAAGGGTTCGTGGGCATAATAATGAAAGTATTGTTGAGATTTGTCTAGAGTAGATTACCTATATCCTTGTTTACTACCTTCCAAATTTCCTTGTGTAATAGGATTTTATCTCCTGTAATATTTTATTTAGATTGGTAAATTTGTTGTGCATTATCTCTCTCATCCCTGAATGATAGGAATTCAACTGTGCAGTGATTATAATATCAGATCTGAAGCTATGAGCTAATCTCTCAAGCAATTCAGTCATAATATAAAATTTCTCAAGTAAAACATAGAAGGTCTTGGAGGATCAACTTTGGCCTCTTTGGTTGAACAAGCTATTAAATTGCAAATCCTATCTCACCTAAATCTCTGGTTTACAATTTTAGTTGGGTCAAAAGAGCCACCGAAAGCCATGGCAAGTTGCAGTAAAGGCCACATGCATCAAAAAACAGTACTTGAAAATGTTGTTTGGAAATTGGGCCCACAAAACTGTTTGGGACATTGGACTGAAATTGTGTCTGAATACAGAGATGAAAGTTTATATAGGCTTATTAAATTGATTATACATAAATAGAGGATATTTTGTTTCCTATAAATTTTGTTACAATTATTCTGCTACCTATTGGCAGTACTCCTCTGCTCATATAAGTATATGGGTTCTATAAGAGGTTTACAAACTTTTTGTACCTTTAATATCATAATTCTTGACAAATTTAATATATACATTGAACTTTAGAAATTTGAAACAATACACAGGCAAACAGAAACCCATTAGTTACTGGTAACACCTAAATTGACACAATTACATTGTCTATTCAAGATATAAAGATTCAACAAAGTTTTATGTTGATTGTAAAATTCCTAGGACAACCATGCCCTTTTTTGTCTAAGACTTGGGATTGGCTATGCAAACAATAGCACCATAGTATAACATTGGCAGATTTACTGTGTGTGTATATTTTCATTGTTGAAAGATGATTGAATGCTTATTCTTCATCACTTGTTTTAGGGGCATCATTTGGATCTACGGCTTATTCGAAATCAATGGCTTTTGTTAGACCCCAAGGTAGAATTTCTTATGTCAGAGACTAATGAGGATAAAACTTCAGGAGACTTCAGAGAAATGGGTCAGCGGCTAGCTAAGGAAGTTGTTTCTTTTGTTAAAAAGAAAATGGATAAAGCTGCAAAATATGGGAATTTAGGAGATATTAAACTAAGTTTTGTTGGACATTCTATTGGTAACCTCATTATAAGAACAGCACTAGCAGGTGGGTCAAAATTTTAGAATTGCTTGTGTTCATATGTTCGAAATTAGGAACTAATTTTTGTCTTGAATTTGCAGAGAGCAAGATGGAGCCATTTCTCAGATATCTACATACATATGTCTCAGTATCTGGTCCACACTTGGGGTATCTTTACAGTTCAAACTCTTTGTTTAATTCTGGATTGTGGCTTTTGAAGAAACTGAAAGGCACACAGTGTATTCATCAACTAACCTTCACAGATGATCAGGATATTCAAAATACATTCCTCTATAAACTATGTAAGGTAAAACAGTGTTCTACAAAGGCTAAAATCAATTAACACAAGCATAAGCTTGAAGTCTATTCTCTTGAATAACTTAATTTGATATGTGGTTGTTAGTTGTTACCAACATCAATGTTATATTATAAGCATTTATTATGTTAAATCTTACATGGTTATTTGAATATGAAATCCAAGATATACGAGCACGTGATGTTTTCTTTTGTTTGAAAATGACAAGTAACATTGATGTGATTTTAAATATATGGTTTTGATCAGCATAGTGACTTCTACTAAACCCAATGTTATTTTTCTTTGAAAATATATCCTTATTGCTTCGAGAGTACATTATATGTACCATCTTTTGCATTTTCCATGGTAATTAACATTATAAATTTGTCAGTACATAACCGTCAACTTTCACTTTGGCAACCAGGATGACATTGTTTTTGTACACTGTTCAGAAGTGAATGAGTTAATGTCCATTGGCTATTTTTTTAACAAATAATTCTACCAAAGAATTGATGGAAATTATTGGTTGGAAAATATGAGCAGGGGTGGTAGTGAAGATGCATTTAATAAAATATGGATTGAAGTGACTTAGACAATGTTCAAATTTTGTGTGTTCTAAATTGAAAGTTTGGAATGTCTTTGCAAAAGTCCCAAAGCTGAAGAGGGGCATACTTTTTCCTCTAAGGCGTGGATCATTCATTTATTATGTGTAGTTTAATTAATTAGATGATGAAGTTCTAATATTTCTCTTTCTTCTTTTTCAGAAAAAGACCTTCGATCATTTTAGGCATATAATCTTGCTATCTTCCCCTCAGGTTTTCCCTTGTCTTCTGACTCTTGAAATCATTTGCAGGCATGCCTTTTACAATCACTTCTTAACAGTGAATATATTACTTGCATTTTTGGTATAATATCGGTATTGTAAATTGGACTAGATAAGATAGATGGGCTCTGTCACATAATAAATATTACGTGTCTCATAATGGTGCATCTGATATGAATCCAAATGGCAAACAAGCAATGTTTCTGGATTTTTCATTTTTATTAGAACTATATACTGGCAGGTGAACTAGGCTATATTCAGAAGTAGTAAGATTTTGAAATGTTTGGGAATATTTTATCTTTCCTAATTGAGATCAAATGAAATACTAAGGGGTGGTTTGGTTTCTGAAAATGTTTTTTGCTTTCACTTTGATTGGAAAATGTTTACTTTATTTTCACCTTTTTATTTTATTTTATTTTGAAGATAACAAGTCTGTCAACAAAAAATAAAGTGGAAAAAAGATTGATTTTTTTGTAATTAAAAGTAACAACTATAAATAAATAAATAAAATATTTACTTAAAGTAAAAAGACCTGAAGATATTTAAGGAACGTATGTATGTGATAAGAAACTATTTCTAAGTTAAGGAAATCTTCTTTCCCTTTCTGGGTTTTTCTTTTCCCATCCCTATGGCCTATTCTTGCTTTTACTTGGATTTTAATTGGTTTGATATAATAACTTATTTTTTTTCAGGATGGTTATGTGCCTTATCATTCTGCTAGAATTGAGTCATGCTTGGCTGCTTCACATGACTATTCAAAGAAGGGTAGAGTGTTCCTAGAGATGCTTAATGATTGTTTGGACCAAATTCGTGCCAATCCCTCCGAATGCCGGGTTTTCATGCGTTGTGATGTCAATTTCGATGCTACTTCCTACGGCAAGAATTTTAACTCATTAATTGGAAGGGCTGCTCATATTGAGTTTCTGGAGTCTGACATTTTTGCAAGGTTCATAATGTGGTCATTTCCGGAGTTATTTCAGTAGAGATTCCTATAAGCCTTGTTTGCATTCATGACCAATCCGTCTGGCATAAGCTTCATCCCATTTATTAAGCATCAGGGCACCAGTCGTGGCCAGATTTCAGTCACAACTTTACTCAGAATGATCTTCGTGGTATGTGTAAGTAAATTGGCTGGAGGATATAGACATCTAAGCTGCATATTCAGTCTGCTTCAAGATGTTTATTTGTAACACTTGTACACATAGCTTTAGGAACACTTCCTAGTATAGCCATGTAATTATTTCAGGTTAGGCATATGACTACTAATGTCAATGTTTTATAATGTTATATCCGAAGCGATTAACCTACTGAGGAAATGCATTCATCACGCATCGGAACGCAATAACAAAATTAGGCATAAATTATCTACTATGAAATTGGTATATTTTAAATTTTTAAAAACTGAATTCACACTAAAGTTAATTTGGTTTTCTTTTTTGTCTTGAAAGGTATAAAACAATCCAACTTATTCATCATTGCTTTGTTAATAAGGTGTGCAATCTAGGCTCCTTTACGTTTAAAACAGGAGTTCATGTTGAATAAAAAGACTGAATTCACATATATCCTATCGTTTATGAAAGCGGTTGTGTTCAAACTTAATTTTAAATTATTCTTGAGAAATTCGGAATGTCGTGGAAAGATTGCACCTCTTATGCTAGTTGTACCAGATGTCTAAGCAATCTCTTTTTGCTGCATCGTATTTTCTTAGGTGCTCGCCATAATCTCGTATTATTGTACACCTTTTTTGTTAAGCTGTAATAGAAGCTCGCAACAAGAAAACTGTATTGTTGGATGATTTGTTAGTTCATCGTGAAATTCATCTTAGGATAGATAAGAAAACTCAAAAGGCTCAATAAACGATGAGATCTCTCTCGTCCAAAAGGTTTGAGATGTTGAAGAAAAAAGGTAAATACTATCCTAGAAGAAAGGATTATTTTAAGTGTAAAGTATCAGTTGTTGCGATTTGAACCTTGCAGTCTAATGAGGAAATGAAGGATGAGTATCCACGAGACTAAATTAGCCTGCATCAAGTAAAATACAAAGCTAGGCAGGCAAATGAAGGATGAGTTTTTGAAAAATAAAAATAAAAAAGTTGTGTATATAGGAAGGAAGACTTAGATGACAACAATCTAACTAGAATGTAGGAAATGAAAGTCAACATATGTCTTATGATTACACATATGAAACTTGTTGAGGTAAATATAATCGTAAAATTAGGTCTAATTCATCTTAGATTCGTAGAGATGTCATACAAAAGCGAAATGCCACTATATTCATTACACTCCAAATAATACCCTTGAGTTTCTTTCAATTTTATAGAATCACTTTAAGATTTATCAGAAATAAATAGAACCTAAATGAATTGTATTGTATTAAATGTTGACCTATTTAGTTCAAATCATTTTGTCAACTTCATTCCTTTACTAGATATCACTATCTTAACTCAAGGTTGAATGTACTATGTAGCCCTTGAGTTCCAAACTCCCTGATTTATTTTATTGTCTAGTAGAATAATAGCTAACCAAATTCTACAGAAACACCTTTTTTGTTGCTTATTATATTCTTCCGTTTAGGTTGTGTTCAATTATCCATGAAGAAGCCGTTCAATTATACATGAAGAAGCCATTGCGAACGTATTATAAGAAAAGTCGTTAGGCCAAAAATTTATCAAATTCTATTCAAACGGCAAATTCGCTGTTCTTTCCTAACTATTACACCAAACTTGGTCCTTATTTTTGTCTTTTGGCCATAACCACCACCACTAATTCTGTTAAACCCAATTAGCACATTCAGGGATATTCTGATCATTAACGAAAATGATTGTCAGTAATGACAGAGGCAGAATAAAGTATAAATAACTATATTAAACAACTAAGAGTTACAAGTCTCATACATTCTGGGCCTAGATTTAGTTTCTACGTGCCCATAACAATTACTAGCAATTACTAGTAATTCATAAAGTATGAAAAAATAAATGACATGACATAATTAGATGCATAAACTCTTAAGTCAGATTCAGGTTAGCTCTCGGACAATAAAAAATTACATGTTGAATATATGGAAGCAGCAGCTGCATTCACCGCTAACTCTTTCTCCGAGCTATTTAACGTCGATGCCCTACACATTATAGAATATCAATATTGTCAAACTTCTGACCGTTATTGTAGAAATAAGATTTCTTTTATATTGGTATAATCCATGTCTAAGGTAAATGGGAACAAAAATACAAGCTGTAAATGGCTTAATGCTTCTAAACTTCACACAGATAGTATGCACAAAAACACTCAAAATGCATGTTTCAAATACAAACACAGGTTAACTTTTCCAAATCAAATATATGATTGCCAACAAATTCAAGGCAAGCGAAATTAAACATTGGGGGTGAAAGTATATTGACGCTCTTTCCAAAGAAGAAAAAAGATTCAAACAGAACCACACCTCAGGGAAAAAAGACAAGGAAAACCTAGTTATTTTACTAACTGACAAATTAACACCAATAGTAGAGTTATTAACACCAACTAGAAAGTGGTAATTTTCACAAGAACAAAAGTTCGTAAGTAACCACGAGAGGGAACAGAATTGGTAATCTTTCTCGAAAATGCATAAAGTTGTTTCAGTTCAATGGCCAAAAAAGCCATTACATGCAAACATTTATCAGCTTGCTTAAAGAATTCTTAATCACATTACGATTCATGACACTAAGAGAAGGAAAGCAATTAATTGTTTAACCATCTCCCCATATAGTAATGCGGCAATTCATTACATAAACACGTGATTAAATTATAGCATCACAAGCTATATAAATTAAATATAGCTTCTAAAGATCGCCACCCTCTTTGGCAAAATGTGGGTTCTCTCCCAAAATTCTAAATACAGATAAAACCCAAATTGCAAAATTATCTTCATGTTTTTCTAGTTTAAAGAGACAAACCTAACCAAGACATTGATAGAACATAATCTTATGACAGGTTTTTCACGCACTTACCTGGAGTTGTTTTCAGAATTTCCCAGTTGTTGTAAACCAAAAGCCGCACTCCAGTTTACATGTTGAATGCCCTGGTCACACAGCAATTGCTTTTCTTTCACTTGATTCAACCAACATTCCTGAAATCATCAAGAAAAGTTCAGATTTGGATGAAGGAAAGAGCACAAACTTCTTTCTCAGTAACAAATGTGTTGGCAAAATCCTAATCAATGGTTTATGAGTAGCCACTATTATAGATAGGGTGGTTGTCCTAGGTTTGTATCAAGCTAAAAAAACTAGCAGTGATCAATTGTAAAAGTACCTTCTTCCACCAAAATTTTAGTCTCTCCAATTCTCTAATATTCCCATCACCACTAAAACTTCATTCCAACAAGGTATTCCTCCAAAATTTTAGTCTCTCTCATTCTCAAATATTCTCTTCACTACTAAAACCTCATTCCAACAAGGTATTTACAACGGTCATGTCTAGTATCTATCATTACTTGAAAGGATGAGACAATGTCATTGAAAATCTATTCTAACTAAGCCAGATCCTAATTACGGGTGATCAAAACCCATTACCCTTTTAAACCAAATACAAAAAAAAGCTTGTCAGACAGGTTCTGATGGGTGAAAAAGGGTTATAGATGGATTATAACAAATTGGTGCAGATAGAAAAAATAAATATCATTGCAATGCGCACCCAACCATATAATAAATCTAACTATTCATTTTATAACTTTTATTCTAAAAAGAATCTCAATCGTCCATTAAAAATATAAATGTCTACACACTTTATAAAGTTAAATTTCTCTCTCTATTGGTATTTGACATTGGCAGACATGGGATAGTACAACATTAATTGTTGTTTCTATCACTTCATTTCCCTATGGGTTATAGTGCAGGTGGTGAAATAGTATGAATGCCCATGTAAGTGTTGTGGGTGAGCATTGAACTTTGGAAAAAAAATCATCTCTCTCCACCAAGAAAAGTTGGGCCAACATTTTAGAAGTTTTCTACAAATCTATATTTTTTCTTTTCCAAAGACGACTCTTCTCTCATTCTTCAATTTCTTTTCCTTTTTTATATTTCCGAGTACAAGAACTAAGAATATTCTTCTCCCTTTTCCAGACCATATGTGTAGCCCTGTCAAACATAGAGTTTACCTTCGATATCTCATATCACCTTTTCCTAAGGGTGGACATGCATTGGATTATACTTAAATCCAAAAAATGGATTTGGATATAAATTCAATCCATTAAAAAGGAATTAAAATAGTGGTTTGGGTTGGTGTGATTACGGATTGGTTTTGATCATTTGGATTTTTGAACACCTCTACCTTTTCTAATTGTGTCAGGTTTCATATTACTGTGAAAGACCATCTATAACATTCTTTCAGTATTCCTTTCTCTCGTGCATGATCCCTTTTCAAACTGAAACAATCCACTTGTATACCCGCCATCTAATTATCCAATACCCAACAAAACCAAAGCTTCAAAAGGTTGCTTGCAGTCATCACAGATTTTAAACGGATCAAACATTATTAGTTTGAACTCGTTCATAACCAAGCACTACTACCCCTAATTCTAAGCATTGCACTTATGGTCTTGAGATAAAATATAATTAAGCAAGTCCACAACTAGAATTATGGCTGCATTTGTTGCATTACCAACAAATTTTCAATAATAGTAACACTGTAACTGACAAGTTAAAACTATGACTTTTGCATTCTAAATTCCTGCAAAAATGGTTGACTGTTCTTAAAAGCATTATTAAAGGGTAGTTAGTTTTGTATCAAAGAAATCCTGATTGCAACATCACCTTTCTCGACAAGCAAAGAGAACCATGCTTGCAGTAGCAAATATGACTCTACAGATGCCTGCTGCAACATATTCTTGGCAGGTTTGGAGGCTAGGTTTGACGATTTGTTGGTGGTTATGGTTAAAGTGGAAAAGAAAATTTGAAAGAAATCACAATTTGCTATCCGGCTAGTCATTTGCAGTCCATGGTAGAGATAAGGCTCCTTTTTGCTGTCTATTTGGAACTGCTGAAAATCATCATATACTTGTATTTATTGCAATAATAGTAGATTATAGGCTTGTAAAATCTTATTTAGAGGAGACAAAATATCCTCTCTTTTGGTACAATAAACCTATACACATTTATTGTGTATTAAAACACACAATTCTAACCAAATCATGCCTTTACTTTCCCTCTTTTAGTCAAAGCTTATTATTGTCCACCATGCCATCCACAAGTTTCCCTTACTACCATACCTCTTGGATCATCTTCAACAGTTCTACATTGCACCATTGACAATATCACCATTGGGTATATGGTTTTGAGTATTTTGCCATGTTTGTGGACATTTTTTATGAAATGTATGTGTGTATCGTTTTCCCTCTTTGAGAAGCTTTATCATGAAATAAAAACCTTATCCCAATATAATCTCTTCATGGTTAGTGATAATACATGCAATAGTTATCTCATCAATTAGAACAATTTATGGCATCCAAAGGCATTATTTATCAAGTATCCACTATCCACAAATCTAAGTAGAGCGCATAAGCCCAAGAACATGCATCACATTATTCAAACTCTTCTCTTCAATAGAAAAATTCCCTCGCTTTTAGGGCAATGTATTCATGGCTTGTAACCTCATTAATCATTATTAAAATAAATTTGGACTTAACTCAATCTTACAAAACCAACTTATAAGATGAGGTTTGCCTACACTGATATAACATAATTTTGCCTTACCTCCAATTGATGTGAGATCTCCGAGACACACCCCTCATGCCGAAGATTAGACATCTTGGGAGAGATGACTAAATATTTGTAGGTGGTCCAATAGTGATCTAATAGCGAGTGGCATAATAGAATCAACAAACCTCATTTGGATAGACTTTGATATTATATTAGAAAGTGAATTAGTCTAACTCATCCTTATAAAACCGACTTATAAAATAATGTTTGCATCCACTTATATACTATAATTCGGTCATATATAGTCGATGTGGAATCTCCAACAAGTTCCTCATACACCACTTCATTTTCTTCCTCCTCATGTCTTCAGCTCATTCTTTGTTTACAATTGGACACTACGCCTTGACAAACTCTTAACACAGTTCATTAAATTTGTCTTCCTATGTTATCATTGGTCACAAGAAGGTTATCACTCCTTATCACCTATGCCCTTCACTAGTATTTCATTTCCACTAATGTCTCATCTTGAGACTTCTCACTCTTCTCATGACATGTGATCTTCTTTCACATTTAGTACCCCTACTCTTGTTCCTCTTCCATCTGTTTCTCAAGATAACCCTATGGTCCACCATGATGTTTAATCAATAGTACAACCTCTTTTGTCATATCAACAATGTCAAAGCTTTACGAGCATTCCTGCACAAGTCGCTACAACAATTCATGACTACATAGTAAAGGTCATACAAGACTAACTTTTTACACCTTTTGAACTAGATCCAAGCCTACCCACTATCACTCATTGGCCATAACCTGAGTTGTTAATGCGTACAGCAGTCATATTGGATAATAAAAAGTAAAAAGCTAGTGGACACTTCACAAACTAGTGATCAACTTATATAAGGCCATTAGTCAAACCAGTGAGTCACCTGTTAAACTATGTAAAGTACTATATATTAATTATATATATAAAAAACTAAAAATGAGAAAGTCAACCTATAAATTTCACACTTTAATTATGAAAAAAATCAAAATTATAGCTAACAATTACCCAAAAAACCATAAAACAATTTAACATTTCACAAGTTTAATATTTAAATTCAAGACCATAACTATAAAATGAATGCCTAAATATAGAAACAAAAAATATATATCATAATATGATAGTAAAAGTGAAAGATAAATTAATTAAAAAAGCAATTAAGAAAGAAAAACCATATATGGTTAGCTATTTTCAAATTAGAAAGAAAAATTAATAAAGATTTGCTGCACTAGTGAAAAACCATATATGGTTAAACATAAGTCGGTCTCAGTTGGCTATTTTCAAATTAGAAAGAGAAACTAACAAAGATTTGCTGCACTTGATTGATAAACATATAATTACAGATACAATGCTAACTTGCTAACCAAGAAAGAGAGCAATTTAATGAGTACATTACTTTGATGTCACTTACCACCAAACAAGAAACTTGCTGGTATCTTAAACTAAATCACAATAAAAAGGTCAAAGGCTCTAAGCTGAAGAGAGATAATCAACGGCAGTAGTTCTAATTCTGACTCTAATAGCTCAAAATTAAAATACTTACACCCCACTCTCTAAAATATAAAATAAAATAAAATAAAAACAAATTTATTTTATAGCAAAGAAGCAAGTCAATTTATAGTATGCATGTAGTTATCTGCAGGTAAACTGCAAAGCCTCCCTTTGCAGGAATGGTGCTGATATCAGCCAATTAGATAATTTCAATTCAAATAACTGCAACCATCATACTCATTAAGACGATAAAAGCAAGTCTTGTAAAGTGTGAAGGAACCGAGATCAAAACAAAGGTAATATTTTAAGGAAATAGTTAAGGGTTTCAAATCCTATTATATTTCTGAAGCAACAAAAATGCATTAGAAAATGGAGGAGAATACCCAAAACAAAGCTATGAATAATTGTTTCAAGGGCTAAAATGGGTTTTTGAGGCCTCTATCACATTTCATAAATCCTACTGAAAACTTACTATCAACATAAATGGAAAACAAACCAACCACTTCCTTGCTTTTCTTGTATGCACACCTATTCCATCCCCCATAATTTATCATACATTATAGCATTTAATGGCCAAAAAGAAGTCTAAAATAAACCATAATAATAAAAAAATGTAATGCATTTTTCGCACTCACCAGTTGTTTTTCCTCTTTTGAAAGTGCTTCATCCATATGATTAAACAATGCAGTCCATCTTGCCCCATGCAAATCCGCAATTTGGCTAGTCGGAAGTCCCTCAAACATTTTCATAGTGTAAGGATCACAATCTTCGTTATTTGAAAATTCTTTTGATAAAAGGAAAGGTAACTCAGTAGTGATAACAGATCGAACTCTCCTCCTACTGCGTCTCAAAGCTGGGAAATGTAGAAAAAAGTACAAAAGATCGCATGTAAGAAGCATGCCTCCAAAACCTGGTGAATTGAAATATATATGGCTTTACCTGAAAGGCGTCCTTTGATATCTTGATGTAGAAGCTCCAACCATTGAGAAGCAACAGTAGCAGCTGGAAAACATAGGAGCACCCATATTAGCGAAGGCTCAAAGATGCATCTATTTTAAGGAATTTTATCAGTAGCCCAACCCATCTGATAAATAGTGGACAAGGTGAAAGTGAGATACATGGAACAACTTCTAATGGTACCAAATGTATCACACTTTCTAAGCAAGTGTAGTGTAAAGAACTATGAAAAGAATAAAAAAAAATGAATCCCTTGCATCAACTATGAATTACATGAAGTGCTCTAAAGACAAGCATAAAAAGGAGACAAACAACTAAACTGAGAAAAAAAAACACACACACACGCACACACGAGCGCACACACAAAAACATGAGGGAAACAATCACGAGCCTTTTAGAGAAAGAGATGAAACCGTTGTGACATTTGAAGATTCCTCATTTGAAAAATTGGTAGAGCTCGTTGATGCCCTTGTTTCAGATGACAATTTCAGAGCCAAAACATCCTCCTCCATAACATTCGTTGACTGTGTCATACAACTTTTAAGACTTCCTTTCTCTACAGTGCTTCCATCATGATCACAAACTTTGCCCTCCAAAATCAAAGAAGAATCATCCATTGTCACAGGAAACTTTCTTGCTTGTTTGTTCCCTGAAGAACCATGAAGAACCCCTTCCTCACAAGCAAAGGCAAGCTGATGCTCTCCCACATCAGCCACATTTTCTTGATCCCTCTTACTAACTTCCACACCTCCATGTATTCTGTGTGCTGCTTGCTTGTTTGCCACGCCAGTGCTTTCATGTTTTTCAGACCTTACAAGATTCTCGATAATTGAAAGCACTTGTTTTCTATTCCTCACATGATTTATAATTCCGGGGTTCAACTCATTCAGCAGTCCACTTGGAGCAGCAATCTTGGTAAACCGGTTAACCTGTTCCCTCTTTGCAAGTTCCATCTTTTTCTTCAGCATTTCATTCTTACTTTTCCTCCCACGTTGTTTCGGCTTTGGAATACCAGCATGAGAGGGTGACCAAAAACCATATTCCTTCATCTGCTGCCATTTCATCATCGGATCCTTCTCCTCCAAAGGTCCAACACAGCTTCCACTTTCTGATACATCCTTCGACTTAAGAGGATTGCGCCCTTTGGAGGAATTTACAGGTTCCAAATTCACAGAGCTAGAAACATCTTCTGCATTCAGATCCACATTAATTCCCCTTGAAACGACTAAATTACCATGCCCTTTTGCTTGCTTCTCGGTCAAAGACCCTTTGGCGAAATGTTCAACATACCCCCCGCTCTTGCATGCTTCAGCGTTAAGATCCAGAGGCCTAGCCGCAAAATTAACCTCTTCCGGCAACGTGTTCCTTCCTGTTTTCCCTTGTTGAGAAGAATCTGAGGCACCCAACGACCACTGAACAGTGTTTTCCTTGTTGTTTTTAAGCTCCCGGCTATTAGTTTCTGAACAATAATTATTTGATATGCCAAATTAAAATTGAGACCAAAATATAAGTATGCGGGGTTGAATTTTACAAACAAACAAAAAAACAATATTTAAATCAGATATTTAGATTAAAAGTTGAATCCTTTGGAAGCAAAAATACATGCTTGTGAAAAGCTAAAAACGACTTAGTTGGGGCTGAAACACGAAATTACCAGCGGAGTGAACAACGGAGTCAAGATCCTTCATCTTCACTCGTTTTCGAGCGTTGTGTCCCGCGTTAGAGCTTCCGCGCTTCTCTCCCGCGATCTGAAACACAAAAGTGGAATGAGAAGATTCAGATTTGAAAGCAAGAATCACAAAAGAAGAAAAAAAGAACGACCTTGGAATTTGTGGGGGAGGACAACAGCGACGCTGTTCCAGAATTGCAATCCTCGTTCATACGTTAAGTCAAAGGCTGTGGTGTTTGAATGTTGGGAAGGAGAGATTTAGGGTTTGTTGATGGATCTGGTGGATGAGAGTGTCTGATAGAGAGAAGAGGGAAAGAGAGATAAAAGTTTGAATTTGCAGATAAGTGAGCGCGCGTTCACTCTCATGTCCTGGGCTCACATGCTTACAAACTATATCCAGCGGTCACGCGCACCACTGTATTTTCAAACATTCAAAAAATTTGAAAGATCTCGAATGTTTAAACAATGATTGAATTGATTTGTGTTTGTTGTGTAGCTCCGAATAAAAAAAACATGTTTTTTAAAGATTTGAGTTTTGTAATTGTTTTTTCATTTTAAAAAATATATATCTATAAATAACTATTTTTTTTAGAAAAAAAAATCATCAAATGTCTTTAAGAATGTTATTCCTATGTTATTTAAAAATTTGTTTGGCATTTTCTAGTTAAAAGAAAAAATATTATGATCGCTATGTTATTTACAATTGTTAGCATGAAAATATGAGATTTTTTTTCCTCAGTAAAAAACAAATATTGTGATAATAATACCATGTTAATTAACCACTTATTCTTTTATTCTCAAAAATACCAACTTATTCTTTTATTTTCAAAAAAATATTTTAAAATATATTTATGATCAATTAATAATATTTTAAATATATTTGTGATTTTTCTACATAAAAAAATCTTATATACAATATTTCTATATAAAAAAAATAAGAAACTAAAATATATTATTTTTAGTTATAATAAGATTGTTAAGAAGTATTTCTAGATTTACAATACATTCATGAACTAGTGAATTAGTTTGTACACGTGACATATGCAAAAATATTTCATGATTTATATAAAAATTATAGCTATAAAGATACAACAAACATAATGGTAACAAATATTATCAAGATATTAAAGAAAACTTTAATTAAAGATAAATATATGAATAATAAAATAAGAAAGATGTATACACCAAAAAATACTGTACAAATCATAGTTTGTTTTATTAATAATATAGATAACTAATTTATTTGAAAGCTAAAATAAATATGTTTATCATAATATACTCATGAAATAATAGTTAGAAAACAATGTTAAGTGGTCATAGCAAAATATTATCAATCTTAATTATAATTAATTAGTTGAATATTTTACTGATAATCAAATTGAAAATGAATTTGAAATGGATTAAATTTTCATAAACACTAATATAAAAATGAGAAAAAATGAAAATACAAGAATTTTATATTTATTTAATTTCAAATCTACCTTTCGTTATTCAAATAATTTTAATTTTTACTAAAATCTTTTCAATATCCAGGTTACAAAATAATAAGTAAATCTTGAATTATAACACATTTTAATCAAGATTTAATAAGATTTATAAAACTTGAAAATGTTAACCACGTACATTTCAAGATGATGTTCACTTCATAATCATTAAGATATAACAAAGATTTATGAAATAAAAAGATAAGAATAAATTTACCTAAACTTTAAAATATAAAATCCTATAATCAAACAATTTTACCTATGAATTTGATTTTCTTAAGATGTTTTACATATTCAAAACGTTGTTTTGATGCCCACTAAAATTTTATTGTTTTGATCGTTTTTTAAGTTGCAAAAAATATAATTGATTATTTATATACACTAATAGAATGAAAGTAAGTAATATAATCAATTAGTACTAACATAATTGATTATTAACGCAAAGTATCTAAACACAAATTTAAGTCATATAATTGATTATTACAAATTTAGTCAATTTTAAAATAATTGATTAGTTATTTTATCTTTTTACCTTTTTAAAAAGATGGATTAAATCATTTGATTTTAACAATAACTACCCACGCAACTATCTAAATATCTATTAGAATATCATAAAAAATAATTCTTCAACCATTTTTTATTAATAATTTCCCTCTTATGATGACTAACAAACATTTTTTCTAGCAACCCTACAATTAACTTTTCTTCCCCCTGGACTTAATAAAAAGATAAACAGAAAAATGTAATAATACAATTTAATTAAGAACAAATATATTCTCATATCAGAAAAAAAAAAAAGAGTTATATAAAATATTAGAGTTACAAGCCAACAAATCAAATATGGTAATTTATAAAGCTGTGACTATTATCAAATCATAATACCTAATTTTTAAATATTCAAAATTTGACTTTTTCCTAATTTTAACTTAAATAGTAATCTTAACTCTTATTAATTGAAGACAGAATCAATTTTAGTCTAAATTTAATATTTAAATCTATTATTTAACATTTAATTTTATTTTAAAAAACACATTTAATAAAAAAATTGAGACTTTCTTTCACAAAAATACTTTATGCATTAATCTCACCATTACTAACAATAAACACTTGTCTCCTTATATAGAACTAAAAGAGACCAAGGTCATGTTGTAGGTGTATGAATATTTGGGTCTAACTTCATACCTGATTCAGGTTAACAATTCTACTCATCTCAAAACTAAGTTAGAATATGAGTTGAAATGGGATTGAATCCTATTTACATTATTACAAAGAATCATATCTTTCCTTTTGGTAATTGTTGGAGACAAGCATTTCTTCATACAAAATGGGTGCAGAGGTATTCTTGCCCTTATTATTACTTGATTTTAGAAAGGCTATTTGTGGTTATATGCATTAGATCAGGGATCCAAAATAATATTTTAGAGTTTCCAAAATAGAAGTTCCAAAAACAATTCCATAATGGAAAATCTAAATTAACATGTTGTCTCATCTTGCTACCCGTATGCGTGAAATGAGTCGGTTAGAGCTCCATACCAATCCATAAAAAGGTAGTTAGATTACGATAATTGTTAATATTTATTAATGGGAGTTTTGAGACTGTAGATAAAGGTTGTATGCATTTGTGGACTCGTGGTATAAGAAAACTAATAAGTTATATGTTTTATTGGCTAATCAGATACAACAAGAATATGGTTTCAACTTTCATCACCTATATATTTATTTATTCATTTCATTTAATATTAATTGATATAAGTTGAAATTTGACCTAATATTGGAATGTTTTTTATCTTGTCTATTATAGTTTAGCATCTTAGTTTAGAGGAGATATTAGAAAAAAATCTCATCTCATCTTACTCAGTTCTCTATAGTTGAAGTGATATATTAAGGTGAGTCACCTCATGTGTCTTAATTCTTATTATAATTAAAATTATTACATACTTTATTTAGTTATGATTGAGTAAAAAATGGTTTTGACATAGTCTCAAAAGTTTTCTTTTATTCAATAAAATTATTTTTGGTGGGTTTGGATCTAGAAAACCAAGTGTTTGATTCTTGCACTACCAAATTCGTATAAATTGTTAAAATTGTCTAAATGAACTACTAAGTATAAACAAACTTAATCTAGAGTCATGTAAAAAAAAGTTCAACCTGATTTATATTTTAAAATAAGTTATAACTTTTAGTTTAATACGACTCTATGTTAGTTCAACTCACTAATGAATTAGTTTTGACCTAATAAAAAATTATAAAATAATTATTAACGTGTTTATACGAAAATAACTAATTAAAAATATTTAAATAAAAATAAAAAATAAACAGAGTAAAAATAGGTTTAATTCAATTTAAGTCACGATTTTTTTTTATCTATTTTGACATATTTTTTGGGTTGGTGCATTGAGTTAAGTTTGTTTTGATACCCCTACTAATTAGTTATTTATATGCAAGATGTTCGATGATATATAATTTATGGTGAAATTTGAAGACCAATTCAATTGGATGACCTTAATAATGGGTAAAAAATCCATAACTTACGATAAATACTATACAATCCCTACATGTTGAGGCAAAGTCATATAAATTTAGATATTAACTTTCTTAGTCAACAAAATTCAAACCATATTTAAACACTATGATATCTATTGAGTCATTTTGGTTAATGCCAATTAGTATTAAGTTAAAATATAATAATTTGAAATTGTGTTTGTGACTTTTGGATTTGTGTCAAATATTTTTAAAGAGTAATTCTACATGTTTATTCTTATTTTTAATTTATTATGATATTAAAAATACATATTTCTTTTATGACATTATTAGGTTTCACCATATTTTTATTGTATAAAAACGTGACATCCCATTAAATACCAAACGCATAAGACTTCAAAATTTTCGAGTAACGATCATAATATAATATGTACAAGGTAACTTCCTTACATTAATTTTTCTTTTAAGTCCAAACGGATATTCACATTTCCTAATGTAATAATTTGTGATAAATCCTTTCTATATTATTCATATTTATCACATCTTTAATAGTATAATAAGATAAATATTTTCCTTATTTTTTACAATTTGATTTATTAGACCTTAATATAACAATGAAAAGTCAAATCATTTAAAAAATCATCCTATATCATAAACATATTAAGAAACAAAATAAAAAAATAACTAAAAAATAAAATTTACCTTGTTAATTATGAAAATATTATTATAATCTTCTTATAATTATTTTAAAAAAATAAAGATTTTTTAACTAATTTATATGGATCACTTTTTCTCAAAGTAAAATTTAAAAGACAAAAGTCATATTAATAATTTAATATTTATTCAAAAATATTTTTATAAAAATATCACTGAACATTACAATTTAAAAGACAAAAGTCATATTAATAATTTAATATTTATTCAAAAATATTTTTATAAAAATATCACTCAACGTTACAATTTAAAAGACAAAAGTCATATTAATAATTTAATATTTATTCAAAAATATTTTTATAAAAATATCACTCAACATTACAATCCAAAATTAATTTTTGAGAATATGGGGTAATTTTATTTTATTTTCATTCTCTTCTATTCAAAATACTTACGTCTCTTGCTCTAAAATAATCTAAAACCTATAAATGGTAATATAAAGTCATAGTAACATGGGTTAGTACGGTAAATTTAAATTGAATTCGATTGAAAAAATTTGAATTATACATCAGAATGAGTCTGACTAACTGAGTTAAACAAGTTTATGCTAAATTAATAATAATTTGTCTAATTTTTTAATATTTAATATTACAAAACTTTCTATTCACATATGATTTATGGAAATAGAATTGAATCACTTTTACTCTATGACAAAACTTATTCTTTGAAATTTTGTGTTAGTAATTATAAAAAAATAGTATTTTAAAATTTAGATTTGACCAATTAATTCAACAGTGACCTGAAAACCAATCAATCGGTTAAAAAACTTGATTTTAATTAAACTAATATAAAACCTTTAAAATTGAGAAAATGCATTGTTTTTTTATTATGGTAAAAAAACTTAACAAAATTAATTTTTTTAATATAATATTTTTTAATTTCTTTTTTCTTTTTTCTTATATTAATAACATTAATTTTAAATAATAATAATAAATTTATTATAGTTTCATCCAAATAAGTCTTTTATTTTGTAATAATTTAGATTTATATATTTATTATAATTTATGATAATTATCATAATAATTTTAATTTTTTTATAAAAAATTTTATTATTAATAAATTTATTATATTTAAAAAATATTATTTTATTAATATAATTAAAATTTTAAAATTTGAATCATATCATTAACTAGTAACTGACGTATTCAATTTTAAAAATAGTGGTAAGAAAACCTATAGAGCTAATTTTTTTAAATGATATTTCCTAAATTGTAGCTTCAGTGTACACAGGTATTTAACATTTTAGGTAGGAGTTTGAAAGTGAATCAACTAAGCTCAGTTAAAACTAGGTGACTTCAGCTTGATTTTTTGTTTGGTGAGGAGAAATTTCAAAACTTAATTTAATCTCATAGGTTTACTCATTAATCTATATTTTTTTAATTTTATGGATTGAACGGAAAATATGTAAGCTTAATCTAACTCATTTTTTACGAGTTAATAATTTTACAATCCAACTCAATTTATCACTTGAATTGATAATTTGAGTCACTAATTCAATATTTTTTTATTTTTTAAATAATATATATATATATATATATATATATATATATATAATTGCATTGTAAGATATGGTTTTAGTTATAGTATAAATTTTTATCTTTAAAAGTGATACAATAAATATAGTGATGTAATGAATATATGACCAGTGACCCAGCGAGAATGGTAGGACAAAAAAGTGATAACAAACTTAAGAGAGAGATTACGTAACAATCCATTATATCTCGATTTAAACTGTTTAATCCGTAAATTATGTGAGTAGGGATTATTGTTTTTCATCATCGGTAAAAAAAAAAAAAAAAAAATATAAGCTAACCCGACACAAACCGTAATTTCAGTTACGTGCAATACTTTTAACCATTTCAATCACAAAATCATCCCACCCACCCATGTAAATAATATCGCCAATTGCCTCGCACACGTAATCCGCCGCCAACCACCACTGGGCACCGCTTCCAACAGCCACAACTCACAAGCACCAACGATCATCAACTCTCCAAATAAAAAACACAAGGGCAATGCTGTCTTTTAACAAATATGGGGTGCAGGGAAAACAAATGGAAGGTTGTAGAAGCAAAAGCCCAATTTCTTACTTACCGTTACTGTCCAAATCTGAGTTGTTATTTCTTCAAACTGTTTATAAAACAAAACCCTACCTTTTTTTTAATTTTTTTTCATACTCATTTTCTACTTCACTTTTCTAACCCTTTCCCGTCATGGCCATCATCGCCGATTACCAAGAAGAGGAGCAGAGCAACGCGACTTGCTCAGGAGCCTCTGCCTTGTCAAAATCACAACCTCATTCGTTCAGCGCCAATTTTGATCCCTCCAACCCTCGAGATTTTCTGCACAAGGTATTTGATTTCGTCGCCCAAACAAGCGACTTCTTCCAAAAGGACACAGCTGTGGAAGAGGTTGTGTCTGCGGCGAGTGCCGCCAAGGTGAAGGCGGCTGCGAAATCGGCGGAGAAGAAAAGGAAGGAAGTGGAAGCTTCTAAGAAGGAGGCAGCAGCAGTGGAGAAGAAGAAGGAGGAAGTAGAAGTCTCCAAGGAGGAGGCGACGGCAGTGGAGAAAAAGAAGGACCAAGAGAGCACTTCAGTAGGTAAGAGATTAAAGTCATTTCAACTTCCATGTGCTTTTCCATGCGATGTTTTATAGGATCTGTTTGAACAATAGATTCTGGAGCAGAGTAGAGAAACTTATTTTATTTTTCTCTTAGAAATACAAGTGGAGGGAAGTTTGTAAAAAAATCTCCCTGAAATAAATGGTTATATTAGTTCATTAAAAGGGTAGGTATTATCCCATTACTCCTGAAATTAAGTAAATTAGTAAATAAGTTTTTTGTCAACTATTTGTTGCTGTTTAATGGAAGGAGGTGAGAGATAAAATTTGATTAGACATTTGGTTTGGGAAAGGATCCTCTCCCATTCAAAATAACTGGAGAGTCTCCTATTAGGAAAAAGGTGCACCATTTGATTCAACGTGTGATTTAATTTACTAAACGCACCGTTTCACTAAACTAAGACTCAAGCTTCTCTCTTTTCGGTTCCGTCCCGTCATATACGCATTCTTGTTTGCTTCCATATGCTTTAACTCGATATTTTATTTCACAGTGAAGCTTTATTGAAAGGAGATTTAGTAACTGGTTTCTTAATGCACTTCTCTGTAAACTTTTGTCCCTGATTCTTTCCTCCTAAGCAGTAGAGGTGCTGCTTTTTGATGCAGATTCTATTCCACTTGTGTCATTTAGTTGATACAGAGAATCTATAACAATATACTTTTCCAATTGTGAGAGTTATTTATTACCAAGCTCCAGATAGGATGAATAATTGCAATGAATTTTACGGATTTTACTAAATTAGTTTGATACTTTTTTTTTTATAGACAAATTAGTTTAATTCTCAATTGGCATAGATTTTTTATAATTGGCAAGCCATTTGTTTTCACATCATCAGTATATAACTCTCGTCTTATTCAATAAGCTTTTAGTCAATTTCAACTTCAAATTTTAACTTTACATTTGAACGTGGATTTTTAAGCTCAAGATATACAATGTTTGCATATGGTTTTGACAAATTCAATTATACCAACTTCTACCACCCCAACAATTCATTCTCACGCCCACTCTGCCGTGACAAACCTCAGGGGTTTGAGTCTTGGTTTAGTGGTACGGACTAAGTTGCGATAAGTAAAGCAAATCTCAGTCACACATTAAATCAAACATTGTTCCTTTCTCTAATTGGAGACTTTCCAATTATTTTTAATGGGAGATGATCCATTCCCAATTTGTTTGGTTGAAAATAAGAGGGGAGATGTTTTAAAAATTAATTTACTTTGTGCTTTTATAATCTTAAAACATAAATAGAAATATTTTGTCAGTCATTTCTTGAAATGTCTTAAATCTCTTCCTCTCTAAATCCCCCATTATGGGAGGGTAGCAAAATTTGGATGGAAAGAGATTTTACTTCCCTCGCCTATCCTACAAATTCAGGAAAAGAGTGACAATTTACTCTGTTATTTATTATTATTATTTGTGAGGAACTCATTGCAATTACATGAAGCTACAATGGTGATTAATATTATGTTCTATTTTTGCCATATGATGTATATCTGATTGGGCTATGTTGGGTCATTGCTGGTGTGCATGTTACATGGTATTATGCTACATTTGTCTTGAATATTTTAGGATGTGTAAAGGTAATGGTTCTAATTCCAGTCAACATCCCTTCTTTGTTTCTTTCTTTGTGGTACTTTGAAATAATATGCCATGATATGCGTTATGATTTGTAGCCTAAGTTATTTAATTGTACTGAGGAATCATAGATACTGGTGTTCTAAAGTAGTGATTTCCTTGCTAGCACACTGCTGACAACAAAGGATTTTATATCTTGTGTATATATATATATATATATATATATATATATATATATATATATATATATGTTAAGGTTCCAACATAAAACCAATTGGCAATATGTGGAGTAGCCTAACATGTATTTAAACAATACCAAATGACATGAGGTAGGCGATGTGGGACTTTCAACACGCCCCTCCTTTTGTAATTCTGAACAATTATTCCAAAATTTATCAAATTCAAGTGGCTTGACGAAGAGGGATTTACTAGTCTGAGAAGAAAGCTAAAAAGTCAAAAGCTAAAAACCTTCATGGAGTTTACTGGGAACATTCAACCTGATTTGGTTCGGGTCTTTTACTCCAACTTAACACCAACTTAACAGTAAATGGTTCTACAATCAGATCTCAGGTAAAGGGAGTTAATATGGAAATTACTCCTTCTGTTTGGGAGCAAATTGCTGGCCTCAAGGATAGAGGTGTCAAATTTCCAGAGGGAATATTTCTGAGATTCCTGATTTCAACAAAATTCAGTTTTTCCGGGCTTGCCTTAAGGATCCAAATGATTCGGTAAGAATTTTAAATGCTGGAAAACTTGCACTTGAACATAGACTACTTGCTTTTATTGTGGCATGGATGCTTACTCCAAGAGGGAGTAATCATGCTATTCTTAATGAGGGAGATCTTGCCCTCATGTACTGCATTTTTAACAATATTAAGGTAAACTGGGTTTATGTGATTAAAGATCACATGTTGAAGGCTAAAAGGTTCGCAGATTTCAAACTGTCGTATGCCATGTTAATTAACAATTTCTTTAGATATTTTGAAGTTGATCTTTCAGGGGAAAACATAGAAACCCCCAAGGCATCAAATGAAATTGACGACTCCACCCTGAGAAAAATGGGGTATATTAAAGTTGATGATGAATGGATCTCCAAAATTGATGCTGGGATGTCTGAGGGTGAGGAAGAAGATGAAGATGAAGATGAACAAGGCCAAATTCCTTCCTCTCCAGCTGCTGCAAAGGTTCTTGAGTCAACCAGTGGTCAAGCCTCATATGAGAATATAGAAATCATTCCTTACATGGAGTAGCCTGACCGTGGGACTCCTTTATCTCAATTTGAAAGAACAATGCTTTCTCAAATGGCTGCAATGCAGGAAAATCAGAGAAAGCATATGCAGATGACATTTCAACATTTCCAGCAAACAAACAATCAATTCGCATCCCTTGGAAACCAGATTGCTGATATCTACACCAAGCTGGAAGATATGCAGTTGAATCAAGGAAACTGGGATGATTGAATTTGTGGATAAAAAGGGTCCCTTCTTATCTTTCTTTTATTTCTTATTTCTTTTGATGCTAATTTTAATTTGTGGTCTGTAATATTTACTGGTTGTATACCAGGTACAATCTTTTTAGCTTTGGTTAATATAATGTAGGTTTTAAATAGAATCAAACTAGCCTAGATAGAATTTAACATAGATCCCTGATATTTTTAGCTGATACAAAATGGATTTAATCGATTAAATCGATTAAAGGAAACACTTTCACAACAAAATAATCGATTAAACTGCGTATCAATCGATTAAAATCTATATAAACTAGTTTACATCAGTTAAATTAGGTAAATAAAATTTTATTCTAATGGATCTATTGGTTAAAATTTAATCGATGTAGTTGATATTATTGTAAAACATTTTTCTAAATGATCGGTTTTTCAAAATTCGCACTGAATTAGACATTTTAGATGCATCAAACATTACTTAGTTTCAGAACTGATTGTTTTAATCAATAAAAAATCTTTTAAATCGATTAAAAGAATTTATACAACATTTTTCTTACTGTTTTAATCGATTAAATGTCGAATTAATCGATTAAATGAACTTATGTTTCAAACTTTCAAATTCTTTTACTGGTTTAATCGATTAAACCTTTATTTCAATCGATTAAAACCCTTAACAAGAACTTTTTAATCGATTTTGTCCTGTTTTTAATCGATTTTTATTCTGGAAAGAAAAATTAAAGGTTTTAGTTAATGGTTGTTCTTGTAACATGCTACTAAAGTGTGGTTCCCTTATCTTTACACGTGTTAATTGTATTCATTACAAACGTGTTAATGAAGATAAGTTTGAATCAACTTTGATTAATCTTTTCATGTGAAAAGTATCGTATTCATATTTTTTTTCAAAATCTCAAACATAATACATACCTATGCATTGTTTTTCCTCTGTTTCCTATTTTTGATTAAGTCAAAAGGGGGAGAAAAAGTTGCTTTACTTTTGATCAATTTAGAGAGAGAAATAATTCTTTATTTAGGGGGAGCAACAATTTACGGGGAGAAATAGGAAAATGATTAATTTTTTATTACTCACTAATCTATATTATCAAGTGACTTCTTTTGCAGAGTTATTATTCAAAGTGATGTTTGTCTTCATCAAATAGGGGGAGACTGAAAGTGATGAAGATCTTATTGAAATACTTTGGCAAAGATCTTGTTGATTTGATGAAGTCAAAGGCAACTTTGTAGTATTGATCGATTAAAACACGTTTCAATCGATTAAAACAACTTAAGAGAATTTCTACACAGCGTTTTAATCGATTAAAACATATTTTTATCAGTTAAAATCGTTTGGAAAAGTTTACAAGGAAGTATTGCAGTATTTTAATCGATTGAAACACGAAACAATCGATTAAATCAAATTAGAAGATTTTTTGTAAAGAGTTTTAATTGATATAAACGTTGTCGTATCAGTTAAAACAAATCTGTAAAATAATCAAGAACGTTTTAATGGATTAAAAAAAATTTTAACACATTAAAATAAGACTTTTAACAGATTAAAAGATTATTTTAACAGATTAATTAAACCAGCAGTTTTGAAAATCTTCTATATAAACAGAGTTGTTTGAACTTTTTAAATATCATCTTTTACACATCTTTTAGCAATCAATCAAGCAAACTTTAGTACTACTTTCAAGAAAGATTCGCGTTAGCTTTTGTGAAGTTCTTTGAAATTCTTTCTTGAGGCAAATTGCTTTCTTTTGAAGAAGAAACACATACTGCAGAATTGCATAAAACTGGTTTGAGCATTCTAGTTTCTTCTTTTCTTTTCATTTCTGTATTGTTGGTGCCTGGAATTGTGGGCACTGGTTTCTCTGCAGCTGGAATTTGGTTGTAGAGGTTGTCAAGAACTGGAATTTGGTTCTTGGTGAAAGGTTAGGTGCAGGAACTGGAATTGTGGTAGATTGAGTGTAGATGCAAGATAATCTGTTAATTGCAAAAATCTTTCAAAGATCAATTCACCCCCTCTTGATCTCAGCCTATATTTCTAACAATTGGTATACCGGAAAGATGTTAGGCTTTGACTCTGATACCATGTTAAGGTTCTAACATAAAACCAATTGGCAATATGTGGAGTAGTCTAACATGTATTTAAATCATACCAAATGAGATGAGGTAGGCGATGTGGGACTTTCAACGATATATATATATTGATTATTGATCAACTCTTTATTAGAAGTTGTATTTTATTAATTGTTTTCAACTTTTAAACAGTACCAAACATAGGTAATGGTCTGGATCTAGAAAAATACTCCTGGACTCAAACTCTGCAGGAGGTCAATGTGAGTGTTCCTGTGCCTACTGGAACGAAATCTAGGTTTGTCATCTGCGATATAAAGAAGAACCATCTAAAAGTTGGACTCAAAGGCCAACCACCAATCATTGATGTAAGTTTATGTTAAACTTATTTATTGTTAGAGGATACGTCCTACATACATTAAGATTGGTGATTGTTCCAACCTTGCTTATGTTGTCTTCAGTTTGTGTGTAGTTTTTGTAACATTTTGCTGATTCATGTTTTAAATATTTTCAGGGTGAGCTATATGGATCTTTAAAGCCAGATGACTGTTATTGGAGCATAGGTAAAGTATTACTAAATTGATCTAAGAAAAATTCTTTTAGTGAGAATAATTCAGTAGCATTTGCTGCGTTTTATATTTTTAAGTCCAATGTATGAATTCACCCGATATCGCTTTTGAGGGCCGTTATTGTAGTGTGTGCACGTGCTAGTATTCCAGATTAAGTAGTTGAGTTCGGTTGAACTTATTATTGGAGTGAGAAGTATTGAACTCTTAAAATGTCACTCATTATTTTCAAACCAATTTGCTGGGATCAGATTTTCATTTTCTGTTTATTAATTGGTGCGAATGAATGACCTTGACCTCTTACTGTTTCACTCATTGTTTACTAACCAATTTTGGTGGGATCATAATTTATTTATGTTTATTAATGGAGTGAGAATTGATGACCTCTTGACGTGGCACTCATTATGTACAAATCTATTTTGCAGAGGATCAGAATACAATTTCTATTCTTTTGACCAAGCATAATCAAATGGAGTGGTGGAAATGTGTTGTAAAGGGTGATCCTGAAATTGATACCCAAAAAGTAGAGCCTGAGAACAGCAAACTTGCTGACCTCGATCCTGAAACTCGACAGACTGTTGAAAAAATGATGGTAACTGATATAGTTTTGTTCAATATTTTCACCTGCAGTTTTTTCTATCTGTTATAGTATTCATACTAAGGTCTTTTTGATTGAAAGTTCGTTCCATCTATTTACCAGGGTTAAACATTTCAAGATTAATGCAATATTAGTTATTTGGTATATTTAATTCAAATTGATTGTCATACTATACTATCCAATGGCGATAACTTTTTTTATTGAATTTTTTTAGTCATGTCCTATAATAGGGATCAACTCTCTAGGCAAAGCCTGAATATTAAAGTATATTTGAATGACATTGCTTTGGATTTTAGAATACCTTTTGTTAGTCGGCTTAGTTCTCTTTTATTATCCAGTTTGATCAGAGGCAGAAGTCTATGGGCCTCCCTACTAGTGATGAACTCCAGAAGCAAGAAATCTTGAAGAAATTTATGAATGAGGTGAACTCTTGATTTTCATCTACCTTTACCTTTTTCTTCTCATCACACGCACCTTCATTGATAAGAGAGATCTGACATTCCACTGTCATGTGTTGGCAGCATCCAGAGATGGACTTCTCAAGGGCAAAAATATCATAAAATGGTGCTATGGTATAGCTGTACTTCTATTTTTTGGTCTGATCTCTGATACAGGGTTGCAATATCATTGTTAATATAGCGGTACCAGTGTTTCCTGTTCATCTATGGTTGTGAACACCGTGAACTTTGTTCAGAATAGTTGAAGTTGGTTTTGTGGGTGACAAATATAAACAAATTTACGATAAAATGTTATATTTTATTTTGCCTTCTGAATAATTCAGAGTTCTTAACATTGTTATGGTTAGTTTGGTAAAGAGAGGGAGAGAGACGAAGGAAGAATGGAATGGGTGGTGTCTACAAAATTTTTAAAATTAGGTGATGTCTACCAAATGATTTCAGAGTAACATAAAATTTTTAAATTTAATATAATAGACTACGTTGCAAATTAATATTATTCCTTACCCATTTATGCAACACGACAGTGGTAAAAATTATTCATAGAAGAAAGTATTAAGATTGTTAAAAAACATATAGGTTACATAAAGCGAGTATTTCCTTTTAATATGCTTTATTTGAACAAAAAGTGTTAACACTGTTAAGGTAATTATAAATGTCTCATGCAGACGAATAGGAATGGAAACTAAATGCAGCATGAAACTATGGAATTATTGCAGCGACTCCAAGCCTCGACTTTATTTTTAGCAGTGAGAGAAGGGTGATCATTTAATTTGTGGCATCCAAGACGGGAGAAACAAGGGCAGGATGTAAGTAGAGAAAGCTATCAACATATTCTTCTTCTGCCATCAGAAAGGACGGAAGAGGAAAAACAAAGAAACATGCAAGAAAGGGACTCCGCAACAGATAATAAGAAAAAACTACAGGCAATTAGACTTCTAATAAACATTAATCTTCTCATCAAGTGAAAAGATAAGAAACGATAAAAATAAATAAACTCATAAAACCGAAAAACTAAAATAACACGGTTTCAACGATTTAATGTAAAGAATCCACTAGGGTGTATAAACACAAATGCATGAAAATTTATCAAACAGCACCCATAAATACCCAAATGAACAGACAATAGAAGGGAGATTATTGAGGTGAGAGATTTAGGAATACCAGAATTACGATCATCCCTTTCCTTCCGGATCATTTAGGAGCAGTTCCCACAAGATTACGACGATGATCCAAACCAATCATTGCAGCTCTGAAGGAAATATTCAGAATGAAGAAGACCCAAGCAATCCAATTAAACGGAGAGAATAAAAAAACAATGATAACAAATTATACGTAAATTCAAATTCAAAAAGAGAAAAATATTATAAATATATATTTTATTATTATATTTCTTTAAATTTAATATTTCGAAATGTTTATATTATTTAAAATAAGAAAAAATATTACATTATTATTTTGAGTTGGAAAACTAAGATTACATATAACCATTTGTTTGAGTGTTAAAACAATCTTGAAAACAAAATAATAATAATATTAAGTTATATACACAAAAGAAAGAAAATACAAAAATAAATAAATTATGGAAAGCATATGCAATATTTGTTTCTCAAAAGAAAACATTTTTATATAAGCAACACTCTTGCCTACAACGTAACTCCTCTTTATAAAAAAATTTCTCATAAATATTTTTTAGAGAAAAATATATAATTTCTCCGTCTAAAATTAATTTATGCTTGAGTTAAAAATATAATTTTTTAAATTAATAAAAATATATTTTACTACTTAAGTTTAAGAAGAATATTAGTTTTTTATTTTCTATTTTTAGATATATTTATGCAAAGATTTCTCTTATTAGTGTAGGTTTTTGAATCTAATTCTTCGTAACGAGTATTTAGTTAAATTATGTGCATTATACGGATTGAAGTTAAATTTTATATGTAATTTTTTATTATTGATAATTATTATAGAATATAGTTTTTTTTATACCATGTATTCCAAATAAATCAAATAAAGTTATGCTTGTTAAATCATATAAAGTTTGATATTAAATATAGCAATTGTTATAATAAATTAATATAACTTTTAAAAAATACAAAAGTTAGTCCTCAATTTCGCACCAAAACTAATATGACTTTTTTTTCATCAAAAATAGATATTTAATAAAAATGTATACATGCATATCTTATATTAATTTTCTAGTAGATGCATAAAATTTATACTTTATTCATATATTACAAACTAATCAAATTTATAATTAATGTATAATTCTCATATTTTTGAATTAAATTATTTATAATAATCGGATAATGAGTATTACAATAATCTTGATAAATATTATTAGAATAAACCCTAATGATTTATTATATATTATAATTTAATATTATAATTTTTTATACTTATTTATATCTTATATTTTAATAATATTTAACAGACATAAAATTTATACCATTTGTTTTTATCATTACGTAAACAATAAAATTAACGAATTAGGTTTTAAAAAAATAACATCCTTTTTTTCTTTTACTAATTGGTAATTTTTTTCTTAAATATTTAAAACATAATTTTTTTTATGATGGATTAATTTCTACTTGTTAAAAAAATTATTAAGTCAACTTTAAAATACTAATTATCCATAGTAAATAGTCAAGTTTTTTGTTGTATTATGTATCAACCATGTATTATTACTTATCTATATTTATGTTAAGAAAATAGGCTATTGTAATTTCAAAACTCACATATGATTAGTTTATATGGAATATAGGCTGTTATAATTTCAGTATAAAATAATTTTCAGATGAAACACCATCTATAAGCCAGATGTTGTAATTAGAAAACTATAGATAATTAGTCAAAACTGTGTCCAAACTTGTTTGAATCTTTTTTTAGATTCTTTTAAGTTTTTTACCTCTATCTGAAAATATCATGGACAAAACTAATATTTTTTTTAGGATTTACTAACTAAATGAGTAATTAAATCTATTAATATTATTATTGAAAAATTATCATAATAAAAATAAATGATATTCCAACATTTTATTTAGAAAACATCAAAATTAATTTTTTTATAAAATAAAAACTTTATATATATATATATATATATATATATATATATATATATATATAATTGATAATTCAAACAATATCATCATTGATATGTATATAATCCTATTATTATTATTATTATAAATAGGTTGTATACAATACTGATCATCATATCTGCCAATGGAATTTTACAATACTCTTCGTCTTTCATTTGTAGAACCTCCACTTTCTTCAACACAATTTATTTCCTTTCATCTCACTTCTTTTATTGTCTCTTCCAATCGATTTTTTTTTTATTTTATTTTAAGTGTACTTAATTGCTTTTCTGATGTTTTAATTTGTGCTTTTTTTTTCTTCTTCTGTAGATCTGTTTCTTTTGTAATTGAAAAATGTCTGCTGATGTTTCAGAAATTAGTTGAAAACATACAAGGTTATTCATGCTCAGATATTAAAATATATATCAACAAATTTTGTAAAATTAAATATAATAGATAAATAGATTAAAACATTAAGTAACTATCACAATTTTAATATTAGATTTATTCGAGTGTATGTTAGTAATCTAGCCAAGAATTCTCAACGCATAAAAAAACAGTTCTTAAGAGTGCATGTTGGAATTGTAGTCAAATTTTAAAATGAAAGGAGAATTAGAGTTAGGGGATGAGGGGTTGTTCAAAACTGATAAGAAAATAACAAAAATGAACTTTTCCAGCTGTTACAATAATATTTAGACAAGCGTGGCTTCCAACCTTATACTCACCATGTCATTGTCGTCAAAAAATTAAAACCAACAATAATGATGTTAACCACAATTAATTGATCCCATGGAAAACTCAAACTAACAGTTACTAATTGAATAAAAGCTAAATGATATTGTTGATTCCAAAACCAATAAAGAATTAGAACTCCTCACTTAACCTTCGAAAATCAAGCATCCAGGGTGAAGCGATGAAAGGTTCGAAGATATTTAGATGGCACGGAAGTTGGCAGAGCCCAAGAGGGGGAGATCTCGAGACTCAAATCAAGAAAGACAACATTTCCATTTGAAGAAACCATCCACACAGCAGCCACCGTTGTCGACACAAAATCAAGCAAATAAGCAGTGGCATGTTTAAGCGGCAGACCTCAGAGTAGTATGCAAAAGCTCTTGCAGCTCCGGCGCTTATTTTTGATGCAGAGGAGAAATCCGGCAGCCTAAGATAATTTTTTTTACGATAGTAGAGAGTTTATTGGAGTCATGAGAATGATGTCTCTATTTTGTCATGAAGCGTGACCACTAGGTTATGTGCATCATCAAGCAGTTTCCAAACATCAAGTTGACCTGCCATGCTATTGCATTCCTTAATGATTTCATCCATGCTGCTATACTTTTCAATGATCAATTTCCTTTTCTGCAACACCGAAGCTGCTATTGCATAAAGCAATAAATCTTCTGTTGGTGGTGCACGCTGCCTAATTCTGCTCCATGCAGATTTCCCAGTACCTGCCCTTATTGCCGCTTGATCTGCCCACATCACTTCCCATAGGCAAAGGGTTTGTTCAAATGTCAGCTCCCTTCTAAACATTACCACCACCATTCTATAGACAAAAAAACAATCCTCAGCCTGAAGCTTTTCCAAATGCCTAAAAAGATGGGCATCCTTAAACTTTATTATTTTTGCGACCAAGTCCAGTTGCCTGCGAATACCCACTTCATCAAGCCTAAAATTTTGCCGTGCCTTCTTCATGAATCCAACAAAACACCAGAAAGCCTCATGATCCTCTGATATAACACTAATTATAGGAGATAGCAGGTCACTCATACCTTGGCAGTAGCCAATGTCAGAGTCATATAGTGCATATGCTTCAAGAATAGCAACTAGTCGGGCAGCATGGAAAATTCTGCCAGCCTCTAGGTGACCATAATCCCTCAAGCCAACAGCCTCAGCAGTTCGACGGGCCCTGCTGTCTGGTACGGAGGCTTGAGACGGGTAACATGACATCCATTCAGCATTGGCACGTATTGCATCAAGTCGGATAATTCGTTGCCAGGTGGAAAAATCTTCATTAGTTGGCGGCTTTGATGGGATTTTGTCTTTGGAGGGAGAAGATACTTCCTTGGGAGCGTTGTCTGGATTGTTATATTCCTCAATATCATCAGAAGGAACTGTCTGAATTACTTCAGAACCTTCTTCAAAGGAGTCTGAATCAGAGAAATCAGTATCCAGTGTAGAGACATCAGCGTTGTTCACAGTATGAATGTCGTCTCCTTCCAACAGGGCACTGGATGGATTGTCAGAATGTTCAACATCAGCGCTCTTATCCTCACTAGAGAGAGATTCCCTAGCACTGACTACATCATCAGAACTAGCAGAACCAGAATCTTGACACAAACTTCTACCATCACCCTCATAGCTGATTTCACCAACTTCATTTAACTTATTTCTCTCATTGCTTTGCTTGAAGAGCTTCCTACATTGTCTGCGGAGCTTCTCATACTGCTTTCTGTGCATAAAGATTTGCAGTAAAATTAAAATGATGTTAACACCCTCTTCCCTCCACCAATATAAATTTGAAGTTTAACAACACATGATGGGATAGAGCACAAGCAATGAAATGTATCAAACATTTGGAGATTAAACTTGCATGCCCACCTATTTTGAGTTCTTATAACATCTCTTTCGTCTTTGCTGCTGTCTAAGTCATACCTGCTTGTTTAAAGTCTAATCAGTACCTGTACAAATGTTAATCTAACAAATTTCAAATATATACATGATGAACAAGAAAAAACGATCAAATTCCAATTTTCTTAAAGAAATAACAAAGCAAATGTTAACTTTTGAAATCCATACTTGGAGTAAAACTCCAGCCAGAGCCATTAATTTATAGATAATCACGAATAATCAAGTATGCAAGAAAATATGTAGTAAAGATCTATGGCATCTAGAAAATAGCTTACACTCCAAGTAGGAATGGCCAAACCTCAGCCCTGATACTAGGATCAACACCCTGCATCAGAAATTAATAATGTAATTATTTCTAAAATAAGTGCATGAAACACAATTTTGTGTAATAAATAGAATAGATAAACTCACTCCACTGCGCACTCTTTTGAGGAACTTATTTCCACCATCATAGAATCTACCATCTTCTGTAAACATGCATTTCCATTGCTGAGGTGACAGAACGTGTTTTCTTTTCCTTTGCGACCATGGTGATTTAAGCCGGCCCCTAAAACACAAAGGAGGGAATTAATTACTACTTGCAGGTTTTAGAATAGAGAAGAAGGAACCAACGAATCATGGAAGTAACTAGAATTGCAGAATAATACACATCCAACTGTATACAAAAAGAAAAAATACACAGAAAGATATGCTTCCATAAGTAAACAACAGTACACTAGCATGAACCGAAAACTTTTACAACCATTTATAGTTTTCTTCCTTCCCCAGCGAATTAGTTGAACAAGCATGTCCAAATCTTAGCATTTCACAAACTACAATTCTACATGGAACACATTGGCGTCACAACTCACGAGTTCCAATAGTTTTGTGTTAGCTTCTGTTGATTTATGAGTGAAATGCTTCATGTAGAACTGTCCTAATTCCTTAATGATAAGGCACTTAAAATGCATCCAGTGTTACATTCATCCAACTTACACACTATTATTGCTCCTGCTTCCATTTGCATATGAAAAACAATGAATTAACTACACAGGTTTAATAAATTTATAGTAGGAGTTCCTACTTCCCATCAGCTATATTCTTTCAACGTTATTAATTACTAACCTCGGCATATAAGTCACTAGTAACTCAATTTACTCTTAATTCACCCTTTTTTATTCTAAATTTTTTTAGTTTTTTTTTTTTTTTTTTTTTTGAGGAAGGAACCTATGTTGACGTGAAGATATATAGAAAACATAGATGAAGGCATAAATTATTGTATAATGAATGTAAATCTGTAATTTAAAACATATGAATCCACGAATGCAATCATAGCTTGATCTGGTTGATTGATTTGAAATGGATCAGGGATAAAGGAAAGGAGCTTCAATTTCAAATAACGTGTTCCACTGTTCGAAAAGGTGATGGAAAAATTAGGGAATGCGGAGAAACAGAGATCTGGCACGAAATAACAAACACAGCAATTGAAGAATCTGAGTCGAAACACAACGTTCAAGCTGTAAGAGAAAGAAATCAAATGGAGAGAGAGCAAAGGGAGAGAAGAACTCACCGATGAAAGGGAGGACGAGAAGAAGCCGGTGAGGAAGAGGTAACAACAAATAGAACCGCACGCAATGGGATCCAAGACGACGACGTTGAAGAAGAATAATTAGAAGAAGACGAAGAAGAAGAAGACGAAGAAGAATTAGAAGAGGAATTAGAGGAAGGTGAAGAAGGAGGACACGAATTGGAAGATGGATTGTCTTTTTGTCCAGGAGGATTCATCTATAATAATTATAATGATAACAACAATTGCTATGTATCTAATAAGATAATTACATGTATATTATACACATAGAAGCTTTCCTTTTGGCTAAGTGGAACGAAATCGGAGTTAGGGTTTTGGAAGCTCTAATTTTATTTTAAAACAAATTTCTATTTTACCTACTGGCGCCGTAGAAAATCACGGCGACGATGGCGACGCCGGCGAGGGCGGTGAAAACCACCGCCGGAGTAGAGGGCGAGGCGACGGAGGCCATTAACCAGAACTTGCACTTGCCACCGCCACCGACGGAGAGAAAGGTGGTGTCGCTGTTGCTGTTCAAGTGGGTGGATGTGAACATGGAGAAGGAAGAGAGAGAGGGTCGCTTCTAAAATTACGGCAATGCCCTTTTTATAAGACCCTTTCTCTCTCTTCCACTCTGCTCTCGCGGTGTGGTTGCTATTGGTTTATAAACCCAAACGCCAAAACCAGGTTCTGTTTGTTTGCTTTGATTTTTGTCTTTCACTCTCTCTTTGTCTCTGCTTACAAAGGGTTGGGGCGAAGGCAAAGGTCTGAGATAGAAGACTTTGGAAGAAGCATGCATGCACAATCAATGATATGAACACAAGTTCCTTTATGTAGCAAATAAGTTAGTTTTCAAAAAATATATGCACACGTCATGCTAAAAGGCCCATAACCAAAACGGTGCGGTTGAGAACTGTAAAATGGTATTTCACATATCCAAATTTAGGTCTCTCTTAGCAAAAATAATTGGATATCGTTTTCTGCAAAAAATAATCATTGGATATCGTTTTCCGTAACGGTTCAACTTTTAACTAAAATTAATGTATCATTTTAAATCTTAAATTAGTACTTATATACTTTGATTTAAAAGATTGAGTCTTCTTATATATTGAATGACAATTTAATCAATTACCCTATCTAATAAATCTAATTTATTTAAATATAATGATAATTAATTAAATCATTTTTAATCAACTATCCTATCCATACAACCTAATTTAACAGTATATAATGAAAATTAATTAAATTATATTTAATATATTTTTCTACAAAGCAAATTAAATCATATTAATTTATTCCTATAAATTATTTTATGTATGTGACATGTAACAACAATTCTCCAAGTTGAGTTTGGTATATAGATCTCCTCATTGCTTTTGACCAGTACATGCATAAACTCTAACTAAGATTACTATATCCATTCAGTAACATGAAAAAAACAAAATATGAGAAAAAATTAAAATAAATTAAAAAACGTATTTATTGATTACAGAAAAAAATTGTTAGATTTAAAAAATAATAAATTAATTAAAGTTAATTGTTTTAAATTATAAAATTATTTTATATGATTATTGATCAAATTTTTTAATAAAATAATTTTAAAATTAATATGTTTAAATTAAAGTATATTTGTCTTCAATGATATATATTATAAAATATTATAAAAATATTTTTAAAACTAATTAACTTTAAATTAATCATATAATATCACGTTAAAAAACATAACATATATTAAACTATTAGATTAATTTTTGTATCCATTTTCTTATTTATCATATTTAGTTAAAATAAAATAAACAAGTTATAAATTAATATTATAAATATAAAAATGAATAATATTTTTTATTTTTTATATTTATACATCTTTATTAATTATTAGTAAAATATTTTCTATATCTATTTATTTCTATTAGTTATGTTTTTATTGTTTTAAAAAATAAATTTATTGATTTAACTAATCTAATCGATAATGGACACGTTATTTATAAATAATTAAATTTTAATTAAATCAATATAAAATTAAAAAATATCAGAAAATATGAAAAATTCGGATGAATTTTAAATCAAATTAATTATGATAAAAAGAAATTGAGATAAAAAATTATTATTTTTTTGAAAAATAATTTTTATTTATTTGATTTATATTAAATTTAATAATAATTATTTAATTATATTTTTATTGGTGTGTTTCTAAAAGCATTATTTTTTTTTCATTCTGTACTCTCTCTTTTTTTTTCACAAATGAACAAATCCTTTGTGTAAAACATGACAAACATAATAAGAGATAATGAAATATGTTTTACTAGCATCTTTAATATCATCATTTGAGTATTTTGAGTGTGAGACTTGTGTACCTATTTTTAATTATACAAAATATATTTGACACAATAAAATATTTATTAAATTTAATATTTATTATCAATATATAAAAATAAATTATTCAATAATAATTAAGAAATCTATGATACAGTCAATTATAATATTATTTATTATTTAAAATAATTAAATAAAAATCGTATAAATATAATCACTCATTTTTTTATACTTGTCTCTTCTTCTTACATTCTTATTTATTATAAACTTAAACATCATAAAATAATTAGAAAATAAATATTTTTTTTTCTCATATCTCATAATTTTTAAAAAAAGGTTCCAATAGTATAATGGAGGACACTCTTCTTGCTGGGTGATCAGGAAAGAATGTTTGTGGGACCACACTGATGAAAAAAGACGACACTAGAGTCAAGCCTCAGCTTCCTTGGCTTACGAACAGAGGAAAGAACAGAAAAAGAAACCCATGTGGGGGCAAAAGAGTGAGTGAAATAATAACCTACACATACATACAAAGCAGAATGTGGTTAAGTGAGTTTTATATCTATCTGCAAATGAAGGGACCATGTCTATGTCTATGGGATCATGAAAACCATCTTCAATAAAATCATATCACTAACAAAAAATGAAGCATTTTAGTTAATTAAAATTTAATAATTTTTTTTTAATTTGTCACCTAATCAATCCAACTCAGTTCAACTATATCAAATGTAGGTTTGATTGAATTACGTTGAATAAAACAAAAAAAAAACTTAAGTTCACTCAACCTAAGTTTTTTTTTATTTAGTTTAGTAATAGGTTTGACCAAAATCTACTCAATGAAAACTTGTGTGGTATTATAAATAAAGTGAACTAAGAATTTAGTTAAAAGCGCAAAAACAATAGTTAATCTCACACGGGATATATCAATCTTATTGGGATTAATAAATCCACAAATTTAAAATACAAATAGGAAGAATTATTATTTAATTAGTGAAAATATTTAAATTTATATAAATAAAAGATTAGTCATTTATTAACTTTTTCATAAGCTAAACTTTTTTATATTAAAAGTTGCAAGACTAATAAATTTAGTTTTTTTTTCAAATTATGGTAACAAAATTTAGAGTTCATTATATTTTAGAGAGAAATTTTTAAAATAGCATTTTGAATACGAAATTGAACTTCCTTCACAATCTTTTCAACATTTCGTGTTAAGAAAGTTCTCTTAAACTTGATCTATTATATTAAGAAAATCAATGTTGATAAAAAATTAACATCTCCAATATGTTATCAACATTATAATATATAATATCTTATTAACAAATTAGCATTCCATCGTAATATTAAACAAACATGCATCTTAGTATAATAATATGATATAATAATTATCATATCAATATGTTTTAGAAATATTAGTTCCATACATATTATTGGTGTTCTAACACATCAATTAAAAATCAACATATTATAATGTTATCGGTATACCAACACGTTAAAGTAAAGTTGTTATGAACAACGACTTAATGTCACCGAGTTGAATACATATCTATATTTATTGACTTCGGTTGAATAACACTTTGTCAACTATGTTTAGTTCTTGATTTCTATATGTTAGACTTACTTTTTTGACATACAAACAAAAAATAGAACAAAATTACATTAACTATTATAAGAATAGATCAATCATCAACTACATGTTTTTAAATAAAATGAGCATACAACTTATTAGTACTTTGAACTTGACTCTCATTCTTTTTGAGATAGTCATCGTAAACTTCAAAGAGTTGTTTATATGTTTTAAGTAATTCAACTTGGAGGGTTTTGTTACTCTCCTCAACTTCTAATTTTATAGTTTTAACATCCTTCCCCTTTTGTTTGACCCTTCCAAGTCACATTGTAGATTGAAGTTTTTCACTTCAATCATAACTCTAAATCAAGCATCATTTTGTCATAATTTTAAATCTAGCACACCTTAATAGTAGTTCTAAATCAATCACTACTCAGTGATTGCTCTAGATCAAACACACATCAATCATAACTCTAAATGAAATGTATCTCGGTTATAACTCTAAATCAAGCACACCTCGTTAATAACTATAAATCAAATACACCATGTCAAAACTATAAATTGATCACACCTTAATCATAATTATAAATTAAGCACACCTTAGTAATAGTTATAGATAAAGTATGTCTCATTACTAATTTTAGATTGAGCTCACATTCATCCCAATGTGACCTATAAATTGATAGCTCATGTATAATTTGACAAAAATAATTATTAGGAAAATTTTAGGTTGACTCGTTGAAATTAGGAATGATAAAATAGGTTAGTTTATCCTGTTTTGGTTCGCCCTACCTTTAGCCCACCAAAAACGGCATAAGATGAGTTGACTTGTCATAATCAGGATAGGTTATAGACCTCAACCCCACTTGTTTCAAAGGGCTAGCGAGTTAACGAGACATCATGTTAATAATTTTTTGTTTATATAATTTTTTTATATGTATTATTTTAAATATATATTTAATTATATAAATAGTTTTTAAAAATTATTTATTAATTAATATATTTTTTAGATAAATTCAAAATATATTATATTTATGTATTAAAATAATTAATTATAATCAATAATTTAAACTTAATCGATTAATTTTTATTATTTAAATTATATTATTATAATATATTACATATTTTAATAACATAATAAAAAAATAATATTTTTAATTATATATTTTTATTTTTATTTTAACCTTGTCCTCCTACTCTTAGCTCGTCGAATTGGCAAATTGACGAATCGATCGTCTAACCTCAATCCGTTTTATCATTCCTAATTAAAATAAACATGATCATACCTATAATAGAAAAAGAACAATTTTACAAATAACTCATATAAAACTTCTTATTTTTTCAATATTCTCAAATTTAAAACTTATGTACCTACCTCAATTTGTGCACATACGACAATATTATAATATTAGAGAGAATTACTAGAATTTAATATTATTAATTTAATAATTTAAACCTGATTATTTAGTAATAAATGAGAAAAATTAATTAGTATAATTTAGCCTTAAAAATAGTATTATTTATTGTGGCAAGAGTCTTATAAGTACATTACACTACAAGAAATATTAAAATTACCGACGGTCAAAATCCGTCGGAAATTCGGTAATAATTTTATTATTTATTAAATATTTTACTTATTTATAACACATTTTATTAATTATTAATTATTTCTCCATAGACAGAATTCGAACTCGTACCTTAGAATCAAAGATCGATATTCCAACCACTAAGCTACTAGAATTTCTTGATAACAATTTACAAATAAATTATATTTATATACAAATATACAAATATATTTATATATATTTATATATATTTATATATATTTATATATATTTATATATATTTATATATATTTATATATATTTATATATATTTATATATTTATATATTTATATATTTATATATATTTATATATTTATATATTTATATATATTTACATATATATAATTAAATATTTATTTTTTAAATTATTTAATTTAATAAATTATTATAAATTAATCTAATTATGATTAAATTAAATTATTAAATAAAAAATATTTTATTTTTTAATTAGGTGAATAATTAAATTATATTATATAATTTTACCGATGGATATCCGTCGATAAATAATTGTTAATTTACATATAAATTTACCGACGGATATATTCGATCGGTAATTAATTGTTAATTTATCGACAAGTATCCGTCGGTAAATTCATCTATAAATTACAGACGGATTTATTGACGGATATATCCGTCTGTAACATCAAATTTCACAAATATTTTATATCCGTCGATAATTTCGTTGGTAATGATTATTTTCCGATGCTACAAGTCCGTCGGTAAATATCCGTCAGATATACGCAATTTTCTTGTAGTGTTATTATTAACTTGGCTGTTGAAGAATCTTTATAAATGAATCTTTCTCACTTTATATATCTCATCATTTTAGAATTAATTCCCTTATATTTGTTTATAACTCATCTCAATACAAATTGACACTTTCACTTCATTTTATTCACTAAAAAATAGTTGACTTTTAGCAATAAAATTTATCTCTAATAAAAATACTTAATTAATATAATATTTATAATATTACAATTATTTTATTATGCTTAAACTTAATATCTTATAATAAAAATACAATTTTTTATGAATTAAGACTATTTTTACTGTCAAAAAAATTTTTAAATTTTTAAATTTTGATCAGTTATGATTCTTATTTATCAAGTGAACTTATAATCTAATTTTAAATTTTTTTTCTTTTTAATTATAATCCTTAGGTCAGGATTTAAAATTATATTATTACGTGTATTAAATATTTTAATTATCATTATAATAATAACTCATAATTTTATATGAGATTTTTGAAATTATATCTTAAAAAGAAGATTATATCTTAACTAAATTGTTATATCGATCACAAAGATAGTTTATTTTCATATCACATAATTTTTTATAAATATAAATATTTTAATAATTTTTTATAATTTTAAACAATTTAAAATATAAGACTTATAATAAAATATTTATTTTTATTCTTTCACCACTGTTAATTCTGTAGTTGATATTATCTTATGCATGTAGAATTCCAATGTATTTACCAAATACGTGCCTAAGAAATTATTAATTAGTTCTCCTTTTTAGGCATGACTTATCTATCAATAACTTTAAACAAAATCCCCTTTAATTCGAGTTGAACAGCATCAACATGTTAACGGAATAATCATCACGTGCACATCATGCAAAAGTTCATCACTTTTTATGAGCTCAAGATATGTTTAGTAAGAATAAATTATCAAGAAAAAAATAAGAATATATTTTCGTTTATTTAAATTAAAATTAACATAAAAGAAAAAATATTCATTTAAAAAATTAAATATTTATTCAATTATAATAAGATTATCTATATAATTATTAATTGAGTTTTATTAATAAAATAGTTTTTTAAAACAATACTTTTAAATTTAATTTATAAATAATACTATATTACAAACAAATAAAAAATATTAAATTATTTATTTAACGTTTATATATTATAATATTTTATTAAAATAATAATTAATATATATTAAAATTATAAACATAAAAATAAATAATTAAATTGTATATAGGTCTCTTATTTATTTTGCAACTCTTATACAAAATTAAACTTTTGTTAAATATATCATACCTCTTCTAACATTATTAATATAATCAATCTATTAATTTATGTTCAATCAGAATCATGATAAAATATCCATGACCAAGATATGATTCACATAAAAAATGAAAAATACCCACGGAACATACGAGAGTCATGATATTATGAATTTTAATTAGTAATTGTGAACTTAAACGAGTGATTTCAAAATTAAATGTTAAAATAAACTATTTCGAAAATTAATAAGAAGTTAATGTATAAAGTAGGACCTAACCCATTCTGCAGTGTACCTAGGCTTAAAATTGGTTCCAATTATGGGCAAACAGAATGCGCCAACACAAACCAAATGGTGTACATTGCTTATCATGATTCCGTTAGCAAAGTGAATGATCACCAGCTTCCACATATATGGTCCCGCACCTGCGTGAATCATGACCCTTTCCCCATTTATCTTCAAACCTCTCTCTACCACCTACAAAATCAATTTTCAGTGTATCTATTTTGGTTATTTATAAGTCATAAATTCCTGGTTTTCCATTGATAAAATTTCTGCTACTAAATATGAACCTCAAAATGGACAACCCTCGTATGTGAATATTTTTAAGATTCCAACATAAAACCAATTGGCAATACGTGGAGTAGCCTAACATGTATTTAAACCATACCAAATGACATGAGCTAGGCGATATGGGACTTTCAACACACCCCCTCCAACGAAGCCTGCCGGACCAGACAAAGGGTACTTTTGACCCAATTAAAGGGCAACTTTTGGTCCATGACAATAACCGGAAATATGTTAGGCTTTGACTCTGATACCATGTTAATATTCCAACATAAAACCAATTGGCAATATGTGGAGTAGCCTAACATGTATTTAAAGATATTATGTGGGACTTTCAACAAATATGAAAAGCTTGATTAATTATAAACTTCTTAACCTAATGAGAGACAGTTATTTAATATTATAAACGCATGAGATCCATGGGCAGAGTGGAGGATATTATTCTTGCACGGTTACCAAGAAAGAATGTTTCAGGGACCCAGTGGTGGAAAAAGTGGAGACTATAGAGTCAAGCCTCAGCTTCTTTGGCTTACAATACAAGAAAGAAACGGAAAAGAAACCCATGTGGGGGCAATAGGGTGCGTGAAACAATAACCTACACATATAAAGCAAAAGCAAAATGTGGTTAAGTGAGCTTTTACATCTACAAATAAAGCACCATGAATGTGAGATGATGAAAGCAAGCTATGGAAACCACCTTCAATAAAAATCATATTACTATAAGAAAAAACTGAACCATTCTAGATAATTAATTAGGTTTTTCAAAATACCTACATAATCATCCAAATTAAACAAAAGGTGATTTTGAATTTGTTTAATAAAAAAGTTACTGATCATTAGTACAACTGTAAGAGAGTTTCAAACAATAACCTTTTTGGTACATCTCAAAAAATATTTGACTTCCACTTAATAAGTTAATTTATATACCTTCAATGAGATATAATAACAAAATATGTATACATTAATATAATTTTTATCTAACAAAATATAAATTATTAACAAGTAATCGTACTAATAGATAACTTTATGAACATAAAATAGCACATATTATGGATATTGTGCATTCAATATATATACACTAACCTGCCAATTAGTAGCATAAGTAAATTAGTTGAAACTCAATAACACTGTGCAGAGCTGACTTGTGTTTCTGACTGAAGAATCTCTCTTGGAACCCGACATGTCAGAACAAGGAATAATTGATTATTGACGGCAACTTGTTGTGGCAGAAACAAAGTGAGCGAAGATCTTGGTTAAAAGCACAAGAACAAAAGTTGTTGTCACATGGGAGAACTAAAAATTAATGGGAAATCAGTTAGGGGTTATGAATTAGCCTAGAAAAGCAAAGGAAACTGAAACTATATCTCATCATATATGAATACATACACATTCACGTGGATTTAGATCTGAAAGGTAGAGAGGAAATAAAAGTGAAATGGATAAAGAACCAAAACGGAAGCCATGTACCCTATTTTGTTAGAAGTTCTGATCACTTCAAACAGTTACTCATCAAATTAAGAAAAACAAAAAAAACAAAAAAACATGGCTAAAATAATGAACAACTCCTTGTTCTTTTCCTTCTCTAATGTCTACCATGATCCTCCACTAAGCATGCCATTCCAGTACCCAGTTAAATCCCCTTGACTTCTTTTTGGCCCTAACTCAGCACTCTTTGTCACCGTCTGTGACTTCAAATCTTCAACAGGAAACAAGATCCTTGCCCCTTCACCATCTTGAATCCCTTGGAAACTATCATCATAACCATTGTCAAACCCCGCTACGCTGAAGTTAAGCCCAGGTTTGAAGTCTAGCAAAGGAAACCCGGTTGAGCTATACATTGTGCTGGAATCTGAAACCGACGTGGGCATGAAAGAGGTTAAGCCCTTTGATGAACCAATCCCAGTTTTGAGAAGCTCCATTGCTGAAAAGTAAGAAGAAGTGGGATTTTGAAGGTTGGGTTGAGGAGGGGTTTCAGCCTTCTTGTTGTTGTCTTCAGTGTTGTATGGAACATCAATGAATCTAGATTCCTCAACTGGAGGATATGCCAAGTTAAGATCTTGGCCTTGATGGATCTTTGGGTTTCGAGAAGAAGACTGAGGGAAATTGGGCTGTGTTGTCAGATCAGGAAACTTCTTAGTTGATGATGGAGCTGGTGATGAAGATGCAGATGTTGGTCTCTTGTTCTTTCTTGGGCTTCCTCCCACTGGAACATTTCTCAGAGAACCTCCCTCAGTCCAATACCTTCTACAAGTCTTGCAAAAGTACCTTGGTTGGGAGAGGCTATAGTTATTGTAATAGCAGAATTTAGTGTTTGTTGAATTGCACCTTGGGTTCAAAGCTTGATCTTTCTGTGGCCTTGCCCTTTTCTCCAACATAGGAGGTTTTGAACCTTCCATAGGTTTAATTCCTCCAATACCCTTAAATATTTCCAAAATTAATAAAAACAAAAAGAGAGGAATTAAAAGTCCATTATTAATTGAACTCAAAATCTTATGGTAAAAGGAAAGAAACATGAACAGGAGGAAGCGAAACAAACAAGACAAGGAGCAGTGCTTTCATTAGGTCCTTTATCAGCTGGTGAAAAGGGGAAGAAAAAGGAGAAAAGAAGAAAAGGTGCAGTGCTTTCATTAACAGAATTTTTTTTGAAAAAAAGTGAAAGATGTTTAGAAGACGGCAACAAAATTGAAGTTTTGTGGGAATGCTAAACTGAACATCATCTTTCAGAAGCTTAAAAAAAGGTAAAATTTTACTTCGAATTTAGACTACCTAGATTACGAAACAGGAAACATAATATTCCATATTATGTTTGAAAATCACATTCCCAGAAGAATTCCTGACTATATGGAAAGACAGCAAAAGAAGGTTGGTGATACCTGTGCCCACTGTGCTGTGTCCATGGAATAAGGCAAAGGAAAAAGAAAAAGGCAACAAGTCTTGAAGAGACTAAAAACACCAACTTTAGAGGATGGTCACAGAAACAAACGTGAAAAGCTTTGAAAAATGGATAATGGTGGTGGTTCCATGTGTTTGCCAACTAGCTAGAGATATTGGATATACAGGGGTAGCACAGTCTTTTGGTGGCACAAGATTATATGATGACGCACAAGCATGGAACATTGTGTACATGCATGTAAGCCTACTATAAATGAATTAAAGTATTTTACGAAGTCAACAATGTTCTTCCTCGGTGTCTCTGGTACAAGAACAGTGGAAAGTCGGTTGATTCCTTTATGACCAGATGCAGATGCTGTGGGTTTTATCTTCCAGTTATTTCGCAGGCATATATAAAAAAGTTATTTTATTATAAATTTCATATATGAATTATTGGTCAAAGTTATTTACATAAATAATTTTTTTTTAATTTTCCATAATTTATATATATAATCCATAATAAAATATTTATGATATGTTGAAAGAGACCATTAAACTAAAAGCACAAGTCCAAATTCTCACCTTGCATTATGAAAAGGGATTGCTTCTTAAGACTAAACCTATTGAGAATGTAGAATCCCTTCAATATAAAAAGGTAAAATTTTGTTTTCCCTTCAATGTATATCCAACAATCTCATCATAGAATTGAGATCTTCCCAATCTCCTTTTTCTTTTCTTGATTGTTAGACTATTTTTCTCCTATTACACATATTCTCTTCATTCTTGTTAATAATTCTATCAACTTAGATTAATAATTATTTTATTTTTATAATTATCCGTTTTTTTCTTTTTATTATATTATAATCTTTATTGTAAAATAATTATAAGAACAATTTTTATTTTTTTCTTTTATAATTTTTTTGTTATTAATAAGTTTATTATATATTTATTAAATTATAAAAGTATTTTTTATTTAATCTTGTATACTAGATAAATCTTAATTTAACATTTAAATTATAGTGTTTACTAGTGACTATCCGATTTTAAAAAACTAATTACTTACTAGAAAGAAAAAAATAGAATAGAGAAAGCAAAAAAATGCATTGGGTAACAAGATACTATATATACAACTAGCCTCACAATTTATGAACCCCGCTTATATTATACACTTAGATATTCTACCAAAATATGAATCCATGTTCATCATTTGTCCTTCAAAATCACACCCTATTCCTCATCCGCAGTAAAATCAGGTTCTGCAGGCTTCTGAAGCAGCATGGGTGGTAATCTCTCTGCCACCCTACCCTTCTTTGTGCTATTACGGCGAAGCAATCTAAGAGCATTAGCAGCAAATCTAGAAGCATATATGGTGGCACCAAGGCTAGGTGAGCTCCCACCTGCTTTAGCCAATGCACTTTGCAGTCTATTCTCCTCTTCAACGAGGGATTCTTCAAGCTTCCTCTTGCTGTAGCGCCGCCATGCAGCTTGAATGAAACACGCAGCCCACGTGCGCCATTGTTGGGAGTAGAACCTGAAAGTGTGGCGGAGCTGCTTACTGTGAAGGCGCCGAAACTGTGATGCCACAAACTTCAAGTCATCAGCTTTGAGGGCGAAGGCTTCAACTTCTGAAAGAGTTTGGACAGTCCTGGTTGAAGTGGGAAGGTTGGATGAGGAATGGGGATCCAAGGCCCATGTGAGAAGCTCCTCCCCACAGAAATCACCAGCCTTGAGATACTCAGAGTTGAAGAACCCCGTTCTTCCACCGTTAGTTGTGATGGTCAATAGCTTCCCACGCATTATGAAGAGCATCTCGTCAACTGGGTCTCCTTCCCGAACGATGTAGCTTTCTTCAGTGAAAAGCACTGGCTTCAGACGGTCACACATTGCATCCAGAAGTTGATCATCCATTTTCTCAAACATTGGCACCTTAAGTTCACACAACGCAGAATATTGGGTTTGTTATTTCTAACAAATATTAAACTCAACGTCAACTATGGCTTTTGCCTTTTCCATATTCTCTATTGGGGCAGGGGTACTTACTCTCATCAGCAAAGCCAAACAAAGATGACGCTTAATGTCCCTTCTTAAATCCTTGGGAAGATTACGAATCAAATTGTCTTCATCTACGCCTCTGGTTTCTTGCCATCTGTACTGTTCATATCGTCTGATTCGCTCTCGCAGGCCGTCAGGAAGTAATCGGTGAGACATCCACTGCTCTGCATCCCTCCTCTTTACTCTCATCTCCTCCAATCTTGTGGTTGTTGACTGCAGATATGTCTGTTTCAAAACAAGTATAATTGTTCAAAACTAGAGAAAATATAACCTCATCACAGAATGAATGAATCCTAACTTTTTTTTCCTTCTTGTAGCATTTTTACATATTTAATCTAGCTTAAGGTCATAAAGATACAGAGCAGTGATCAAACATAAATTGCTTAGCTTCAGAATCACCACAAGAAGAATTGTGGAAATGTAAAGAAAGGACCAACGTTTTTGAGTATGATTAGAAGATAGATAAGAAAAAAATAGTTTGACAGTTGTTACAAGGAAATCTCATCATTCCACTAGGATACTTAATTCAACTAGCAAGATAGAAAGACTTATTGACTCTTACAGAAGAATAGTATTCAAAGAAGGAAAAAAAGAAAGCGAACAGAAAATTTGAGACAAATCTGAAGAGTAAATGTAGCACTGGCAATCAATGTACTACCAAATCCAAAATTAATAAATAGTGCTTGCCAGCTCTACTGCATAATTAGAAGAAATTGCATAGATATTTGGTACGAACCTGCATATTTCCAATGAGGAATGAAAATAATACCAAACCAGATACAGAAATGAAAACTGCAAAACATATTTCCCAAACATAGGTACTTGTTGCCAGGTTCTGACCAAGAGAACTGCAATAAAGGCACGCAGCTCCCCCAATGGAGGAGCAATTACAGAACATTAGATAATAACTAGAGTAATAATATGCTTAACTTTTAAATTGAAAAGAGATACACTCATTCTGGCTGAGAATCCCATCCCAAGCAGCATTTTTATTGAGCCGTTAAATAGATACAAAACTGAATTGTAAATCATTTTCCAGCCTTCACAAAGCATGTCAGATTATCTAACAACTACATGTTTTAATTTAACTGATGATCCATTCTTTGCCAATAAAAAAAAGAGACGTGACAAATTAACTTATTTTTGTCTATCCTACAAATATTATGTGCCCAACCACTTCTTGCACACAAAAACACATGGACCTGAAGATGCATGCACTTTGAATCGGAGAGAACTTGTAACATAACAAGTCATCCAGCATAATAGGGAACTATCATAAACATTTCATATGCTTTGAGCGCATGCAGACATATAGAGTCCATGTACAGCAACAGTGCAAAAAATACTTTTATTATTGCACATCAAACCTCATAAAGCAGCCACAAAATCATAAACTTACTGCAATAAAATATGATTTACCTTTAAACCTAAATTCATGTCATATATCAAAATTAAAAAGCAACTATGCGCACCTCAAATTTTTTAGGCCCCACCAAAAGCAGTAAAAGAACTTTTGTGGAAAATCTCTTGACTCCACAACACCAGATTGAAGGGCATCAAGGAACATTCCAAAATCAAAGAGCTTTTTATCTTCGTTCTGAATTGGGCAAGAATTATTCAGGAATGTCGAAATTTTGCTAAACCCACCCCAATAATCATTACAATACATATCTGCCTTGTTACACACTGTAGTATTACTTCGACAGGCTTCTTGCCAACATGTGGTTTCTCGTTCTATGGAAAACAAATACCAAAAGGCACCAACAACCTAAAGAAACAATTCAGTCAGCAATCAGAAAGAAATGCAAGCAACATCATTTCGAAGTTTCAAACCTTCATTTGATATTTTATTTTGTAAGAAAAAATGCAACATTGATGTGTTATATTTAAACCTACAATACTAGGAACTAAAACAAATTGGTACATGAAAACTACAATATACATGGATTCTTGAGAAGCATAACATATACAGGCAACGACATGACTATTTATTAGAAATATTTTGAAACTGTCTCACACCTGATACCAGTGCCTAAAATGTGTTCACCACATGCACAACTACACCTTCTTTTACAGTATATACATGCTGAATAAGTGATCATAAACAACCTGCTGATCACAAAACTTATCTAATTTGACAAAGAACGGTGCAAGAGAATTTATATCACATTCTCAAACAGAACTAGGAAACTTATCTCAAGCAGATTAAAGTTAGTCAACCTTTCAACTTGCATCTCTATTTTATGGTGCTCTCAAGGTATACTTTTATTCCAGGATTGCTGTGACCATAAATATTATAATATTTTAGGAATAAAAAGGGGAAGAAATGTTATTAATAGGTAAAAATCATATACATTTTTTACTAGAATTTAATATTTCTGAGAATATTTTTTGAAATCCAATTTTTCCCATGGAAAAAAAAAATACCCACCTCTCACCAGGGAAATGGAAATCAAATAGAACATTGAATTGCCACTGGAGGGACAGAGGGTAGAAATTTTGTAATTACCTAGACTGTGGAAGCAGGCAAGAGATGATTCTGCTAGAAAAGAGTGTAATAAATGTAAGAGGGGAGGCTTAGGGGAGATAGGAAGAATTGTCTATAGAGAGAGGTATTGAATGGTGATCGTCGTTCCCAAGTCTAGAACTCTCTTGAAACTTATCTATTCTTTCATTTTGATTGTTCCTATCAGAATTTAAACAAGACTAATCTTGTCCAATCTTCAAATATCTGCATCTTATAATCTATGTCTGTCATGGAACTACCATAGTATATAGAATAGGCTCTGCAAATATCAAGATTTATAATTTGACTGATCAGACAAAATGAAATTGTTATGGATAAAATATAACTACCACCACCACATCTGAAAAGTTATCAATAACGGATCAAACAAAAAACAGAACCAGGAAAGCCAGAGATAGAAAGTAAATAACACAAACAAATAACTATATGAAAGCAATATTATAAATTCATTTACCATATATATATATATATATATATATAAGCATAAACTTACATGACTTGCAAGCATGTAAAGAAAGAGATTAAATGCGGCTCCAGCCCAAGCAGTTTCAGTGAGAATGCCAGAGGTCCTTGTAACTTCTCGATATAATGGAATGACTCGCAATAAACGAGGCACATATTGGAAGAAGACAACAAATTTCAGTAAATTCTTGGTATTAAGTGATTTAAAACCACTCATCTTTGGAATGATAACAAGAATTACCACCTAGCAATATTATAGCAAGCCTTGAGTAAATAAATGAACCCCATAATGAAAACTGAATCAACACCACTGAGATATTAGTGGGACATACACAAGATGAAAGTATCCGTACCTGTGGGAGGGGAAGAACAGCAAGAATGTCAACTAAGAAATATGTTGATAGATACCTCCTTGCTATTGCCCAAGAATCTTCAACCAAAACCCCTCTTCCAAATACACGAGAAGAGGGAGCAATGAATCCAGTATGAAATTGGAAAATCATGTGGATTATATAAAAAGCATCAGAGAAAGATCTTAAGACAGTTGCTGTAATCTCCATCTTGCTGTCCAGTGAAAGACATTTCTTCTCATCATCAATAACCGGGACATAAAAGAACAAAGGATCTAGTGATACTGCAATAACACATAATAATACAAAAATCTTGTTCCACCTTTGAAGGAATGGACCCTGTGGATCAAGGATTTTCTTTCTAGAACTAAAGCCTCTAGAAAGAGCACAACTATAGGGAAAAGATTTGAATGATGTCCTGAATCTTTTTATCCTCTCAGAACCAGATTCCAATCCATTTTGAAACTTCTCAGAAACTGAACTTATTGTAGTTCTAAATATCCCTGAGCTTACAGTTTTAACCGCAGGGTAATTGCTCTCAGAACCCTTCTCCGAATTCCAATCCCGAAACCTGAACATCACAAAAATATGGAACAATAAATAAATGATAATGTAAACTTAGTTAATAATTGTGATATTCCTAAAAGATGTCTTCCTTATAAAATGCTGATTGCGGCATAAATCTTCTATAATATAAGGTTGATAATTTGGAAATGTTGAAACACTTTGATTCGGATGACTGGTAACTGAAATCTTGACACTTACCCTCAACGGCAAGCATAAAAAAACATGATTAAAAAAAAAAACAGAATGCTTCTAAGATTTTCATAGACATCGATATAAAACCATTGAGTGTAAATAAGGCACGCATCATCAAACTAACCTAACAAACTTCTCTTGTTGTGCAGAACTCATAATTGTAGCCTACTTCAAAAACAATGCAGCAAAACCAGACTCGTAAATCTCACCGAATACCTTCTTCATGCACCACACTCCCTGATCCTGAAATAAATAAGAGACTTAGACAATTAGATACTTAATTTCTCAAGGAAAGCAAAAACCCCACCATAACAATGTCAATATCAACAAACAGGTGAAATTAATTAAAACTTTTAATGTTAAAACAAAAAAACAAAAAAATTGTGATAACCAAAAGTATAGTTCTCAATACTGCACTTATGTAATATATGCCATTAAAAAACAAACACCCAATCCTTTTTTTGTCCAAGAACTTTTAAAAATAACTAACATTTTGATGTTGATTAAACTCCCAGATTCCGACCAAGAACACTGATGAAGTAGAAAAATAAGCAATTACACAAACAATGGAGAAAAATAACGAGGGGCGTGTTAAGTATGCGGAGTAGCAACATAACAAGAACTCAAACAGGAAAACAAAGAAAATAGAGAAAGCACAGACATGAAATTGAAAAGTTTGAACCTGTTCGCAATGGAAAATGAAAAGAGAGAAAGAAGAAGAGGACCAACCTATTGAGTAGGAATGGCTATGGAAGCAGATTGCAAGTGAAGAGGAATGAAGAAGGGGTGAAGAAGAAGAGAGGAAGGTTCGAGGAAAGGAGCGAGGAAGTGACAGTTACTACACCAAGTGGGTTGGTTTTTTTCGCATTCAAAAGTTAAAATTTGAGTAAAGTTGGGGTTTTTACAGATACTGATAGGGGAAGGGAGGACGAGTGTGTTTGTTGGGTGTGTGAAAAGGGACGATGAGACAAGAAAATTCATGTGAGTGGTGGGTCCCACTAAGTTTAAAGTTTAAACATTTAAAATAAGTAGTTTTGTCTGCGTTGAGAGTGGTGGGTTTATTCCGTGCTGGTGGTGGTCGGGTCAAATCCGTTGACAACAGGGGTCGTCCAATGCAGGATTTCCCGAACCAATCCACGCACTGTTAGATGTCGTGGAATAAAATAAAATTAATTTAAATTAATTCGTGCAATCGTACGATACGAAGGTTATAAAGAAATAATTTTGCTTTTTATTTTAAAATTATTTGTTATGTTATGTATTTTAAAATAGATTGTCTTATATATTATTTGTACATGTTGAATATACGATAATAAGGATGCAAAATTAAAATAGATAATCATAGAAATTACTTATAATTTTAACTATATAATTGTCTGCTGTATTCTTTATAAGATAATATTATTATTTATTAAATACATATAACTATTTTTATTATGTTGTTAATGAGGAAGACAGAAAAAATATGGGAAAAAATTATCATATAACGAAGAGAATAAAAAAAAGGTTTGGTGTAGATGAAGAAATAAAAAAAATAGTATTATAAAAAGAAAAACTACAATTTTTATTATAATGTTATAAAAAAATTAAAAAACAATAATATAAAAATATAAATACGCTTTAATTTATTATTGATTCCATTTATAGAAGTTAAAATATTTAATTTAAATTTAGAGAATAAAAACAAACCTATTTTAAAATTAGAAACTACAAATGTATTTAAATCTAAAACAAAAATAAATAAAAAATTATTATGCTTTTGAAAATCAATGTGATAACTGTTTTTCAATATCTTATAAATCAAATTTGATAGTAATGGGTTGACTTTTCTTATACAATAAAATGAGTTTAACTTTATATATATATATATATATATATATATATATATATATATATGAAGATAAAAAAAATATACATAAAATATAAAAAAATAAAACTAATTTATGAAAAAATAACAAATTAAAATATGTAATAAAACAGTTCTCAAAATATTTATTCTCTTTTATTTATACTCTTACCTTCATATTTTCATGTAACCAAAGATATATAAATTTTATTTAATTATTTAAGTTTTCGTCATTAAAAATATTTAATAGAATATTATATAAGGATTGGAAACTAAACAGTAGAAAGTTATTAATATAATTAAATGAAAAGAGAGAAAATATTTCTCTTTAATAAATAATGATGTCATCTGAAGTCTTCCATGTTTTACTTAATAGTATTCATTAGGTTATTACTCAATTCAACCAAACACAAATTGAATTGATTTTCTTTGTTATGAGTTAAAATCAACCCCCAAAATTTAATAGGATCAGATTTTTTTAACATTGTTTGCTTTAATGGATATATTGTTTATTTGGATAGAAAATTGATCCATAAAATAGGCACCAGTAAGTGATCAAGAACTAGTTGAATAATTGACCTTCAAAAGTTAATGTGAAATCATGTATTTGTTGATAAAAAATTATGAAAAACTACTAGAAAGTTTATTATTTTATTTTAATTAAAATCTAATATTTATTTTTAGTTAAAAAAACATATATAAAATGGTTTTCAAATAGTTTATATATTCTTTTCTAATTTTAATTCTTTTTAAATTTGTAAAAATTAAATATTATTTCATATTAATCCTTGTAAATTTAATATTATTTATAAATTATTATAAAAGATTATAAACTATAAATATGACTATATAATATTATAAGTTTATTTTTTATTTATATGTAAATTGATTTAAATTTTTTTATTTTTATTAATAATTATTTCATATTAAATCATATATATATATATATATATTTATTAATTTATATTAAAATTATTTTGTTTTATTAATTAATTTATTTTATCAATCTAATTTTTTATAATCAGTCAAATTAATCTTATTAACCATTATCTTTTCATTTGTTATCTTTTACTCTCTATTATTATTTTTTTTAATTCAAACAACATAATTTTCTATTCCTTTTTCCTATTTTCTATTCTCTCAATCCAAACATAGCTCGGAATTTGATGATCTCATACTTAATCTAACTCATTCCAACCAAAAAATTAAATACTAATAATTACTTAATCTATTTAATTATTTTGTTACTATAAAATATTTTATAGATATTAAATTATTCAAATATTAATTAATGTAGTATATTTTCTAAAAAAATATTCTAAAAAAATTAATAAAAACGTATTCTAAAAAACTTGTCACCCAATTAACTTAACACAATTAAACCTAATTAAAGGTGGGTTGGATTGAGTAAAATGTAAGTCAAAACCTTACCCAATCTAAGTGGTCTAGACTTTTGGTTTTAATATATATATTGCAAAATCATTGTCCTCATCTCTCTTCAAAATAAATATACATGTAACTTTATAATTACACAATTACTTACTTTTAATTAATTAATTTATTGAAAAGATAATTTTTTTCATTTATTTTATTTTACTCTTTAAAAAAATTTATTTTTTACTTTATTTAATCTTTCTTTTTTTTCATTTTACTAGAATGTGTGTATGCGACCAAGAAAATAACTCTCCTAGTTCTTAGTCTTAGGAAAAAAATTAAGAAGGGATAATAAAACGTGACTTTGTGCATTGATTGTGTCCAAGAGTGACTTGTTGTAACTAGAAGTAATAATAAAAAATTTGGTTGTAATTAGGTTTATTAAAGTGGAATTTTTAAGAGTTTTTTAAAGGAAAACTAGGTGAAGCCAAAGAGTTAGGATGAACTAATATAATCCAAGCTCTCTTTGTCCTTCTATCTTATACTTTCTATGTGGATGTGTGTCTATTGTACCATCTTCCAAGTACTTGCAAAAAAATATTATACTTTATTTAATCTTATTTTATATATGTTTAACTTGTTCTCTATTTCTTAGTTAAATATCATGAATGAATCAAACATATTAATCATAGGTATAACTTCATTCGCAAAAAAGAGATATCACAATGCAAAAGATTGAAATAAAAGGTATATAGAGTTTGAACTTGCTAAATGTTGATTGCTAGTAGTTGTCATCTGGAACTACTGTTGTGAATAAAGATTCAATTCAAGGTGAAAAATTGTGAAATAATACCTTGAAATTATATTCATATGTATAAGGTTCATTATGAAGTTTGGCATTTGCTAGACTACTGATGTAGTCTTTGTTGGAAAAATAATAATAATAATAATCTTGATTTTGATTCTAACGATCAAACATAAACATAATCCCATACTGATAAACATGCTGTAAACTGAATGCGAAAGCGTACCTGAATTAACCATAATGATGATGTCTTTGTAGAGCACTGTATTGATCTTATGGTCTTCCACCTGAAGAGCACCTGTATTTCCCTCTTGATTTTCTCTCTTGATGGGGATAGAAAGAAAGGAACAGGAATGAAACTTACGTTCTGTCTACGTGCTCCCAGAAGGGGACCATGACCCTTTAAATAACCAGAATTAGGTTAATTACTTAAGTTTTAGTATTTCCAATTTGACCCCTCATCAAATTAGAAATTGTTCTATGGTCTCTACACAATTTTATTTTCATGACATATGCCTTTAGCCAAAACTTTAATTTAGTCAGATCACTTTATTATTTGGCTTAATAAACAATGGCCCTAACACATTTAAATTATGTATCATATATATACATGACCCAAATTTTTTTCCAACAATCTCCCACTGGTCATAAATATATATGTCCTTACAACCTTACAAATGTGTTAGACTTTATGAGCTCAAAATTGCCATTATATTCCTTTAGCATACTCCAAAAGTCCTGTCCATTAATCATATCATGATATAGAACCAAACCAGCTTTTCATTTCATCATCGCAACTAAAACCAACAATGATTACTCATCCTAACATAACCAAATGACATGGATTCATCATGAAATGTGTAGCATGAAAAATTACGTGAAGGTGATCTGTACACTCTATTTTCAACTGGTCTAAACTTTAACTTATTGAGATCAATATAATATCCTTAATGTACAAAGTGTAATGAATGAACGAAAAAACTGCATATCTATAGATAACCAAATATGTCCAAAAAATAATGTATACATATATGAAATTAAACATAGAACATAAAATATATGAAATTGACTAACTCCCACTAAATCACAAATTCCTCAAACTGTAAAACACCCATGTGAGCAAAATGCTCATGAAAGACCTTGGGCGGAAGTCCTTTAGTCAGAGGATCTGGTATCATGGAGTTTGTCCTTAAGTATTCTATGAAAATCTGTCCACTTTGTACTCTTTCCTTAACAATACAGACTGATTTATTGTCACAATATAACTTAAGTGGTCTTTCAATGCCTTTTACAATTTGCGACTCGTGACAAAATTTATCAGCCCATATTCCATGATTTGATGCCTCATAGCAAGTTACAAATTCTTGACATCCTACAAAATCCGAGTCGGAAAACCCAGCGATCTCCAACTTGGTTTGACCTCCTATATGTGAGCATATAATCTTTTGTTCTCTTTAAATATCTTATGACCCTTTTTGCTGCTTTTCAATGGTCTATTCTTGGATTGCTTAAATATCTGCCTAGAACCCCAACTATATATGCTATGTCTGGATGCATACATACTTGGGCATAGATCAAACTCCCTACAACTGATGCATAGGGAATCTTTTGCATTTCCTCAATTTCCAAATTCCCTTTGGGCACTGATTGAGACTAAACTTGTCTCCCTTTAAACTTGTGATACATACAATCATCAACAATATTCATCTTGAAGCCAAATAAGTTTCATACCTTCTGGTAATGGGACAAGTTCCCAAACCTTATTGTCTTGCATGGACTTATACTTATCTTATTGCTTCAATCCACTTTTGAGAGTTAGAACCTTGTATAGCTTGACGGAAGTTAACTGGATCATCTTCCATTATATCAATATTTTCCTCATGTTCCTGAAGAAATACCATGTAATCATCCGAAATAGCACTTCTTCTTTCTCTAGTGGATCTCTGCAAAGTTATTAGCTCATGATGCACAGGTTCTTGAGGATCTTGAGTTTGTTCTTCATGAACAACCAAATCATCTTGAGTAAGGGGTTCATCAACAATGCCTTGTGGAGGTTCCGAACTTACTTTATCAAAAGTAACTATTTGAATCGGTTATGAAATTGTTACCGATTCTTCCTCCAAGATGAAGTTCTTAATCTTATTCTTCCCCCCCAAACTCAATATCCTCAAAGAACGTAGCAGTTCCCGTCTCAAAAATTGTCTTTAATGTGGGATCATAAAATTTATATCCCCTGGATCTTTCAGCATAACCAATAAAATAACTACTTACTGTTCAGGAGTCCAATTTGTTTTTCATTTGGCTTATATGGCCTTGCCTCAGCTGGACAATCCCACACATGGAAATGTTTCAGACTAGGCTGTCGCCCAGTCCAAAGCTCATAAGATGTTTTGGTAGCTGCTTTAGTTGATACTCTATTTAGAATATAAGTTGTCATATTTAGTGTCTCTCCCCAAATTGATAACAGTAAGGTGGAATGACAAATCATACTCTCTACCATATCTTTAAGAGTGTAACACAAGCCCAAACGTCACGATTTGATTGTGACATGAGCACTTGTGCCATAATGCACCTGAGTGAGTATTTTCAATTTTACGTTTAGTACCACATGATTCTGTATTAAGGGTTTCATTATAGGTGGCCACAATATCAAGTAAATATAGATTATCATTAGCCAAAAAATGAACCAATTATAACAATATCTGAATTAAAAGACAAACTAAACTTATTGTTTCCAAATGAACACAAATAACCTAATTTGTCCAAATAAGAAACTGAAACCAAATTTCGTCTAAAAGACGGCACGACAAAAAAAATGTCTTTTAAATCTAAAATAAAAAACCAGTACACAATAATAATCTAAAATGCCCTATAGCTTCCACCTCTACTGATTTGCCATCTCCAACATAAATCCATCTTTCAGAATCAATTGGCTTCCGGTAGTTTAGGCAACCCTTTATAGAAACACTGATGTTAGTAGTTGCACCTGAGTCTAACTACCAAGTGTTACTGGGTACTGACGCTAAATTGACTTCAGAATAGACCAAAGTAGGAAACATAATTTTGAGGATCGGAACATAATTTAAATTGGCAGATACAGAAGCAATTGTAGCTGGATTATAACAAAAGAAATAAACTAATTATGCTCACATTATATAAAAAATAATTATAAATAAAATATATATTCAAATAATGGTTTAACTCATCTCAAGACACCTAATGCACCATCAATATCAAGTCTTTGGACAGTAATATTAACTGCTAGAGGTATCTTGTTGTAATAATCAAACATTGACAATAAAGCACGTCCAACAACAAACCAGTCTTTGGATTGATTTATCATCGACAAAGTAAATCTTTATAATTATCACATGTTTATCATTACAAGTGTGTATGCAATTCGGCCAAATATTAATCTTCCTTTGGGCTGACTAATACTCGCATGAATATACACAAACACTAACATTCAATATTTTTCATGAACTGCTGAATTCAAGAGAAGTTACTTTGGTGACTTCTTGACTCAATTTGCTCACAAAAAATATTAAACTACCAAAAATTGAATATTTTATTTATATAACAAAACCAAATATTTAATATTTGCAAACTAATTCAAAAGAGAATCACCTCATTAGAATTCTACTAAGGATGAACACCTCCCTAAAATCTCATTAGGGATGAACACCTCATTTGAATAAATCAAAGGATGAAAAAAGACCTCATTTTCCACCAATACATAAAGGATGAACATCTCCCTAAAATCACACTAGGGATGAAACAAAGATAGTTCTGAGTCTCTTTAGCATACTGCTCTAAACCCTAAAAGGGAATTAAACAGTAATCACTTTAACCCTAATTTAACATCAAATTTTCCTTAAATTCCTAAGGGATAGAGACAATAAAATAATAACAGCCACACATGTGGAAACATTCATCATTTACCTAAGATTCTCTGTGTTGGGAACTCCACAAACACCACCCCCAATTCCAAACTCATAAAATTAAATAAAAACAAAAGATTAAAAAAAGAACAGAGAACCCAATACAAGAAAAATTGAAATTTGAAACATTATTTCTTTCTCAGTAAAACTTGAAATTTAAACTGAAACAAAAGGGAAAAACGAAGAAGAAGAATAATCCATAGTTTCCTCCACGGTTCCATCAGCAAGCAGAATCAGATTGGGGATGTTACCCCCAAATTTAAATTTTAGGGTTCACGAAAATTAGAGATTATTCTCCACTTAGGGTTCATAAAATTGGGTAATTTGAATTGTTTAAAACAAAATTAATCCTAATTTTCATAATTAGGGTTCTATAAATTAAACAGACATGAATCAAATATGGGCGCTCGATACCAATTGTTGGAAAAATAATAATAATAATAATAATAATAATAATAATAATCCTGATTTTGATTCTAACGATCAAACATAAACATAATCCCATACTGATAAACATGCTGTAAACTAAATGCGAAAGCGTACCTGAATTAACCATAATGATGATGTCTTTGTAGAACACTGTATTGATCTTATGGTCTTCCACCTGAAGAGCACCTGTATTTCCCTCTTGATTTTCTCTCTTGATGGGGATAGAAAGAAAGGAACAGGAATGAAACTTACGTTCTGTCTACGTGCTCCCAGAAGGGGACCATGACCCTTTAGATAACCAGAATTAGGTTAATTACTTAAGTTTTAGTATTTCCAATTTGACCCCTCATCAAATTAGAAATTGCTCTATGGTCTCTACACAATTTTATTTTCATGACATATGCCTTTAGCCAAAACTTTAATTTAGTCAAATCACTTTATTATTTGGCTTAATAAACAATGACCCTAACACATTTAAATTATGTATCATATATATACATGACCCAAATTTTTTTCCAACAGTCTTCCCATGTGTTTTAGATACATTTTGTTATAAATTAGCTATTTGTTTGGTTATATATTCTGGACTTGTTTGTATACGTAGGTCTTTTAATTGGGCAGTGGAGTCAATGTGAGAATGTCTTGTAATTCTTAGATTGATATTTATATAACCATGTACATTTGTATCTATTAATCACACTTTCTTTATTCATTTCTTGTTGAGTCATTCATTTTAAAGAGAACTATATTTTTTGTGTTCATTTTTTTTATTTTGTTTCTTATAATTCTTTATACCATGATAACAACAAAAGGTTTGTGAAATAATTCATTATTATTACTTAAAATTTTTTTAAAATTAAATATAATGTGACTAACATTAGGATGAGGACCATATTAATTCAAAAAGAACATCTCATTACCTATTTTAGTGAAAAGTTAAACGACATTTTTTCAAACTTAACTTTTAATAAAAAAGTTGTATTCTTTTATTAGAGTTTTGCAAATTTATTATTTTTTACATAAGTAATTTGTGATGTTTAATGATCACAAACTTCTTAAATATTTGAAAAATCAATTACTAAAAGATGTGCAAATTTTATTCAGTTTATAAATCAATTATCCATGTGATCACACAAAAGTAAGAGAAGGTAACAAATGTGGCAAATGCATTTCAAGGAGGCATGCATTACACATAATCATTCGGACTCGATTTATATATATAAACAAATTATATAATGAGGATGATATCTTTGTCTTAATATTTAAGAAGTGTTCTCACTAATCTCATAAGAGATATTAAGCATAATGACTACTTTTTTATAGAAAAATGTTATACATTCCTAATATCTCTTAAGAGAATTCCTCACGAAAGCAGTGCATAAGGATTGACGTTCTGGAAAATTATGAAATTTCAAAAATCTTAAATTTTTTCAAAAAACATTTTATTAACCTCACATGAAAAAGAGTACTCGAATTATTAAACCCAAAAGGAGTTAAAGAATTATCAAAAGTAACATAAAAGAGTATTTCTAATTATGAATGACAATGTAAAAACTCATATGTAATACCATGTGATCAATGAAACCTTTTATAAGTTATAAGGTGAATTAAGTGTAGCTTAGGGTAAATTAGTATAAAACTTGACTTTATACTTCTCTTTTATACTTATATGTTCAATCTCTTTACAGTGTGTTATTGAACATTTTATTAAAAAAATGCTACTAAAGAACGAATGAAACAAAGAACAAACAAAGATTAAACTCAGTCCAAACAATGTTTAACAATATAAATGTTTAAACATGTATCACCAATAATGTCCTAGAATAAACTAAACTTGACAAAAAGAAAACTCAATAAAGATTATATCTCAAACAAATTATGTCTTATCATAAATGATATCTAAAGATGTTTTGGTATAGATAATTATTGTCCGAAAATATGTGATTTTCTCTCAACAAGAAACACATTACTTTTTTTTTCTTATTGGAGCTTTACTAATATGTAATTCATATTATGTTTAAACATAATAAAATTGTTGAGTACCAGAAGGAAAAAGAACACCAACACACTAAACTCAACCAACAGAAGCACACATTCATTACAAGAAATATTGTATTCTTGACTTATTTTATAACCTATTTTTTTAGAGATCCCCCTCCCCTTTATAACACACTCACTACAATTTATAATTTCATTATTTATTTCTCCCCGAGTACCTTACAATTACGGACGGATACTCTAACCACTATGCTACTAGAATTTTTTGATAATAATTTACAAATAAATTATATTTATATACAAATAAATGTATATCCATGTAAATATATAAATATAATATATTTATATATTTATATATTTATATATTTTAATATATTTATATATAATTAAATAATTAATCTAATTATGATTACATTAAATTATTAAATAAAAAATATTTAATTTTTTAATTACGTGAATAATTAATTTATTAAAATATTTTTAAAATTAAGTAATTATTATATAATTTTATCGACGGATATATCCGTCGATAATTAATTGTTAATTTACCGACGGATATATCATCGCGTAACTAATTATTAATTTATCGACGAATATATCCGTCAGAAAAACCAAATTCACAAATGTTTTATATCCGTCGGTAATAACTCATTTTCCAACGATTACAAATTCGTCGGTAAAATTTCGTCGGAAATATGCGATTTTTTTATAGTGACCCACAACAAACAATTAAAAGCACACAAAATATTTTAACATAGTTCAGCACCTCAAGACCTATATCCACGAACACACTTAACAATATTTTATTACTCAATGTGCAATTTTTAGAACTGAAAAATTACAAACTCTTACATACAATTTTTGCCCGGAAAACCTGTAAACCCTCTCTGACACACAACAACCAAAGTCCCTAATACACCGTTAGACTAGTATTGTTGTAGTGAGTAGATCCAAACTATCACCCCTTATTTATAGTAGTAATCTACCACCTCCTTTCTTCAACTGCCCAATGTAGGACTTTGGAGGATACCCACACACTTTGGGCACAACATATCCTCCCTTCATCCAGAGTCTCACACATCATCGTGACAACTAGCAACAATGTATTATTCTTATAAGGTACACTGCTTCTCTTCCTCATCATCATTACAACTAGCAGAATGTACTCTTCTTCTAAGGCACACTGCTTCTTTTCCTCATTATCATGACAATTAGTAACAATGTACTCTTCTTCTAAGGCACACTACTTCTCTTCCTCTCTAGCACAGACACACTGGTGGTCCTTCCATGTACCGTCATTTCACTCCAACGAGACACGCTTACCTGACCCACTCTGTCAGGAAGACTTTTGATACAAAGACTATCACTCTAACCCACTATCGATTTCTATTCAAAGACTATCACTCTAACTCATTGCCGATCAACCTTCGGCTTTGATACCACTGTTGGGTACCAGAAGGGAAAAGAACGCATGCACACAAAACTCAACCAGCGGAAGCATACACCCACTACAAACACTACAAGAAAAATTAAAATTTCGACTGAAAAAAATCCATCGGTAAATAGGTATTTTATTATTTTTTAAAAATTCAATTAAGAAAATTTATTTATCTAGAGGTTCGTCTCCCTCTATTTATTATATTTATTTGAATTATTACTCAATTAAGAGAATTATGATTGACAGGATTCAAACTCATTAGAGTTGGAGGTTGATACTCCAACCACTAAGCTACTAAGATTTTCTAATAATAATTTACAAATAAACTATATTTATATACAAATAAATGTATATCCATGTAAATATATAAATATAAAATATATAAATATAAATATATTTATATTTTTTGATATATTTATATATTGGATGTGAGGCGCGCTCGAAGATGAAAATGTGTCAAGTGAGTTTTCAAAATTTTGATGCTAAATTTGTGAGTGTGTCTCTTTATATGGGTTTGTAATTTAATGATAGAATATAATATTTATAATTTATTTATATAATGATATAAAACTATTTTTTTCTTTTTATTTTATTTTAATTTATTCTTTTTATCTTCTATTATTTAATTAAAATTCTTATATTAAAATAATTTTTTCAATATTAAAAATACTTAAATATTTATTTTTAAAATTATTTAATTTAACAAATTATTATAAATTAATCTAATTATGATTAAATTAAATTATTAAATAAAAAAAGTAATTAATTTTTTAATTAGGTGAATAATTAATTTATTATAATATATTTAAAATTAAGTAATTATTATATAATTTTAAATATTTAATTTTTTTAATTTAATGTTAATTTTTAAAAATATACTTTAAATCCGTTGGTAATGTCCATCGGTAACTAATTATTCATTTATCAAAATTGTCAATTTACTCGATGAATATATTCGTCAATAATTAATTGTTCATTTACCGATGACTGATATATCCGTCAATAATTAATTGTTCATTTACCAACGAATATATTTGTTGGTAAGACCAAATTTTACAACTATTTTAAATCTGTCGATAATTTCTGTCAGTAATCAATCATTTTTCGACGACTACATATTTGATGGTAAATATCCGTCGGTAATTAATAACTTTCTTGTAGTGAAACAATTAAAAGCACACAAAATATTTTAATGTGGTTCAACACCTCAAGGCCAACATCCACGAACACACTCAATAATATTTTATTACTTAACGTGCAATTTTTAAGACTGAAAAATTACAAACCTTTACATACAATTTTTGCCTGGAAAAACTGTAAAATCTCTCTAACACACAATAACTCAAGTCCCTAATACACCGTTAGACTAATATTGTTGTGGTAAGTTGACTCAAACTATTACTCCTTATTTATAGTAGTAGTCTATCATCTCCCTTATTCAACTGCCCAATATGAGACTTTGGAGGATACCACACTTTGGACACAACAAAAATACCATAAGTGAAGTGATGAAAGACTCCCTTAAAAAAGGTGGGAGGGATGATTGTGTATGCAAGATACGGTGGAAAAAATAGTCTTGAATTGAAAATTCAAGTAAGGAAATGATTACGGAAATTTACTCCAAACCTAAATTCTTGGAGAAACTTCAAGTGAGACCTTAAAGAACTAAAGAAAAAGTGTCACTTAATATTTATTCAATTAAATACACTTAAAAAAAAAAAACACTTGATTTCCTATATAAATATCAAGGAAGACATTTGATTTACTTTTTAGTTATCCTATCATTATGCATAAGAATTTTTGTATATAAATGCAGAAAAAAAAGTAATAGTTAGTTTTAACTTATTTTTAAAACAAAAGATGTTGATAAACAAATAATGATTCAAGTAGTTTTTATGAAAACAAAAAGTTCATTTAAGTTTTTTTTTTTTACATATAATACTTATTGATAGTAGGATGTTCTAACTTAAAATTCATATTTTAAATTATTTTATAAGAAATACTTTATGTAAGTTTTATAATTAACAAATTTGATTTTTTAGGAAAAAAATTTGCAAGTGCTAAAAAAATATGTCTTGAAACGGAGAATTTTTTTTATATAATAATAATAATAATATTTCTTTTAAAAGAAAGTACCATAAAATTGTAAAAGTTATATTTTATAAAAAGGTTTAGTCGTTTTACTTCAATTTAATGGGAAAAGGTATATTGAAAAGATGAAAGATTATAGAATGTTTATAAAATAACAACAACAACAATAATAATAATAATAATAATAATAATAATAATAATAATAATAATAATGTTTATTAGATTTTTTCGTATTAATAACTATATGTATGCACGATATATATATATATATATATATATATATATATATATATATATATATATATATTTAATAAGAGTTTCTTAATAAAATATTTAAGTAAAACAGTTTGAAATTATGATAAATTGTAAATTTTTTTATTATTTTCTTTATCAAACAACTTATTAAAATTTCTTTAGAATAATTTTATTAGAGTAAAATTAATAATAAATTATTTAAGTATAATATAGTATAATAAATTTATATTTTATATTTTTTTAGATGAAAAGAATTTATATAAATTACTTTTATTAAAAATGTCTTAAGAGTGATAAGAAATTCTAATATGTGATAAAAATAATAATTAAATTATTTCTCTAATTACTAATTAGTGAAAAAAAGATATATAATTATCTGTCAGAGGATCATACGAAGAAACTAATGTAATTAATTAATTAAAAAAAAAATTCAGAAGTAACTGAGTCTCAAACAATATAAATAAATAAACAAACTATAATAAGCTTCATAATGACCAATCAAATAAAAAGATGATACACGCACTCTTCTTGTGCTATATAAACGAAGGGTATACCCAATTTTTTTCTTTTTAAACTAATCCATTTAACAAAGTCAGATATTCCACTGTGTTAATGTAACATTGAAAGAGTTGCATTTCGGAATGACAAGTGTTCCTCTTATTATTTCGGATATGTTATTCGTTTTAAAATTTTAATTAATTTATTTTTTAAAAATATTTTAAATTGTGTTAATATATATATATATATATATATATATATAGTTATATATAGAATTTTTTTTAAAGTTGAATTTTGAGTTATACAAAATTTAACGTATCGAAACAAAAGGAAATATAGTGTTGGTTTATTTGAAGGATTGGAGAGGAGAATACACATGATTTTGAGTGAAATTAAAAAATAAAATAAAATAATAGGACGTAGAAGTATAATAATATTATGGAGTAAGTACTTATTGATAGAAAAATGATATAGTAGGTGTCAGTGACTAATTTGATGCCAAAAGAGAAGTATAATATGAGTACTTGTGAGAGTTCCACGTTGCGATATTTCTCATGTTTCTTTCTCTCTTATTACCCTCTCCTCTCCTTTTCCCTCTGTCGCTTTTGACGAATCTCGCTATGCTTCTCTTCTAACATCTATTTCTCTCTCTAGGGTTTCTATCTCGTTCTAGATTCCCAACAGATACTATCTGTAGATGCTTTGCTTCTTCCCCCAACCTTTACTGGATCCGGATTCGAATTCCTGACATGTTTTCTAGCCGATCCGCTTCCTATCGGATCCCAATTCGAACATTCAACCATTGATTCCACAATTCTCTCCTAATTTTGCGTTGAGATTACTTTTTGAATCGATGGTTAGAGTAGCTTAGAGAGTTCAATATTAAAAAACAAAGGTGTTGATCCTCCTACTTTTTATATTAGATAATTATATTGATTAATAATGACGATGATTATGAATATTCGGTGTGGTCTGTGGATTTGGGAATTTTTTTTTTTCCACTTTAATAGTCTTTGTCTCTGTTTGCTTTATGTCAGAGTTCATTTATTGATGATGGGATTTGAGAGAATTTATGTGTTTTTGTGTGATTTGCTAGGTATATCGGTTAGATGGTATGCAGGAGTGGTGTAAGGTCTGTGGTTGTTCATGCTGGAACCTTTGCCAACAGAGTGAAAATCAACGGATTTGGGAGGAGTTTGCGGTTAGTTCGGGGTTTTTCTTATTGGCCGATTCGTGAATATAACACAAACACAGGGATGATGGTTGATACGGGTTCTGTGTCAAGGGCCGCACCTATTATTGATATGATGCCTGAGAAAGATGATGATGGTCGGTTTGGCAGTGGAGGGTGGAAAAGGTGAATATGATTCTCACAACTTGCTTTCAACTTGTGCTGATGCGTTGAAAAGGGAATATATCTGTTCTGATCCCATAGATGGGATCGTTACTTTGTTGCATCGGTACTATGTTTAAACATCCCCATTGCCCGTTGGAGTTAAGCATTTATAAGTTAGGAGTTGTTCCTGCAGCCTCTAACTTGGATTATAGATTTTAGATTTGAAGAGAACTATGATTTGAAAGAGTCATATTGATATTTGGGACGGGTTATCTGGAATTTGTTTGGCCTTGTAAGGAAAATTATTCTTAGCTACCTCAACTTAACAAAAAAAGTGATTGCCAGTTATTTTAGTGTATACAACATAATGGGGATATTTTAAAATCGAGAGGGGATTTTAAGGTGATATCACTGCCAAAATAATCTTTAATGTTGACAGCAGGATTTTCAAAGGCCTAATAAATGAATTTTTGAAGACCCAATATATCAAAGTCGGTGAACTAGTATTTTATTTGTAGCAAAGTGATTAGGAAGGTGTGGTACAATCTTAAAAAGCATACCATGGATGGTCATTTCTGAGGGTTCTATTTGGTTCATGTGCTGGCTTATGCCTTGCTTATTGAACCTTATTTCTTATTGCATAATAAAAACAACGACCAATATTCTTATTCCTACAAGGTGGAGACCGGGAAACAAAGAATGAGGACAGCAATGAAAGTAATAAGAAACCATAAATTGAGCTATATCCGTATGCCTCAATATAGTTTAGGTAAACCTCCCTTAAAAGGTCAAGTTCTTTTTGTGGAAGGTAATACTGGTGGAAGCTTGGATTCTAATAACATTCAATGAAGGAATTAAATTCATATTATTTCATTCTAATCCTTGTAATTTTCCCTACTTGAATACATCTTCATTAATCCATACTATAACACAAATCAATATGAAATATTACTTAGGGCTTGCATTGGAAGAATGACATTGATGAAGAGTTTAATTTGCTTGATTGACTGGATTTGTGTTGCATGTTGTTGTACTTTGCTGATTTCTATTGTGACCAATGTTACTTATTTCATCAATTTTTATTTGGCAGTGAAGATGGAAGACTTAGCTGTGGGTATTCAAGTTTTAGGGGGAAGAGAGTGACGATGGAGGATTTTTATGATATTAAGACATTGAAGATTGGCGGAAAATCAATATGCTTATTTGGAATATTTGATGGTAAGAGTTTCTATTAGATTGCATGGGAGAAAAATTGTTGATATCAGTAATTGTGCATGTGTTCACCTGTTATGCAGTTATGGTAACATGCGAATAAATTTTTAAAATTCCATACAGGTCATGGTGGTTCCCGAGCTGCTGAGTATTTAAAGGAGCATCTCTTTGATAATCTCTTGAAGCATCCAAAATTTTTGACAGATGCCAAATTGGCTATAAGTGTGTTTGCTTTCTCTCACACTTCATCATGAATGTCATGTTGTTTATAATTTGTTAATGCTTTCTTGTGTGTTTCGACATTGTTGAAAGTGTTTGATGCTCATCCATCACATGTTTGTCATATTTCCTTACGGGGTCTGTGTTCCTGCAAGGAATGCTTTTGATCTTCCATCATCAGTTTTTGCAATTATAGTAACCTCAGCGTGCTTGCAGGTGAAACTTATAAACAGACTGATGCTAATTTTCTGGATTCTGAAAAAGACACCTACAGGGATGATGGATCTACAGCTTCTACAGCTGTCTTGGTTGATAACCATCTTTTTGTAGCTAATGTTGGAGATTCTAGGACCATAGTATCCAAAGCTGGTAAAGGTAAAGTAGCAACCTACTATTTTATGATATCTTCAGTTTAAATTCATTATTAATTAACTCTTACTATTGTAAAGTTTAAGTTGTCATATCCTTTATAAATTCTGATGTAGTATTTGGTATTATCTTAATCATTTTTTAAATTAAAAGAAGTGTTTTATCTTAATGATGTGATGTTGGGGGGAAGCTGCATGATAATGTAAATATAGAGATCATGTGGAAGATGCAGCATTTTAACAAGAGTTCTTGTCTGATTATATGATAAATATTCTCCTATATAGTTCCACTGGAATACATTTTGCAAGATAGCAACATCTTGAACTAATTGTTTCTCTTTTGGCAGCAATTGCTCTCTCTGAGGATCATAAGCCAAATAGAAGTGATGAGCGGAAGAGAATTGAGAATGCCGGTGGTGTTGTCATGTGGGCAGGTGAGATACTATATTTCAATCATATAAATGGCCTCATTAGACCGTTCTGCAGTTGATGTTCTGCTTCTGACTCGTTTGGTGCACCATAAAATGGTGATGGGTCGTTTCCCATGTTATCTTTGGCTGCAATTGAGGTTTGATGTAATTCAATGGTGACATTGGAAGCTTGAGTTGACTCTATCTTCGATCCTTTTGATCATCGGTTATGTTGGCAACTTGAAACAATAATATGCATGGAATTATGTTCCGGCTCATGGATATGCCAAATATTTTCCCACTTATCTGTAAAATGTTTGTTACCTCTAATTAAATCCCATATGAGTACAGGCAGTTACAGAAATTCATTAATTCAATATTTTTATTAAATTTTCTTTTTGCAAATTTTGAACAAAATATAAGTCATTAATCACATCAATATAACATAATAGTCATACCTAGGATTGGATTGGATTGAAAAGTGAAGGGGAACTCTTAAGTTGTGTAATATATATGGACTGTATTTTCCTACCTAAAATGCAAAAATAAGAAAAATAGACTTTAAATTGCTACTAACAGTTAGTTTAAACTTTAATTGAAAACGGATAAGGTCACATATGATATAAGCCACAAACTCAGAACATTAGCTAAAGTTGCAATATAACTCCAAATATGGATATAGAAGGAATTCACCATATTAAACACAAAACACCAAAAGAAGACAATCTAACTGGAGATCTCTTTACTCTAGCTGATTATTCAGGGCTGCAAAACAGTGTCAGAACCAAAACCCCAGTCCAACCTGCACCAGCATAGAGAAGCAGGAAGGATAGAAAACCAATCCAGTATCCAAATGACTATAAGTTGATTAAAAACTGAGCTGAACCAGCACCTAGAGAACAGCAGAAAAAAAACTGATACGAGAGATAGCACCCCGATCAGGAAGTCTCCTAACAGTACAGAGCAAACATCACCAGGGAAGAGATCAAATTGGCATCACCAAGTCTTGTTTGTAGCAGAACCGCACAAGAGGGTGCAAGGTGTGACTGCAAAGGAGAAAAATCAAAATGTGAAGAAGAAATAGGGCTTACATGCCGAGCCTTTAAAATTGGGTTGATTTTTGGGGTTTTGTCACAAATGGACTTTCTGGTCAGCATGGTTGGATTGTTTGACAACATGTAATCCTGCATGATCTCTCGGTTTTCTGAGCATGATAGGATTTCTGGGTGCCTCCAAAATTCTATGTGATGTCATGAATAAAATCACAATTTCTACTATCATGCATTGATGTGTTACGGGACACAAGGACAGTAATAAAGTGGATGAAACCTACTAAGCTTTTGTATTGCTTGTTCCATGTTTCACAAAACAAATAATTTAGTTCAAGTAGGTGTGACTTGTGTAGTATTGCATTAGATTGATTTATGCAAGTAGTATCCATGTGCTGAACTTATGGAATAATATGCTTTATATCTTTACCTTGAAACATGGCCAAACATCCAAAGGTTGGATGATTAATTTGGGCAGGTGATATTTACCTTTGTTTATTTTGCTGATCAGGTACTTGGAGGGTAGGAGGGGTACTAGCAATGTCTCGTGCCTTTGGTAACCGTATGTTGAAGCAGTTTGTTGTAGCAGAACCTGAGATCCAGGTGGGTCTTGACCCAAATTTTCAAGCTGCCAATTAAGTACTCTATTTTAATTAGTATAATATAAGCATAGTCATATTACAAAATTACGTATCAAACTTTAATACCTATTGAGTTAGAAGTTAGTAAATGGCGTTTACTTGTGAATAGGAAGATCCTTTTTTTATCATGTTGATTATTCACTAAAGTAGTGAAGTATATCAAATCATGAGAAAGATGGTATCCATTAGATAGAGAATAAAAAATATGAACAACACATTGCATGAAATTCCAGCTTAGTCTCATGAGTGGATATGCCGTTTCCTCTACTTGAACTGTGACCCTAAGATCTGAAACCAGCAACCTTTCCATGGCACTGAAGGTGTGGGGAAGGGGAATAACACAGCTGCAGCTAGTGAGAAAACACAAAGTGACCTCCTTTCCTTCATACTGTGTAGGACCATTTTTTCATGTGTTCCACTTTTTCATCTTCCTTCAAACTTCCCATTCATATTTTGCTAAGTTTTATGTATATATTCTTTTTTTATTAATTTCACTACCATCTGTCAGTTCTCAGTTCATCACTAAACTCTTATTGCTCCTAGACTTAAGGTAAGTATATGAAAAATATGACTTGTTATTTATTATGAATTGCATTATCATCATCTTTATTTTTTTGCTTTCATTACTATGTTTACTGACTGTAGATGACGATTGTGTGTATAAATTGTGACATTATTTATCATGAATTTCTTACTTTTTACCACCCTCTTTCATTTTTTTCGAGTTCATCTAGGCTCTTATTACTCCTAGACTGACGGTGAGTATGTGTGTAAACTATGACTTGTTTACCATGAATTCGACCATCATTTTAAAAATTGCTTTCATTACTGTTTATTTATTATAGATTGATGGTGATTGAGTGTTTAATTTGTGACGTTGTTTATCCTAATTTTTTTTATTTTTTTATGTATTTGTGTAGTATAAATTATTTTCCTTTCATTGTTATACTCAAAATATCAGCCATCTTGCATGCTTCAATCTAACTATAGTATTTCAGTGTTGGCTGCTATGTAGTAAGCACCACCATTTGAGGTTGCTAGCTCTTAGAATGTGGGTTTAAGTCTAACTCGACCATAAAAAATTGACTTAGACGATGAAGTTTGCATCTTATTAATATATGTATTCAATTGATCTGTGATCTTTAACACCCTCTTTTGTATCTTGGATTGGACATCTTGAACATGAAGGTAGATATATGTTTTTGGTTTGATAGTAGTTCCATAGCGAGTGACAGGATACGTCCTATCTAATACCAACTTAGAATATGGATTTAAACCTAACTCAACTCTACAAAACTGACTTAAAAGGAAAGATTTGCATCCCACTTGTATGATATAATTTGATTATTGATGTGAGATCTCCAACAATAACTATGATCTAGATTGTATCTTAAAATATTTTTGGGTATCTTAAAGATTATCTCTTCAAATCAGTTTTCTTGTTTCCCATTTTAGGATTTTCTTTTTTAAGTTTTATGAAATATGAACATAATCTCAATATCAAGAGAATAATATTATTCAGTCTTTATTTGTTCCATATCTTCCCTCAAGTCTTAAAACTCTAATCAAAGTGTTATTATCCTCCGTGACCTTTCCCTTCACTACTCAACGAGCTGTCTCCATAAGATTTTGAGTTCTACTTAATTTTCGTGATTCTTTCAAATTAGTCATTACTCTGTGAAACTGTGACTTGGTTGCCAGACTTCCTACAATTTGGAGTGAGTGGAGTTCTATTTTATTTTCACGATCTTTCTCTTGAATTAGTCATCTCTCTTTCTTAGTTGTCTTTCCATTATTATTCATTAGGGCTGAGTATCGATGGGATATGGTAAGGTTTGGTCTTCACATGACTAATCCAATTTAAATCGAATATTATGTTATAATATCCTATTCGACGATTTTTTTCAATCGGATTAAGCGGGTAGCTTTGGATTAAGTGGGTTACTGGACTTCTCGGCATATTCAGTTTTTTCAAATTGAGCTAGACATGAGTGGAACTATGACAGCAAGACTGGCCTCCACAGTTATTTGCAAAGATCCTTCAGCGAGAGGAGAGGGTTTGTGTTTGTCATGAAAAGTACAATCCAAATGGTCCCGTGATCTCAAACCACTCTTCCTATACTAACCTGGGTACTCATTTTGGAGTATATTTCTTCCTATTTCGGATACTGCCCATTCACTCACTGTGTCAGCACACCATTACTTTTTGTTAACGTATGTGTTCCTTGCATTAGTTTAGAGTCTCAGAAGGTCTCCCCTGAGATCATCCCTGTATTCTTTCAACTGGTTTTTGGAATAGAAGCAAAAGCCTCAGTTTTTTATATTGTTTACCCATTAAAAAGAAGCAACCAACAAACTCTCAAACTGTTTTTCTCTTCTTCAATAACTCCATTATTTTCTGACTATGTCCAAATTGCTTTTCACCATGACAGAAAAAACGAAGGTAAAGACTTTTGTTGGTCAGGTTGAATACCCATGGATTTTAAAAATTAAAACTGAATCATCCGTTTTTTATCTTATGAAAGCCAACTTTATTTACCCAAAAATTTGTCACCTGATTAAATTCACCCGTCATTCAAATTTTTTTACGGATTGGGGTCGGTTTTCACGGGTGGAAAAATTATGCCCAGCCCTATTATTTATTCCTCTTCAGTCAGCAAAACATTTTTAACTAATTGCCAATATTTTGGCCACAGTTCATTTCTGTGTTGTGACATTTCAAACTTTGTACACCCATGTATTTCTTGTGTTTATGGTCTATGCTGTACATTTTTCTGGCGTAGTTCAAACAGATTCAACTGTCGTGTCGTCCTTTCAGAAGTTTGAAGAGTATCCTTGGCTATATTTAAGAGTAAAAATGTGAGAAAAGGCTAAGAGTTTGATTGATATCTTAGCTTATCCATGTAATTATAGGAAACCTTCATCACCTCATCAGTTTCAGGCCTTTATGTTTGGGGTTGTTTTCTCTCTCCTATTCTTTACCCTTGATCTTTTCTACTCAGATGTTTTCCATTTAAAGAATGCACGGGGGATCATCCTCGCCCATGAATTTCCTAGAGAACCAATTTAAGATATATTTGATACTATTCTAGAACGTTAATTTGGGCCTAATCGTAAAGAACCAACTTGTAAGCTAAGGGTTGTCCTCCACTTATATACTATATTTGAGTACTGACCAATGTGAGACTTGATGTTTTCCAATAGGTTCTGAGAACATAATTACATTATAACTCATCGTAATATTGAGTCTCAATTTCTTCCTTAAATTCCAATCAAACCTCACAAGGAAACAAAATGCGAAACATAATGAAATAAAGTAGCAACTGTCTGGGATTATTTTCTCGATATGATATATAAGGAATTCCTCAATATCTTTCGAAGATTAACTGAGATATTCTAACCAAACCCAAACTATAGAGGGCCTAAAGACTATCAGTACGTAAGGTTATAGTCTGTCTATCTACTTAGTGGTCTGAAGTTAGTAGACATTTCAAAAGCTCACTAAATTCATGTGGATAGGTTAATTTTTTTAACCAAGTTATCTTGAAGGTTTAGTTCGGACTAGTAAACTTAACATGATATTTTGTTGAAGCTGTATAAAGTTGTCCTTTTAGTACGAAAACTCCCTTTTTTTAAAGGAATCATGTCCTCTGATGCTTTCCATCTTTTGGAAGCACAAGATATGTTGCATGTATTACTTATGGTTGTGTGTCCCATTGTAGCACACTACCTTAATTTATCTTTTCATATGCTTTCAGGACCAGCAGATAGATGAACAAATTGAACTGCTTATTCTTGCCAGTGATGGACTCTGGGATGTAGTACAGAATGATGTAAGCTTTGCCTTCCTTAGTCATGCAGTTTATTTATGTTAGATGTGCATCTTTTATGCCTCATATTCATTTCGTAGTCAGGCAGTAGCGGATTGTCCTTTTAGTCTATAAAACCAGTAAAAGAAAGAAGAAAAGTGATGAACATAAAGGTCCAATGTTTTATCCTGTGGAATAATGTCATCCTTCCCCGAATCTCTCATCAAATGTGTCTGGCTTCAAGAGTAGTGTTCAGTGGACTAGAAAAGATTACTTATCATTAAGTAACTATAAGTTGGGAGTCTGGAAGGGAAAGAAAAAAACACGTGCTTGGACTTTGGGGGAGGGATCTGGTGAGGGATTGTCTGTTTGCAGTTGTGACTTCTAAAGTTCTACTTCTGTCTTGGACATGCTATGCTCCATGGAAAGTAGCTCAATATAGACCATAGGGGGCCGTTGACATTATTTTATATTTGCAGAGGTTTAATTTATGTACCAAAGAAAATGTAGTTATGTTTGTTTGGGACTAAGAGTAGTAGTAGGAATGAAATAGACCTGTGACACTACGTAGTGCCTTCCAATTCTCCAGGTGCCTGATGCAGTGTTTCAATATTCAGTTAGATACGACATATTAAATTTGCTCGTACTTAGTTCAGGTGTTGTTTGATATTCTGTGTATGTTCAGGATGCTGTTTCTCTTGCGCGCACAGAAGAGGAGCCTGAGGCAGCTGCTCGGAAGTTAACAGAAGCAGCATTTGCCCGTGGGAGTGCAGATAACATTACATGCATTGTGGTGCGCTTCCATCATGACAAGGAGGACTTAGCTAAACGTCCCAAACAAGACGTAGCTAAACCTGACAAAGCAGACCTTGATAAACCTAAAGAAGACGTAGCTAAACCTGACAAAGCAGTATCAGCTAGTGCTCAGCATGAGTAGACAATGGAAAATCACATACGCATGTGTTGGATATATGGCGTCAAGTTGAATGAACTGAGATCAGCACATGCATGATGGTCTGATGCGAATGTCAACAAGCGATTTGTTTATTCATTAGTTTTCTTATGTAAGTCACTATTGTGTTGGATTTTTGAGTCGTGTTCTTCTTATAACTCTTTTCAGCGTGTGTACGTATATATTTTCAAGTTTTTGTTTGTAGAGGCATCCAGTTGGTATTTTTGTTCTGATCTAATAAATGCGGTATATGCATTATTTTAATCTTGTTGGTATGTGACCAGAGAATGTTTCAACAGGATAAATATGAAGAAAAAGATGAAGTTGCTTTTTTCATAAATTAGTTTATGTACAAGTTAAAGTTAAAAATAAAAATTTATGAGAAAAAATTTGTAAATTATTTTTTACTGAAGGATGAGTTTATTTTTTCTTCTAAAAATTAATATGGAGATATTTATCGAACAAATACTAAGTAATAAATATGTTCATTAGTTTAACAAGTGCGTTAATTCTTAATAATAGAAACATTTCTCGACTAATTCTTAATAATAGAAACATTTCTCGACTAATTCTTAATAATAGAAACATTTCTCGACCAGTAAAGAATTTGTCAAATTGATTAAGAATCTAAGGTTAACATAATAAAACAGTTATGTTAACTACAAATAAAGCATACTGTTTTATATTTCAATATCTTCGAGGGTTAATCTTTATAATTCAATCTAATTTGATATCTGTCTGTTATTTATTTAATATTATTTTTCAAACATTCTATGTTGTTTTCAACATGCAATGATAGGATATGCATTAAAAATAAAAACAAATGTTTAGATAAAAGACCATAAAAACGTACTTTGAACATTGAAATGAATTTTTTTATTTCAATATGATTTGAATATTCATTGCTTTATTATTTATTTAATATTTTCTTTAAAATATCTTTTGTTCGGATAGTAAACTTGACGAGATTACATTAAAAAAATAAATACAAATAATATGTTACAATTAAAAAAAAAAACTTCTAGTAAATTCGATCATGAAAAACAAACATTATAAAAAGGTAGAAGAACAATTTCTATTTTTTTTAATCTTTTAAAAACACTAAGTTTACTTTCTATTAAAAAAAGTGATTTATAATTAAAAATTAATATAATTTTTGGATAATTTCATGATTCACTATTCATTCTTATTGCTATACTTCCTTAATCACTTCTAAAGATGTTAGCGACTCATTAATTTAACTTTTTTTAACAAATAATCAATTACATTATCCATACAATTTAAATATAATTAATTTAGTTTAATTTTAGTTTAACATAAAATCCAAGCCAAATAAAATCAATCATCAATTTTATAGATTTTGTTACCGTAAAATATTAAAATAATTTTAAAAAAATATTAAATATTTTATGACAAAAAGTTCTTAAATAGAAAGATATTTTATAACAACATTATGATGGTATTTGTAATTTTAATTTCTTTTAATATATATTATAAATAAAATATAATAAAACTTTAAACAAAATCTTTAAGAAATATAATTTTGTATGTTTAAAATGAATTAAAAAAAATTGATTAAAATTTTATATTTTTGGATCGGATGACTATTTACCATGACTTATTTATGTAAATATTTTAGTTCAAAATTTTAAAATTGAAAACAACATTTTTTTTTCATTTTAAAACATTTTATATATAAATAAAATAAAAAACTATTATTTTTATTTTTTAAAATCTAATTTTTCTACTAAAAAATATTTTTTATCATTAAATTTGAAAAAAAAAACAAAAAATGATAAAGACGATAAGTTCTTTTCAAACATAATACACCGAAAGTATCTATAACCCTATTTAACACTGAAATTTGAAATTTCAAAGTAAAACTATGCAAAAACATATTAAATATATTTTTTTTTCAACAACTGTATGTTTGTTGAAAACAATATGAAGGATCTATGCTAGCTGGCTGAACAAGTTTTAATCGATTTTTTTCATCAGCCACTGAAATATACAGATAACAGGTTTTATTTTCTCAAAGAAAAATTCATCTTCCACCAGGACGAGCGACATAGATCAGGTAACATCGTTCAATTCAGTATCAAACAGCAAGCAAATACTGAATCCTTTCCAAGTAGACAAACATATAAGAGAGAATGGGCATACCCCCTCAACTCGAAAACAAAAATAAACATAAGACGAGCACAAGTTGCAAGAACAATAGTCTAATTAATCATTTTAGCTTTTCCAAGATGGAAACTTCGTTTGAGTGTTGAGTAACCAGAACCTACATGAATAACAAGTCTCAAAATTATACAGCAAAACCGAAATGCTGTTAATCCCTTCCATCCAAAAGCACTCGTAAATAAATTGTCGGGTCAGGCTTACAAAATGAAGAGTAACCTATGATAGAACATTTTCACCAATCATGAATTTAATTTCTAAAGCATATTTTGCATCACCAGTAACATTACTTTTCTGTACTGTGCAGGGTCATCTATCACACTTTACTTGTTTACTATCCTCGTCTAACATATCTGCTCTATTAAGGTTTTGAAGCATTCTCCCTAATCAGCAGCATGTTTTATAGGTGATCCGAGAAAAGTGTCTTCCTTCGATTTTCCAACATTATCCAATTCCTCGTTAGCTTCATCTGTTGTCTGAAGGAGGTCTAAAGGAGTAGCTGCTGGATCCAAATCTTGACAGCCCTTTGGAGCATTATGAGCTTCTTGCCCAGTAAGTAAGTAATTAGGAACCTGATGAGAGAATCTAAACAACTCCACTTTAGGAACTTTTCTTGCCTGACCATGGCTGTGCCTGTGAAACACTGTCCTAAAACCATCAACTTTAACAAGTGGTGTGACCAATACACCTTCTTCATTGGAATCTTCAAGCACTTCCACCATATCATACTTGTGTATCACTTCATCTGGAGTATTTTCATTCCAATCAGGAGACCAGTTTCTATAGAGAGCCCAGACATCCCCCTTGCCAGGAAAGATGCGAACAACTCCTCTGGTGCCCTTTGTCCACCTTACCTTATGTGAAAAGGAATTTAAAGAATCGGTCAATTCATGCCTGCCAGTCCTGAAATCCCCACAGGTTTTATAAAAACCAGAACCTACCCAATCTATTGGGCCCAATTCGTCATTGCTTCGAGAGTTAAGCCAACTGATCCTCATTCTAAATGGTTTTGTAGAAATCACCTTGTGTATTCTAGCATAATAGCGAGGCATTCCATCGTCATCATCATAAGCAGCCCATACCTGGTCCTCCCCAAAAGAATTTTCAGTTCTATCCAAGTCAAAATTGTGAAAATCAGGATCTGGAACGTTGATTGTAACAAAGGCTGGTTTTTCCTTTACAGTATCATCAGATTTGACTACGATAGAATCACTGTCAACATGTCGGTTACCATTAAGTGCAGAACCTCCATGCTTCTCAGGACATGTTTTGTCATAGAATGTGCTTCTCTGTCTCATGTTTCCTTTGTCCTTGTTTGTAATCTTAGCTTGGGGCGTTGATCGCCAATCTTGAAGTTTATGGCGAATTTCAATCTGGGCCTTGGCAATCAACATATTCCGTAATTCAAACAGTGACAACTCTCTCATGCTGTAATGCTTAGCTTTTCCTGATTCATAAAAACGGCCCAAACTGCTTGATCCATCACTCATGGTCATGTGATTTGTATTATACATGTGCGTATCACCTGCCCTCATTTTCTTCAAAGGTTTCTCGCCTTGCTCGCATTCTCTTCTTGAGTCACTTGACTTTTGCTTAACATTTGAAGCAGAAGCTGATGATCCATCTTTTCTAACAAAACCACCCTTTTGTGAGTGAGGACCCCACTGGAAATTTGTGTTATTAAAAGATGTGCCCAAAGGACTGCTGGAATGTAAATTGTGCGAAACTGTACTAGTTCTTCCTGGATTCACAGGGTCACTCCTTCCAACATTGGAGTGCTGCCAAGAAGACTTATGAGGATCTTGCTGAGAAGACCAATTAGAGGATTCAAAAAGATTGGTAGGTGGAGCCTTCTCTACAGCCACAAAAGCTTGTTTGCAATTGGGACATAAAAGGGTTTGATTCAAATATATCCTGAGATACTCATAATGTGTCTGGCAACCACTACAGATAGTCCAAAAGGTAGCATTTTTATGTGGAGGAATGGAGGTTGGACGTGCCCGAGTATTATTTTTTCCAGTTCTCGCACTTGAAGTAGTATTCTTGTTAAGATTATAAAAACCATTTGAACTGGGTGCTTCTGATTGTGTCCCAACATGGTTGGGAGCATTATGCTGAAATCCTTCCAATCTCCTGTTTTGATTATATGCTAATCTTTTGACCTTGTCTGACAGTAAACTCCAAGCCTCTGAAACAAGCTTAAATGCACCTTCTGCACCTGGAGACTTGTTTTTGTCAGGGTGAAGATTGAGAGCCAGCTTTCTGTACTGCTTCCTAACTGTCTCTTCATCAGCAAATGGATACACTCCAAGTATACCATACCAATCCATTTCTCCATTTATTTTATTCTCAGCAGAGATATAAATATCAAGAGTTGTTAGAAACTGAGAAAGACCCTCCAGTGTAGGAAACAGATTTAGAGCCTTGAGAGCAAACTTTTTCGCACCAGCATATTCTTTATCAAAAAATTTCCTCTCTGCTATATCTTTGGCCCTTGCTGCCTCATCCTTGTTGCATTCCATATTTTCCCAGTCGTATCAGCTCTTAATATGTCGATTCCTCACATAGCTAAAAGACAACAGATTTTAACCATCAGTGTTGGATTCTACAAAACTTTGTTTGATGAACCTTCAATTGTGCACCAGACTCACAGAAGGACAAAAAGAAACATGCTAAAAAAATCACAAGTAAACCAATTTCAAAAATCAGTCACAGATACACAACACCAGTAATAAGAAAACCTGTGACGTTAGAAATTCAACATCATATTGCCGTCTAGGATAAGAGCCATGGTCAAGTTTTCTACCATCCAAGATCCTATCCAATGCTGTAGGTTCCAAAACGAAATTATAAGGTAGATTTCACATCAAGGTCATTTTAACAAATGAAATCCTATAAAACTTGTCAGTATAATGTTTTTACCTCAGGAACAGTATGACACTTTATTCTTCAAACAATCTAGTTAACATTTTTGGAAAAGAAATGTACAAACAACATTCCATTTTATATCGTCTAAACATTTTGACAAGCTAATTCCCAGTCAATGGCCAAGAATATCAAAAGAGAAGGAAAGTTTACAAACTTTTATTGAACTCTGACCGTTATAGATACAAAAAGAAGTTTCCAAAGAATGGGCTAAAAGAAAATGATCAAAATTAAAGCATCAATATGTTAGATATCATACATCCAGTGTTATCAAATTGCAGGCATAGCGATGCTGAGAGATTCAGCCGAAATGCAATCACAACATCGCGTAGCAGAGTCTGTGACAGAGGCAATTGCGGCTGCTTTACGGGCCACGGGTTCGCGTTGCGTCGCTGGTCAGGCACAGCACGACGGTGAAGTGTTCCACTGTGTTGCAGAGGTCGGATTCGGTAAGCGGGTCGGGGACAAAGACTGCACTTAGGGTTCAGCATTCGAGAAGAAAGAAAGGAAAGGATGAAAACTGCGCCAGGTCTGGGCCAAAGGTAGGGGCTTTTGGGTTGCCTTCAAGGCTTACGTAATCTTTTTTTATTTTTAATTGCTTCTTACACCCTTATTTTCTGGCTGCCGCTCAACAAAAGGATTACACTTATTTAAAAATAAATAAATATTTTATTATGAATCCTTTAATAAAATCTATTATAAAATATTTATATTTATTTTTATAAATTCTTACCAAAATTCTCTTTAAAAATATTAAGTAATTTATTAATTTTAACATTTATGATATGATAATAAAGAGAAAAGAGAGTATGTATAATTTTATTTTCTTTAATAAGACATGTATTTTTATCTACATATTTATTTTATTTGAATCACACTCATGGAGAATCTTATTAATTTTTTATAATAAATGTATGATATTTTATAAACTTACTATTTTAAGGAAAACGATTCTTTGACAATCGAAAACAAACATTCGTTCGACAACCGAGGTTAAAAAGAAATTAATTAAAAATAAAGGTTTGATTAGTAAAATTGTAGAGGGGTAAAGATGTAATATTGTAAAAATGGGGGATGTTATTGTAAAAAGTGAAAGATACGTTTGAAGAAGTGTCATTGATTTTCGCTTTTCACATTCGCGCTCTTCCTCGCTCGACTTCTTCTCCCTCGACTTAGGTAAAATTTCTCCATCTCGCTCTTCACGGCGCTCGACTTCCTGTCGCTTGGCTTCGTCCGTGTCGTTGGAGCTGAACATCACTGTGTGTTGCTTGAGCGACCCTGCGGTGGTGAGTGTTCGTTTAACAACATTTGCTTGATTTTGTGTGTAGTTTTTATTGGGTTTCCATTGTTGTTTTCTTTTCTGTTTATCTTTGATTGGGTTTGTAATGAAGGTGTTTTTCACGGTTTAGGGTTTATTGAGTTGTGATGCTATATTAATGTCGAACAAGTGTTTGATGAAATGCTATAATGAAGAATTGTATTTGCGCATTCTTGCTTTGTTTTCTGTTTATCTTTGATTGGGTTTGTAATGAAAGTATTCTGTAGGGTTTAGGGTTAATTGAGTTGTGATGCTATATTAATGTCCAACAAGTGTTTGATGAAATGCTATAATGAAGAATTGTATTTGCATGACAAACATTTTGTATAATATGCACAAGATTTACACCCATGTTTGCATAATTCACAATTTGACCAAAAGTATGTGTAACATGGTTGGACTTAATTTTTTTGTTTGTACTATTTTGTGATTGTAAGTTACAATTTTAATAATTTGTAACAGGATTAGTTTGGGAAAAAATGTCTGCAAAAAGAGACCGTCTTGACGAGAAAAAGGTATGTGCATGTTAATTATAGTTTTTTTATGAAAAGTGATTTACTAAATATTCAATTTGTTATATGTTATGTATGTTATACATGTTATATGTGCGAGATAAGATTAAGACACAAGATTGAGACGAGTATATAGGCGATATAAATTCAAAGTTGACAAAACACCAACGAGCAGACTATTGAACAAACTCCGTTTAAATGGCTTCTTCAAATAAAAGAGTCATTGCAAATATCAAGCAATATTATAAGAGAACTAGTTAGTCGATGGTCGGTTAGTGATCATTGTTTTAGAATAAAACAATATCTTTGACACTCGATCTCTTTGTCCAATTGTATTTAAGCTGGCATTATAGTGATGTTTCATTATAATCCTCAGTCTCTTTGACACTCTTTTTCTTTTGTCGGTGCCGGTCGAGGACAAAGGCAAGAGGTCATGCTCTTCATCGGGTCATATGTCAACCACTGTTGGTGCGAGTGCCACCGAAAGAAAAGACAGGATGCAATTATATAGTGTCTTGTGTACAACGAAATGGTGGAACAATTTGTTAACATGAAATTGAAGGATTGTAATAATGAATGACTTGTGAATTTTAATTGTTGTAGACATATAAACATCAATGTAAATTTGACATTATATATTCACGGAATTATATTCACGGAATTTGACAGAATTATATATTCACGAGAATTATAGAAAACAATTCAAAATTTGACAAATTAATCTAACAAATTATCGAGGTTTTTGTGCAAAAAAATATTACATGACTCTCTGCTACATCCAAACACACCAATTGAAAAATATTCATGCCAAATTAACAGTTTAATCTACTTCATACACAAATATTCACACCAATTGAAGGTTTTGTCGCTTAAGCGATGGTTTCGTTTGGTAAAGGTTCAACTGTCGCTCAAGCGATTACATAGTCGCTTGAGCGCGAGGCGACCTAAGATAGCGGTTAATTAGAACCGCTTTTAAAAATATATATTAGATAGCGGTTGGAAAATTAACCGCTATAATAAATGTAGTTCAGATAGCGGTTGGCCAAACAACCGCTATCTAAAGTCATATATGTCAAACTGATCGATTATAATTGGATAATAATCGATCATAATGTATAGTTCAGATAGCGGTTGACCAAATAACCGTTATCTAAAGTCATGTATGTAAAACTGATCGATTATAATTGGATAATAATCGATCATAATGTTTAACAGATTTGTTTTAACTGATACGACAACGTTTGTATCAATTAAAACACTTTACAAAAAAATCTTCTAAGTTGATTTAATCGATTGTTTCGTGATTCAATCGATTGAAATACTGCAAAACGATTAAAAAGCTGTGTAGAAATTTTCTAAGTTGTTTTAATCAATTGAAACGATATTTAATCGATTAAAAGAGTTCTGATCGGTCATAACTAAATTTTGATCGATCATAATTGATTCTGATCGGTCATAATTCAATTCTGATCGATCATATCTTATTCTGATCGGTCATAATTGTATTCTGATCGATCATCCTGAACTCCAAGCCATAGGCTATCCCTTTAACAATATTTATCCTCTTTCTCCAATTCAGCTCTTGAGCTTCCACATCATAAGACAAGTTGCAAAACAAGCTTCCCCTTTCCATATACTCATACACCAAAAACATACACTTGTTATGCAAACAAAAGCCATAATGCTTAATGATGTTACGATGGCGAATTTCTGTCAAGATCTTGGTCTCGTTGCAAAAGCTCTTGTAAAAGGATGGATTTTCATATTCTGCTTTGTGAAGCTTTTTCAGTGCAACAATTCTGCCACTGGGAAGCTCGAAGCGCACCCACTCAGAAGCGACTTCTTCAAGTACCCAAACTGTGACCACGCAGTTAGCAAATAATTTAAGTTGGTTCACCACATATTAGAATCACTTTTCGCTCAAGCGTTCAAATCGTCGTTTGAGCGAGATAGAACCCGAGAGTCTCAATTGTTTAAAGGTTGCGTCAATCGAGCGATAACTTTATCGCTTGAGCGAATTTATACCCAATGACGAAACGTCAAACGCAGTTAGCCAAATAATTTAAGTTGGTTCACCACATATTAGAATCACTTTTCGCTCAAGCGTTTAAAAAGTCGCTTGAGCGAGATAGAACCCGAGAGTCTCCCTTTTTGAAGGCTGCGTCGCTCGAGCGATAACTTTATCGCTTGAGCGAGTTTATACCCAATGACGAAACGTCAAACGCAGTTAGCCAAATAATTTAAGTTGGTTCACCACCTATTAGAATCACTTTTCGCTCAAGCGTTCAATACGTCGCTTGAGCGAGATAGAACCCGAGAGTCTCCCTTTTAGAAGGCTGCGTCGCTCGAGCGATAACTTTATCGCTTGAGCGAGTTTATACCCAATGACGAAACGTCAAACGCAGTTAGCCAAATAATTTAAGTTGGTTCACCACCTATTAGAATCACTTTTCGCTCAAGCGTTCAATACGTCGCTTGAGCGAGATAGAACCCGAGAGTCTCCCTTTTAGAAGGCTGCGTCGCTCGAGCGATAACTTTATCGCTTGAGCGAGTTTATACCCAATGACGAAACTTCAAACGCAGTTAGCCAAATAATTTAAGTGGGTTCACCACATATTAGAATCACTTTTCGCTCAAGCGTTCAATACGTCGCTTGAGCGAGATAGAACCCGATGGTCCCTATTGGTTAAGGTTCCATCGCTCAAGGAATGTCATCCTCGCTTGAGCGACTATTGAATCACACACCACAGACCTTAGATAGCGGTGACTTTGAACCGCTTTTAAAAATATATATTAGATAGCGGTTAACCGTAAACCGCTGTCTAACGTATGTTAATAATCGATTATAACCTAAAATAATCGATCATATTATCTTTTTTTTCTAATATCGCTCAAGCGAAATTAACATCGCTCGAGCGACACCACCTCCTAAGAATGAGGATTCTCGGGTTGTGTTTCGCTTGAGCGAAAATAATCTCGCTCGAGCGACGCCACCTCCTGAGAATGGGGTCACCCATGTTACATTATGCGACTAACTTTGATCGACGTTTAGCCCAAGGTCAACATTCGCTCAAGCGAAATTTACATCGCTCGAGCGACACCACTTGCAAAAAATTGGGATTCTCGGATTGTATTTCGCTTGAGCGACATTAATCTCGCTCGAGCGATATCTGGTTCAAACATGATATTTGTCACTTTTAAGAGTTGTAGACATATAAACATTATGTGGTTAATTATGATAGACATTTAGTCATGTTTTACTATTGGCTTAACCATATATCTGCTGACCACCTCATAATGCACATAAACATACATGATCAGTCGAACAACACATAGGAGGAAGATACAATGCTATCACTATGAGATAAAAAGTAATGTACAATATAACATTATCACAGGCCACAAAAATTACATCATAAAGGTCTGCATCAAATATAAATTACAATTACAACAAAACCTAACAAAATAATTCATCTACACAACACTTATGTCGCCTTTTTTCTTTTCCTTGAATTAGTCGTCCACGGTGTTTTGACCATAAAACTTTTATACCTTATTCTTGGATGACCTTTAAGTCGCATATACATATTTGACCCTTCAAAATGCAACTTTGATTCTTCTGTTGCTTCAACATGATGCTTCATCTCTTTAATACTACTACCTTCAAATACTGGAGAAAAGTACATCCCACATGATGGAGGATTTACTTCTTCTGTTGATAGTTTTGCTTCATCTAACAATTTGTGTAATTGTGTTACATCTTCCTCTAGTTTTTCAATTGTTGATTCCTGTTGTTTGGTTACGGCAATCAACATTTGATTCTCAGCACTAATTCCACACAACATATTAGTAAAATTTTTCACTTCTTCAGATGCATAAGTGGTATGTCCTAATGCTTCTTTCACTATATCATGAGCAAGCTCTTCATTTCGACGCACAAGTCATGAATAACCTATGAGTAACAAACAATGTCAAATTGAAATCACATTTTGACATATGGTAAAGTAATATTGCAAACAAGTTCTACTAAATTTTTCATGAACTAACCCTATTATGATTAAACGCAACTACAATCTTGCTTTCCCCAATTACAACGAGAGGTCCATTGTAAAAATCTCGGAAATCGACTTATCTCATTACATGATTTGGTATTATAAAGTACATGCTCCATGACCCATACCCGAATTCATATAAACAAAATGCACAATATCAAATCAGTGACTATATTGAAAGTATTCTAACAAAACATATATTGTAATTTAAGATTTACCTGTAACAAAAACACACATCCTAGAACACGAAAGTGTGAACAATTTCTTCGTTTCTTCAAATAAATCGATGCTTCACATAAACTTCCAATCAGATATTCATACACTGCTTTTCCCCAATTATACTTTCCAATACAAGATATATTATCTATTAACTTAAAAAATCCACAATGTGCGATACCTACTTCATTAGGGAATAAAAACTCGACAAACCTAAAAGTATGTACAACCTACAAAAGTCATCGACATCCTTATCATTTTGACGTTTAACAAGTTCATTAAAAATCATTTCCAAAGTAACATGTTTCCCATTAAATAGTCTCCTAGTATGACAATCAATGTTTCCTTCTACAATGTTGACATTTTCGCCTACTACACGAAGTCCTAAACCTAAACACACATCTAATAGTGTAAAGCATACTATCTCGAGACCTTATATTAAATCCTCCTCTCTTTTCAACCCATCTACTTATTAATTCACTAAGTAATGTTCTACTAATTTTGACCTTTCTACCCAATGACATCAACCATTTAAATGGTGTTGCCTCAATACGACTTCTTTGCTCTGTAGTAAGAATGTTATTCACTTCACCCAAATAATTAGTCCTGCAAACATGTCGCAAATATACACGAAAATCACATTAAATAATTATAATTATCATCAACAATATCCTATATTATATAAATGGATACAACATTCACCTTCTTAACATTTGAAGATCCATCGTCTATGCTTTCCATTTCAAGCTGCAAATACATGTAACCCTATTTAATTTGAGTTCATAGTATAAAATTTATTTACTTGTCATGACGTTTACTACGAGTCGAGCACATTCATACAAGTATTTCATGACAACAATCGAGTATCATCTAAGAATGAATATCATAAAAGTTATGTCAATGCATATACTCATTTTCATTACTAAGGGTCAATAACATGCGGTAAGAAAACACAATTTCGAGATCACAATGTAGACAAACTCTAAACCCTAAAAATATATAATGCACTAACTCCCAATAAGCGCGTCCTACAACAACAATGGCGAATGGAGACTGGAACGCGAACTTGGCGACACACAAATATATTACAATATAATATGCTTCAATGTGAGCAAGAGAATCAGAAAGATTGAAAATACAAAGAACGTACCTTTAGCTTAATAGAAGACGCAGACAACGAGAATGAGAGCGCAGAGAGCGAGAATGACAGCGCAGAGAGCGAGAATGAGAGCGCAGAGAGCAGCCAAAAAACGCAGACAGAAAGAGCGCGAGGTTGAAGAAAGTTAGAGGCAGTGCTAAAAGAAAATATGACTTTAGATAGCGGTTCACTCCTAACCGCTCTTTAAAAGTATGACATTAAATAGCGGTTACTTCTGAACCGCTAATAAAACATACTTTAGTGAGCGGTTCACTCCTAACCGCTATATTATATGTATTTTTAACAGCGGTTGTTATTAACCGCTATCTAAAGTGTCGTCGCTCAAGCGAAATTTACATCGCTCGAGCGACGCTACCTGCCACAACACTACGCATTTAATATTTTTTTATTCGATAACACTGTACATTTAATATTTTTTTATTGGGTTGTCGAACAGATGTTTAAATCCGGTTGTCAAAATATCAGCACTCCTATGTTAATAGTATGAATGTTTTTTTTATCTTATGGTAAGGTATTTTATACTCTAATATGAATAAGATACCATATGGAATGACAACTATTCATATATTATGTTTTACGTTCAATAATTGTCTTACTTTAATACATCCAAAACTAATTACTTATTTTATATAATCAATTTGTGTATAATTCATTGTTAGTTATCTAATGCTCTAATATCTATCACATGTTATGTTTTTTAATCAAATGTATTTTAAGTACGTTATTACCTTGTAATACAAAATCAAGTTAAAAATGTTTATAATCTAATATATCTTTTATTGACGAAAATTATTAGATCAAAATATCTAAAAGTCTATTTCATTAGATAAAGTAAATTTAAACATCAGTTATTGGAATAAATATAATTAAGTTTTGATGATTTATGTCTTTAAGTTTAAGTTTATGTGATTAAGCAAATGATTATAATAAAATATTATAAAAAAATTTAAATATAAAAGATAGTTCAGTATTTTAAAAAAAAATCATATTATCTATCATTCAACGTATATTATCAACAAATATAACATAGGTAACCAATAATGAAATACAAATTAACAAACCATACTTTTTTAAATATGTGTTACATAATAATAAATATTATCTTATTCGCCTTATTATATTTTTATTTATTTACTTTTTTTTTTAACAAACTTGTGACATGAAAAAATATAGTTGTCTGGCAATTTAATTCAATCTAATAGAGACAAATAAAAAATAATAATGAATGATTGAATTTAATCTATATTTAAAATGAATAATAATATTTAGTTTAGTTTGATCAACCATTTAGTGGGTTGAATTTTGTCTGATTAGAAAAAAAAAAATATATATATATATATATATATATATATCAAAATAATTAATTAAAAAATATTTTAATATTTTTTTTAATTTAAATTATATTAATGAAATTACTTTTTATTTTAGATATAAGATTTAATATAAAAATTAGAAGAATATATCAATTCAATCTCAAAATAAAAGTTAAAAACTTATTATTCATTAAATATGTCATTAAACTCGTTCTTGTGAGGATTGATCTATTCTCGTCCTGAATTTTATAGGAAAAAATCGAGTTGGTTGAGGGTGAGGACATGTTGGGTTTTTACTGCTCTAAAAAGTCGGGGGCAAGGATGTGTAATACAATTCTTACTCCGATCTCGTCTCGGTCCTCGTTCGACTTTATATTTAAATTTAAATTTTAAAATATTAATATTTTAAAAGTATTTCCTTTTATTTCTTCATTATATTTAAGGTCACTTTTTTATATTTTACTATTTTTATTTTTTTTACCCATTTTTTATTATTCTATCCTTTGTAATCTTTTTTATCAATTAATTCGTTACATTATTCTCTTTCTCTTATCTTTTGGTTACTCACATTTTTTTAATCTCTCTAATCAATTTGATTTTTTCAATCTTTTCAACTAAATTGAGAAACACAAAGATAATTTTTATTTATTTTTATCTTTTTTCTAAATATTTTACATAAGTATTAATAGTAACTAATATTATTTTATTTATAATTTTATCTTTATTAGATTTTATTATGTCATTTTTTTATCTTATTATTCTTATTTATTATCTATCAAACTTTATCTTAATAAAATAATTATATTTTAAATGATTAATAACTAAAAAGTTTATTACTTTGAACTAATTAAATAAGTATTAACTTATTAAATATTTTCTTATAAACTATATATTCCATGTTTTTAAATAATAACTTAAAAATATTAACTTATATATAATTAAATACATTATAATAATAATAATAATATATGTACTTTATATCATATAAAAAATATTAAATGTTTCTTTTACATACATATTTTAATATAATATATAGTGAAATAAAAAATATATTTAATTAATAATAATTACAAAATTATAAATATTTATTTATGTATAAAAAATACATACAAATATTAAAATTTATTATTAGAAATATAATTATATTTTTAGAAATAATGTAGATCGAGGATGAGGTGAGGACAACCAATGGGAACAACGACGAAGATTTAATTTCTAACTCGATAAAAATTCGAGTAGAGTCAGGAGGACCCATTGCGATGTCTACTTTATTATCATTATTTATTTTTTTAATACTTTATTAATCTTATTTTTATTTGAAAATAATTATTTTTGTATGAAACTTGTCGATCCACAAACTTATGGATTAACCTAAATTAAATGTATATAGGTCATGGTCTAATATAATAGGTCTGATTGAAGTTACAAATATTTTTTATCTAAAGAGACTTATTTCTCAAGTATTTTGAGTCAAATAATTAAATTAAATTTATTTTGACATTCTTATTTAGAAGAGAATAAAAATATAAAAATCAAATTAAAATCTATTAATAATAAAGTTTTTTACATATTATATATATATATATATATATATATATATATATATATATATAAATAAATAAGTAAAACTTAAAAGATTATTGTGACATTTTTTTAGAAGATCTAATTTATGTCCTGACTTATAAGTTTTTTTTTGTTAAGAATTTTAACTTATGATTTTATAATTTAAATTTTAATTGGCTTTATATTATAAGAATCACAAACACATTAATATACTTAATGGGTTTATAAGGTATAAAAGAACTTTATATATTTTTAGAAAGTATTCAAAAATATTACGAGTTGATAAAAAATAGAATTAATATAGTTTTTTTATATATTTTAATTGATAATTAAGTCTACCAATTCTTTATATATTAATAGATCTTCTGAAATGTGAACACTGTAGTCAAAATTATACATAGTGTCAAGATTTGTTTACTGATTAGTTATAAAATTTATAAGAATGACATTCTTTATTGGCTTAACACGTATTATTTTTTAATTTTTTGTCCTACATTGAAAATTCGCACACTATGAGAAAAATAATTGTCATTTAAAAATCTATAATAAATACTAAATTGAAATATTATCAAATTTAAATAGAAAAATATTATAAATATCAATACGTCGTTGATCTAATCAGTATTGAACTTGATCTACTTGGACAAGGTTTTGAATTTGAATCACAAAAATGTGATTGAGAGGGAAGAACCCATTGAAAGTGATTAACTAAGTTTTCAATGAAAATTTATCAATAAAAGTGATAAATACCTTGTACCATGATTAAAAAAATATCACAAAATCTAAATACAAATTATGCATTGATTTTTTTTTTTTTTTTGAGTAAACTTGAAGCCCATCTTTAAAATTGGAAGTGTTTTCTTTCAATTTGTTTTGTTGAGTTATCTTTTTCATTTTAATATACAAAATTTAATGAGATGTTAGATGTTGAAGCAATAGATTTGATAATTTAAAAAACATAAAGTTATTTTTCTTTATATAATTAATTTATTATTTGGATAATTGTTGTCCCTTTTACCCCTTCCACTTTTGGTTGAAAAGAAGTCAAATAGGTTCTTAAAGGTAAAAAGCAAACACTAGTGTCAACTAATTCCATTTTCAGAAATCAAACAAGTCATTGAATGAACAAGACCCACACGACAACAATGATTACAACTCACCAGGTTTTGCCTCTCAAAAGCAGAGGGAGAAAACTTTTTCCCTATATTAATTATAATTGTTAGTCATATATAAATAATGAAAAATAATAAACTTTTTTTTATCATTATAATAATAAAGAATATACTTTTAATTTTTATAATTTTTTTAATAGCAATTAGATTCATTAAAATCATATTAAGACTAATTAGGATTTAAAAAAATGTAATTAGTTGTAAAATAAGTGAATTTTGATTTTGTTATATTAAATTCCTTGTTATTTCTCATTACTATGAAATTTTTATGGTATTACTATTATTACAGGTGCATTACAATCGTTAATGAAAAAAATCAAAATATATTAAAGCATAATTGAAAAAGCGAGTAAAAGAGAAATAAAAAGCAACTAAGCTTACTAATTAGAAAAGAAAAGGAAAGAAAGATTGTTGTTTGGAAGATCTATGCGAGCGTGATTTGCTCTGAGTTCTAACACTGCTCTCTCTTGATTCCGCATATGTAGCTAAAATCTCTCAGCTGTCACTTTCCTGAAGAAGGGTACCAAACCATCATCATGGTAAGTGTTGTGTTGGAGTGCAAAAAAGGTGGTCCACAAGGTCCTCTTTCTCACTCTCTTTTTCACATTTTCAAATGCCAAGTGAGTCCCTTTCATCTTTCATCTTTCTCATTCCAATTCCGACTGAGATCAACCACAAGCTCACCTTCGTGCCTGCTTCGTCCCAGCAAACAAGTTAACTGCGGTAAGCGTTTCCATGTTTCATTCTTGTTTTGTCCATGTAGGATGAGGATTTTACACTTTTGATGCTGTTAAGGATTATGTTTCTCTCCCTTTCGAGGCTTTATTCAAAATTTAACATGACATATGATTACAGATTCAGACAAAATCATGGAATCCTGTGTCCTGCATGAAGAATATTTGTTACAGTTTTTAGTCGTTCGTTACTGTGTTGTGTCCTCAAAATATATAAAACTGTTGCTGTCATGTCATTCAAAGTATTTTTTTAGAATTTTTATTTACTTAGTTTGTGTATTTTTATGATAAAAATACGTAGCATCTTCAATCTTTTTCATTCATGGGGAAGATCGCAACGCAGCCATTATCACGAGAAGCTTCCAATTATGATGAAGATTTCATGCAACAGAGCTTGCTCTTTGATGACAGTCTAAAGGTAACTTGGATCCACTGCCTCGTCCTTTTTTCTTCTTCTTTTTAATATTCTGTACCTGATAGAATGAATTCTCGAGTAAAGTTGTATTTGACATTTCCATATATATAACAAGGATTTGAAAAATCTGAGAACACAACTATACTCAGCAGCTGAATATTTTGAACTCTCTTACGCCAATGATGACCAAACGCAGATGTGAGTTACCTTCTCTGTTTCAAACTGGTCTATATTTATGTTCTGATTGGATAAATTTTTCAATTAGCATGTTGTACAAGAAAATGGAAAAAAACTAAGATGAATTAAAAAATTTATAAAGCAAAGATAGTTTATATCTGATTTTTTGTTTAGTTTTTCTACAAGTGGTTGGTAACTTGTGTATAATTTAAATTTATGGAATAAATTTAATCTATTTTACCCTTTTTTTTATTGAAAAATTATCCAAACAGTATTTTATTTTGATAGTATTATAATTTATATCCTTCGTACCTTTTTTTTTTTCTCATATTTGCAGGGTGATTGATACATTGAAGGATTATGCCATCAAAGCTATGATAAATACGGTGGATCATTTAGGGTCTGTGACTTATAAGGTAAATGACTTGTTAGATGAAAAGATTGTTGAAGTTTCTGCAGCAGAGCAACGCTTATCATGTATTGAACAGGTATATTAACTTCAGAATTTGATTTTGAATTTATGTATAAATTAATTTTAATGTATGAAAAAACTTACATCATTGGTCTCCATTAATAAAGAGTACATGAACTTCACAATCTGAGGAAAGGTTTTCTTTTCTGTATTTTTTCCTAGAAGTTCAGCAAGTACATTAACATGTACCAAAGAAAATCTAATCTCTCATCTGCAGAAGTGGTTTCAAACTCCGCACCCTTTTTCATATTCTTGAAGTTTGAATCATCTTTCATCCACATATGGTTTGTGAAGAACTTTTTAACATTTATTTTCCCTTAATGTGGAACATCATTAGAGAATAAGGACGTGCCAAGCATTCATGGATCATGAGGGGCGTACCCAGCAATCATTGGTGATTGATGCTCCAAAATATCATAAACGTTTTATTTTGCCAGGCAAGACTACAAAACATTATCCACATCTCTCTTAAAATTTTAGGCTATATTCGAAAATGAAATGGATGAAAGTTACCATTCTTTTGATTTGATATTCGTTCCTCAGATGGAATGCAATGGAATAAAATGCATGTTATTAGCTTCCATTCTATTTCACCCTATTTGAAACAATCTAAATAATAATACTCAGTCCCATTTCTTTCCATTACACCCTTTTTATCAATCCAAACATCACTTAAGGAAAAACTTGATTTTTCTCCCATTATAATGAACACATTCCTTAAATTGTTGAGTTCAGCTGGGGAGACCATGCGTGGTGCCAACTTCTCAAAATCAAAATACATGGGATGCAGCCTAGATGATGAAGATGACTGGCATCACTTCAGAAATGGTATCTCATTTCTCTCCCTTATTTTCCTTCCACTTATGTAGGGTAAAATCTTACACATATGTTAATGTATTTGAGTTAATCTGCTCTGTATCTCAAAGCTGTTCGCGCTACTATACGAGAAACGCCAACATCAACAGTGAGGTGATCAAATTTTCTGCATAATATTCTAGGATTGATCTCGTCAATGCTAACATATCTTTCCTTAGCTACAAAATCATGTTGACACAATTCACTATGTTGACGCAGCAAAGGGCGTTCCCCATCACCTTCTTTGCAACCTGAGAGAGCAGGAGCATTTTCATTCACTTCAACCATGCCCAAAAAGGATTTAGGTAAGATTAATGGAAAGGACTGAACTAGTCTTATTAGTAACATTGATCACATCTTTAATCATATGGATCTAAACACTCTCCTTACTTGTAGTCATCATCAGTCCAAGTGTTTTCCCTAGAACCAATTTAGATACACTATCATGTGTGTTATTTGAATAGAATTGGATGGAGTTTGATCTTGTAACCTGCAACATTAATAATTCCATCAAATGCTATCATATATTACTAAGATGAAAGCCCAAATTTGATTGGAGAACCACATCATTATACATGTTATTTTTCAATCAGATTTGGAATGTTACATTGATTATCTGTATCAACCAATTTTATTAAATCTCACCACATATATACTACCGAGTGAAGCTCTAAATCGGATTGTGGTATACTTATAAACAGTATGTAGAATTTTGTGCTCCAGACAACTAAGCCGGAATAAAGAAGGTTTAGGATTATGAATTACAGCAATTAAATATTTCTGTCATTTTAAGATAAAGATCTATCTGGGTGTTCTTCTTAGCATTTGAACTGCAATTTGCAGAGAAGAGAACAGTTTCACCATACAGATTTCCACTCTTACGCACTGGATCTCTTTCAAGCAGGCCAACAACACCTAAGAGTAGTAGACCAACTACCCCAAACTCAAGCAGGAGAGCCACCACACGAAGTCCTTCTGATGCAAGATTAAGGGTAACTAGAGCTGAATGCATTTTTTTGCAATAGTATTAAATTCTGTAGATTCTCTAATGGTGTGTCTCTGTCCCTTATCAGTACCCTTCAGAGCCTCGAAAATCGGCTTCAATGCGATTATCCGCTGAGAGAGACAGAAACAGAGATTTAGAACTACACCAACACCCCAGTAAAAGTAAACGTCTCCTGAAGGCCTTACTTAGCAGGCGCAAGTCTAAGAAGGATGACCTTCTGTACTCTTACTTAGACGAATACTGATCATATACTTTCATACAAATCATTGCCTACAAATTCATGCAAGGGAAAGAGTTCATGGAAACCGTTTTGCTTACCAATTTTGCGCATTTCATTTTCCCAGGTTTCACTTCTTTGTTTCCTACTTATTCGTTCCTTGTTTTGTTAAATCTCCATTTCTTTGTACTTTGGAATGAACATCCATATGGTAATTTTAATTTTCCAATTTTTATATGTTAAATCTCCTACTTGTTCCCGTTTTGTATCGTGTCTTGACGCAATTGTTCATCAGCTTATATATATATATATTTTTATGCTTCATCGAAGTTGAGTGATTTCATAGAGATTCTTCACTTCAATCTTGTTAACAGACTCTTGTCTGAGTATTTAGCATGACCTGTAATGAAATAAAACAAATAAATGTATACGGAATAATGATAAAAATTTTAGTTAATTATTATATGTATTTTCTTTACAAACTCAATTCTTAGATGGATTTTATGTCAGATCTTAGTTTCTTACAGGTGGATTCTTTCTTTATTTATCATTTCAACCTTTCTCCACTTTCAACCTTGGTAGAAGAACCATGAAGCGGGTAGACTTTTAAAAATTATCACCCAAAGCATCCAGATTATGAAGAAGTATCAAGTAAACAAAAAAAATCTAAATTTTAAGAGTGTCAAGTACAAATAAATATGGACATGTCAATGATTCACGAATCATATGTCCATGACAATCTTGAAAGAAACATCATATTAAACATTCATGTTTACACTTATTTTGTCCTTCTTCCCAATGTCCATGTAACAATCACGTTTAGAAGATTATGATTATGTGCCGTAGAAGCTTCAAGTTTGAATTTTGAATATTGAGGTCTTCTTCCTGAGTCAGTAGTATACAAGAAAGAAAAAATATTTTCTAAAAAAATAAGTACATGAAAACAACAATAAAAAAAAATCGTAACAATCACTATTTAAAACATGACATACATTTTTCGTACATTTTCCTTTGTGTAACATTTGTTTTGGAAAAAAAATATTGAATTATTTAATTTAAATATAAATTAGTTTTTTTTTTAACAAGAAATTAAGTCATTTTAAAATCCTATTCAAGATTATATATAGATTAACGGTTAGACTTGCTATATAAATATATTATAAAATGTAAAATTTAACATAATTGTTATAAAAATTAATATATTTTCATTAACGACATTGTGATTTAATAAAAAATTATTAATGTAAAAAATAAAAATTGATATATTCAATAATTTATATTTTATTTTATCATAAATTCGTTAATCACATTTTTTCAGCTGAAATATACTTTCATTGTATAAAAACATATAAAAATAATCATAGGGTAATTTTTTAAAAGAAATTCGACATTTTAATGTTATATATAAATTATTATAAAAATAAATTTATAAAGTATAAATATATTTATAAATATCATAATTTTATTTTAAATTTATATAAAAGTTAATTTTATTTTTATTTATTTTATTAAATAATTATTTCATATTAAATCATATTTTAATTTTAATTTTAATTTTAATTTTAATTTATTTCTTTAAATTTATATTAAAAATATTTTGATTATTTATTAATTTATTCCATTATTTAAATATTTAATCAATCTAATCAATTATATCAATTGCAATATTTTTATTTATCTTTATTTACTTTTCATTCTTTCTTTTTTTCAATCTAAACAACTTAACTTTGAATTTTCTTTTTCTCACTTCTCGTTCCCTCAAAAATTACCTATGAACCAATAAGTTAGATAAAGAATACAAAAGATGAACAAAAACTATTTTTAATGTGAAGTACTCATTTCTGAAGGTGATAACTAATAATAATAATAAATAAATAAAAAGTGCTTACATTAAAAAAAATCAATAAAGAAATAAGGAGTACTATGTTCTTAAACTTAATTTGAAAACAATTAGTTCTTTATTATAATATCTATTATCTTTGATGATTAATATATGAACTTCAATCGTTTATAAAATTTAAGAATGATTTAGTGAAATAGAATACATGAGTTGTTAGATTTAAGGGAGTTTGAAAACTACAAGATGCGGGTAAAAATACTCGTTAATATTTGAACTTTATTTATTTATTTTCATAAATATTTTTTACTAAAACTCATTGAACAATATTTTTTATTTAATAGACAAGTTAATTTTCAAATTATTTGAATTAATCAAATTGTGTTTAATATTAAATTAGCATTGATTCAAACCTCATGCTATGATGTGTTCATGCTAATTTCAATCTTTTTATATGTATAATTCTTATCATATTTTAATATATCTAAGATAATAACAAATGATAATTTGAAACCATAAAATAATAAGGATAGAATGTTAAATCTAATTTTAGATAACCTCATTTTCTTGTTTGAGATACAGATTAAGTGCAAATAGATCTTAAATAGTCGTCTCAAGGACATAAAAAGTTTAAAAAAAAAAAAATTATAAAATGGTTTAAGGAAATTATACCTTATAGTCCAAGTGTAAGTGTGCTCTTATTATATTTTCTCTTGGTCTTTACCAACATGTTTTCAATAAAAAAAATAAAAAGTTAACACTACATACAATTCAATCCCTTTTGAGTATTATATGTTTTACAATAATTAATAATATATAAAATAATATTAAATAAATATAATAACATAACTTAATAATTAAAACATTATAAATGTTTAATATTCAAACACACATAAATTCAAATATATCATAATGTTTAAATTTAAAGTTCAACAATGCATACTATCCTTAAAAAAATCATAAATTTCTAAAGCAAATAACAAGTACTTGAGCATGTTTTATTTTAAAAAAAAAATCGAAATAATATTTTGAAAATGTTTTAGAAAAAAATCATTGAATTGCTTTGTACTGATTTTTCAGACTTTTGAGTGCTTCACTAATATTTGACCGATTCAATTAGTAACCCATTTATGGTTCTAATAGATCAATCACCACCAATTTTTCAATTAAACTGTCTATTTCTGACACTCAATTAAAAGATAAAATGAATAAATTTATTCTAAAAATAGATTAAATTTTGATATTACTTCCGCATGCATAACAAACCATGTGTTCAAATACTAGCCATTAAATTTCTAATTAATTATTGTAGTTGCTTGCTTAACCCTTATCCAATGAAACACTAGGTTTAGTTGGATTAGGGATCACAATTAAACCCGTTTTCGTGAGACCGATCCGTCTCCGCCCCAAGTTTGACGGGAAAATCCGAGTTGACCGGAGACGAGGCGGGTTCTAGTTTTCCCCGCTTTAAAAGTCTGGGCGGAGACTGAGATGGGTAATGCAATCCCCACCCCGATCCCGGCTCCGTCCCCACCCCGACTTTATATTTAAATTTAAATTTTAAAATATTAATATTTTAAAAGTATTTTCCTTTCTTTTTCTATTTCATATAAGGTCATTTTTTTATATTTCACTAATTTTTATTTTTCTTCTACCTATTTTTTAATTTTTTAATTTTTTGTCTTTTTTAATCTTTTATATCAATTAATTTATTACATTATTCTCTTTTACCTTTCAGCTTTTTCATATTTCTTTAATCTCTCCCATCAAATTTGTTTTTCAATCTTTTCAATCAATTTGATGAACACAAAGTTAATTTTTTTATTCTTTATCTTTTTTTAAATATTTTACATAAATCTTAGTAGTAACTAATATTATTTTATTTATAATTTATATTTATTAGGTTTTATTATGTCATTTTTTTATCTTATTATTCTTATTTATCATATATCAAATTTTATCTTCATAAAATAATTATATTTTAAAGGATTAAAGGAATTAATAATTTAAACTTTTATTACTTTGAACTAATTGAATAATAATTAATTCATTAAATATTCCCTTATAAATTATATATTTCATATTTTTAAATGACAACTTAAAAATGAATTAACTTATATATATAATCAAATGTTTGAATACAGATATTATAATAATAATGGTATAAGTATTCAAATATTTGAATACAGATATTATAATAATAATAATAATGTTATGAATAAAAAATGATTAAATATTTCTTTTACATACATATTTTAATATAAATATAATAAATTAAAAAATATATTTAATTAATAATAATTATAAATTATAAAATAAAAAATATTTATTTATATATAAAAAATAGATAATAAAATTAATTTATTATAAATATAATTATTTTTTAAAAATAATATAGATCGGAGACGAGGCAAAAACCCGAAATCCAAGTGAAACGGGGATGAGAACTTAATTTCTAACCCCGACGAGGATCGGAATGATTAAAAAAATCGAGGACGGGATCATAGAGGCAAAACCCGTCCCCGTCCAACTCCGTTGCCAGCCTGAAGGGCTATTGAAACAACTTAGTAATAAATTCTGTTTGGACAAATTTTTCATAATTTTTTTTAAATAAATTAAAATTGATAACTACTTTATAAAAATTTTGTCCTATATAACTTGTTTATATTGTTTTTATTTTCAACTTTATATTATTTTGTTAACTTATTTATAAATTAATTTTACCTTATAAAAAAATTAAATTACTTTTTTCATCTTATTTTTCGTTTTGAAAGAGCTTCTGAAAACATTCATCAACCCATAATATAATATCAAAATCGTAACGTAACAAAAAGACATATTTATCCATAATCGGATTTATAATAAGACCAAATTTCTGATTAATTTTTCAATGAATTAAAATAAATTAATAAAAAAAATAATTTGATTTATTCATCAAATTTATAACAGAACAGCTTCATAGATGCTATCAAGTGTGCACAAGTTTAAGCGTCAAATTTATTATATCCCTCTTATATTCCCTTTCTTTTCCTATCTACAAAGCTTCTTGGGTTCCATGGGAGCTTCTACAGCTCTCGCTTCAGATATATGTCATTCCTTCAAAGAGGAAAGGGGAAGAACAAAGAATCAATCCAATTGGAACTCCTAATGAAAATTGTGTAATCTTCGATTGATCTATAATTTTTACTGCCATTATAAACTGCAGCTGACCAATCAAAATAATTTTACAGATAGTTTCACCACCACCTATATACAAAAAAAATAAAATACCAAAAAGAAAACCATGAACATCTCCAAGAAGCACCTGTCTCAAATATTGTTCTTTAACTGCTAAAGAGAGTAAACAACATATATCACAGAGATAATCAACAGGCAGATGAAATGAAAAGCAGTACTACTCTATACTGATTAAAGCAGCATATTTTTGCCAGTCAGTCTCCTAAGCCTCCGAGATAGGAAAGCCACTGAAGCTTCATCCATGGCAGCCAAGTTCTCAGCAACTTGTGAAAATAAGCTCCTACATCCGATCAATTGGTTCAGTGCGATCTTGCACAGCAAGCCCTTCCGAGACATCAGCAAGTGATTTGAGATTGCACTTAATTAAGGCCTCAACAAAGTAGCAGGTCTCATCTTTCGTGTTGCCCTCAGGTATATCCACCACAAAAGATTCAATTACCAGCGTACCTGGCCTTCCATCAATGATTTCTGGGTGGAGAGACACGATAGACGAGTAGTTCTGAAAGATGGATAAGATAGTTTAATCATTTAGCCCAACTTCTCAGTAAGGCCAACCATACAAAATTTATGTAATTACTCATGCTGGACATAATGCCATTTGCATCTCTCATACAGAAACATCAGTTATTATTACAGGCAGCGAATAACAGCTCAGTTCCACATCATTTACTCATCCTAACTTGTTTTTGGACTCTAGTTCATCAACGAGAAATTAAAAAAAAAAAAAAAAAAATCAGCTATGTTGTAAGGATATATTCATACCCTAAGTCTATGATCACCACCAATAATCCTGATGCTGAAAATATGCTCATTGTCATCAAGGAGCTCCAATCTTTCTGTACTTGTAGTGGCTGGAAGCCCTGATTTAACATCAACTTCTCTCAGACTCCCAATCTCAAGGTTTCCCCTTACAACACATCTACTCACAAATGGCTTGTACTTCTGTGGCTGATCAAACCTCCTCACCAAGGACCATACCTAGAGAAAGCAAATCTATGCATAATAAATAAACAATTTCACGCAGGCGTGGTAGGTGTCAGCAAAGCATAAACATTCAGGCAATCTCAAGCAAAAAAGTTTCTGCATTATACAAAAACTGAAAAAACATTGTCAGGAAGTACATGAAAGTCTACATTCCAAAACAGAAGCAGCGAGGAAGAGAAAATGGAACAAAATTACGTTCACTTTGAATGTGGTCATTTTTGTGGTTAACCTTCACTTAGAAAGGTAAGCATTAAACTATTACTATTCTTCTAATACCCTTTTTTAGCAACTAGACAAACCGTGTGTCTGGTTATGCGTTATATATCAATATAAGTGCGTCCTTATTGAACCTACCAAGTACCACAGTAGCTTTTACGTTTATTTGTGAATCTGAAACAAATTTGGGACAATTCTCTGAAATGCAGAATGTAAAGAACTTTGCCACTTACAAATGCCCCCTCTCTCCCTCTCAAAAAACAATAAAAACGGCAATGAATCTGTCTAATAGAACAAAACAAAAATTGTACCACTGAATTTACAGAAGCTAAAAGACTCAGAATTTAAACTTCTTGCTGAAACAGAGTAAGCATTAATCAGTCTGAACTAATGAACTATAACTGCTCCCCGCAAGGATGATGAGATCTGGAATAAACATTTTACCAGAATCACACTACCATGTTTTTTCATTATTTCACAACGAATATACATATGTTTGGGTTATTTTCATTTATTTTTTTATGGAAGAACAATTATTTCCCCCCTCAAAAGCTTTCTCTGGGAAAATAATTATTTTTTCCAAAATAAATTAAACCAAACATGCACTAGATCACCTCCTACCTAATGCTCCAAACACAAACATTCATTGCCGAAATCTAAAAAGCAGAATCAGGTCAATCACAAAAACAACACAAAACAAGTTCGAATGCCCTCAACCAAACCAGCTAAAACATTGAAGCATATCTATCACCGCACACTCCGCATCCAAACTACCCTCTATACCTCCAAATAAACAAACAATTCCTCACAAATCAAACTCAAAACTGCACCACCGTCAAAAAATAAAAAATAAATGCAGACACATAGATGCGCACACATTCCAATAACGGTAACGAATATTCACTGGATCACGTTGATGTATGTGAAAACGAAAAATAAAATAAAATCGCAACACACATCCAACGCCACACCGAGTCACAGTAACACAAAAATACAATAAATAATGAGAAATAATATTAAAAAAAGAAAGAAAAAAGAAAGACCTGAGGAACCGGTGCTCTTATATGTTTAACAAGCGCAGAGCCACACTGATTCTCACCAGGCTCGTGCCTGTGGTGTCGTCTTATGTATTCCATCTCCACGTTGCTCAATGCTCCATTCCCAATCCCATTCATTTTGTCCCTCTCTTCAACGCAAAAACCAAATCTCACAGCGCACCGCTTTTAATTTCGAGCCGCGAAAACCTCCAACGTCACCATGAAACTGCGATGCCGAACCGATCGACTGCGACGAGCTCCGATCTCTTCCGGGCGAGAAAAACGTGTGGGTTTCCGGGGAATGAAGAAGATGCGCGTGAGAGTCAGAGTCACCGCCACGGATCATGGAAAACTTCTGCTACCGAACCTCTTATTATTACCCCGAATAATGAAAATATCAATCACTAAAATATAATTTAAATAATCTTATTGTTTGGTCTACTTTAAATTATTCCCTATAAATTTCCTTCATATTTATTAGTGCTAAATATATATTATTATTTTTCTATTTTATATAACTTTATTTATGGTATAAATTTACTATGCACTGCACTAAGTAACCTTACTCTTCTTTTCTGTCCATTAATAACGGTTTGCAAAATCCGTACTCTTCTGTTTTGTCCATTAATAACAATTTCAAGAGATAACAATTCATAAATTACATAACAATTTTAAGAAATTAAAAAACTATTATATTCTGTCCATTAATTTTGTTTTTATTTACAAATAAATAATTCGTCCTTTATTTATGTTCAATTTACGTGGGTTATTTTTTAAGTTTTAAAGTTAGCTAAAAACATTATGCATTATAAAAAAATGCTTATTATTGTATAATTAAAATGTATTGCAATTTTAAAATATAATTATACACAATATGAAAAATCTCATCATATATTATTACAAATAAAATAATGACAATAGGAGACTTAAAAAAAAAGTATACTATGTTAGTTAATTATTAACTTATTATGGACGTCAATATTATTTGTTTAAATTTTTAATATTTAAATTGAATGAATTTAATGCCAAGACTTTATGATTATGTTTATATAAAATTATGGAATTATTAACTTTAAATTTATAATAGTATTTAAAATTATGTTTAATTATAAATAAATCTTAAATTAATAATGTATTAAAACCAAACTCTTTATTTGATTGTTTAACAAGATTTTTGCTGATTTTTTTAGTGTAATCACATGTCAGTAATTCAATATTAAATTGAAATTAACTCAATTAAACTTCTGCATGTTAAACTGTTATTCACATTATTAATTTTTAATTTATCATTAGTTCTCTTAAGAAGGTAAAACATATTTTAATTTTAAAAAATAAAAATAATATAAATTTGTTTAACATGACGAAACATATTTTATTTTATCGTTATTTTGAAATTAATAATTAATGAAATCCCTCTATATATATTTTATTTTATTTTTTGTTAATTCTGAAAAAATAAATCGCCCTACTGTATTTTGTCCATGTTGAGAGATAAATATTAATTTTATCACAAAATATTAAAACTTAACATTTATTTTCATATTAATTATAAAGAGATCAAATTTAGTTAGTTGAAAAAAATGCATGAGTTGTTATGAAACATAAATGTTAAATATGTTTTTAGTAATGTGTTTTCATGTGAAATTGGAAATAGTCCCTTTTATCAAAGTTCACGTTAAAATGATTCATATATTTTTGAAATTATTAGAATAAATCCTTATTTTAAAGGGCGTTCAATATATGGTAATCATGTCTCACGAGAGAGTATGACTCATTCTTTATATGACACATGTAATTATTGAAAAAAAGCTCTTCTTTTAAAAAAATAGAAATTATTCAACAAATATTATTATTTTTTAAAAAACAAAATTAAAAAGTAGAAGTTTTTTTTACTCCTCATGCACCAAAGCTTTTCCGTTCTCGTCACAACTACTTTTCATTCTCTTTTCTTTTCTCGTTACAACTACTTTTCGTTCTCTCTTATTTTCTCGTCATATACCAAATGTCTTTTCTTTCTTCTCCTTTCTCTAAAAAGGTTGTATGAAGTCAAAGTGACTTTGAAATTCAAGGGTTCCATTGGTTCGTTGTGGTTCGATCGACGATGCGACGATGATGCACAACAAGTAATGTGCGACGGTAGTATACCATAACCAGGGTTTTCATTTCGAAAATTAAGATAGAGAAATTTAAATGACTTAAGGTAGAGAAGTTTAAATGACTTATAAATGATAGAGAAGTTTAAATTTCTTTTTTAAATGACTTTTAAATATAATAAATGCAGATTTAAATGACTTTTAAAAACTTAATACCTTTTAATTTTATTTTTTTAAATAGTTACACGTGTCAAATAATGAATGAGTTATACAATTTCTCTTAGGCAGGATGAGTATAAAAATATAAGAATCATTTTTATGTGAACTATGACAAAAGATAAAAGGATTATTTTTAATTTCACGTAAAAGTATAAAGACTAAAACCATGTTTAACCCAAATATAAATATACTACATTAAAGTTAAAAATAAAACTTAGCTTTTGTTTGGATTTGTGATTTTATTCTTTACAAATAATTGACGATGAAGATTTAAAAATAAAGTTTATAATTATATTAGTATATTTATATCGACCTGAGAGAAAAATTTGTGAAATATGTTATTTTATCTTTCTCTTTTTGAATGAATGAGAAGAATTAAAAAAAATATATTTATCATTATATTTATAATCTATATTATCCTCTAATATTTATTATTTTATTTTATAATTTTTACCCATAATTTATAATATTATATATTTTTTACTTATTATATCTATTTTATAATATATATACTAATAATACATAATCTTAATTTTTTTATTGTTATATATTATTTTTAGTTATTAATATTTATATAAATATATAAACATATGTTAATTATTATATATATATATATATCATTTTTTATTATAATTAAATAATATTATAGATAAAATATCTGCACCATAAAATTTAAAAAATTACTTAATCGAATAAATAGATTTGTATAATAAATTATGTAGTATAAATAATTGATTATATAAATATGAATAATCCATTATATTAAAAAAATATTATTATATATGAATTAATGTTAATAATAATTCGAGTTATAATTATACGTGTTTTCATAATTTTTTATTATAATAAAATTAATATTATATTAAATTTAAATTTAATTTTTAATAACATTACTGATTTTATTTTTTATTATGAATTTTTTATTATATTTATTTTTTAAATTAGTATTTAAAATAAAAAATTATACATGATTTTTAATTAATAATTAAAAACTGATTTTAAAATATTTTTAAAATTAATTATTTTTAACTTTAATTTATATTATTTTTATTAAATTTTTAGTAAAAATATTTTATTTATTTAATCATTATTTATTAATATATTTTTTTATTATTTCAAATCAATTAAAAATCTTTTTTTTATTTTATTTTACTTTTCAACCTCTTTTTCTTAATCCAAATTTTTTTTTTCATTCCCATGATTCAGAATTACAAGCTTAAATAAGTTGAATCTAATTTAATAGCTAGATAAAAAACTATTATTTTTAAATATTTAGTATTAAATTAAGAAATTTAAAATAAAAATATGGATCCACGCACACCTATCCTTCCATTTACATTAGTCCAATAAGAACATTAGGGTTTCCGGCCATTGTAGCTGCCGTGGCCACCACAAGCCATCTCTGCTCGTTTTATTTATACAAATGAAATGAACAATATCTTTAATTGGTAATGTTCGGATTGAAATATTATCTTTCTTAAAATAAAAAAGTTAAATAGATAGATTTAACTTTAACACCCACTTATTTTTTGTAAACAAACCCTCTTTAAACTATATATTTCTTACAACAGTCTATTTTTTGTTCTTCAACATGCCCAAAGTGTTTTGTATTGGAAACTATAAATTTTAAGTGGCTTTGTCATTACATTTGCTAATTATTTTCCGCTACAATAGTTTAGCTCAATAACAACGTTATTACATAAATCTCTCAAGAAATGAATAAGTTTACTTTTTTTATGTAAGACTGCATTTTTGGATAATTTTATTATAGAAACATTATCACAAAAATGACAGTAGCTCCCTCTTAGATGTTCCAAAATTCTTCTCAGCCAAACACAAAATCCAGTTGTTATCAACTCTCCTTTTGTTGTGGATAAGCTAACCACTGTTTATTTTTTTATAACCAAGATATTATATCATCTTCCAATTTGAAAACATAATCAGATGTGCTCTTTCTATCTTCTGGATTCCTGCATAATCACTATCACTATAGACAAATAATTCTAAATTTTCTCTAACTTTATAAAAAATTCCTAAATTTTGAGTTCCCTACAAATATCTCAAAATATGTTTTGTTGTTAAGAAGTTACTGGTTTTGGGATGGTTCATGAAGCGACTAATCACGCTAATTGAATGTGCAATATCCGGTCTAGTATCATTCAAATACATAAGGTTTCCTATAAGTCGTTTGAATAAAGTACTATCAACTTCTACCTTTTTATTTGTTTTCAACAACTTAATACCTGCAACAATAGGATTCTTAACTAAATTACAGTCAAGAATATGGAATTTGTCCAACATATGCCTGATATATTTCTTTTGTCCAATAAAAATTCTGTCACATTTTAGTATCTCATCTTGTTTAAGTTAGTCATAACACACTCATTTATCATCATATTTTTAAACTCTAGAAACATTTATTCATGATTACGTGTGTATATCAAATCATCTACATAAATACAAACAATTAAGAGTGCACATTTCTCCTTTCTTCTCACAAATAGAGTGTGTTCATGTGGGCATTTTAAAAAATCATTATCCTTCCTTCTCACAGTTCATGTGAACATTTAAAAAAATCATTAGCTCCAAGATAAGACTCCAACCTGCTATACTAGGCTCTAGGAGCCTATTTAAGACCATATAGGGTTTTTCTAAGTTTGTATACCGGATGTTCATGTTCCTTAGAGACATAGGACTGTGGTTGTTTTAAGTATATATCTTCATTAATTAACCCATGTAAGAAGGCTGACTTGATATCAAGCTGATAAATGTTCCACCTTTCTGTGGCTGTTAATCCAACAACAGTTCTAATGGTTTCCAAACGAGCTACTACTGATGCAAAAATCTCACTATAATCGATGCCTAGTTCTAATGGTTTCCAAACAAGCTACTATTGAAATCTCGCTATAATCAATGCCCTCTTCTTGAGTGTATCCTTTACTATTAGTCTCGCTTTAAATTTGTCAATCCTCTGTCTCCTTCAATTTTGTCTTGTAAATCCACTTGACACCTATAATTTTGCAATTTGGTGGTGGATCACCTAGCTCCCATGTATCATTTCTTTAAATGACTTGAAATTCAACATCCATGGCATCTTTCCAATGTTGACTCTGTGATGCTTGGTTATATGATACTGGATCTGCACTTGCAAACATTGCAAAATTTATAGCATCTTCGTTAATTAAATCATCATCAATGACATAATCTTTCATGGTCTTCTAGCCCTCCCTTCAATTGGAAGGGCTATTGTTGGAGAATCAAAGGCTAAGTTCATCCTTGTTGTATTGGTAGTTGTTGTTGCATAATCATTTAAGTTTGTTTGGAATACTCCCTCATTTGCTTGAGGAAATTCTTACACAGGTTTAACATCAATAATTCTACTGGTTTCTGCTTCACTCCAATCCCAAGCAACATCCTCTTGAAATTTGACATCCCTACTGATATGAATCTTCTTATTAATAGGATCATATAGTTTGTAGGCTTTAGACTCTTCACTTATACCCAACAACACACATTTAATACTTTTTTAATCTAGTTTGCTCCTTTTTTGGTCAGGTATATGAATAAATCCAATGCAACCAAAAATTTTGAAGTAAGAAACAAATGACTTAAATCCGCTCCATGCTTTTTCAGGTGTGATATTTTTTACTGCAAGAATTGAACTTCTATTCAAGATATGAACCACTCAATTTACAATTTCGGGCCAAAAAGATTGTGAAACTTTTCTTTGTGTCAAAACACTTCGAACCATACTTATAATGATTTGATTCTTCCTCTCAGCTACACCATTTTGTTGTGGTGTGTATGAGGCAGTGAGATGTTTTTGAATAGCCTTCTCTTTACAAAAATCAACAAACTCCCTGGAGGTGTATTCTCTCCCTATCAATGCATAAAATTTGAATAAAGGTACTAACTTGTTTTTCTACTAATGCTTTAAAATTTTTAAAGGTCTCAAATGCTTCACTTTTCTCACCAAGGAAATATACTCATACTTTCTTACTAAAATCATAAGTGAGAGTGAATATGTACCTTTTATTCCCATTAGATGTAGGATTGATGGGCCACATACATGAGAATGGACTAGTTGCAACACTTGATATGCACGCCAATTGCTTTAACGTGGAGAAGGATCTATTTTATGCTTCCTTTTTTAGACAATGTTCACACAGTTGAGTTAGGGACTTTAAGGTAGGCGAACTTTAAGGTAGGCAACCCTTTCACCATATCATGCTTTAACAAGGTTTCCAATCCACTAACGAGTGCTAGACTTGAGCTATTGTTGATGTTGAACTTAATTCAAAGCAATTGTAAGAAACTTCATATTTTACAGAGATAGCGAACATGCAGTTAGTAGTCATACATGTTTTAAATATCATACCCTCTCCTTGAAACACTTCATATTTATTTTCTTTCATTTTAATCATTAATCCTTTCTCCAAAAATTGGCCCACACTAAATAAAATATTCTTTAACTCAGAAACATAAAATACATCCGTAACCACATGCATAACTTTATTAATTAACAATTTAAAGCGCCCTTCCTTGTCACCTTTAATGCATAGTTATTCCTCAACTTTACTCCATCAGAAAAAACAAAATCCATAGAAGAAAACCAGTCCTTTACTACAACCTCAATCACATATCTTGTATAATTGATTCTGTTGAGATGAAGATATTTAATTAGCTAAATTATAGGTTTGTATAGTTATACAAAATAGTGCATAATCATAACTTACTTTATTTAGTCCTGATTTATAGGAGTAAAATACTATAAAAACATGATATCTGTATCCAAAAGATATATGAATAAAATTATAGAATGAATTCTATATTTGTCAATTTGGTATCAGAGCTTTGGTTATTTGCGAGACTGACAATATGTTATATTTAAGAGAAGGAATAACAAGGACAGTATCAAGGTTCAAATTATTTGAAATAGAGACAGTTTATCCTCCAATGATAGTGAATTTACTACCATTGGCTGTAGAATTACTTTTTTGTAAGGAAGATTTCAGATTTTTAATCTGTCTAACATTAAAAGTCACATGATCAGAACACACAGAGTTAATTATCCATGAATTATTCATAACTGTAGATGTGTTGATTAAGGCCTTATCGTTGGAATCATCACTACCTGTGGTTGTAGCAAGCATCATGCCTTTATCGTCCTCTTTGTCAATGACAGTTACAACAACAGTTGAATTTTTTTTTAATTCTTCTTTGATGCTTAACTGTGATCCCACCACTCGGGGTATCCTATGATTTCATAACATCGTTCCTTGGTATGTCCATCCTTATTACACTGAGTACACTTGTAGTTACCTTTTTCAGGACCTTTTGATTGTTTCAATTGCTTCTTTGTCATCATAACTGTGGAATCATAAATTATATCTTTTGTTTTCAATGTTGTTCGTGGACTGTCTCTGGATCAATGCATAACATTCTTCTAATTAGGTGTCACTTCTTTGCGCAAGATTTCTCCATGAATTTGCTCAAAATCATCATCCAATCCTGCAAGGAATATATTAATCATCAATCTTTCAATGAACTTCTGATATGACTTCACATCATCCAGGTCTTTCATGACTACTTTGTCACGATGGTCCAATTCCTTAAAAATCTCAACACTCCCCCTCAAATTGGTAAATGGATGTCATACATTTGTAACTTGTCCAATAATCTCCTAAAAATCTGACTTGTCACAAATTTGGTAAGAATGTCTACCAGTTGATTTTCAGATCAAATATTTGGCAATTCCAAAATATTTTTATCAAGTTTTTCCTTGATGAAAAATATATCAACATCCACATGCTTCATCCGATCACGTTGGACAGGGTTGTGAACAATGTTGCATGCAACTTTATTATCACAATACAACTGAATGGGATGTGTATGTGTATACCATAAATCCTAGAGAAGTAGTCTGAGCCACAAACATTCACAAAGTCCAAGAATCATTCATTTAAGTTCAGCTTCTGCACTAGATCTAGCTATAACTTTCTGCTTCTTGCTTTTCCATGTGACAAGATTACCTCTTACAAATGTAAAGTATCCAGAGGTTGATCTTTTATCATCAAGAGCACTTGCCCAATCTGCATCAGTATAAACCATCACATCCTTGTAGTTTTGAGTTCTTCTTGAACATCACTCATTTTCCAAGAGCGACTTTTATGTATCTTAAAATTCATATAACAGCATCCATGTGTTTTTCACCTGGATTGTGCATGAACTGACTAACCACACTAAGAGCATAGGCTAAATCTGGCATGGTGTGTGAGAAATACATTAATCTCCTTACAAGTCTCTGATATCTTCCCTTGTTAGTTGAAGTTTGATCTTCTTCAATGTATAACTTCAATCCCCCTTTAATTGGAGAATTTGCTGGTTTGCATGGTGTCATTCGAGTTTTTTTCGGTAAATTCATTGCATATTTTCGTTGTGAGAGAAAAATACCTGACTTTGTTCTTGAGACCTCAATTCCAAGAAAGTACTTCAAAGGATCAAGATCCTTCATCTAGAACTTCTTTGCCAAGTGCTTTTTCAATGCCTTGCATTCCTCTAGATCGTCTCCCGTAACTATTATGTCATCAACATAGACAATAAGAACTGTAATCTTTCCTTCCTTTTTCTTTAGAAACAATGTATGATCTTGGTTGCTCTGTTGATATCCAAAAGCAAGCATTGACTTGGTGAATCTACCAAACCATGCTCGTGACGATTGCTTTAGTCCATACAATGACTTCTTCAACTTGCATACCTTCTTGTTATGTGTATATGGGATCCCACATTATTCTGGTAGCTCTATATAAACCTCTTTAGAAAATTCCCCGTGTGAGAAAGCATTTTTTATGTCAAATTGTTGTAAGGACCAATCAAGGTTTACGGCTAGAGATAACAATACTTGAACTTTGATAATTTTGGCTACGAAAGCAAATATTTCAGTGTAATCAATTATATATGCTTGAGTATACTCCTTTGCCTCTAATCTAGCTTTGAACCTCTCAATTTTGTCATCTGCATTAAATTTCATGGTATACATCCATCAGCATCCTACTGGTTTCTTTCCAACTGGACAATCTACCAATTCTCATGTTTTATTTCTTTGTAAGGATCTCATTTCCTCATTCATAACATCCTTTCACTTGGAGTCAGCTAAAGCTTCTTACGCACTGTTAGGAATAGATACAGTAGATAATTGACTTATAAATGCGATATTTGAGTTAGAAAAATTCTAGTTACAAATATAATTACTCATAAGGTATCTTGTTTTACTGGTGAGGTCAGGATCATAAGTAGGTTAGGGATACTTCACCACCTTCAGCATAATTTTCTCTGCTATCCCGAGACTTCTTTGACATTCATATTGGAAGTGTTCGAACTCATGGCAGTAGTAGCACTTTATTTTTGTCTTATTCATAAATTGTCTACCTCTTCTCTCTCTTCCTCTTACATATGCTCCTCGAAAAACATTTCTTCCCTTTCCATTGTCAGTACTTGTCTCCTCTTGTGAAGCCTTAAATACTTGCTCTTCATGATAAATGTGCACATTCATTCTCTGTTCATCCACTCATAAACTACTTTGGAGTTCATCTATAATCATGGAATCTAAATCATGAGATTCCTCAATGGAACATACTACATAATTGTGCCTCAAAGTCATTGAAGGAAGAATTGTTTCAATAACAGTAAGGTCAGATACCTGTTCACCTTGCATTTTCATCTTGTTTGCAATTGTGAGAGTCCGAGCAAAGTAATAATTAATTGATTCACCATTCTTCATCTGCATAATCTCTCATTCGCGGTCGTAGAGCCTGTAGTTGAGCTCGTTTCACCCTTGCAGTGTCTTGATATTTTTGTTTCAATGAATCCTAAATCTCCTTCGATGTTGTCTTGTTTAAGATTGTTTCAAACATGATTCTATCAATAACTAGTTTTTCACCAATGCTTTAATTTCATTTCCTCGAGAACTTTTCCCTCATTATCTAATAAAATAGCTCCATCTGCATGTTGTGAAATTCCAGGAACTATAAGATTCTAATACTCGTTTGACCTTAATAAGTTCTCCATTAGCAATGCTCAATAGTCATAATGTTCATTCAACTTTGGAATTGTACGAAATTACTATCCGTGCTGGCCATGATAGAAGTCTGCAGCTTCTTTTCAGGTTTTGATACCATTGTTATCTCAAAAACTTGGTTTTTTCTCATAAAATAAAGAAGCTAAATATATAGATTTAGCTTTATAACTAATGAACTAAAAAATAGAAAAGATAACTTCCACGTATTAACAAACTTTCACGTACTAACAAATATAACACTCAGCTTGTGAACCATGTACAAAATTTAAATTACTTATAAAATTTAAATTGTAACAAAAATTTTATTCTCTGTGAACATGAAAAGCGTAGAAGGACAAAAATGTATTTCAAGTAATCAGGATCTAATCAAATTATAATAGGATAAAAAACGTTGAAAAAGAGATTTGAGAATCAACGTATGTTTGTGATGATTTTCTTGAGAATCTTTGTCAGTTTATGAATAGCTTTGTATTATGGTAAAAATCCACCTATCTTTGTTAATTATTATATTTAACTATTTAGGCATTATATCTAATTATTTGGTGTGGATGCTTGCTCCAAATTACTTCCTTATTGTTTTGTAATGAGAATTTTAGCAGTGTTGTTGTTTTTGAGTATGTACTTTCATCCTTTAACAAAATTTAATTTGTAAAGAGACACTGATAATGTTTTGTTTGATCCTTTAAGATATACAGTGATAAACACTATAAACTCTAATAAGAAAATGATATGAAACAAGAGAAGAGATCAGAAAGAGGTTGAAATGGCTGAGCAAATGATACAGTTTCATACTCGTCCTGACACTGATCAGCCTTCACAATCACTAGATATGAAAAATAAAATTAAGATAGGGTTTTCTCTTCGAGTCATCATTGGCTAAAAAAGTGAGGCGGCATCAACGGTGTTTGATGAGGTTGATGAAGAAAAACATGGGCAAATTGGAAACAACCTAAAAAGGAAAAAGAAGCTGTGATGAAGAATCAATTTTACTGATGAGAGATGAAGAGACTAAAAAAGAATAAAAATACGAAGAGACTAAAGAAAATAAAAATATATGGTACCAAATGAAATTCGAGTATACTTTCAATTCATAAAGTAGAAAAAGGTAAAGAAAAGAAATTACTTGTGGTGGGATCACCGAAACAAAATCTTATCAAAAAGGGAGATGATACATATTTATAATAACAATAAAATTAATGGGTAGAATAAAAAAAGTGATTACAACAAAATAATAAAAAAAACAAGTGGAGATGTGATTCTATTAAAAAATATGATTATATTATAGATATAATACGATTAAAAGTCCCTCAAGTTGGACATGAATATTGGTCATGCCTAGGAATGGTAAAACGGGTCAAATTCGACGGGTCGGCTTGCCGACCTACAATAATATGACAGGACGAGTTTGTTTTTTCAACCTGCTAGTCCGTTATGACCCGTCTGCGCAAGCCTGCCAACCCGTTAGACTAGCCCGTGGGACGGAGCGGACCAGCCCACCACTCTAGTTAATAGAAAAATAATTTTTTTATCGTAATACAATTAATATAAAATTAAAATTTGTGAAAAGAAAATTAAAAAAGTCTCACTCATTCTTACTCATTATAGGAAATATTTTTCTTACTCAAATACAAGTTTGTTTCTCCTCTTCTCTTGTTGCTCATCATGTCCTCTCTGTTCATTCTAAGCACATATTGTTCTTATCTTTATAACTTGAATTAAAGGAGAAAAAGTTACTCAAAGAACAACGTGAAGTTTTATTAAATAAAAAAGATATAAGTATTTGAATTTTTCAATATAAAAAATACATATTTTACAAGTTTTTACGTCATTTATATATATTTGTTATTATTTATTATTATATAAATTTTATTATTGTTTTAAATTATAATTTCTTAAAATAATGTGTTCATTCATATTATTAACTTGAATATATATATTATTCGTAAACAAATAATAATCTTATTATTAAATTTATTAAAAATTTTGATATTTTAAAAACTAAATTAATTTTTTTAAATTATGGGGGTCGACCGCCAACCCGCTCTTTAGCAAGACGAACCAAGGTCTACAACCCATCATGACTATAGTGGGTCAGTCTGCCCCGTCCCGTTTTTGGCGGGCCAAAACGGGACGGGCTGACCCGTTTTGTCATCTCTAGTCATGCCCAACTTGGAACAAATGTTCTGAAACACAACAAGAGAAATATTTTTGTGAGTATGTCAGTAATCTGTGAGGAAGAAGAGACCGGTTATAACTTAATCAAACCGGACAACATGACAGTTTATATCAATGTGTTTGGTACGTTCATGGAAGACTTGTTTGAGAAATTCAAAGTCCAGATTGGTTGTCACAATAAATCAAAACTGGACATGTGAAAGGAAGACCAATGTCATTTAATAGATATGTTAGCCACTGAATTTACAGGTAGTGGAAGTAAAGCGCAGTATTAAACTTTAGAAGAGTTGAGTGAAACCATCAGTTGCTTCTTGGAGCATCGGGAGATGAGAGTTATCAATGTAAATAGAGAAATCAGTAACAAAACTTCGTGATTCAAGACACCCAGTCCAATCAGAGTCGCTGAAAGCCTTGAGCTGGGTGGTATTGGAAGCCGCGAGAAAAATGTCATAACCTGGACTTTGCTTTAGATAAAGTAAAACACGCAAAAGCAACTTGATGATGAGAGGTTGTAAGTTGAGAGACTAATTGACTAAGGTGTTGTACAACAAAATATGTGTAGTGGTAAGGTAAATGAGTGATCCAATCAGTTGATGATATACAAAAGAATTAGATAGTGTTGTACTAGTGGTAGCATGTAGATGATTGGAGTAATCATGGGTATAGATGCTGGTCAGGAGACAAGCAAGTAATTGTCAGAAAGGAGATAAAGAGTATATTTACCTTGACATAGGTGTATGCCAGAAGAGTTACACGCAACTTCGAGGCCTAAGAAGAATCGCAAACCTTCGAGTCAAGTAGAGAGATGATGTGAGTAATTTCCACAATATTATTTCCTGCTAGAACAATGTCATCCATGTAAATGAGGAGAATGGTAGCTATGGAATCCAACTTCTTCAGAAAGAGAGAATGATAGGATGGTGATTGTTTGTAACCATTGGATAAGAGAAACGAGGAGAATCGCACAAACCACTAACAGCTGGCCTGCTTAAGGTCATAGAGAGAACGTTGCAGCCGACAGACCTGATTGAGCTGAGAAGCAGTCAAGTCTGGTGGCAGTTGCATATAGATTTCTTCAATAAGATCACCATGAAGGAAAACATTGCTAACGTCTAATTGTTTGAGGTGCCAATGATGAATGACAACAAGTACAAAGATAAGACGAATGGTCGTAAGATAACAACAAGAGAGAACTTATGAAGAAAGTCAAAGTGTTCCATTTGGATGTGACCTTTGGTAACAAGACGAGCTTTATATATCTCAATGGAACCATTAACATTATGCTTAATCTTATATATCTAATGACATCCAATAACTATTTTATGGGCAGGAAGAGTGGTGGGAGACCAAGTATTATTTACTTCGAGAATAGTGATTTTAGCTTGCATAGCTTTAATCTAACAATCATTTTGGAGGCTTCAACATATGAACGAGGCTCAGAGACAAATGAAATGAAAAAAATATAAAATCACAAAAGGAGGGTGAAAGACGTAAGAGAATGTGCAAGAGGATAGCGGATACCTGGAAAAGAAGATGGTCCAATTAATGTAATTGTGTTGTGGAAATATTGAAGGTAAGTGGATGGTTGACGAATATGAGTGGATCGTCTTAAAGGAGAAGATGGTTGATCAATAGAAGATGACTAATCAATAGGAAGAGGGGATTGATCAGTAGGAGGAGAGGATTGATCAATGGACTCAAAGGAAAAATAATGGGTATTTTATAAACATAGTGATAGTGTGGATGGGGGATTATGAAAATCATCCTCATAAAAAATGACATGTCGAGATGTTTCAACAGTATGAGTGTGAAGATAATAGAGGAAATATCATTTGGTGTGCTGTTTGAAGCCAATAAAAATGGAATGGGGAGCTCGTGGGTCAAGTTTAGTGCAATTAGCAGTGACAATATTATTGTGACACAGATAACCGAAAACATGATGGTTATAAATGTTACAAGGATGATGATAAAGTTTTTCATAATAGGATGCAAGAAAGGGGCAAGAATGCAATTAATTAAATAGACTGCATGAAGTAAAGTAAAACACCAAAAAGTTATTGGTAAATTTGATTGAAAAAGTAAGACCCATGTAACATTTAACAAATGTTGGTGTTTCCGTTTAACAATTTCATTTTGTTGGGGTGTTTCTATGCATGTGGTTTGATGGATGATGCCTTTAGATAGAAAATATTGATGTATAAGAAATTCAGCACCATCATCTGTGTGAATATGTTTAAGACGAGTTTCAAATTGATTTTCTATTAGCGATAAAATTGATGATATGTGTTCGTATTTCACTTTTGGAAAACATTAAATAAACTCATGTAAAACGTGTGTAATCATCCAGAATTGTTTAAAAAATACTTTTGTGTTTCAAACATGGTCCCCAGATATCCATATGCAATAGTTCAAAAGGTTTACTACATGAGAATTGCTTAACGGAAAAGATAATTTCTTTTGTTTTGAGTGGTGATATGTGTTACAAACAAAAGTTCTATCACTGGATAAAGAAGGATAACATTGTTTCATAGACTGTAAACGATCATGCGAAATATGACCCAAACAAAAATGTCAAAGATCAATAGGTAAATATTTACATTGAGGATGAACATTGGATAAAATAGATCAGGAAATAGTAGGCTTGAGAATAAGTTTGTAGAGTCCATCATTTACATCAGTTGTACCAATCTGCTTCCTGGTAGTCACATCTTGTATGATACAAGATTTAGAAAAAGTCAAAATACAATTAAGAGAATTCATAAGTTTAGAAATAGAAATGAGATTAAAAGTAAAATTGGATATATATATATATATATATATATATATATATATATATATATATAAAACATCAACTAAATAACAAGAGTAAGATAAATGAACAACTCTAGAATGAGTAGTTATAACATGTTGACCAATAGGCAACTTAACAACTACAAGATCAATTTTAACATAAGAATGAAAATTATTAAGTGAAGAGGAGACATGATCAGAAGCTCCCGAATCTAAAATCCAAGGGACTATAGACTTAAATTTACATTATTGATTAGAGGAAGAAGTAATATCAATTTGGTTTATATGGGATGTATTGAGAGCTGAAGATCCAGACTGAGATTGCTGAATTAAAGTTAACAGTGCTTGATAATGCTGAGGAGAGAAGTGAGATTCTTGGTTCTCATGATTTTGTTGGTAATTTCTAGTGACTTTACTTTCACCAGTCACAATGTTATTACTAAGAGCAGTTTTATCACCACTGTAGAGTTTGTGTCTTAGAGGGAAATCATATTTCTTATAGTACACGTGAGTTGTGTGCCCTGAACTTCCACAATGAGAGCAAAATTTAGTATTGAGATTAACTAATCCTTTACCAGTTTTATTGTCACCATTTGAAAAAAATCCATGTTTCCTATAACACACATGCAGTATGACTCGTAAGTCCACAAGAGTACAGTGAATAGAGGTAACAACAACATTGGTGTCAGATCCTGCATTAATAAAGAAATTGTTCCCTACAAATTGTCTCTTGTTGAGACACATAGGATAAAATTTTAGAAAGAGATGGTAAAAGATCCATGAGAAAAATGTGTGAGCGAATATTACTATACTGTTCGTTTAATCCTCATAAAAACTGCATAGTTCAATCTTCAAGTTTTCGTTGAGCAAGTATAGACAAAACAATACAAGTGCATTTGGATTAGCAGATACAAACTGGATCTAGTCTAAAATTATCAAGTTCGTCCCAAATAACTCTCAACTTAATAAAAAATTCACTAACATTAAGTCCACCTTGCTTTATGGATGAGGCTTCGAATTGTAAATCAGAGACACAAACAAGATCGCCTTGAGAATATCTGAATTTCAAATACTTTCATATTTCATTTGGTTGATCCATCCATAAGAAACTTTGTCGGAATGAGATAGAAATAGAATGAACAATCCATGATGCAACTATATTATTGAATCGATGCCATGTTGCATATGTTGTATCTGACTTTAGTGGGTGAGGAGCACTGTCATCAATGAATTCAACTTTGTTTTTAGCACTAAAAGCAGTGATCATAGATCTGCTTTATGAGTGGTAGTTATTGAAATCAAGGATAAGTGAGACTAGGAAAATTATTGGGTTCTCATTCAAGTATAAAAACAAGTGGTTGTTGACATTAGAAATATGTTTTGTATTTCTACTCATGATGACAGTAGAAGATGAGAGATGAGAATACACAACTGAGTTCTTCAATGAAAGAACTCTAATACCATAATAAATATATGAGATCAAATATAATGTTTATACACTATCATGCCAAGACTCATAAAGTAAAAAAAGAAAGAGGAAAGAATAGTAGAGAGATGTAATAATAAAAAACAATATCGTATGTATTGGAGAGTAAGATAATACATATTTATAATAATAATAAAGTTAAAGAGTAGAATAAGAAAGTGGTTAAAAAGAAAATAATAAAAAATGTAGAGAGATGATTTTGTTAAAGAGAAAATATGATTATATGATAAGGTTAAGAATGAAAAGATCAATGAGAAAGATTACTTTTGTAAGAGGGAATTTTTGTAAAAGTTATGAGCAAAGAGGGTCTTGTACGGAAGGTGATTGATAAGTACATTGGGGAAATAGAGATGCTTGAAAGTAAGCATGTGCTTAGGGTTCAGGAGGCATATGGTTAATGGTGCATATGGAGGATCCATTGCTAGGTTATTGGAGGTGGTTCCAAATAAATCTTGTGCTAAGGTGCATATTGAAAAAGGACCTGTAATGGTAGGATACTTAAAGCTATAGAATGTGAGGACATATGTAAAATTTTTAGTGAGTTTGATGTAGACGAATAATGGAATTTGTTTACATACATGACTTCTCGTGGTCGTGGTCGTGGTGTCCAATTTATAATTTTTTATCTCAAAATTTATAAATTATCTTTTATCAATAACTAACTTTTACATATTTCGTATTAATTTTTTTAGTTTTTTTTTTTCATTATAAAACTCACCTCACCACACATAAAATTTGAGTGGAAGAAGATATGTCTTAAAAAATTAAGAATTTTTTGTAGATAACAAATTTATAATTAATATTTTTTAACAGTATATTTTTGAAAATATACTAACAAATACATATATTTGTTAAAAAATATTTAATAAATGATTTCGTGTGTTCTTTCTCATCATTAATTCTACGAGTCATAAACGGATAAATTGGTTCACATATTCATTTTAAACAAATATTTATATACTAAAATAAAAATAATTATAATTAAAAATATTATATTTTTTAATGTTATTAAAATATATAAATATATTATAATATTATAATTTAAATTATAAAAAATAATTAATTAAATTTAAATTATTGATTATAATTTATTATTTTAATATATCAATATTATAATATTTTTAATTTATTTAATAAAACTATAAATTAATAAATTAAAAATTATTCATATAATTAAATATATATTTTTAAAAGTATATATAAAAAAATTATTATTTACAGACTTACTCAATTACTCATATACTCTTTAATGGAAAATTATAATCCATCTAATTATAACATGTCAGCTTATCTCGTCCATTTTTGACAGAATCGAGATAAACCAAAATAAGTGCTCTAGGGTGTGAAAATAATGAAAGTTGATTTACATGCTCGGGGACTTATATTTAATTTGATTATAAAAATGAAATATATTTGAGAAAATATTGTTTGGCACTTTCTTAGTTTTTTTGTTGCAAAATGGCCCCCACATAGTGCTATTATTACAAATTAGCAATCTGCGTGTCCATTTTGCTATGTGTCCTTTTTTGTGATAAAATCTTAGTAGTTTGCATTTATTAAAATTAGGTTTTGGTTGAGCAGACAGTGATCTAACCATTGTCTAGGATATACGAGTGATATTTTAACAACGAGAAACCATACAATCTTCAAATAATTTATTTTTATTAATATAATAATAATTTATAGACTAATTTAATAAAAATAAAAATAAAATAAAATTATTATTATAATATTAAAAAAAGTTATTTATAAGAATTGTAGAAATCTGAGTTGTTAAAATATCATTTTCCATCTATGATACTTTGTTAATAACTATTCTCAAAATTATATTCAATTTGATTTTTAATTAACTATTCTGTATCTATCGATTATTAAACTCTAAAATAAAGTTATGATCAAAATGCATACATAAATATTATAAAACATATTAATTTTACATCTTATCAAAGTTAAAATTTCATATTAAAATAATTTTACTTAAAAATTAATCAGACTTATTATATTTTAATATTTATAATGTTTTCCACATAAGATTTTAATATTAAAGTCAACCACAGTAAAATTTGAACGTTAAATGATAAAATTATATTTTAAAAAATAAATTTTAAAAATGTGGTACATTATAATTTTTTCTTCTATACATATTTTAATAAGTTTTTATCTTATGAACTTTTATCGAAATCTCAATACAATTTTCATTTCTAATTAAGGTGTAATCACTTGATTAATTGTAAGACCCTTAACATAAGATCCAAATTTTGTTCCATGCTTACTTTAATGTTAGTAATTAAGAGGTGTTTTTCAAAGTTTTCAAAGGGTTAATATATTTATTTACATTTTTTCTTTATCAAAGACATTCTTTGTATAAAAGAATAGACAAATTAAATGCATTTATGTTTTTTAAAATATTAAAAAAATGCACATGTAATAAATCATGATATTAATAAATTCTAAAACTTATTAGACGCAACACGATATATACAAATGACAAATAAAAAGTTTGTTTTAACAAAACAAAATCGAGACAAATAATATAAAAGTATGCAACATGTAGATAAGGATGATGTAAAATGGAACAAATTTTGATTTTTTTTTCTTTAGATGATTATCTAAAGTTTACTTTCGCTTTATCAAAATTTTTAATAGGTAATCGAAATTATTTAAATTTGGATCTAAGAAATTAAGAATCTCTTCTTCGACGTATTTAATATCATCATATATTATTAATATAAATAGTTTAATAGAAAATTTAATTAACAAGTAATTGATTATCTAAAATTTAGCCTAACTTTAAATGCTAAGAATACATTCTATATATTTTTCTTAAAAAAAAGAAGTTATATATATATATATATATATATATATATATATATAATAGGTTTCAAATTTTAAAATGAGATTTTCAAAAAATAAGAATAAAAAGTTTGAATAACACCTTGTCTATTTTTATCTATTAATCAATTTTCTTTGCAACTATCTTATTAAATTATACCAAACAACATTCACATTCTCACTAATTTTAAAATACACACTATATTTTTATATTTTCAATTGTTGAAAAGTCCCACATCGCCTACCTCATATCATTTGGTATGGTTTAAATACATGTTAGGCTACTCCACATATTGCCAATTGGTTTTATGTTGGAACCTTAACATGGTATCAGAGTCAAAGCCTAACATCTTTCCGGTTATTGTCATGGGTCAAAAGTTGCCCTTTAGTTGGGTCAAAAGTACCCTTTGCCTGGTCCGGCAGGCTTCGTTGGAGGGGGTGTGTTGAAAAGTCCCACATCGCCTACCTCATATCATTTGGTATGGTTTAAATACATGTTAGGCTACTCCACATATTGCCAATTGGTTTTATGTTGGAACCTTAACATGTTGAATATAAAGAAAATATAGTTTGGAATTAATTTCCCTTGTGTATAAATCACACATAGGGTGGTCTATTTATAGTAGAGAAATACAACTAAAAGAGTAACTGAAAGTAACAGAATAAACAGAAGATATTGTTTGATATTGTGGTTACCAATATCTAACAATATCTTAACAATATCAAATAATATATAAACAATATCTAACACTCCCTCTCAAGCTGGAGCATACAAATCGTATGTGCCAAGCTTGTTACAAATATAATCAATTCTAGGACCCCGTAAAGATTTAGTAAAAATATCTGCTAACTGATCACTTGAGTTAACAAACTCAGTCTTGATATCTCCAGACATAATCTTTTCTCGAATAAAATGACAGTCAATCTCAATGTGTTTGGTCCTCTCATGAAAGACAGGATTAGAACTAATATGAAGAGCAGACTGATTATCACACACAAGTGTCATTTGAGTGACATCTCCAAATTGTAACTCTCTAAGCAATTGCTTGAGCCAAACAAGTTCACAGGAAGCCGAGGCCATAGCTCTATATTCTCGCTTCGCACTGGATCTTGCCACAACACTTTGTTTCTTACTTTTCCATGAAATCAAGTTACCACCAATGGAGACACAATATCCAGATGTAGATCTTCTATCCGAAGGAGATCCCGCCTAATCGAGCATCTCGAGTAGCAAACAACTCTTGTATGGTTATTAGAAGCATATAACAATCCTTTTCCAGGAGATCTTTTAATATACTTCAAGATACGAATGATCGCATTCCAATGATCTTCACATGGTGAATTAAGAAATTGACTTACCACACCGATTGCAAAGGAAATGTCGGGACGAGTAACCGTAAGATAATTCAATTTTCCAACCAATCTTCTATACCGCTCAGGATCAGATATAGGCTCCCCCGATTTGGTAGAAGTTTAGTATTGGGATCCATGGGTGTATCAACAGACTTTGAACTCATCAACCCAGTTTCTTCCAAAATATCTATGGCATACTTCCTCCGAGATATAACAATACCATCATTGGACTGTGCTACCTCAATACCCAAGAAATATCTAAGTTTGCCAAGATCTTTGGTCTGAAAATGGTGACAAAGATGTTGTTTCAACCGAGAGATGCCATGGTTGTCACTACCTGTAAGAACAATATCATCAACATATACTATCAAGTAAACACATCCAAGCACTCGAGTGTCGATAAAAGACAGAATGATCCGATTCACACCGAGTCATACCAAATTGTTGAACAACCTTGCTAAACTTTCCAAACCAAGCCCTAGGAGACTCGTTTTAGGCCATATAGGGATTTGCGAAGACGACATACCATCCCGTAAGACTCCCCTGAGCAACAAACCCAGGAGGTTGCTCCATATATATTTCTTCTTGCAAATCACCATTGAGGAAAGCATTTTTAACATCCGAGTTGATAAAGAGGCCATTGTTGAAGAGCGACCATGGCGATAAATAAACGAACGAAGCCATCTTTGCCACAGGGGAAAAGGTATCTCCATAATCCAACCCAAAAATTTGAGTATAACCTTTGGCCACAAGACGAGCTTTGAGGCGATCAATAGTACCATCGGGTCCAACTTTGATAGCAAACACCCACCCGCAACCAACAACAGATTTCTCGAGACGGTAACGGGACCAATTCCCAAGTTCCACTATTATGAAGAGCACTTAGTTCATCTAACATGGCCTGACGCCAACCAGGATGGGCTAAAGCTTCACGGACAGCTTTTGGAATGGTCACGGAAGAAATAGAGGAAAGACATGTATAAAAAGGTAATGACAATCGATGATAACTCAAAGCAATATAATGGGGAGAGGGATTACGTGTAGAACGAATACCTTTTCGGAGGGCAATGGGAAGGTCGGACTCATGTGTCGGATCCGGAGGAGACAGAGTAGTTGGCACTTGAGTAGAGTCACATGGTGGTGGTTGTGATTGGTTTCGAGAACTATAAATCGAAGAGGCAGTGGAGAAGAAGCTAATCATGGAGCGAGAAACTAATGGTGAAGAAGACACAATTAGAGGGTCACAAACAACGGGAACATTAAATGTATTAGGAGTGTTGACAAGATTGGATGGAGACAGAGGTGAAGTTTGACTTTTAAAATAAAGAGACAACTCATCAAAGGTGACATCTTTTGACACAAAATAACGGTTAAGAGAAGGAGAAAAACATTTGTATCCTTTTTGTGATCTTGTAAACCCTAAGAAAACACATTTATGTGATCTAGGAGAAAGCTTGTCCAGCACCGGAATTGAAATTATGAACAAAACATGTAGACTCGAAAACTTTCGGAGGTAAAGGATGAAGTGGTTCATGAGGGAATAAAATGGAATGAGGTATTTTATTATCTAAAACCGAAGAAGGCATGCGATTAATGAGATAACATGCAGTAAGAAGAGCATCACCCCAAAAATGTTGAGGAACATCTCCATGAATTAAAAGTGTGCGAGTTGTTTCAATAAGATGTCTATTTTTACGTTCAGCTACACCATTTTGTTGAGGTGTATAAGCACAAGAAGTTTGATGCAAAATACCGTGAGAAGCCATGAATTGTTTAAAAGAATGAGAAAGATATTCACTGGCCATTATCACTACGCAAAACTCTAATAGAAACACCGAACCGAGTTTGAATTTCATTAAAAAAAGTTTGAAAGATATGAAATAATTCGAACGATTTTTCATCAAAAATAACCAAGTGCATCCGGAATAATCATCAATGAAAGTAACAAAGTATTGAAAACCTAAAGTAGACTTAACGCGGCTAGGTCCCCAAATGTCGAGTGAACCACGGCAAAAGGGGACGAAGCACCACGTGTGAAACTACGAGGAAAGGAAGTACGACTATGCTTGCCTAATTGACATGACTCACACGCCAAACTAGATAAGTTAGACAAGGCAGGGACAAGTTTCCGTAACTTGGCAAGGCTTGGATGACCTAACCGAGCATGAAGAAGAGAGGGAGACTCCATAACTGTACTAACATGTGTAGAGGGACGGAGATAATAAAGACCATGAGACTCACATCCTGTGTCAATCACCTGTTTCGAACTCCGGTCCCGTAAACACACAGAATTGTTGGTAAAAGTAACAACACAATCAAGAGAATGAGTTAGACGATCGATGGACAACGAGGTTAAAAGGAGACCCAGGGACATAAAGAACATTATCAATGGTTAAAGAAGGAAAGAGTTTAACCGTTCCAACACCATGAGATGATACTCTAGAGCCATCGATCGAGTGTAACAGAAGGTAAATGATTAGGAGAGGATAAAGAGGAGAACAAAGATTTGTTACCAGTAATATGATCAGTGGCTCCTGAATCAAAAACCCAAGGACCAGGAGAAAATGATTGGGTCGGACCAAGCAAAATATGTATTTGTATGTGTGACGAGATATAGTGGAACTAGAAGACTGTTGATCCTTATACCATTCGAGAAATTTGTTGAACATAGCAGACATGTCGGATGCAACAGAAGAAGGAAGATCCCTACGGATAAAGGTGGGGAAAGATTGGTCCGAACAACTACGAGGACCGAGGAGAACGACCATGTAATGTATAACACTTGTTAATCTTGTGACCTAGCTTGCCACAATGTTCACACTTAGGACGCCGTTTTTCCTGTTTGCGAGGGCGAGCCGGTCATCACGATGGGATGTCAACACAAAAGAATCGTTAACAAAATTGGAAATAGTGGAAGAAGTCATGAAGAGCGGGAGAACAAACCCTGACCGAGACAAGCAAAATCATATGTCACCGGTAAAAAAAAATGAAACTCCGGCGAATTCTCCGATTGCGGCGGACCCGATGGCTCGCTCCAGCTGGCAGCGGTGACGATAACGTGAACTAGTACACTAGGTAAGTTCCCGGGAAAGAGAGGTGGGTCACTAATGGACACACTTAAATACCAAGTCTTTCCTTGCGAGAACTTTCCTAAACATGCACTTTCACACTACCAAATAAAATTCAATGACAAAGATAATTCTTTTCGATGTGGAGGATCGGTTTACCGGCAGCGGTGGGGTGGCTCTAGCGACGGTGGGGCGGCTCCAACGAGTGAACAAAAGGCGGAAAAAAATTCAAGATAACCTTAAGCTCTAGATACCATGTTGAATATAAAGAAAATATAGTTTGGAATTAATTTCCCTTGTGTATAATTCACACATAGGGTGGTCTATTTATAGTTGAGAAATACAACTAAAAGAGTAACTGAAAGTAACAGAATAAACAGAAGATATTGTTTGATATTGTGGTTACCAATATCTAACAATATCTTAACAATATCATATAATATATAAACAATATCTAACATCAATAAAATGAGGCTTACACTTCCTGTAAATTTATACTTTCACTTCTCTTGTATTTTTAGTAACTTACATTCAACTCCCTTATACTGTTTATAAAACGTTTGATGTTTTGTAAAAAACATGTTTATCTTTTATATTTTAAAATCATAAATTTTAATTTTCATAATTTTATTTGAATTTTAGTCAATATAATATTTATAAATAATTAAGAGAAGTGAATATTATTTTACTAAAAATATAAGGAATATAAATACCATTTAATTAAAAACATAAAAAAAGATTTTTTATTTAAAAAGTAAAAGGGTATATAAATGTTATTTTATTAAAATTATAAGAAGAAGGTAAATATTTATGATAAAACTTAAAAGATGAGAGATGTACGTATCATTTATCGTAATCTCAAGTAAAAAAAAAAAAAGGGAGGTAAAGTACAATTTTCCCCCTTTTCTTTTTGAATGAGGTCAAGAATAAAAACAACTTCAATAAACTTTTCCAATCTCGTGATACGACAGCTAAAATGATTAAATTATTGTGCATGCTTTAAATTGAAGCTCCCTTAGAAGATCCATCCAATAGTCTGTTGGTGAAGTATTGGGCATGTGGAATATTAGTTTGAAACACCAAATGGCAAATGATTACATAAACTGTTTGATGAAACTTTAATAAAAAGTTGCATTAAAGCCTTTTGTATCAATCAATGCAAATTTTTTCTTAACTGCATATTCAGCACAACACCGGCATAACAATGGATAAATTTGGTCTAAATTGAGTATAAGTATTATTAAATCCAGGATCTGTTAATATTCAACTACTATTTGTTGTTAAGTAAATTCGTGTAGAATATGCTAAAGATGCAGTCATCAGTGTCCAGGCTTGTTGGAGCCTTGTACCATGTTCCGCTAGACAAAGGTCACTTATTTTTTTTTTAACAAATTCTGAAAAAATGAATAATAATGCATAAGCTTTCAAATACAACTGTCAAAATGGCCAATTCCTACATGATACATAGTTCCCACCAAAAAATATTGCCCCAGGCCCTCATGACCGTTTGCCATAGTAAGTAGGAATAGTTGCTTCGCAGACTTCTAACGTTGTGTATCTTTTTTCCTTCATGCATCTTACGACAAGAATGGCATGCACGAAGAGGGGAACTGCAGGAACTAGATTCGGAAATATACCTGTAGGGCGTCTAGGTATACTGTACAGAGATTCCCCTATATTACTACACAGTAATGGACAGGAAGTGGCGAGAAAAATTACACTAACACAAAATCCCCTTCTGCAGCTTCTTGTTCCTGTTGTTCTGGTACTCGTCCTTCCCGATATGGGAGAAGTAGTCGCCTGATATCTTCTGCATTAAGTGTCTCATACTCTAATAATGCGTTTGCCAACACATGTAATGCCTTTTCATGCTGAAAGAATGTCAAGAGATTACTAGGGTTATGAATTTCCATATGCAAGACTAGTAGATCTCAAAATTTGCTCTAGGTTCACAACTTCTATTAATCAATGTCATTCACAACAAAAAAATTGCTCTTGGTTTGAATTTTCCTTTGTGCCAATGATCCCCCAGCTTAAAGAAAGCAATCAAGCTTATTATTTAACTAGAACCATTAAAATAACTAAAGATCCATTTGACATCCTTTGTGATTTAAAAAAACAACCATACTTTCACATCAAGAATGTGTGTTCTTGGCCTCTAGTTGGCTTGGCTCACTGGAGACAAGTACAGGACTCAAGAGTCAGACCTAACAGCAGCTAAACTCTTGTAAGTTTAAGATTTCTTAATTATTAATCATTAAATTCTTGGTTTTCCAAGAAAAGCATAGATAGAAATAGCTTGTAATCCTTCTAATATGCCTATTATTAACCATCAACATTAAATCACGATAAACTGATGGATATAAATGACCTACAAATGCAAAAAGTGTCAGAATCGAGCATAAAAGAACAATAGAAGATAGAAGAGTTGATAACCATCTGCCCACAGATCCGAACAGATTGGCAGCTCTACTCAATTGATGGTTTCTTTTTTATTACTAGCCTTGTGTTTTGTTATCCTCTAAAACATTTATAATTTCTTCTCTTAATAAAATTATTCTTTTAAAAACTCTGCCAACCCCAAAAAAGAAAGAAGGCTTCCCTTTAAGGAAAAAATTTATAGACAATAATTTAATCAGACAAACCTTTTTCAGAAGGGCTTTAACACGATCATATGCTTCCCGAAGGAGTTTTACAACCTGCAGAATAAGAATAGAAATCAAACTCTTATCGTCACTATTATTTTTTATAAAACAACAATCTTAGAATAGGAAGAAAAAAACCCAAATATGATTTTTCATTAGTTAGAAAGAATATAAAATAACACCTACCTCTGCATCAATACGTGACTGCATTTCAGAACTTGGTCGCTCTTTTATATGAACTGGCCCGATTGCATCACTCATCCCACAATTTGATACCTTGGGCACAGAGAAGAAATAACCCAACTTATTATGAAATTAAAAGAAAAGTCAAGAATTTCAGCAGGCAATTCTAAAAGTCATCTAACTTATAATTTTGGGAGAGGAAAGTTGTGATTACTTTATTACTACTTTTAAAATGTTCCAAACTCCAATTAACAAATGATCAGCACAGAAAGGATTATACAAGCATGATTTTTCTTATAAAAGTTATCTCTATACACTTGACACAATAGAGGGGAGGATAAAATTACCATGTATTGGGCAAGCTCAGTAGCAGTGTGGAGATCACTACTTGCTCCAGTTGTGATAAAATCCCGGCCAAAGATAAGCTCTTCAGCAACTCTTCCTCCCATACAAACATCAAGGCGAGCTAACAACTGTTTCTTGCTTATTGATGTCTCATCACTTGAGGGAAGCTGAGTGACCATTCCTAAAGCAGATCCACGGGGCATGATTGTTACCTTGTGAATTGGATGCGCACCATCAGTGTTAAGTGCAACAATTGCGTGGCCGCTCTCATGATAAGCAGTGAGCTGAAAATTTCAAATGCACGATGAACAAATATGACTATATAAGAATACATCAACAAATTAATATTATTAATTCTAAGCCAAAGGTTATTAATTAGCATATATATACTTATGATTGCAGAACATTTCATTATAGCATACCAGCAAAATCTGGTTATACCATATAAAACAGATTTTAAAAAATGCTAAAATAACTAATACAACTGAACCATCAAATAAGAATTGCTCTAAACACTCCTCAACATACTCATTTCAACACATTACTAATAATAGTAGGTCCAATGAATAAGAGTGCATCAAAGAATGTGTTGTTAGAATTTCTCATAGATTAGAACATTACTTCAGAAAATCGCTTAGGCAAGAATAATTATATAAAAGAACCAATTTAACCATCCATGTCCTACTCACTAGCTAATGGTTGACTTAGCAAATAATTATTTGTCAGACTGTCAATCAATTTTTCCCCATAATATAACATGTCAATGTCTTCTGGCAACCAAAATTTCATTGTAAGGGTTAAAACTTATAATGTTGATAATTTTAGTATTCTGAGGTTAAGCCTGATAAAATCATATGTCTCTACTCTGGACTTTAAATAATTTGGCGTGAAATTTCCATGATGAAAAATTTAGGACAATAATTAAACAATGAAGTGGCTCTGATGCGTTTGGATAAGCTTTGTAAAAAGCCCTATGATATAAATATTTTTAAGTTTCTTTTTAAAAGTTACTCTTGTTTCAGAGAACACACTAAAATCCCAAAACAGATTTTTGTTCAAGAACAAAATCTTACTAAGTGACCTAACATCAGTTGAGAGAGTATAATTTGTGTTCAAAAAAAGAACCACCACGTTTTTTTTTTCCTGAAGGTTGCACAATCCAACCCACATCGGTTGCTTTGTAAAGTATGTAAGTGTTTGGCTCTCCCCATTTAACAACTAGCTTTTAAGTATGGGTTCCCGTAATGCTTGGATGTTTATCAGATGGTGCTATAATAGGGACTTGGGTATTATGTTTATGGGGTGCTTAAGTCTCATATCAAATAGTATGACATGCTTGATGGGGTATTTAAGGTTTGGTCATCCCTTCTTAACAACTAGATTTTTAAGGATAGGATTCCGCAAGTGCTTCAATGTTTATCAAAAACTCACGGATTTGAAACCAAAAAAAAAAAAAAAAGAAAAACTCACTGATTGTGCAAGTTTACATGAATCACAATCATCTTACACTTACTCCAATACTACATAATTGGGATATTGACAACCTAGAGCAAAGGTGAAAAGCATACATTTTTGTCTCAAAAAATTGCAGACAATGTTCTGAAAGCTCATTAAATTGTGGGAGAACATTGTTAAAGAGTTGTTGAAATTTGCAAGAAAATGAGTTTTTTTTTTCTTTATATCACTTGGAATATATTTGTTTTTTATTCAATTGTATTTATTAGAAATGAAGAAGTACCTAACTCAAGCGTACACAATCAACTTATAACTTGAGGCTATCACTTCAATTACATATTATAATTTGACCATATTTATAGTTAATGTGGGAGCTCCAATGCACTGTCTCATGTCGAGGAATGGAAATTTCGAGAGCATAAAACTTAATTTAAAGGGTGGTCTGATAACAAAAAGAGTGATAGGCTAACTAACCTCGTTAAGATATGCTTTGATACCATAATAGAAATTAAAAAAAAAAAAAAAATCTAACTCAACCCTTCAAAACCGACTTGTAAAGTGAAGTTTGCACCTCAATTTATATATTATAATTTGGTCATATCTATAATGAATTTTGAATCTCCAACGAGTTTAATGTGGATACATTTGTTAAGTTTCATAATAGAGGTAACAGGAAGGAGAAATGCGGGACAAGAGGAAAACTTAAAAGGCCAAATTAAACCATAAAAAAACTAAAAATGTTAGAATAAACTTAGGTCAATAGGGCCCTAACATGGTCAAGCATATTATAGTTTAGATCAATCATATAAGCACAATTCACATGTTCTGGGCACTAACCAGAATACAACATTTCCTGGCAAACACACATACCTTCTTTGACTCTGCAGATATAAACATTGTTTTCCGCTCAGTACCCATAATTATTCTGTCTTTTGCAAGCTCCAACTGTGCAGCTGTTATTTTCTCTGCACCTTCAACTGCAGCTTTAATGGCAGCAATATTTACCAAGTTCGCAAGATCTAGTTTAAGGGAATATGTCACAATACAAAAAGTCATTCAGAAACAAGGAGTATGAGATTCACATTGAAAAATAAAAGTCATCTCACACAAATAAATAATAATTCACCTGCCCCATTGAACCCTGGGGTACCACGTGCAATTGCTTTAACATCTACATCATCAGCTATAGGCTTATCTTGCAGATAGAGTTCCAATATTTCTTGACGACCTTGTACATCTGGATTTGGTACAACAATCTGGTATTGGGAATTTGTTAGTTTCTATATCTTCTATATTATGTGGGCATTAATCCATTAATGCCTGACAAGAATTAACTTTCATATTCAGAATAGTTGTTAAATATTTTATAACAAATGCTTGTTATAGGGTACATTGACAGATGTTTTAATTTTTAGTTTGGATAAAAACATAATATTATTAGAGCAGAGAAAGAAAGACAAACAAAATATTCCATCCTACAAAGCAGACCTGAACCTAATCATAGTATGCTTGAACCTTGATTTGTCATCTTGTCACTAGGCTGCTAGAAGAGCAAAAATAAAATACAAAATGAAACCTAGAACTACTGGCTCACAATTAAGTGCAACTCACTCCAAAGCGAAGCCCAGAAACCCAAAAACTTCAACAATGGGCAAAAACATGTGCCAGTCTCTTTGCATGTCCAACAGAGGAACTTTTTTAAAAATAGCGATTAACTAGGGGCAGTATTTCTTGCACAACTCGATAGAATTTCTGAATTCTATTGAATGAGTATAAAATTACATTTCTGCTCATTTCTTCATACAACCGAGCAGAAAGTAAGCTTCTCTCTCAACCACTTTTTCCCCCTCTTTTTCTGAACACATCCATTCATCCAAACCATTACCCATCCTCCCCCTCTTTCAATCGTTTAAACCAAACAAAGCCTTAATGATCAAGTTCCCCATTATGTCTTTTTTCCTCATTTTCCACTTCATACCCTTCCTCCTAAGTCTTCTGCTCAACCTACCTTTTATAATTTTTATTACTATGTAATTTATAACTTTTTGTTATTTAACGTATTATATTATGTAGTATGTTTAATTTAGTTTTTATTACTACAATTAGTTAGTTTCATATATATTTATTATATTATATCATAGTGTATGCTTTATTTAGTTTATTATGTTATGTCATGATCTAAATGATTTTTTATATATACTTAATACTATTATTATTTTATATTATAATGTAACAAACTGTCCACGTATAATAAGTTAAAAAAAAAAACCCACAAAAAAATATGATCTTGGACTCCAATTGAAGCTCAAGGCCCAACAGATGAGATGAGAATACTGCATCATGAAACCGCTAAGGACCCAAGACCCATTAGTTTGTTAGCTAGGGCCACCCCCTAAAAGTGAAACGGTTCAGTGACAGAACACAAATGGAAGGTCCAGCAGCAAAATGAAGGTCCTGGAGTGTTGGTGCTGCAGTTTTCAGTTGGGCTTCATAGCCACAATGCAAGAAAACACCCCAGAACCAGAATTGTGGCTGTCCCGCTCCGCCACTATTGTGGCTGCTCTAAACACACCTCACCACATCTGTGCCCTGCTGCACCGAAATACCAGTCTGTTCTGGTCGCTATTGATAACATAGATTGTAATAATAGTGGTTTACAGTCATTTAATCTATAATTTAGAGAAGAATGAATAACATATGATTTTCAGCCTAATATGCCTCTGTTTCTTCCACTTTAAACTACTTATATTATTTCTTTTAATAGGTTCATCTGTTGGGAAAAATAATAGAACTTACATGCCGATCGAATCTGCCAGGCCTCGTTAAAGCTGGGTCAAGAATATCAGGCAAGTTTGTTGCAGCCATTAATATTATTCCCTAAAAGATAAAATAATGAATCAATTTTCAAAACCAGAGGAACAAATTGCAATACAAACTGCTCAAACATACCTCATTTTGCTCAAACCCATCCATTTCAACAAGTAACTGATGTAATGTCTTCTTTGTGTGCCCCTCCCATTGTTTCCTTGTTGATCCAACAGCATCAATTTCATCTATGAAAATGATACAAGGAGCCTATAAAAAGATAAAAGATAAATGAATATTCAATAATAAAAAATAAATAAAGGATAACAGACAATTTAGCGAAACCATTTGCAAATAACAACAGACCTTCTTTTTTGCTGCTTGAAATAAGGATCTTACTCGTCGAGCACCAACTCCAACAAACCTGAGCATGAAAGAAAAATTATATGCAAATGAACATCCTTTATAATATGTTTGGTATGGAAAAAAGCAGAAGAAAAGATTAGGTAAGGAATGAAAACAAGCCAAACACTATTCTTTCCCTTGTTTGGAACACACGAGAAAAAAATAATCAAAAAGCATGGATCCACAACAAAATATCAACCTCCATGTGTCTGGCAAAAAGTGGAAATTTCTTTAACCTAATGTGTTGGAACAATTTTTATATATACACTATATAATTATATAGTTTATAACAATTTATTTTAAAAGCATAGATATGAAAACAAATAAGTTACAAATAAAAAACTATATATAATATGATAGTGTCAATGTTATAAAATAACTTACTACATGAAGGCCCATTCGGATGATTAGTGAGACTAAAACCACTCTGATGGTGGCTGGGAAGTAATTTCTTGTTAAAAGTTTGGTGGGAAGCTATTGTTAGTTGAAACTTTATGCTTAGTGGGGATTTACTTGTACTTCAAAGGTTGTTTAGCTCAGCCTATAAATAGGAACCGGTTGTAAATCACCAAGGAAGAATTTGCAGACTAATGAAATAGAGTGTTCCTTCTTTGTGAAAGTCTCCCCTTTGTTTTTAGATTAAAAACCTTATAGGATTGATTTTCCAGGAAAGTCACAGTTAGAGTCACCCTTTTCTTGATAACTTTGGTTCTACCAAATTCATAGTAAGGGTGAAGCTTCTTCTAATTTCCTTTACTTGATTTTAAGACAGTCCTAAGACAATTATATAAAAAGAGGAAACAGTGCAACACTTCTCATTAACAAAGGAGTGACCCTGATTGAACCATATAGTTGATAAGAGTATGCTAACATTAGAATAACAATATCACAATAATAAAAGACATTTGGTTATCAATAACAGAAAAGCATAAACATATTTTGTAATACAATTGACAATTGTATTCTCATCATTAAGGTTGCCATGCAAAAGCATTTTTGTGTTACTATTTTCAACATAACTTGTTATGTAACCCACATTACGTTACAGCCTAATAGCATAAAATATCTAGTTTCTGATCTATCACTCTATATAACATGAGCTCAATGCTCAAATATAATCTATTGAAAATATAGAAAGAAAAAGAAGACTTACATCTCCTCAAATTCAGAGCCTGCTCGATAGAAAAATGGAACACCAGCTTCTCCAGCAATAGCCTTCAAGGTCCCAGATAAAGCAAACACTATTAGATCATAACAATGATAAATTTCAATAGATTAACTCAGAAGATTGATTACAATAAAGTAGGATACAAGTTACAGTCATAGATCAGAAGAATTTTGCAAAGTGTAAGAAAATATCAATGCAAGAGACAAGGGCCAAAGTCCATTTATGTACATCCTTGAACTTCCTAATAGAAAAATTATAGCATGTTACAGTGTAGTGTGGCATATTGACAATGATAACAAATCCCAAAAGAATATGGAAGAAGACCAACAGCTTCTAATTTTAGAACACAGTAACTCCATAAAACTGAAATTTTTTTTACAAGACAGAAATTAACTGACCTTGGCTAGCAGTGTTTTTCCAGTTCCGGGTGCTCCTGTCAAAAGAATCCCCTGAAAAGCGGAACACTTTAGCCACACTTGGTAAACAAAATATAAACAATACTAAAAATATTATGATATATTATCAAAAGACAAACAAAAAATGTATGCATAACAATATGATGACCAAAACATGACATGTTTGTTAGTGTGAACAGCGCAATTTTCATATGGAGAAGAATTAAAGAGAATCAGCTCATAACAGCAAAATAGAAATAAGAATTCTACATATGCAAAATAGAAATATGAACAAAAGCTAGTAGATAAAAAAAGGAAAACAAAATGACAAATTAACCTCTTCAGACCTTTGGCAACTTTCCTCCAAGCCTTGTAAACTTAGATGGATTTTTTAAGTACTCCACAACTTCCTCAAGTTCTTGTTTTGCATCATCACAACCTTTCACATCCTTAAAGGTTTTTACATTCTGCGACAAAAGAGAAAGTACAAGAGAGAGATCAATAAATGAGAATTTGTAAGGTGTAGCAGACCTTTCGGTTTACCGTAAGTTTTACACACCAGGCTAATAAAACAATCAGATATCATTCAGAAATTATGGGGTTTGCCAAAATTTCTCACTATTTGTTGTCTGGTCCACACAATAGCAAGTAAAGACATAGTTAGCTAGGATTATTTTATTTAGATTAAGAATTATGAAGGTGTAACCCGTATCATGTTATTGTTCATTTTTTATCTTTCCATAGACAAAAGATCATTTCATGAAAGGAATAAATCATCGATCACAAGATGTGCCTACTGATAGCCCAAAACAGTTACAATCAGAGTTGTAATGCTCACTCAGCACAAAAAATCATGCCATTGTTCACCTACCTATTGCACCTAGAATCTTCTCATCCAAATATTCACTAGAAGTCAAAATTTATAATTTATTCAAGTGTAAGCTATTGAATCATATAACATTCAAGAAATAAAGAAAAATCTATTTTCCAGACTGTTATAGAAATCTGAGTACAGCAGTAAGAACAAATTAACAAGTTAACCTTTTCAGGCATCACTTCTTTATTTAGTTCCTTCGGGGCATAGGAAGAACTTGATCCAACTCCTGAAGGTCCAATCCCACCCAAGCTTCCTATGTATTTTTGAAGTGCAGCAGCACCCATAAACCTGAAAGGATGTGCAGTAGCAATACAAGTATATAAAACCAAAGAGTGTACATGAGAAGAGAGGGAAGAAAGGAAAACTGAAGACTCGTACCAGACCAACCCCACAGCTACGGTGAACAAAATAGTTGAGATAAGCTCTTGTGCAAAACGTGATTTATTTGACACTTTTGGATCAACCTAAAGGAGGAAAGAGCTTCATGAGATTCCAAGAATAAATAAACAAAAATGAATATGGGAAACAACAGAAAAATTAAACAATTATGTTCTACAATATTTTAAAATGATAACCACTAAAAGCACAAAGCACAGAAAAAGCTTTTTGCAATAAGTTTTACCATAACAACATGTAATGGCTGCTTCTCAGATATTCCGGGGTTAAGAAAAGTTTCATCTGAGTTACCCAATGCACGCTGCTTCAACTCTTGCAACTGAAAAATATGTTTACCATCAGTTTTCCATGATATAACAAGTAAATTATGACCTAAAAAGTCTAAAGGCTGTTATTATGATCAATGAAAGTTTATGTACACGAAAGAAAAAATTGCAGTCGTATGAGAACAAGAATCATCTGTTAGGGTCCATTGTAAATCTATGATGGGTTTAAAGGCAAAAAGGGAGTGGAAAGTAACTCATTCAGAAATGTATGTGAGAGAAATACTGCCTAAAAAGAATCAAAATCTATTATGTAAAAAGAAAAAAAAAAAAACATAGAAACCTCCCAAGTCTCTTCCCTCCTAAATGGGTAAATTATATGAACATGGCCATTGTCTTATGTCATGAACCTAATCCTCAAAAAGTCTATTTTGATGTGATAACTTTGTTTCAAAGGGTTCATCAAGAATCTTTCTTGGTTTATCCTTTTCGTCAACTACAGGACCATCCTGCACTACATTTAGTCCATTCTTCTTAGTGAGGCTCCAATCTATTTCTCTTATTCTCACATGATCAAACAATCTTTAGTTCTGATGAGATTCTATGACTTCTCCCCAATGGACACTACTGTTAAACTCGGACTATCTAGCCTCCACAGTCTAGGTGTACTCAATAACTCAACACTAATGTATTAATGTTTCAATAAGATATATACAACACAATAGTTTTAAGCAACAATTTGCATGAACATCAAATACGATCACATGAAGAAATGAGTGTATGATGCATGTACGAGCTTTATACAAGTAAAGAATATTATATTTGACTGTCTATAGATGTTGCAAACTGAGCATGCAATAATCGAGGTTGATTCTGACAGTATAACATGCTTTACAGCCAATGGATGCAAGTTTTATACCTAAAGTAGCTAGTTTCATATGAAGAAGCTTAATCAACAGAAGAAATGACTGAAAACAAAGATTGAAGAAGCATAATCAACTGAAGAATAGGCTGAAAGAAAAGATTGAGTGTAAAGTCAATTTTGTTAGTGCCACATGTTAACCTCACGCAAAAAAGCTCAAAAGTGCATAAGATAAACACACCACCTAACAACAGTCAAATTCACATAAATCTATATAAAAAGACGAGGCTCAAATTAATGGAAACATGAATACTAACATGAAATTCAACTTTTGCAAACAAAGAAGTCTTTCCACCAAAACCTTATAGAACATTAGACAGTCTACCATATGAGAGTCTTGAGAAAACATCTTTGTAAATGCTTCCTTAGTGAAGTTATTTCTCTCCTGGGGATATTATTGTCTTGTAACCTTTATTCAAACTCCTTGTTTGTAACTAGTAGTAGCAACTAAAGAATACTCAGAAAAGCCAGAAGTGACTCAATGATCAAAGAATATTTGTGTTCTTTATCTCAGGGAGAAATAAAAAGAGTTTGCCAAGAGTGATGTTGTGTATACGTATAAGCTAGAAATGGCAATAGAACAATAGTTGTTTATAATCAAGTTCTGATTATAGAGGAACGTTCCTTGAAAGAAACTTAACATAGCTCAGTTGAAGTAAACAATTATAAAAACAAGTGTTTATCTATCCCTTTTACTACACATCTAAATTGTCTACCTTGGATAAACCCTTGCACACAAGTCCTGTGAAAACATTTTATAAAACATTATCATCAGACTGTCTACTAGCTGATCCTGTTTCCCAACTGCTTGGTGAAAAGTTTTTAAACTCTATACAACCCTCCCCTCTAAAGTTAACCTTTTATATCCACTACCACTACTTTCTCTTAATTGCATTCATTCCTTAACCTATCATGTCTTCTATGTCCATTCTTTTATGCTCTTGCTGGGTTTTTACCACCCTATATTTAATATACCAAACAGCATAACAACAGTTCCAATGGTTCATGATAAAAAATTTCCTTTTAAGCCCCGAAAGCACCTTTCAATCACAAATAACACTTGAAGCACTTCTACAATTCATCCACTCTATTTGAAAATACAATTAAATTAATTTGTTAACACGGAAATTATGTAAATGCCAAAATTTGATGAAGAACTGCATGAAACTTACAACTTCAGTAGAAAAAGCATCCTTTCAAGAAAACAATGTCTTCACCAGTAAAATAAACATCAGTAAAGCATTTTGATCAAAACAGTCACAGATTAGAGTACCTATGACAAAACAAATCTAAATATCATACATGATGCTTATGGAAATCATGCAAAAACAAATAGATGCCAATTAAGATGCACAGAAAACCCCTCTACCTCTACCGATGAAAATGAAGCACTACGAATTTGGTTACACATGATAAAAATTGAAAAGCTGAATACCAAAAACATGATGCCAGAAAATGATTACCAGGTTAGCAAGGCTAGAAGCTTTTCCAGAATCCTCATCCGGAAGGTATTCACTAATAGCATTAGTAACCACAAGAGCTCGAAGATATTCCACAACCCCTCTACTGTCCACAGTACGATCACTTTGTTCGAAGCGCTTGATGACAGATTCAGGACTAGAAAAAAATGCACATAATCAAACAAATTAATATATTGTAACAAACACTGACACGGAAAGTCTCTGGGTCAGAAACCTATGTAGCTTCATATTCTACCTAGCCAAATTTTCCCTATTGTCAAATTAAGCATTGCATGAGCTACATTCTCCAATAACACTCAACTCCACATATATAACTATAATTTACAATTTTTCATCTGCCTAACATCATTAAACATACAACCCAGAACAATCTTGCACGAGCACATGCATGAGCATTGCATGAGCTACATTCTCCAATAACACTCAACTCCACATATATAACTACAATTCACAATTTTTATCTGCCTAACATCATTAAACATACAAACCCAGAACAATCTTGCACGAGCACATGCATGAGCAATCAAAGCCCAAAACATTATCATCACTTCAATTCATATTGAGTTATACTAATTTTCCTTTTACCTGTCGTCAGCCAGCGTGCAAAAATTGCTCTAGAACCTTATATAGCAGTCATCAAACAACAGGAGAATTTCCAATTTCAAAAACGGACCTGTGCTTATTGAGTTCCACAAACAGAGCACTCTGTTTGGCAGCATCTTGTGGATTCGCGTCGGCCTCGGCTCTCAACCGCTCGACGCGCTTCTCCAGCCGCCAAAACGGCCACCAATCGAGAAGCTCCGCGAAAGCCTTCTTTACACGCTCCCTTGCCTTCACCCACAGTCCGACAAAGAACACCACTATCAAAAACCTCCCATTCTGAATATTTCCTTCGCTCTCCAAATCCGCGCCACTCTCCAGGACAGTCTCGGCATCTCTCAAACTCACCTCGCCAGCATCAGAAACCAATATTGCACCTTCTTCCGTCGAAATATTCATACCCGCAGCGGAGTCCGGTTCCGCGTTGGTGAAACCGGATTCCTGTTCGGAGGGGTTGTGGTGGGGTTCGGAGCGGGAATTGACGCTGTCGGGGCGAAAGGTGCAGCAGAGGACAGTGGATGGAACGCGACGCGTGCGGAGGAAGGAGAGGGAGAATGGGGAATGGTTCGGTGAGAGGAAGGGCAATGGGAATGGGAAGGGAAGAGAAGGTTTGGAGAGAAGGGAAGCCTGAAGTGTTGCCATTATTAGGGTTTTGTTTCAGAGGTTCTCTTCTTTCTCCCTTTCAGTTCTTGTTCTGTGAAGAGACCCAGAGATAAAGAATTCAGGGAAGAAGAAGGGGGGTATAAGAACAGAAACCTTATCCAGGGATTCAAATTGGCGCCGGCTTTGGGGGTTTTGTGTGTCTATCGATTTTATTACAATTATTGCAAATATTTATAGGGTCCTAATTACCTTTCCATTCAATGAAAATGTTCCTTTCTTCCCTATGCATATGTCGTGGACATTTGGTAGTCACACTGCCAAGCCTCCATGATTCTTTTTTTTTTTTTTTTTCTAGTTTAAGAGTTTTTGTGCTTCAATTAATTGAAAAATATTGTTTTTATAGTCTAAAGATAATTATCATTATAAACTTAACCAATAATGTTCATGTCAAACTTTAAACAAACTTAATATATATATATATATATATATATATATATATATATATATATATATATATATATATATATATATATACTATGACAATTAGGAATCTTTTGCTAAAGTTGTTTTGTAACATTAATAAATGCTAACAATATATTTAGTTGAATTCCGTAAAATTAATTAAACGGATTTTCATAACATTGAAGGTAATTTATTATGTTTTTCTTCTAAAATAACAAATAATACCCGATTTTAAATAAGTTTCTAATAAATATCATTTAAAATATATTATTGGTGACAAATATTTAAATATCATCCACATTATAAAAATGACTTATAAAAAAGCATTTAATTGACATAACGACCTCGATCTATGTTTTTTTTATATTATAATAATATTATTATGTAATAAAATTTGGTAATAAAATTTTTCTCATACAGTAAATTTTTTTTTTATATATGTGCATATAGAAATTTTTTTTTTATATATGTGCATATAGAAATAGGGGAGAAGGCGAGAATCTAAATTTTCTTCTTATCTTTCTTCTTCTTTTATCTAAATTTTAAGCAATGATACTCTACTCGTGCAGGATCTCGGTAAAATGGGAGAGAATTTGAATTAAGTGGGAAAACTTCGGTAGAAATATAATACAAGGTAAGGAGAAATTTAATTCATTAATATATGAAATTGAATTGTTGGGTACTTTGTGAATAAGGAATAGGAGTAGAGATATGAATTATTTGAATATCTGATTTTGAAAATTTTTTTATTCTGATGAACTGTTCACGGTTTGAAAGTTTTTGAAATTCTTAAAATTAAGGATGAATTATATGGTAAAATTATATAATTCATGTTTAATTTCGATTTGAAACTAGTTTGATTGTCTGAAACTTGGAAATCTAGAAAAATCTGGCATGGTTACTTGGCGCGAAGGAAGAAGAAGGGATATGGTGAGGATTTTTGAAAAAGATCAAGGGTAAAATAGTCATTTTACATCCTAAGGACATAAATGGAATTTTTTAAAATGATCAAGGGCAAAATAGTCATTTTCGGGACATGGAAGGAATTTTCGAAAACATCTAAGGGTAAAATAGTCATTTAGGGACATACATGGAATTTTAAGAAAAAATTAAGGGTAAAATAGTAATTTAATGATTTCAGAAATGATTTTGGAAATAATTTCAGAAATAATTTCGGAAATATATATAATATAGAATGAAAGTAGTAGTTTTAAAGAGTCAACAGTGTGTTGTGATATGTGTGGGTCAAACTGAGCCTGAGGGCTGATGCCTAGAATCAGTCATGAGATATTATATACTGGCTAGACTGAGCCGGAGGGTTGGTGCCCAGAATCAGTCAAATACTATTATTTATTGACCAAAATGAGTCGTGAGGACAGGTGGTCCAGAATTCGGCATATGTGAATTATTTTTGTTGTGTTTGAATGCTACTCGGGGTGGTACAGAGTACATTAGTGTAATAACTATGTCGGAGGATTCTGAATGAGTTCTTAGACTTTACTGATTGGTCGGGTCAGGTAGACTACGAGATCAAGTGGTGATAAGTCTATGGGGAGATGACTGGTGGCGCGCTCGGAGGGGTACTCCAGTATGAGTGATGAAGGGCGTCAGTAATCCTACTCTGTGTGGAGGGTGGTCAGAATGGTACTGTGGGTGTCGATCACAATGTGCCCACAGATGATAGCCTCTGAGTTCGAGCATAGTTAGGGTATACTTTCGAAATGTGTCTTAGTGTGTTGATGATTTTGTAATTGATTATAATATATAATTATTACTTCTATATTTGTTTTATTATATCGAATGATTTAATAGTTACCCTTATTTTTTTCATGTGAATGAGACTGCGATGATCACTTTTATATGGGAACAGATCGGGAGTTGAGAGGTGGAAATGTGACTACTTGGACAACAGGGATAGTTCGAGTGGGATAACTTTGTAAGAGCTACTTTTACATGTATAATATATAAATAAATTATGTTACTATGTTTTGAGGTTCAGTTAATGAACCAGAATTTCAATCTATGTTATAATTACAGTAATATAATATAAGATAGATGTCGTTATTTACTTGTTTATTATTTTGCAAAAACATCATTATAATAGCGATTTCTAAAGTCGTTACAACTTTAATATATTTGTAGTTAAAAATGTTATTATTATAATAACACAAATGTATGAATAAACAAATCATAATATTAAGTATACCTTCCTATTTACAAGACAATTATTAAGATTAAAAATAGTGAGTTATCATTAATATTAAACAGACTTATATTTCATTGTGCCAACTTTCAATTTGAAGGCTTTTAAAGTTATTTTAGACTGTAATTATAATATAGACATTAAGTTTTAAGTTTGAGTGTAGGAGAAGTCACTTACAAAAATTAGATTTTTTTTCTTCACAAGATTATATATATATAATCTTGAAAAAAAATCTAAATTTTGTATTATTGATCATAATTATTGAGAATTTTAGGTAGCACCCAAATTTTAGATAATTAATTTTTATCAACTCTTTTGACTAAAAGTCTGTAAATAAGACTTTTTTTTTTTTTACTTAACACTCAAATTAACTTATTATTACTCATTTTGATAAAAATATTTTTATTACAAATACATTTAATTAAAATATTTTAAGACTTAATTAATTAATTTAAGGAGAAGTAAAGATGATTGTCTTGTTAAATTTAAATGATTTATAAAATTAATTTGATTTTATATTTAGATTATCAAGTCTTGTAAAGTAGGATAAAATAAAATTTCTCATTTTCCTAACATTATTAAGACTATATAAGATCTTAGATATTTTCAAAAGATTAATATATGAACATTTTTATAAATAACACACAAGTTAATTATACAAATGTTATCTTGAATTCATAAAATTATTATTTAATAATAAATGTGTTTGGTTTATTTTTTATCGACAACAAAGAATAAAATTAATAGAAGTACAAAGGGGTACTTCAACCCAAATACAACTAAAAGAAGCTAGATGAACGAAATAAAACACATCATGCTTGGGTCACAAGAACGAAAGCTCAAAGATACGAGGTTCGAGTTACCCAGCGTGCCTAAAAGAACTAGTTTCGGGTCAAATGTGTTTGGTATTTTCAAGAATTAATATACGAAGATTGTTACTAGTAAAATATGGGTCAATCATATAACATAATATAATAATATTTTTACCTCAAAATCTTATATTGTGTTTGGAGAAGGTATTTTGAAATTTAAAAAAAAATCAAATACACTAAATTTGAATTGTGTTCATTTAAAATGATTTAATTTTTAAATGATTTATTTGGATAAAATAATTCAAATTTATTGAAATTTAATTTTCTTCTTTAGAAAAAGTATTTTAATTCCTATCAAATATAAGAATTGTCATTATTATATTGTGAATTATGTGACCTTCATTTACATACAAACCAGATTTAGTCAAATGAGGTTCAGATAGACTAAACTAGTAAGACGAGTCTGATCAAATCAAATTATACTAGGTTAGGAAGGTTTTGTCAATACTGTTAGGTTGACAAGTTGGGATGAGTTAAGTCATATTGGAATGACTCAGGCTGGAGGGGAGGAATCATAACATGTTGAGTTGAGTTAGATCCAAATGGTTAGATCAAGTCGAAATTGAATAAGACAGATCATGATTATATAGGTTGGGTCAAGTTAAGATAAGATGTGGCGAGCTAGAAGATGTGAGATCAAGATAAATCATGTTAGATCAAGATGAATCAAGTTGAGATAGATTGGGTCATGAGGGAGGATCAAACCTACTTTGACTAGTTTGATCAAACCTAGTGAAGAAGAGTTAGATTAGGTTTGGATAAGTGAAGTTTTAATAAGTTGGATAAAACCAATATAGGATGAACTGAATCGAGAATGATCAAGTCAAAATAGTTAGAACGTGTCAAGATGGGTTGAGTCCAGGTCATGTCATGTTGATTTTGGTCAAATTGAGTCAGCTCGTGTTGAAATGAGTCAATATATATATAGTTAAAAATATTTTAATTGAGATTAAGTCAAATAAAAAATATAAAAAGAAAAGACATACTTTTTTAAGAGATTTGAATTTTTTCTTTTTAGGTGAAATTTAAAATTATCTTATTTTAAATAATAGAAATATTCTCATCAATTTGTAGATTTTTAATTACTTTTCCAAATTTCCTATTCAATCAATCAATTTTATCACGAAACATTTTAATATATTTTATTAAAATAATAATCCTTCATTAATTTTCCATCAAAATACAATATTAAGATATTACATTACACTTGATTCTCGATTACAAATTACTTAATTTTTTTCATTCTCTTCGATATAAAATTTTAACTTACCTAAATTTTAAATAAAATAAAATTTTCATAACTTGATGGACACTTCTTTTGATTGAACTAGGGAGTTATTCTTGAATGTTGTAAGCAACTCCCACTTAAGTTAGATCTCCATTTGTCATCGTACGGTATATCTGTATGTTTTTTTTCTTGTTCTTAAAATTCTTGCACGTGATCGCTAAAAGACCAAAAACTTTATCATCATTGCCAATTTGATAATAAATTAAAGATTATCTAGTTATTAATATCACATGATGATAATATTTGATGAGTAATTCTAATATACACAATCACCTAACATGTCATATTTACATACAACTATTTAAAATTATACAACTTAATTATATTTTACTTAACATTTATTTTCTCTCTCTTTTATCTCTCTTCCATTTATTATCATACTTTTCTCTCACCTAATACTTTTTTCCCTTAGTTTTTCTCTCTCTTTAAATATTTTCCTACAAATGATCTAAAATAAAAAATTTTGATTACATTTTTTTGAAAAATTATACTTCAAATTAATTTAAAATATATTTAATAATTTATTTTAAAAAATAACATAATTTATTCCTCACATGTTATTTAAAATAAAAAAATGCTTAAATTTTTGAAAAAATATTACTCTAAAATAATTTTAAAGATTTATTTTAAATATTAGTATACTTTAGTTTAGATCTAAATAAAATACGTATTTTATATTTAAATATTTTAAAATTATAAATAATATGAACGTTTATAGTGAAAAATTATCGACCAGTTTATTAAGTATTAAAAATGGAAAATTAATTATTTATTAAAAATATTAAATGTTATAACTTGTATTATAAACAAATATTATCTAATTAACTAAATAAATTATTTATAATTATTTAAATATTTATTTTAATTGGAAACATTTTAAAATATATTAAAGAATGTCTTTTATTTTAAATATGTATTTTTTAAGATATAAATTAAAATATATTATTATTATTATTATGATTGAAAAATAAACTCATAAATATATTTAAAATTATTTTAAAGTATGATTTAAAAAAAAGGGTTACTTATAAGAAATTAATTATAAAAGAACAAAATTATAAAATAAAAAATAAGTGTCCATGAGATGAGAAAAAAAATTAATGATTTAATCATATTATATATATATATATATATTGTATTAATAATTTATACATGCAAAAATCACCATTTTATTATTATTTATGACAAAAGAGAAGTACCCTTACAAAAATATTTCAGGCTCAAACAGGTAATATTATTAGTTATTTTTTAACTGGTTTATATCATTACTATAGTATTACTACTTAACCTTAAAAATATTTAAATTAATATTTAGTTATCAAAATTGTATAATAAATTATACTATTGCCAATACTATAATTATTCATTAAATAAAAAATCTTATATTAACTTCAGTTAGCAAATATTGGAATATTGAGTGTAGAAAAAGCATGAGTAAACTATAGTCATTAATTGCATCTTCAACTTTACATTAATCGCTAATGACATTTAAATGAAATTATTGACGACTATAATTGCATAAATAGTTTATATATATATATATATATATATATATATATATATATATATTATTTATCTGAAAAAAAAAATAAGAAGATTTTTTTAATTTAATTTTTTAAATAGTAATTTATTAGATTATAAGAAATAGATGATAAAATACAGAGTAAGTCTTTTTTTAAAATAAGTATAATTTTTCATATATATATATATATATATATATATATAATTTATTCATTATTCTATCAAATACTAATTCAATATCGTTAGTTTCATTGCATTTTATCAGGTGAATAATGATGTATTTGTTAAATACTTACATTCATTATTGATAATTAATTCAGTTAAATATTGGATTAACATTCGGTCAACGAGTATTGTAAATTCACGTATCCATAAACAATCCACATTATTTTGAAATTATTACTATTACTTATTTTAAAAGAAAATTCTAATAGGTAAATTAAAAAAGCACAAAGAACATTTTTATGTATACACATTATAATTCAATTATCATTAATTATTAACTAAAATGACATATTATGTGTTATTTTACATTTAATTACATATTTATAAAATTACTACTTTTAATTACTATTGTTGGTGAATATTTTTTAAATTGACCAATTTTAAAAAATTGGAAATAAGAAACAGCATAACATTTAATTACTAAAAATGTATTGTAAATAACATGTTTCTAATTGCTAATATAATTATCAAACTGTACAGCAGATAAAATTAATGCAAGTAATTTATTTATTTTGTTAAATTCACTTCAATTATGGTAGTCAAACTTTGTTAAGTACAACTTCTATTAAAATAAATGCTGCAACATTAACTGTTAATCTCCTCATTAAAATTCATAAACTACCTAAGACGACAAAGTACATGCATTTTTTTTTCCTATGAAGAGAACATAAAAACTGGAACCGGAGAAGAAGAAGAAGCAGTGGAAATGGTTGAACCTAGGTTGTCGCAGGTCACGAGTTTCAGTTATTAAGAACAGTCTTACCATGTCCCATTTCCATGTCCACCTTCTCTGCATCCCCATTTTGCTTGTTGGAATCTTCAGCGGGTCTCCTCTTCCAGTATTTGCAGTGGAGAACCAGCTGCAGTATTCCCAATGGAGTTCCAACCACATTTGGCCCCTGTCACAGGTTCAACATTAACACAACATCACTCTAATGAAATGGGGCGTGAGAAAGAGTGTTTCAGAGAGAAATAGAAAAATATAATTTTTATGAAAGTTGTATTTGTATTTTTTTTTCCAAAGTATTTTGGAAGAAAACAATAAAAAATGGTATATACCGCAACGAAAATATCACGAATGAGGAGTCCATAAGTCATCCACAGTAAACTTGTGAGCAACGAGCTCAAAGACAAAGGCAATGGCATGAATTCCACACTTTTGGTTTCAATCACTTTCTTCTGCAATAAGGAAAAAACCAAGTTATGTAACATGTGAAAACCCTTTTCCTTTTTTTTTTCTTTTCATGATGGAGCTACTCTGTTCCCCTGTTTTGCTTGTGCTATTCTCTGTTTCGTTTTAACCCAACATATTACATACAAAAATCCCATATTTTTTTTTTTTTTTTTCAGAATGTCTCACCATTGCAATCAAAGGCGATGCATATAGTGCTATTGAAACCCCCAAGCTTATGCTACCCACGAGAAGCTTTCGGTGATGGTGATCTGGGAAGGCAAAAGCTGATGTAATGGCAATAACACCAAACACTGTAAGAACTGCTCCTGCTGTCATGGCCACCTTCACCTGTAAGATTTCATGTGTTTCAGAATCCATATGATTATGTGAACCATGAATAATGGAAGGGGAATGGGTAATTTCTTACAACAATAGTGTTCATCCATATTGCTAAGTCACATCATTCATTTAAAATAAAAAACATGGAACAAAGTCTGATAAGTTAATAAAGTATTAATAGCATAAACACACAAAATTAAAAAAAGAAAAAATCAAATTGTGTAATATTTATATTAGCCATATTCTAGATGCCTAAGGTTGATTTGATAATATGTTTTCTTTTTTCTACTTTCTATTTCTTGTATTTGTTAGATTTTTTTTGCAACTAGAGTTGATATTTGACCATTCCCTTTGCTTTTCGAAGAAATTTATTAAAATGAAAACTTCATGCATGTATCATTGATGTTGCTTTGGTTTTTAATCCTTTGATTTAAATTTAAAATAGGCTTTAAGATTTAGAAAGATGTTTTATACATGAAGAAAATAACTTGTCTTGAAGGAGTGTGGTAGATCATGAATAAAAATTACCTTTCCTTTGGGAGAAGAAAACCAGAAATAGATGAGAACGTAAGATAGCTCAAAGAGAGCCCCAACTCCATTAACTGTGACCAGAGGGAAATTTTCCCACTTGTTACTTACTATTGGCAATCCATACCAAGTGTAAAGGAGACTGTTCAACAGTGCTATGATATAAGGAATGCAAGAAAACTCCTCTGTGTTTTTCTTCCTTATAACCCTTTTGAAGGTAACCCTGCACAAGTAAAACAATGGGAATAAGGTCAGTTATTCATGATCACTAAAAGGAGAAGGTGAAACTAGTATGGAGTGGTGGAATGCAACATACGTTGGTGCAGCATAAAGAGACATTGAGGCAACATTCCCTGCAAGAAACACCCAAAAGGGTAAACTATTTTTGATAAAAACTAGGATCAATGATACTAAGAGGCTAAGGAATGAAGGAACAAAGAAGTACCAAGAACAGCAACAACCATACGAAGGGTTACTGCCATGTTTAGTTCTTGACCCTTTTATGAAATGAGATGAAGTTTGTGTGCACAACTGAACTGAAGAGACCCTGAGAATGCCCTATTTATAAGGCTCTTGAGGGCACTATTCAACCGCCAAGTGGCGGCTAAAAAATTACAGTAAAATAAGAACATGAAAACAGAATATAAAGAAAAATTGGAAAACAACGAGAGAGCTTCTTTCAATAAACTTGTGGACGCAAAACTTTGTTCAAATTGAGAATATTTTCTCTCAACTTGTTTTCCTCATTAAGGGCTAATATTACGGTACAGCCTGACTACATAGTTGGTACTAACTCATACGAGAGTATTAGATTGCACTTGATTTGCAGCATCCACTTTTGACAAAATTCCTGCTGTCATTTAAAATTCTTTGTTTTTATGGGTCTGATTTGATAAGTGCCTTCTGCTTTTCTGTTGGTAAAGCATTAATAATACCAATAATGCTTTAAAAAAATGGTACTAAGTGAATTGCTCTCCTCTTGATGATGTGGCTTCCATTTTTAAAGATATGATAATTTATTTGGCATGACATGGATCAAGCTCATTGGGGTGCATCAAAATTTACTGTTTAGAAAGGAAATGTATTTTTTTTTTTACATATTTTTCTTGAAGTATTAAGAAACCAATTGGGGAAAAACCAATCACCATCCATGGAGCAGAGTTTTTCATTGTTTCTTGTCTGAGGGATGTGCCATCCTATCATATTTTCATTACTGTCACACTTCGTTTGTCTTCTATTGCTAGCAAATATGTATATAAAATGCCCCAAGTCTAGTTAATAACTAAACCAACATAATGTGAGCATTAAAGGGGTAAAAGGGATAAAAAAAAAATCTAATTATGCACGATTATCAAAATAGTACAAGCAAATAATTATTATACAACTCATCAAATTCTATGAGATTCCTAGTTATACACAGTTAAGTTATTCACAATTATTATTCAGCTGCATTTTGGCTTTTTTGTGTTGCTGCACAATGTTGGTTTTGGGTTAGATTGGACGTTTTATTTGTTAGCCCCCACAAGGTAAGAAGATGTTGATGAACTTCATCTTGGATGAATTTAAGTTGAACACCTTTGGTGGGAGAGCTTTTGTTGAAATTGTCAACTAGTTGATTGGAAGATGAGATAAAGATTAAGGGCATAAAACCATATTGCAATATCTCATTAATGAGGTAATGAAAAACAGAATTTGTAGCATATAGAACAACTTGTTTGGAACAAGAAAATTTCAAATCTTTTAAGCAAAACATTCAACCATTATAACTTACTAGTAGCTAATTCCATGGGTGCAGAACATGGTTTGGACCTTATCATACAAAGTGTTTAAGCAGATCTATATAGTATTTGCACTGAGATAGGAAGATCCTGTATCTAAATGAACAACCTCTCTCTCTGTTTAGAAAATATTTCAAAAGATCAAGATCTTATATGAAAATTTTAAACGTGAATGGAATATTTGTTTAATGCTAGCAATTTCATATACAAAATCTCCAATCAAAACAATATCATTCACGTATATAATTAGAGTAGTAAAATCACACACACCATATTTAGTGAATAGACTATGATCATGAGCTTCTTGATATCTATAATATAAAGGTAAAGGAACACCTTTTCATACCATTTTTTATTATTTGCTTCATATCATGGAGAGATAACCATGTAAACAACTTTGAAAGTTCACCATTTACAATTATTATTTAGCTGCATTTTAGCCAAATTCTATTGCTACACAATGCTGGCTTTAGGTCGTTCTTATATCTTAAACATCAAAGATAAGTGGTACAATAATAGGACATAGACTGTATGTGGCGCGATGCTTCATGTGTGTTTGGTTCTGCATTTGTGATTATAGGCAAGAAGAATATTACTTAGCAAAATGATTTGTTATAGGACATAGACTATGTACAACATGATGCTTTATGTGTGTTCGGTTCTGGATTTGTGATTATAGACAAGAAGAATATTACTTCTAATTTACTCCCTCATTCTTAGAGGGTAAATAATTCTATAATAAATGATGGATATATTTTTGGTTACTCATTAAATGATTAAAATAAAGATGGATGAAAGTTAAAAAAAACTGATCAAAGATGGTTAAAAAACACACAAAAAGAATGAAATAGAATTGACCAATATTGATATCCACTTTTTTATCTACACCATTGGTTGTGTAATTAATCTGGAGCAGGGGGAATGCCTCACATGTGCATATTCTGTGAGGTCCATGGATGAATCTGCAGCAGCACACAGTGTGTTTTAACCCACAAAGTGATTCTATTGAGGACATAGAATATGTTCCTAATCCCAAATAAACGAAACTTTTATGTGTCACACGGGATTGCTAAGAAACTCAGATTTTTATGTGCAGAATAACTGCTATATATTCACCAAAATAATGGATGAAAATTCACAAGAAAAAGAACAGCTTGTATGTGAATTGAAACATCGAAGAGGGATAAAGATCTTATGATATAATTTATTTGTCTCCTTGAAGAAGGAAACCTAAGTCTGGAGTCCATTTCAATCTTATCATTTTGTCTAATAAAGAATTATTCCTTCTAAATATTATGGCTGTTTGTTTTGTCAAGGTTCAACTGATTAAACTTTAGTTTAACATCTGATAGAATCAAAATGTGATAAAAAGATGAAACTGATGCTGTGAGAAAATAAAATGAATGTATATTAATGGAGGAAAGGAAATTTTCTTTGTACTTTCTTCCATTATTTGCAATTTTGTTTGAGTCTTTTTCTATTTCTTCCATTCAATTCAACCCCTCTTTAGTTCATAAGTGAAGATCTAGTTCTGCACCTCAAAAAATGTGAACAAATTGTCCTAAATGTTTTTGAAACTTAGACCACTGCACTATACTCCACACAAATTTGAACCTGAATCCTTCCCATTTCATTAAGAAATGAAGATTTCTCTTTCCTTTCATTTGAGGCTTAATTATTATTATTTTTTTATATTCTATTATTAGAAAATGTTTTGATTTACTTTATTTTGATACCATGTTATTCTACATTTTGAAATAAGATTTAAAGGGTCTTGGGATCTATACAAAAGGAAAAACCTTTCTTTTGTCAAGTACCGTGTAAAGGCGTGTTCTACTCACAAATTTAGAGAAGTTGAGAGCTTATCACCTTCAACAAAATAAATATTAATGCTTTGTCATATGAGAAGATCACGTTTGTGTAATGACATATTTAAGGTTGCATGATGAGTTTCTCTATTTGCAAGAGGTTCTAGACATGTTTATGGAAGACTTTTCAAGAAACCTATAAGTTTTTGCAGAGAACATATCAAAATATATATGTGAAAATGCTTTTGACTTGCTTTTTGTGGACTTTTTGCAATAGTTAATATCCTAGATGCTTCATTTCATGTTCATTTATAACATATTGTATCCAATCTTAACAACCTTAAACCTTTATTTTTTATAATGATCTTAACATGAAGTGATTTGTTTGAAAATGTATACAAAGGATTTTTTTGGATACTACTAAAATTGGTTATATTTTATGCACAATTTCTATTAATTTATTTTATAAAATATTGTACGAAATGAGTTTTTTCTAGATTTTTCTTGTTAATTTTGTAAGACCTACCGTGAGCATTTTTCATGTTTTCATTTATAAGTCTAAGTAAATAAAGTAAATCTGTAAATTACACCATGGTCATACGTAACTCTCTTCTACACTTCATAATCACAAACTTAACCGGTTTGCACCCTTTAAATTTCATTCAATGAAGTTAAATATTAAACTTGTCCTAAATGTTTTTGTTATTATTGGATTAGTAGAGATTAATAAGAAGATTTAATATGATAAGTGGATTGTATCTGAGATTTTATATGTTAAATGATTTATTTTAAAAGAATAAAGACTTATTTACAAAATGTCAATTTAATTTTTAGACAAAAAAATTAATATATTTAAAAAAAATAACGAAGTGAGATTTATTCTCAAAATTAATAATAATTCAAAAAATAACAACTTATATAAGATATTATAATAAATAAATAAAATAAATAAAAAAATAATTTTAATAAACTCAGATTAATTTATTTAAAAAAATAAAAATGTAAGACATATTTTAAATTTTTAAATAATTTTTAATAGTTTTAATTTCTTTAATTCTTTCATCATTAATATATATATTTTAATTTTTTATTATACAATTAAAAAAATACAATTTTAATTAGAAAAAACAACAATCATCAATATAGGGTAAATTGTGGTGGAGTTGAAGTTTTCCAAATTAAAGGAAAAAGTGGACGTGTGCATGTTCACCGAATAAGCAACTCCCAGCAACATCCAGTAAGTACAAGCAAAAAAGTTGGATAATATCAACATGCATTTTATTTTATCATATTTTATCAATTAAATCATAATGCTGCATGATTAGGTCTATTTAACACACACTCTGAAGAAAATACCAACAAAGTTAAATGCCATGTGTATTATCAATATTAATTAATTAATTAATTAATAATAATAATAATAATAAATAAATAAATAAAAATAATATTAATTTGTCGATAACATGTTGCTTTCTACAGAGGTGTCAGATGTATGTGACTCCAACTTAGACACATGGAGATGAATGAATGCATGTGTTCTTGTAATGTGGCTTCTGATTCATCTTAATAGTATTATTAAATAATGGGTTTCTATGTAAAGTCAACTTCATCATCAAAATGAGATTTTCATTTTTTGGGTGCAGACCAGTTTGTGCAGACAGAGAATCCCAGAAGTTGGAAAAGAAAAGGAATTGGAAGGTAATTTGCAAATAACAGAAGAAAGCACAAAGATATTTTCCTTTCCTCCGTTAAAATTTTATTCCCTTTTGCAACTAGGGTTTCATCTTTTTATCTCTCTTTTTTTTCATCCCTGTCACGTGTTAAGCTAAAATTTATTTAGGTGAATCTTGATAAGAAAAAAATAGGCATAATAAAATACATCAAGAGAAGAATAATTTTCTTAAAAAAAAAAATGATAAGATTGGAATAAACTCCTTCTTGATCGAGACAAATCAAGTGTCTTTATCTCTTTCAAAGTTCATATTCACATGGAAGTTGTTCGTTTGTGGTGAATTTTGATCCATTATTACATGCACAAAAAAGAAAATTCAAGTTCCAATTTTTCATGCATTTCCTTGCATGTGACAAATAAGCGTGTGTTGATTTTGTGTTTGACATATGTAACAAAGTACGAGTTACAATGTTTCTATTATTTGAGGTTAGGAATATATTCTATGTTCTTAGTAGATATCAGTTTGTGGGGTCAAATACAGTGTGCGTGGTGTTTACAATGCATCCATGCACACGCTCTAGATTAACATACAATGAATGGTGTAGATATCAAGTTTCATGTACTATATTTTTAACGTAAAGTACCGTAATATTTTTAAGAAAATATAAAATAACTTTACCCTAAGTGAATTATAATTAAACTACACAACATATTTAGCGTTAATGTAAGTTCTTTTTATGTTCTTTGTATAATACTTTGTCAAATTTTTTTATAAATTTTTCATTCAAGAATATATATTTAATATAATTATTCTTAGATTTAAATTATATAATTTTTTTATGTAAGATATTTTAATTAAATTAATGACTTGTACAAATTTAAAATTATTATTGTTACTTTAGTTTACTTATATTATATATTAGTTAAGAATTATACAACTTAAATTTTAAATATATGTTTTTAGAGAGTATAATTTAATTTTTTTAGTTTCAATTATTTGTATTATAAAATTTAATTTTGAATTGTAAGTATGTATAACCTTTTATTATTTTCTTTGACTGAAAATTTTTCATCGTTTTTCTTTTCTTTTCTTTTACAAATTTGGACAAGAACCCCATGTGAAAATAAAATAAAATCTTACATTCAAAGATCAAATAAACAAATTTATAAGAACAGAAACAACAGAATTAACATATAAAAATATATGAAAATCAGTAAAATAAAATTTTGAAAAATTTCATTACAAATAAATTAAAAATTATATACTCACGTATTAAATAAAATATGACGTTATAAATAAATTAATCTGTTAAAGAAACAAAGAATATTTATTACAATTATTATTGTTTTGTTTTGTAATATCACGTTTTTCTTAATTTAAAAACCAAATAATAAGATAAAGCATAATTTTGTTATTAAACCTCTCCTACACTACATTCAAAATATTTAAACACAATATCGACTAGATATAATTTTAAGCCAATTAAATGTAAATCAGTAAACATAGCATTTTATAACGTAATTATTTAAAAATTTGAACTTTAAAAAATGTTATTCACATAAAATATTATATATATATATATATATATACTTTTTTTATTATTTATTTTTAAAATGTAGTAATATAAAATAATAACTTATCTTCAAATTATTTTTTAAAATCTAATAATAAATACTTATTTGACGCTCATCTTCGAATAAGTAACTATTCATCAAATCCAATGTATATACTTTTAGGGTACATATAGAATAACATTTTTTTCATCTCTAAACGTAAACCACACAATTTATTTATTTTCATATCTTTTAACTTTATTTATTTATTACGAGACATTTTGAAAACATATTTTTTAAAATTTACATGTTATGTTTTTGCACATTTTGAAAACATATCTTCTTGTAATATATTTTATTTGCTTCCAAACAATTTTATTGTTACATATTACATTTTTACACAAATTATATATATATATATATATATATATATATATATATATATATATTAAAAATTTTAATAATTGTTTTTAAAATTATATGTGAAATAATTTTTAATCACTTAAGAATACAAAAAATCACGAATAATATATTAAAAATGATTTAAGGTAGCTACTGGCTAAGAATATATTCCTTTTTGAGTTCCCAAACCTTGCAATGTTCATCATAAAAAGTTGCACTGTTTACTGTGATTGAAGTCAAAAGAAAGTGGTGCTGTAAAATTGACACAGTGGCTTAGGTAATATTCTTGTTGCCAGTCACAGCATCGCAAGTGCAGAACCAAGCATCAGAAACCCTTTGCTGGGTACATTATCACAACCTTAACAATTTTATTGGTAAAAATGCAGTTTTCGTTTTACATGTAATTGAGTTTTGAATCTTAATTATGAAAGCTGTAATTAGTGGCATGGATGTTTTAAACATGTTTTTGGTAGAAGTTTAGAATTTGTTGATGTTGGTTTTGGAACATGCACAAAACCTTTGGCGAGGCATCACCATCATCATCCAAGATAAACCCACTTTTGTGAGCAGTGAAGTGGAATAGTGTTCAGCATTTGAATTGTTTAAAATCCTTTGGGTCAGATGAGTTTTGTATTCCATATACTGGATATTGTTCGTTCCAAGGTTCAAAGAATTCTTGGTGATGCGTGAATGAGAATAACAAAATATAAACCATGCAATTCTATAATCTCTTGTTCTTTCCTTTTCTATTGCCTTGGTTTTTAGTTTTTAAAAATCAGTTTGTAGATCAATTTTCAATTTTAAGAAAATTGTGTTTGAAAACAAAATTGTTTAATAATTTTAATTTTACAAATGACAATGATACACTACAATAAAAACTAGTGAATTAATATAATTGTTGATAAAACTATTAATATTATTAATAAAATAGAAAATTTAAAAATATTTTGTATCAATTAATTTTTTCATTTTAAAAAATAAATAATAAAAATATATTTTAAAAATTGTTTTAAGAAAATAGTTATAAATAAGTTTTTTTTTTAATTTTTTAAAACTAACAATTTGTCTGCCAACATACAAGTTGATAATCTTTAATGTAGTTTTTTTTCCTTCATTATATTTACTCTTTTTTTAATATTTTTGAATAAATTTTAATTACTTTATAAGTTCTTATGCTCCTTATATTTAAAAATCATATATTTTAATCCTACACGGTAATATAATATATATATATATATATATATATATATATATATATATATAAAAAAGTTACGATTTTTAAATATAATATTAACGATCAAATAAGTAATTTTACATTAAATATAATAAAATTTACTATATTTCAAGATATTTTAACCAACATAATGAAAAATATCACATTCACTCAATTATGCTCTTTTATTTTAAACTATTGGAAATATTTTAGAGTATTATATAAAATTAATATATTAAAATATACAATATAAAAATTTAATAATTAACATTACGAAATATAATTAAAATAATTAATCTCTAAATATATTTTTTAATTTAATTTTTTTATAACTAAATTACTGTTACATCACAACATTTTTTATCAATTAAATTTGATATTTACCAATTACTTTAATAAATATATTTATAAAAATATAATTTAATAAAATAGTTTATTCTGTATATAATATTTTTTATTTTCAAAAATTAAAATTAAAATATATTTTTTAAAATGGTTTTGAGTTCTTTAAATTTAATTTTTAAAATTAAAATCATATTTTATGAATTTGAGGAAAAAATATTTATTTGTCAAATTTTGGGATTAAAAATATAGTTAAATTATAAAATAATTAAAATATTAAAAATATAATATACATACAAAAAATTCTTCAAAAAATCGGAAATTACTCAAGATAAAAGACAAACAAGATCAAAATTACAAATAAACCATATAAAACAATGTCACACCCTACACTGACATGGAAGAATAATGAGAATCAAAAGCACTGAAGCAATCATCCACAGTGCACTGAAACAGTCATACAGAAGGATGGAAAAGGGTGAAATGAATATAAGATAATTTAATAGAAAAGAAATTAGTAAAAAGATGTGAAAAAATGAAAGTAGGGTTCATGCTTTTTCTATTCGGAAAAAGGCGAATTTTAGAATTTAAATGACATTATTAAATAAAGTAATAGCATTCATAATAAAAATAGTGTATTAATAATAAAATGAATAATAATAAGGTTAATATCAATAAATAATAAAATAATTTTTAAAATTAAATAATCATAAAAATTATTTTTACAATTTCTATTTTCATAATATTTCTTTTTTATTAGACAATAACTTTTATTTTCATTTATTTTCTTCCAAATAATTCTCACAATGGAAGCCTTGTCAGGGATAGTGAACTTCATTTAATAATGAGTTTTTAAGGAGTTACCGGTATTATTGTGGTTTTAAAAATTGAAGGCCTTTTCAATTTAATCCATTCAATAAAAAATTGACATAAAAACTCGTTTATTATTTATAAATAATTAAATTTTAATTAAATTTATATAAAATTTAAAAAATCAATTAAACTTTTAGATCGAATTATTAGTTATGATAAAATGTTTTTTTTAAATATAACTTTTTTTAATACTTTATTATTATTATTATCAATTTTTAATCTATTTTATATTTATATTTTTTATTATAATTTATAAAGATCATAATATTTATTATTATTTTAATTAATTTTTTTATAAAAAAAATATTATTATTAATAAATTTATTATGTTATGAAAATTATTTTATTAAATTTTTAAACTTTAAATTTATTTGTTGGTCTGATTTTAAAACCATTTGATATTATTAATACTTTATCAAAAGAAAAGGAGAGAGACACTTATGTCATACCCATAAAACCAAAGAAGGAACATTACATATCCAACATATTCTAGATTACTTCAAATTTTAATGAGACTCAGAAAAATTGTCAAAAAGGGATGGTGCACATCTACTGCATCTATACCACTCTTGTCACAGTTTGTATATGCTGGCTATGCTGCAATATTAACCCTTGAACGCCAAATCAAAAGGGAATTTACATTAGCCGTAGAATTCAGCAAGAGTTGAGAGAAAAGCTTCACAGTTTCAACAATGTTCTCATCCACAAGTTTATTAAAGACTCAGACACCACACACTCTCTCCCACTATGTATATATATCTACTTTTTGTTTTTCGTTATTTTTTTTTTCATATTCTCATTTTACTGTGACATTTTCACTGCCACTTGGTCTTGAATAGTGCCCTCCAAGCATGGTTAACAAATTTTAGGTTAACTCAAATCCTCTCGAGTTTAAGAGTTTATTTTAAGGGCACGAGTAAGTAAACTCATAAATTTGTAGGCTCGAGAGTTTGAGACGTGTGAACAAGTGAGATGAAAAGTTAAAAACGACACTTATTTGGATTATTTGGTTTAATTTGAACGAAGTTATTATTCCTTTTCCACCGTTAACTATCATCATTTTTGTTCATCCTTGACACGCAAATCGCTAGTCGAGCTCTACTCAGCTTGAATCTACGTACTCTCGAATCTTATAACCTTGCTTCAAAATCTTATAAAAAGAGCATCCTCAGGAGTCTATTCAATGGTGTACACATAGCTTACCCTTCGTATACTCTCTTTTCGAAATAGTGTAAAGAACTAAACATGGCAGAGACCCTTCGCACGGTTGTAGCTGCTATTGGTATTTCTTCCTTCATTTATTCCTTATCTTCTTCGCATTATTGACCATTAGCAAAAAAGTAACTCATTTGAGTGTTCCTTGCAGGGAATGTTGCATCAGTGTCTGTCTCTCTATGCCACCAACGTATGTTACATTACATTCCATACTTGCTCTCACCTTCTCCTTTTTAGTGATCATGAATGAAGCATTGGCCTTTTTCCAATGATCTACTTGTGCAGGGTTACCTTCAAAAGGGATAAATAAAGAACAAAAGCACAGAAGAATTTTCATGCATTCCTTACATCATAGCACTGATGAACTGTCTCCTTTTCACTTGGTATGGTTTGCCTGTTGTAAGCAACAAGTGGGAAAATTTCCCCCTCTGGTCACACTCAATGGAGATGGGATTCTCTTAGAGCTATCATATGTTCTAATTTATCTATGGTTTTCTTCACCCAAGAGAAAGGCAAGTTATATATATATATATATATATATATATATATATATATATATATATATATATATATATATATATATATATATATATATATATATATATATATATATATACCTGGTCCACCACCCTCTTCTCTTCATGCATTCAAAATCTTACCAAACTTCACACCTCGCATGATTTTCACAGTGGACTAAGTCAAACCTAAATCTATGATCTAAGTCTAAGTAGAAATTATTTTGAAGAACTTCCACTCAAATAAATACACCAAAGGCTGAAAACGTAAGCAACATAAGTGTACTGATACATGCATGCAAGTCTTCATATATTAAATTTCTTCCCACAACAAGGGTATGTCAAATGTTAACTTCAGTCATAAACTTACAATGCTTTCTTCAGGTAAAAAGAAACATGTGACTTATTGCTATGTAAAAACCTCTCACCACCATACATGGTTCGCAGAATTATTCCATGGTTTCTGAAAGAAATGAAATTTGACAGGTGAAGGTGGCCATGATAGCTGTACCAGTTGGTATACTGTTCTGTATCATTGCTATCGTATCATCTTTTTCCTTCCACGATCATCGACACCGAAAGCTTCTTGTGGGTAGCATACCCTTGGGGATTTCAATAGCAATGTACTCATCCCCTTTGGTTGCAATGGTGAGCCATCTTTCTCTTCCACCGCACCGCAACTTTTCCTTGTAATAATTGCCGTTCAATTTAAACCAAACACGGAAAAGCAAAACCAGAATACATAACAGAGTAAGAAAAAACTAAACTGCAATTCTATCTCTCATTTTTATTTTTGTTTCGATCTTTATGAATTAACTATATCTTTAATCATGATAACTTATTAGATTTTGTCTTTTCTTTAATATTTTTTTATCTTTATTTTGTCTCAAAAACATTATCCAAATAACTTGGTTTTATTTATCAAAATATTATCTAAATCATGTTCGAGATAAAAACAACTTTTAGTGACAGCAAAAAAAAAAAAAAAACAAAAAACAAATACCACTTAAGCTAAAATTAAAAGTGTTGTGTAAAAAAAAATGATAGAAGAAACAGTTTATGGTAACACTATGAAATTAAAGTTAAACAAATGGTTTAATTATTGACAAACATATCAAAATTATCAATCACAGTATAGTATTTTGATTAAATAAAAGTCGATCCCACGAGGAACGATTTCAATGGAAATTCCCAATTATATGCTTACTAAGTGGATTAAAATAGAATGAGTTTTGCATAAAGAGTTTAATTGAAATTAAATGACAAAGAATTGTAAATTGTTGAGAAAAGATCAATTAAAGACACTTAGGATTGATTTCCTTCCTTATCCTCCTTTATAATGACTATGTCAATTAAGAACGTCAATTAATCTAACAATGTTAATGTCACCTACTCAAATCATCCATGTTGATTCCTCACGCATGAAGTTCATAAGAAAACCTAATAAATGTTGATTCCTCATACAATTAAGAGATTTTCCAGCATTAGGTTTAGGGTGTTAAGCTATTGATACATTCATTCTATTTCTAACAATTAACGTAACAAATATTCTTACCATGATCTAGGGTTCAATATATAATTTTCAATCATATCCCAAACTTCAAGAATAAATCATTCCAAAGCACAAATGATAAGAATAACAACATCAAAACATAGATTAATATCTCAAAATATCACCATGATACAAAAGAGTTCAAAGGAAGTGCATCAAATCTCAAGAGAATGAAGTTAACCACTCATGTTAGCCATTACAATGCTCCAAATGAGGAAGAAGTGAAGAATTGATGAAGATTAGACGAAACCCTAGTAGTAGTCATGCCTCTTCTCCCCAAAATCGCTTGCTTTTCTCAAAACACATTTTATCTTTTTATAGGAAAAATTGGGTCCTACGTCTTTCGCGTGTCATTCTTGTAGGCTTTACTTCCAAGTCTCATGTTCTTTTAAGCATAGACAAAGGTATTTGATTTATACTAGCACCTAAATCAAATAATGTCTTACCTACTTGTAATATCCCAATTGTGACTGGTATAGTGAAACTGCCAGGATCCTTTGACTTTTGAGGTAATGATTTCTGAATTATAGCGCTGCATCCTGCTTCTAGCTCCACGGTTTCTGTAGTAAATCTTCTTTTCTTAGTTAACAACTCTTTCATGAATTTTGCATAAGTCGGCATATGCTCCATGACTTCCATAAATGAAATATCAATTTGTAAATGCTTAAAAATATCCATGAATCTTGAAAACTATCTTTCTTTATCTTTCTTATAAGGATGACAAAGATATGGTAAATCCTTTAATTGCGGTATTTGACTCTCATCTTTCTCCCTCTTTTTTTCACTATTTTTATTTTTTTTGTTCTTTTTCAATTTTTTTTTTCTTTTTCTACGCTCTCACTTTTATTTTTCTCTTTTTCTCCTTCACACTCATTTTTCTTCTTTTCATCCTTTTTTTCTTGTAGGATTTCCTACTCTACAACCAGGTTCTCACCAATCCATTCTCCTATAACCTTACCACTCCTTGTTTGACTTACATTGCTCCTTTGGATTGGTTTGTGTGTTAGCTGAAAACTGTCCTCCTTGTTGCTCAGATAATTATTTAGCCAGTTGACCCATCTGGGTCTCTAAATTTCTGAATGAAACCTCAGTATTTTTCTGATTAGTCATAGTGCTTTGCATAAATTTTTTTAAAGTATCCTCCAATTTACTCATTCTACCAGACATTGAAGGATAATGTTGTTGTTGTTGATATGAAGGTTGCTGATATGACTGTTGTTGAAATGTAGGTTGTCTAATAGATGAGCTAACACCTTGTTTCCACCCAAAATTCTAATTATGATTCTGATTCCCTCTTCATCCTTGTGAAAAATTATTCTGATAATTATTGGAATTAGGGAAATTACCTTGTCTGCCTTGACTACTACCTTGATCACCCATATAATTAGCTTCTTCTTGTTGAATGTTGCATTGATAAGAGTATTGTTCATTTGAATGATCACATCCACACAAGTCGCATTTCATGAATTGTTGATCAGGAGAAGGTTGAATATCATGTATTTGTTGAGGTAGCTTCGCTATTTGTTGAGTCAATGCTTCCATCTGTTTAGTCAGAATTTTATTCTGAGCTAGCATAGCGTCTGAAGTATTAAGCTCAAACATTCCTTTCTTTTGAGTTGGATGTCTATCATGTTGGGTCTGTTGGTCTATAAAGGCTAGTACATCAATAATTCTTGTAGCATGTTCGATTTCTGCATCTAACATGGATCCTCCTACTGTATCTAATAACATCTTTGTATCAGGTCGCAAGCCAGTATAGAAAATATTCAATTGAGCAATATCTTCAAATTCATGATTTGGGCATCTTCTCAACAGCGATTTAAATTTCTCTCATGCTTCATAAAAAGATTCATTTGCTCCTTGTTTAAAAGAAGTAATGTCGGATTTTACTTTGATGTAGCGGGATGGTGGAAAAAATCTATTCAGAAACTTCTCTTCTACATTACTCCAATCAGTCAAAATCTGATTAGATGTGCCTTTAGCCACTCCTTTACCCTATACCTGCCAAAGAAAAAGAAAATAATCTCAAATATGCAGATTCAAGATTTGCTGCTCTAAATTCCATATATCAATTTTTATAGGAAAAATTGGGTCTCGCGTCTTTCGCTCAAGCGACAACTTTTGTTCAAGCGAAAGTTTCCTATTTTCGCTCAAGCGAAAGTTTCCTATTTTTGCTCAAGCGACAAAACACTCGCTTGAGCGAGTAAACTCCAAAGAAGAATAACTAACATTCGCTCAAGCGAATTTTCTTGCGCTTGAGCGACTGACTTCCAGAGAAGAATAACTGATATTCGCTAAAGCGAGAATCCATTTCGCTCGAGTGACTTCCATGCTGAAAATCTTCTTCCTTCTTCCAGTTTCACTCCAATTATGTTGACAAATATGCTCCTTACTCTCGTATCAAGGTATTCTCGAATCCATCCTATATTAAGAGAAAAATATATTAGAATTAACATAAATTAAGTGATTTTATAACCATTCAATGTATAATTATATTAACTTTTTACTACTTAACTTATTCTCTGCTAGTGTTTTTTATGATTAACCTTGATTATTTGAGTTTGACCATACTGTAGAAATAAGTGATAGAAACAAAGAACGTGGAATTCTTGCCACTACCTCTATCTTTATCTTTTTGTTCATTCTTAGGCCAGTTCACTGGCTGACTTATGAATTCCTTATTTATGAATCCAACTCTACTCTCGTTCAAAACCTTAAGATATTCAGTAAAAATCTTAAAAAATTGCATAATAGATAATATTTCTTTATATGTTAGTAAACTTCCTAAACTTTTTCTTATTGAAGTTGAGACTTACAATTACACTTGATTAGAAAGTGATGTATGTTAATTCTCCACCTTTGCGAGAGGGACCAAGTGTGATTGGCACTCCTTTAGCATTCTCCAGTTGGTTCTCCACTGCAAATATCAGTTCTTAGTAACTACAACTGATAGTTTGAACCATTTTAATGTGTTCTTGATCTTGTTTTTGTGTTGGTTTCATTGAAAAAGAAAGAAAAAGTCAGAAGAAAATAACGGTATTTACTTGGTTACCTCACTTAACGAGGTTGTGTATCTAAGTCAGAGTTGCCGCGTGCCGCGTGCATGTCTTGTTAAGTGTTGTCTTTTCTTGGAAATTTGTGCCTCTTCTTTGTGATTATGAATTTGATCTCTTAGCATCTCTTTCTAAAATGTCCAAGTAAAGTTTTTTTTTTCAATTAAATTTTTTAGAGAATCTAAGTGATTTAATAATTTGTTTAAAATATTTTGTTAATTGATTTTACTAAATAACTTATAAAAATAAACGAAAGAAGTATATGAATAAGAAAATTTATGTTAGAATAAAAATAATTGTTTAAAGATAATATGGTATAATAAATTTTTATTTTTTACAATGAAAAATAAGTCAGATATAAGTTATTCAGATGTGCTTTATAACATTTTAATGATATATGGATAATAAGACATAATTATCAAAATTATGAGATAAGAAAAGTTCTCCTTGATAAAGTATGACGAAATAGTGGTCTAGATAATTATAAATAAGATAAATGAAAGTCTAAAAAACATTCTAGTGTAATATATATGTCTCAATCTAATGTTTGACATTTGAAAAAATTTTAATCATATTTTTGTAAAGTGTAATATATATGTCTCAATTTGATACTACCATTAAAAAGAGGGTACTTAGGTTTAACATACTTTCTTGGTTGTGCATGTGACGACTCTTTTATATACATATTTAATCTCACCCTTTTAATGATTCAACTTAACTAATTGATAGAATTTTGGTTGCTTTTTTTACCACTTAAGTTGAAGTTTAGAAACCTTTCAGTTGTTACTTCAGCTGTTATTTGTCCTTAATTCTTTCATTATCCGTGTTGACTAAAGAGGAAGGAGAATGAAAATGTCCTCGCTGATCAAAGTTTGTGCACTCATGTTTTGAAGAAGAAAGTGAAACATTCCTGCTACACAGGACATCTTTGACGTTAAAAAAAATAAAAAATTATTCCACTATCCTATATTAGGCACTAACAAATGAAGGACAACACTACGAAATTCATCCTAATTTTTTGGCAATGATATATAAAGGACAGGAATATCATTAAATTGTGTTCATTTTTCAATTTAACAAAGTTATTAATTTTAGCAGTTAGATGAAGTTGAAAAATAAATTATTGTTATTTCATGGTAGTTTATTTAAGTTGAGTATATCCATCCAATGCTCAATGCAGATTTTGAAGAGGGAGACTTTAACATCATTAGAATCAATCATCTTTATTTAGAATTTTCGTCCATTACGATTTTGTCTTTAAAAAAAATTTCGATAGATTAAAGAAAAAAGATGTATATAAATTATTCTTAGTCTCGATTCTTAACCAATGAAAGATTTCGTAATCGTCAATATGCATACCCGAACAATTATAAAAAAAATTATTGGGTTTTATGTAAAAAGAAAATCTTAAGACTTTTTGTCAAGTTTTAGCATAATAGATTATGCACATAAGTGCTTACAATGTGTACATAATCTAATCTCGATAAGTGTTTTAGATATATTTGTATATACTAAAGAACATGGAAAAGGTTTTATATTTATTCTTATATTTCTGCATGATCACACAATTTGGTGATTTTGCTCACATCACCAGAAGTCCCTACATATTTTAAACAAACAATATATTAGTAAGAAAAACTGTTTTTTTTTTTCTTTTACATTTATTACATTAAACTTATATTGTTCTTCCTTATCCATGTGACTACAATTGTAGGTATTTTAATCACATTATTTGTTATTTTTGTATGTCAACTAAATTGGAGATTATGAAATACTCCATAAGTTGAACTGAAATTGAAAACAATTGCAATTGGGTAAGAAAAATATTTGTTTGACCAATTAATAGATAAATAAACTATTTCTTATTTATAAACTTATATGAAATTATACAAATATATTGTAATTTTTTATGGTTACATAATGTTTCACTCAAGAGCACTAGACTACATCACTACGTAGACAACATATTTTATTAATTTTTATAAATACTTTAGGATAAATAACAAAATATATATATGTTTTTACAATTCATAGTTTTAAACACAATATTTTTTATTCGATTTAACTATAGTTTCAATTTTTAATAATAATTTATGATCAATAATATTAATTATGTTTTTAGTGAATTATATACTGATTTATTAGACTACTTTTTTATAATTGTGTTTGTCATGTGTGAATTATGATGTAATTAAGTATTATAAGACTAAATTAATTGAACTTGTGATTCATTTGTATTCATTATTGTTAAATACCCGTTGTTCAGCAGCCATAAACAAAACTTATAATATATTTACAAAATTAACTATGATGATAGTGAAATGAAGATTAGATCACCACTATTACATGATGATAAATGAAGACAGTGCTCACAGTGAGATGATTTTTTTTTTTTTTATTAGTAAAGAGAGATTTGATTGACCATGTACAAAATGTACCACATATAAGTCATAATTTGAAGTCCATAACTCGTACCCACGTTAGTAATAGTATTAATAACTATCACGGCAATCAAATTCTACTATATATCATAATCAAATCAAACTCATGATCAAAACCCTTACTTAAAAAATCCAAGAGAAAGGTAAACAAATATCTATAATTTAATATCTTGAAATTTTGGGTTAAAAATAGTGTTAAAAAGAACCCTTGAAAGTTTAAACACTTGGTAAAAAGTTGTTATAATAGTATATTTCAATTTTAAAAATCTATTTAGTGTAACTCTGATATGATAATCATTATTAAATGTTCTCGTTTTTGTGTCTGTATAAATCTAAAGAGAGTGAAAGATGTGTTTGGTGTCAAATGGTTGGGTGTGGGGCTAGATAGGGGCATAGCCATAGTGCAAAAGATTATAGTGATTTGGGTCTTCGGATGATTAGTCACTCCTTCGGAAAATAACGTATCAATATATATTGCTGAACTAAAAGTCCACTGATGAATGTTGTTTGTCTCATCTTGAAAATGCCGGTTTAAAATCTAAGTTGAAATCATGCATGTGTGGACCCAAGAATTGAAGGAAAACCTGCATGCGTGTATCCCTATAGTCAGTGGAGCACATTTAAGATCTTTTCCATGCACAAACTCAACCAGGTTTACAACATTTTTGACGTTAAAGCGGCGAGGCATGGAAACATGTATTACCCATGACAGCTTATAACCATACAAACATCCTGAAACTATGACACAGTGTTTTACTGTTGTTTTGGACCTGGTATTCCTGGTTTCCCAATAACTGAGATGGCATGATTATTCTGGGTTTTGACCTTGGTATTAACCAATGAGGGATTCCATTGTGCCTGTGCGATGATGTTGTTGTGTAGTAACTGAGTTGGATCTGTGTCAGTGCCAAGTAATTGTTGAGTAGGATTCTGGATTATTTTAGTGGACAGTTACGCAGCATCAACCAAAGTGGCCACACACCAAACTTCTCCTAAATTTGGGTCCATCTATATATACAACATTTATTCCCCAATCTTTACTTACCAACCCATTCCTCAACCTATAACTAATTTACAATTTTAACTCATTTTGTCTCATTCAGTTTTGCTTACTCTATTGCCTCTCAAATATTTAATTATTGTATATGGCGGCTAATATGCTACGCAGATTCATATCTGTCATATTAACATTTTATTCACATGACATACTCCAATTAACCTACTTATGTGTATTGTATTGACATTGACGTATTCTAAAACTTCTTCCATGAAAATGTATTATTCAAACTTACTACTGATGTGTTCGTGGATGAACGGGCATTACTCATTTGGATAGAATATATATTTTTTGAGCTAAAGCAAAATTCAAAATGATCTGTAAAATCAATATTTGTACATATGCGGAAGGTCTATTTGATTCTCAATTCACCTACTTACGGCAGAAAGAGTGCGAACAACAAAAGAAGCTTGATATGCCAAACACACCAGATATATATATTTGCTGAAAAGATCATGTATGATTAAAAAAAAAGATATTACTTGAGTGTTTGTAACCTTTGATCAGAAGCTAGAGAAAATACAACTTTTTTGTTGAGTTGACAAAAGGACTAATAAAAAGTAAATCCAAAGCAACAACCCCAAACACGAGATGAATGTGCATTGACTAGATTCAGAGAATTTGAGGTGTAAACTGACATAGTTTTGGTGGATAACAGCGGAAGAAGTATAGGGCATTGAAAAGGGTAAAAACATGGAGAATAAGAATCGCGGAAAATGGCCATGATAGAGGGCCTACGAAGAACATGTTAGCGGAGCGTGGCCGTAAAACCTTAGCAAGTTGCTACTAAAGGTAAAGAGATGAACTCCATTGCTTCATATGCATTCTCTTGGGAACACAAGTTGCGCATAAACAATGGCTACGACCACGAGACATAAAGTTAGGGTTTCAGAAGAATAAGATACTACTTTCTTTACAAAATTATTAATAAAGTTATGGAAACATCACCCATTCATCTCATAATTTTTTTTATGGAAACATAGCCTCTTCATCTAATATTCATTGATGTGTCTTTCATTAGTTATGATTGGAATTCATAAATTAATTTGGCCCATTATAGATTTGAATCTGATTAAAACTTTTTTTATTGAGGAATAAAATGAACTCGTCCCATTTAGCTCCCGGGTATACATATTTGAACCGGATTAATGGTTTGTTCACCATTAAAAAAAAATAGACATTTCAATTAAGTATACATAAAATATTAAAAAAAAATTCTATTTGAATTCTTAATAATCTAATTTATCTTATTTTTATATCTCAATGTCACTTCCTAAAAATAAAGAAATCCTAAAAATAAAAAATAATTTAATGAGTCAACTCACTTAATTTACCTGTTTTATAATTAAAAAGGAGAAAAAAAAAAAGTTAAGAAGGAGTGTGAAATGATATCAAACTTAGTTACAAAATCTTTTGTTTACACAAAATGAGTCAAATTTAGTTCAATTTGTGAGTTAAATTAGTTTACTTTTTACATCCCTAACCCATTTAACAATTGTAGTCAAAATTTTGGTGTTTGATTATAGATTTCGTTAACAATTAAGAACTTTTATTATCTTAGTGTCATAATTTGAATTTCATTTGATAATTTGAAGGTTATTCTAATAGGAAAATACAAACGAGAACATAATGATTCAATTTAAATAGTTTTTGTCTTCATATTTACTAAGGTTGAATTAATTTACATTGTGGAAATTCAGTTAAGAATATATTCTGACACTTTTAAATCAGAATAAAAAGAGAAAAATAATTAAAAAATGAATGAATAAGATGATATATAACAAAACTAAGATTATCTATTTATAAAAATTTTACTTAGTTATTTTATACAATAAAGATAATTATGTGGATAGATTAGGTTTAAGGTTTAGAATTAGTTCAGATTTGAAAACTTTCTCAATTTTCTGAAATATTATTGTTAAGTTGAAATCTAATTTCTTATATACTTTTAAAAAATAAAAAATTCTGACTAATTCTTTTTATTATAATTTAATTTGATAAAATTTATAATAAACACTCAAAATATATATAATTATAATTCAATGGTTTGTTCTTTGGCGAAAATATAAATCAAATATCATAATTAAAAATAAACACACCTCAGATAATAATTTTTGTTCGAGATTTATATATTTGGTCAAACGAAAAAAACTTCTGCTTTAAAACATGAGAGATATATAAGTATATTTTATTATTATCTACTACATATACATAACTTTACATTTAAAACAAAAAAAAAAGAAAAAAAAAAAGAAACGCATGACCATTATAATTGAGAAAAGCTTGAGGCGTGATGACCAAACGATCATGAATCATGTTTTGAATTCCATTTTTTGTTTGTCTTGTAATGTAGTTGAATAGGTTACAGTGAACATTGATTCCAATTTCATGGACCCAAAAGGGATATAATATTAGCAAACTCTTTTGGTTTTGTCGTGCTTACAGTGGGATATTGATTGGGTTAGGTAACAATTATTCAACTTTATGCTGTTTTAATCGGAAGAAATAGGAAATGCACATCACAGTACCTTTTTCCTCTGTACTGGTACCAGCGGTGGCCCGTTAAAGTTTTATATATATATATATATATATATATATATATATATATATATATATATATATATATATATATATATATATATAAAATGTAATTTATAATTTTGATCTCTTAAATTTAATGAATATTTAATATATTTATTTATATATTTATAATTTTATTTTCTTAATTTTATAACTTTCATATAATTTATGATTTTATTCCTTTTAAACTTAATAATTATTTAATATATTTAAGTATATATATATATATATATATATATATATATAATTTTATCCTTTCACTTTTTTTTTATTTTTTTATATTTATCTATTATTTATTAGTAACATATTATTTGGTCCCTTCAAATTATCATACCAGTGAGACAGATACAAGAACATATACTTATAATTTTAAATGTTCTAATTTTAAATATAACATTACATTATACATCATACTTCAATGTTGATGATATCCTATTATTATTATGCTATGTATTAGATTCATTTACCATTACAAGATGTCTTTCAACGTGCATAAAAACCTATAAATGTCTTATAATAGAGTATATATGTATATACATTATTATATCTACAAGAAAAGTATGGTAAAGTAGTGTATAAATTATTATATCTACAAACTCACACGAATATTTGTTTATCTGACAGACATTTGACATATACTTAACAAATTAATTTGTATTAAAGCCTTAACGAAGTTTCAAATAAAATTTCTGATATTTATCTTTTGTCAAAAAATTTATATTTATCTGACTATTTTCTTTTTATGTCACGAGTTTCTCCAGATTATTGGCAAGTATTTGATTATTATTTTCTATTTTCTAGACAGATAGTTAAGATTCGGTAGCTGCTAAAGAAAGAAAATATGAGGGAAGAAAAATAAATAAATATATAAAATAAAATAAATATTTATTGGTTAAAAAAAGTAATAGAAAAATATTTATTTAAAAAATTCAAATTAAATATTTAAAATTATTTATATAATTATTAATTTTTATGAATAAAATAATTTTTAAATTAACACTTTTGATTTAATATCTCATTTATTTTTAATATATATATATATATATATATATATATATTTTAATTTAAATTAATAAAATAACCTTACATTTAAAATATACAATATATTAAGTTATTCATTTAGTTTTTATGATTGTTTTCATATCTATTACTCCTACTAAATTAGTCTAATTTAAAATACAAATACAAATATAAATATAAAAAAAATCATTTATCAGAAAGAATAATTTAATAAAATAATTTTTTATACTTTTTTTCTCATATTTAAATAAAAAAGTAAAATATGTAAATCACGACAAAAAAAATACATATTTTTTTGTCAATTTCAATTATTAAATAAAAAAATACTTCTCTAATTTATTTTTCTGTATTAATTAAAAAATACATTTTTTCAATTTTTTATGCACTAATTATTTGTTATTCTTTATTTTCCTATAAATTAGGAATACTGAAATAGAGACCTATAAATTGTCTAAATAGTTTCAATACGGTTTCCTAAATTTAAATTTATTAACGTAACAAGCTTTTGAAAATGAATTCGAAAGCAACAAGGGGGAGATTAATGAAAATGTCCCTACATTCTTAAGAGATTATTCAAGTCAACATCATTCAAAATGAATTAAGAACAAACTGAATTTAAGACGTTGGTGAAAATGTGAAATATTTCCCTACATGCCCAAGATATGTTTTTTATAAAAATGATGATTCAAGCAAGCTCAAGATGATTCCTGAAGACTAGATAAAGTCTTCGAATCATTGGATATAGAGGTACAAGTTGATGAAGTAATATTATGCATAAGCCTCCAAAGCAAGTGTGATAAAATTCATAACATGATATTTTTCTCTCGTCATAATCAATTATGATGCATCGAAATGGAAAGATGATTTTCTCTATCATAATTGATTATATTGGTAACATAATCAATTATGACAATTCAAATTTGAAAAATATATTATTTTGAAGAATAAATATTTTTAAATATATTCTGATTTTTATTCATGAAAATATTAATGTCCAACGACCATTTTCTCGATGCTATTTTTCTATTTAATTAAGTTTTGATGAAAAATCAAATACACACAATTACAGAATTCGAAAACACAATTTACATTCAATCATTTTGAAAAAAGAATTTTGAGCAAGGCAACAGAGATATTTTACACCTTCTGAGAAAACCCTCTTCTCTACTGCCTTATGTGCTTTCATTGTTAATTACACTTGTTCTTGGAGTTTGACATTCTACATGTTTCTATAATTTGTTGTCTCCATTACCCAGATGTGATTGTTCTTATTTTTATTATTACCTTCATCCTTTGTGTATTGGTGGTAAATGAGGTATTTTTCATCCCTAGCGTGATTCTAGGGAGGTGTTCATCCTTAGTGAGATTCTAAGGAGGTTTTCATCCTTTGATTTGTTCAAAGGAGGTTTTCATCCCTAGTGTGATTCTAGGGAGATATTCATTCTCAGTGGAATTCTAAGGAGGTGTTTTTCATCCTTTGTTTTGTGTAGAGGAGGTGTTCATCCCTAATGGGATTCTAGGGAGGTGTACATCCTTAGTGGGTTTCTAAGGAGGTGATTGTCTTTTTAATTAGTCTACTTTTTACTGGTTCTTCTGCTGATTTGATTGTAATTTGTAAACTGAATTTGAAAGATAGTGAATTGGGAGTCACTCTTTTATTAAGAGTTGACTAGGAATTAGATGTAGAGTTGGCTATACCTGAACCAGTATAAATCTCTGTGTGTTTTTCTCTTTCCCTTATCTCTTTCTCTTTTCCTGATTATATTATCGTTTCCGTTTAATTTGTGTTCAAACAAATTATTAACTCACAACTAAATTTTTAATTTGACATCTATTTTAATTTGTGCATCTATTCACCCCTTCTAGATGTCATTTGTCTAACAAATTCAATTAAATATATATAATATTTTATCGAGACATCGAGTCTCTATATAATTTTCAATTAGGTATTACCTATTTTAAAACTTTTATAATGTTTTGTTTAAAAATAAAAATGTTTCAAAAATATTATTAAAATTAATTTTTATATCCAAATTATTATTATTTATTTTAAAATTCTTGTTACAATTTTATTTTTTAAAAACGTGTCTTAAATTAAAAAAATAAAATTATATATAAATTTTGCTTAACGTTCGTGTATTGTGGACTGACGAATGTACTTGTTTTGTGTCCCAACTAAGTGTTTATTTATTTTTAACTTGTATATAAGTTAATATTAGTTTATACAGATAATACTATTTTTATAAGTTTAAAAAAATTGGAAGAGTTATTCCAAACAAATCTTAAAAATGCTTATTTGTATGTGAAAACGTTTGAATATAAATTTTCTATTTTTTTAACATGTATAAATTAATATTAATTTCTGAAAAACTTAATTTCATTTTTTCCTTCTATAATATTTTTAAAAGCAATTTTTTCAAAATTCTTCCAAATAAATATATTTTGCAAAATCTTAACATTTTTTTCTCCACTATTCATTCATCTATAGTTTTCTTTTTCTCTTCTTATTTTTGTGCTTCCTCTCTAAAGCACATATATTTGCTTTTTGAGATATTTATGGCTTATTTGATTTCTTTTTAATTAAAAAAATATACTAAATTAATTATACGAAATTATTTTCGAATATGAGTTGAATTTTTTTTATAAAAATCTATTTTTAAAAATAATTTTAAACAATAAAAATGACATAAATCATCACAAAAAATCATGATTAGTTAGAAAATAATTCTAATATTTTGATGGTGAAGAAAATTCAGATATTATAAAAAAATTAAATAAAAAGGTTTTTTATTAGTTATAATTTCTACTTTTGAAAAATTTAAAAGACAAAAAATTATTTTTGAAAATAATAATAAAAAAAGTCTCTGTACGTAGAATATATATATTTAAATTAATTGTGATATCCCATTATTGATATTGGATGGTACTTGAAATGTAGAAGTGATCATGCGCCATCATTTAATATAAAGCACAATTCATTTCCACGCTCCTCTCTACCTTTATTCATGCGCCATCATTTTATATATATATTTGGGAAGAAATAAAAGAGAGATATTGATTAGGAACCCAATGGTTTAGATTTGAAAGTTAAATAAGGTAAAATGAAAGATATTCTTAAGATTGAAATGTGAAGTCCAATATCACATGGTATTTGATATAAAAAAGAGTTTTTAATAAAATTTATTTAAGAATAAAATTGAATATATTATTATAAGTCACGTTAAAATTTTATCAGAATGATTATCTAAATAACTTTTTTTTTAATTTTAACTAATTTTCTTTATTTTTAAACAATCTAAATGTAAAATTTGTAATCAAATATTTACTTTACATTAAATGTATCAACTTTTTTTAAATATATTCTTATTTTCGCCTAATATTTTATTAATCTTTAAAAAGACAAATTTTTAGCACTTTAATTAGAGCATTGTGTAAGCTCTTAATATAATTCTTGATTAATACCAAATTATGTTTTAATTAGCATAAAGAAAAATAGAATGATTTTATTGATTTTTCTCCTCTACCTCCACTAGGAGAGTAACAACACTTTTTCATGTTCATTCTTTTAATTATAATTTTCCTACTAATCACCCAATCAAATACATTCTTATTGCCTTCATTTTAGATACACATTTAATAATAATAATTGTAAGTTGAGGTTATCCATCTCGTAATCTAATCGATATAAAGGTAGGATAAATGTTGAATATTTTTCTTTTAGGATATGTAAGAGATTTACCCGAAAATCATGTTTATTACCTCCAAAACTTCGCATAGGATAATAATAAAACCCGACAGAAAATAAGTATTGAAGGAAAGACGTAGATAAAAAGAGAATTAGATTAAGAAAATGACAAGTTCAAATATAATTAGAGGGTTAGCAGCGATAACGATAATAATAATAATAATAATAATAATAATAATAATAATAATAATAATAATAATAAATAAATAAATAAATAAATAATTTCAGTTATTATATCTAAACTTCACAAATCTAAGGCAGAAAAGAAAAAAGTCATTTTATTTAAATTTCAAAAAATAGTAACCCCAAAGTATAAATTCCAAATCCTAGGTCTATTCTGAAATTGGGGTTTCAAGAATCTAATACAAAAGAGTTAGGTGTGTTTAACTGAAGTTATACACAAAAAGACTACACAAATTTTATATTAACTAAATCTTCAAAATTAAGATGTTTTTGTGAAATAGCTCAATTTATGGTCAATGATCGATCATATATGATAAAGATGTGTAATAATAAAATTATTATCAAAATATTTTATTATAAAATAAAGTATAAAATGCAAGTACAAACAAACTTGAGAAAGCAACAAGAATCTCCAAGTGAAAAAGAATGCACAATTAAGAAGAGTTGGTCAAACATAAGATAGGAGAAAATGTTTAAGATGACGAGAATTAGGGAGAGTTTCAAAGTCTTAATTTTTCTGAAAATTTCAAAATTTTCTTGAAAGAATTCTTAAAAATAATATTTATTTTACTTTTTTAAAACATAATTCGTAAGGAAACATAAACAGTAGATTATTAAATACCCAGGAAACATATTGGAGTATTATTTAATATTACCTGAGGATTAGTATTTAGCAACACAATTTGTAGGAAATAATTATTAATTATTGCAATTTTTTTCCACTAAAAATAGATATTCCGTACAAATATTTTTCTGGAAAAGAATCTAAGTGTTTATTTTCTTTTAATTATCCCTAAAAAAATCTGTAGGCATTTTCTGAAGAAAAATTTCACAAGGAAATATATATATATATATATATATATATATATATATATATATATATATATATATATATATATATATAAAAGTTATACTCAGGACCAAAACTTATGGGTCTAACAATCCGTAATTATAATGATTAAGTTTAATAAAGATTTGAGAAAAAAATTAAAAATGAAAAACCAAATAAATAATGAAATTTTAATAAAAAATATAACTTTCATCAACTTTATTATTTCATATATTATTTTTTATTATATATTTAATTATTTATTTTACTTCTCTATTTTAAAATATGAAGTTTGAGATATAGATACACAAATCAATAAAAATATTTTTATAACTTATAGTAAAAATTTTAATATTTTTAATAATAATTTCGTCATTTTATTTTCATTTTTTAAAATTATTAACAATAACTTATTTTTTTCTCTATAACAAAATATCTAATAAAGTATTGAGTTGTTCTTCTTCTTAAATAACAGGTGTGTGAATTTAAAATATTTTCTTATTTTATTAAAAATAGATTTCTTCTATATTTTTCATTCTTAAAAATTTTACCACTAATAATTTTGAAGAGTTGTTCTTTCATATTACTATTTTGGTATTCTCCTGAAAATTTATAATCAAATCTACAATTAGTTTTTATGTTATTTTATGTTTTTCTTCATGAAACATTTCATAAAAGTCAACATCTTCATCAATTTCTCCAATTTGTTCATGTTATATTTTTATCGAATAATCCTTTCTACATAATTTATACTCTTTTTTTCATTTTTATTTGTAAGTTTACTTAATCAATTTTTTTAATTAGACTCATTGTATTTTCATTGCAAATGTTATTTTTTTAGAATAAAACAAAAATTAAAAGAAAAAATTAAGTAGGTTCAGATTTCTATATATAATATTTGTTTGGATTAACACAGAGCTAATTAGTCATTAAATTTAAATATTTAAAATGATTTTTTAAAAACTGAAATTATAAATATATAAATAATTTTAAAAAAGTTGGTACTAAAATAATTTTAAAAATTTGAAATTATAAATATATAAACAGTTTAAAAAATTTTGGTACTTCGAAACCTTTTATGCTAGTTATCATAGGAAGCTTTATTTTGTCAATTTAAAATAAAAAAAATCCTTAATTAATAATAACTTTTATCAACATATTTATTATTAAAGAGTATACATAAATATTTAAATATATTGTTCTAAATATATAAGGTATGTTTTTTTTCATTCATTAAAGATTAATTCACGTAATGGTTATTAATGTGACAGAATTTCCCACTAGTATATAAAACAAAGTACTTGACTTATTTTTGTGTTTTATTATATCCTCTCGATTGAATAAAAGTTGAATTTATTCAACGTGATACTTCCATATTTGAATCTACTAACTACTATTTTATTAATTTATATTATTTAAAAAATAAGTTACTCGATTCTTAGAAGTTTTAATAACTAGAGTACAGTTTTAGAACATTAGTTAAAATAATAAAACATATTTCAATTTTATAAATTAAAAAGTGATTAATTATATATTTAATTGTGAAGAAATATACAAGTGGCAGACATGCATGTAACCGACAAACCAAACCACATTTGAATTAAAATAAGTTAAACTGACATGCAATAATGCAACATGTTTTGGCATTAACTTGTAAATAAGTCATAAAGTTTATGCCTTTTTTTCTCTGTTCATGTTCCTAAAGAGATTATAATTATTAGTCTTAACTCCACTAACTAACAAGGCTTACACCCAGGTCATTATAATTATGTGGGTTCATGAAAAAAATATTAAATAAGATATAAGTTAATTTTTTTAATTAAAATAGTAAATAAAATTCTTTATAAAACTTTCAAGGTGACCTTGCTTTAACTGTTATATATTTTTAGAAAATATATTTTGATAACCTAATCAATAAATAATTCTTGATAAAAAGTATATTTTGATAATCTACTTTAAATAGAAAATTTTGTAAGTAATTCTTTATGAGAGAGTAAGAGAGAAGAGTGCAAATATAGATATTTTGTTATTATTGCTATTATATTGAAAGAAATAAAATTGAGATAAATGTTTTTGAAATAAGTAAGTTAAGAGCAAATAGTTTTTGGCTTATATTTTAAATAATTTTGAAAAATTATATTAATATAATTATATAAAAATAATTAATTATATATATATATATATATATAAATTTTAATTTATATTAATGAATTGTTTATTTTATTTTGATAATATATTTATTTACTTAAAAATTAAAGTTAAAATTTTATTTTTTATTATCATTTATTTTTTTCATAATATAATAATTTAAAATAATAATTTCTTTTAATTATTAGATTTAAAATAAATGAATATTAATGATTTATTTTTATATTTATTTTTAAAATAAATGAATCGTTTTATCAAGTTAACTTAATATATATATATATATATATATATATATATATTAATAATATATTTTTCATTTAAAAAATTAGTATAATTTTATAAAATAAATTAATCAAAAAATTTATGAGTTAATGTGACTTAAACCTATTTAAATTATAACTTAAATTGATTAGATCAAAATTAACCTAATTTAGATTGAAAATTTTTTAGATTAATCTGAGATGATTTAGTACTCAAATTTAATCTTAACTTCTTTTCTTCAAATTTTTTTATGTGTTATAATATGTAATAAAAAAAATTGGAGAATAAAAATGTTATTTTAAATATGAAATAATTATGAGAGAAATTATATAAGATTTTCAATTATGCGCATAAGATCTTCAGCTATTTAATTATGCTACTCACTATGACTAATATCCTAACTAAAAAACACAAAGAACTTGTGTTTTAAGTGAAATATAAACTAAATATCTTAAAATTAAATGTGATTTTATTTTTTAAGGGTATTATATTTCATAATTTTCAATTTAGATAATGAATTTTCTTTGAAATTTTATAAATTTAATGAAAAGTAATTAATTTCGGTGGTTAATTCATTACTGTAAGAATTAAACCTTACATTTAATTTTCTTTATTAAAAATATATAAGTAAACTTTGACCATCTTCTGTTTATTGTATTTTGATGATAAAAAAAATTGGAAATTAAAGAAAAATAAGTGTTAAATGAAAAATTAAATTAACTGTGCAAAATGATAAGGATTTATTGAAAGACAAGATCAATAACTATAAACTATAAATAATGTATATGAATTTAAGGAAACCTAACAAGCAAATGAAAACGAGATACACGAATTGTAAAAGATTGAAAACACTAATATAAAATAAAAACCAAATTATATAATTGAAAACAAACAGATAATAATAACATATAAATTAATTGTTTTTTTCAATAGTCATGTTGAGTTCATTAATATATAATATTTGTGGAATATGTTTTTCACACTAAATTTATTCTTAAATATTTTTATCTATAGACCTTCATGGATGATCACTAGTTCTAATGGATGCATGACGTATTTAATCATGTATTATATTGAAAGTTATAGTCTAGATTCTTGAAGATACTCTTACGTAATCCCCTTCATCGATTTCTTGATATAAAAATCGATCAACTTTCTTTTTCTTTCGTCTGTTAATTTTCCATTTTTATGGATAACATGTTACTTCTTTTTAACATCTAGCACAACAGAAAATGTCAATTATTTTTAGGATGAAATAACACAAAAATGTATATTTTAGATTAAATAGATAATAAAAAAATATTTTTATTGTACATTCAATTACATATACAAGTTATTTTTTTAACAAATATCTTTTAGTTGAAAGTAAAATTAAATAATATACAAGTCACTTTTTAAATATTAATTATGATATGAACTGTATTAATAACAGTACATGTATCCTTTTTAATACGGATCAAATTATTTGTGATGAAAAAGAGTTTTTCAACTGAAATTGAATCAATTTGATTACTATTATAAGAAAAGTCGTTTGATACAAAACACCCAACAGAATGCAATCTATTGCGATTTACTAAATGCATTCCGTGCTAATAACATCACTAATTGTAATGTAATGTAATTTATGAAAAAGTTCAATTAATTTAACCTTTTCCTTTTTTTTCCTAAGTATTGAATGATAAAAGATATTCAAAAGTGATCATAGTACAAAGAAAGGAAGTCTAGCAGATATTGTATAATTTGGAATGTAATTTCATGAACACAACTCATAACATGTAACATGTATTAGGTTGTTATTTCTTATGAGCAATAACTCCTTCATATACAAATTACATGACTAATGATTGTGATTTTGTATAATGACTATAGATAACTGGGACTATAATGACAGTAACGGAAGCATATATATATATACATTCGTTGATTTATTATACAACATAGCGACGAAGATAATCCAAACGTGCAGGATGCTTGAGCTTCATGAGAGCCTTGACTTCATGCTTCCGAACCATTTCCCTCGAAATGTTCAAGTTCCCAGCAATTTCTCCCAATGTTCTGTCACCCTTGCCATCAAGTCCATATCTCTGTCTGATCACTAAACTCTCCTTTGGCTTCAGGGAATCAAGCTACAAAAAGTTCCCAACAAATGACAATGTCAATTTCATGTTATGGTTTTACTAAAGTCACTAACTCGTAGGACCTGACAAGAAAAACTATCCAGAAAACTAAAACTTACTCTCCATTGCAAAAATTTGAGAGCACATTATTATCTTTGAAAAAAAGACTTCAATGCAACTTTTTTATTGTAAAAATATTGCAATTGTACTGTTTTGGTTCCTTAGGTTCCAAATGCTTCAATTAAGATTGTAATTCCTGTATCAAATGGAATTTGCTGCTGCAATATAACGACATGTCTTAGAGACTAACTTCAAACATAGAGACTAAATTCAAACAATTGTGATACCTCACAACTCAATTGACACAATGGGAACTTAGAGGATCAAAATCACACGTGATTGAAACATGAGAAAGAAAAATCGCAAAATTGCGATGCTGAAGACCAACAATACAAAAAAACCTTGCAAAAATTAATCTAAAGACTTTAATTTTCCTCTGGTTAAATGAATCACCAATAAATGTTCTGACAGTGAATTAGGAAAGCCCTTATTTATTATGTACTGGAAATGATGAGTGCATGGACGACGTAGAATAGAGAAAATAATAGTATGACCCAGAACCTTCTAGTTCACAAAAATTGTCTTTATTATCTTATTTATACATTTCATGGACTTGAAAGCCTAAGGGTTTCTTTGTAATTTTAGAATAGATTTTGTTTAAGTTATAATAATAGATTAGGTTTGACCTAGCTTTGTAGGAAGTGCCTCAAAAGACAAGGGACAAAGACATATTGAAGGGCGCCATTGAACGAAGGACCTAGATTGTTATGAAGATAAACCAGTAGTGCGGACGAGCCAAGAGAATGAGAGAGAAACGTAAGACAGGGACAAGGAAGAAGAGAAATACAGAATACTGAAACCCAATGACGGGAACTTTAAGATAGGAAGAGAACATACAATGAATTATAATATTTTCCAAATACAGTTTACAACAATTATTTATAAGGAATGAATTCTAATATTTTCCAAATACAGTTTACAACAATTATTTATAAGGATTGATAATTAAGGCCGGAACTGTTATAAGTTGGCCAAATTATAACATAGATTGGCCAAGTTATAACATAGATCATGCCAAGCATTCAATACATAGCTTGGCGCAATAGAAGATTCAAGGTTCTTTGGCGTGCTAAGCATCATGGTACATCGCACTTGAAGTGCACTTGGCATAGAAAACTTCTAGGCTCTTGAAGGACCAAGCAAGACAAGGAAAACATGCATCAATTGGTGCGCCAAACCAAGAGTCATTATGCCATTCTATTTCAAATTTTGGTGCCAGGTTGAAGTCACGTGGACCACAAGTGGAGTGCAGGCCTAGTGTCGGAATAATCTAGAACATTGCCTCTTTAGCTTACTTTGTAGCATTGTTTAATACTTTTGAATGAATTGAAATCATTTTGAAAATTTTAAAGAAACTTATGAACTCTCTAGAGGAGTGATGAGATACTCTCTCTTTTCTGGAGTTTTGAGTGGTTAGGAATTTAAGTGGTGACTCTTTCTCTCATATATCATGAGACATATCATGTGGCGTGATTTTCCATTTTTTGTCTTCTCCATCTCTTTTCTTTTTGGTTTATATCACTTGCCTATTGTTTTTGTTGCCTATCATATAGAAACAATGACTCAAGCTTGATAAAAAATGGGTTTCATACCCATTTTTGGAACTTAGTTCTTCTTTCCAAGCTAAGACATATTCTAATCCATGGTTCAATAGTTACATCTCATTGATTTCAATTGATTCAAACCACACATATTTTAAGTGCCACTTAGAAGATCTCACTTTTATACCCATTTTTGGGGTTCCATTAGAAGAGATCTAGGTATTAAGTGTGTCACAGACTTATCCGTGACTCACCAGTGAGGACAACTCTTGCAAGGACGCAGTGTTTATAAGTGTAATAAATCAATCTTAGAATATCATTGAAATAATTTGAATGGATCACACTTCATTTTACAGAAAGGTACTTAAATTGCACAATTCTCCCTTTCCCTTTAGAGATGAAATGAAAATGCCTCAATGTTGGTGAACAACTTAATGTATATATACCTTATCGGTTGCTATATTAAATATAAAGAACAGTTAATTTTAAACCTCATACTATTGATTCTAGGATTGTGGAAGATGAAATAAAGTTTAAGCACCTATACTTCAAGCTTCATAACATCTAAAGTTTCCAATTTGACAATGGAGATAATGTCCAAAACTCAGCAAGAAACAAAAAAAAAATCCTTAAGTAATTTTCACTAAAAATGAATCAAGTGTAACATATATATTCCACACTCAAGGAAGGGGAGTTTAGTTTACTAAAACATATAATTCCAGCAAGATCTTTGTTTTCTTTTTTTATTATCCTGTAAGGTATTCATCAGTTAGGCCTCTATATGCACTGCTATCATGAAAAAATTACTACATCGAGGATGGACACCAAAAAGGACAATGGAAGCAAGGTTTTAGGTTGGCAAGAAAATGATCATCATACTTCTTTAAAGGTACAGCAAGCAGCACACAACTCTGACATTCAAAGCTTCACTAACTTTAAGCACGTTAATCAAATTTCACATATCATCAAAGGGAGAGTATCAAGGAGTTGAGCTATTACCACATCATCCAGAGCAAGTCTTAACACAGCCAGTTGCCTTCTATTATCACCATTAACACCATCAACATCAGTAATCCCATTAATAAACTCTTCATCTGTGGTTATATGTCTTGAATGAAGGGATAGAATGGGTTTCGATGCCTTCATTACGTCATAATATCTTTCAGGGGAAATCCCAATTCTTTCTACTACCTCGTCTTCCGTTGGTGACCTCTGGAGCTCAAATGCCAACTCAAGTTTTGTTCTATGGATATCTGACCTAACCTGTTGAAAATAAATATGAGATGTTATAAAAGGCTGCTACCTGGGCAAAGTCTAATATTGAACCAAGTCTATAATAATTTCCAAACCAACATATTTTCTTTGAATATCTTCGGAAAAATTAGATATGGTCAAAACACCAACCGATTTTTCATATATTATATTTTAATTATAGAAAAAGCCTTCCAAGTCTAGTGCCTAAGGAAAAGAATTTTGGATCTCTGCTTCCTCCAGTTTCAGCCAACTAAACAGGCCAATTAACAATCTTGATTGGTTGAAACTGCCATATTATTCAGTCCAAATGTCCACACGATTCAGGTCAAATCTAATAAAGCATGTTGCTTATCTAAAATTAGTAATAAAATCAATTCGTCCATTTTCAAAAATAATCACCATGCGTTGATAAGAAGAATGCATACCCGGTCAAGTCCAAAAGGAACACGTGTGAAGCTTGAGAGGGTTATGGAACGAACAATTGAATGTCTTATCCAAAATAGACTGTATGTAGATAGCTGAAGTCGCCTTTTTGACTCAAATCGATCAATTGCTGTGATGAGTCCCCTAACTCCAGCCTGACAAAGATCTTGAAACCTTGGGCCACTTGCAAAATCTTGAAAATATTTGTTAATTACGAACAATACAAGCCGGAGATTGTGCTGCAATAGATATCAGCATGATTTCTTAATATCAATGTAACTATTACTGTTCATTCCAAAGAATATCAACAAACACATCAACAATTACACCATTCATCTCCAAAGCGACAGATAGAGAAAGAGAGAGAGAGAAGTAGAAGGAATAGATCAGTAATACATCACTGATCTCTGAAGGCTTATTATAAGCCAATCAAAAAGAAGAGTTGACCATTCTATGTTACCTTTATGAGCTTGGTTCTCGCAGCTTGACCAACCTCCATAGCTTTCCTTACTTGAACAATGCTAATGCTTGTTGCATCTGCTAGTTCACCATCTGTAATTTCTTTCCCTGCTGCCTGTAAATCTTCTCTCACTTGTAGGAGTGCCTGAACAATAAAAAACACGGTCTAATATCAGAAATACTTGAATTTTCACTCAGCATTTTAAATTATTAAATTTAAAGATTCCTTGACGTCAAAAGCTTTCATGACTGTATGCTCAATATGTGGATCCTTGACTACTAATTCCCATGATTAATTTTCCATACAGTTAAAAGCAACCTTTGCTCTTTGCATCATTCAGCCCAAATGGATTTGACATGAAGTGTATGTGAAGCAAAGACAAAATCGGTTTAAAAAAATCATCATCTGCCTGCTTAAGTTTGAAGGTTGACTGGTTCTTTAACATTCAAAAAGCAAAGGTGATACACTTTTATTCTAAAAAGGAAAAAATCATAAAAGAAAGTATATTGGAAACCAAAACAGGAAAAAAAATTCACCTTCATAGGTTCCATCAACTTAAATAGCCATGCATGTTCTGAAGAAGGAAGAACTGGCGGAATTTTCATTTTCTTCCAATCCATGCTAACTAAATCAGTTGATGCTGAATATTCCCTGATAAGCGCATCAATATTCTCTATTCTATTAACAGCTTTTTTCTTCTGGGCTTGAACAATCACCTCCTCTTTTGCATTCCTTTTCAATGCAATCCTCTTATCGAGACTCAATCGTTTGGCCTTTTTATTCTGGTTTCTAACCACATTATCATCATTTCTGTGATCATGTTCATCACCAACTTTCTTCCTTCCCCGCAATACTCTCTTGATTTTACTTTCTATATCTTCTGCGTTACAAGTATCAGCTGCAGAGCTGAGTTTATATATATTTTCAAGTTTGGCTGCAGCTTCATTGTAGTCCACATCCAAGGTGACTGGAGGGGTTTCATCAGTAGAGACAGCTCTCACTCTCTTCAGCGACTCATTAGTCTTTCCTATCTTTTTCTGGTGTTTCTTTGCCGTTTCTACAGGTAGGGGAATTTTCTCCTGAGGTGAAACCAAAGTGGTTTTACTCGATTTATTTCTTTTAAAAGCTACAATTAGGGGTCGTTTATGTGCCTGCTGCCGACTGATCAACTTTGTACTAAATCTTAATGGAGTCCTAGAAGCTGAGGTAGAAACAGTAACAACTCCCATGCCAGGTTTCCTAAGCCGCGTTTAGAACATAAAAAATGAAACAAATTTTCAATGCAGAGATCCTACAACAGCAGACCAAGTCAATATCAATGACACGTGCTAATAAAAAAAGTGCATAACATCTTGATTAACCACTAATGTAGGATCAATATCCATTACTAATAAAAGAATAATACAATGAAAAAACAAGATATTGTTTTACCAGACACTGATTAGTCTCCGTTACCAATTTGACGTTAGTAAAATAGTTTCAAAATTGATATACCAATACAAACCCACTAGGTTCGGTCTAGTAGCGGGTTAGAATAGATGCATGATGAAATCTTAGGTTCAATTTTTGCGCTGTCAGCATGGTTCTAAAAAGAAATTGATACCCAATACTTCAAAATAAAAGCATAAACTATAAGAAATCAAGAAGTTTTACCTAATGATTGCTAAAACCAACAGAACTTTTTGTTTTGCTTGAGAATACTTGTATGGTAAAAGATCACTTAATTAAAATTGCCAACTAAAAGGAAAGAGTGATTTAATCCTACCATACAAGAACACAATCCCATGAACACATAGAAAAGACATAATGTCAAAAAGAAAAATGAATTGAAGTAGCAGGGAGCATTACTCGCACCTTGAACTGCAATGTTTCCCTGAATGCACGCAGATTTTTCGACCACAGCGAATCTATGCGAACGGTTGAGGTAGTGGCTTTGTCGAACGCGAGATACTGAAAAATTCGGTGTCCACAATTTTATGTGTAGAAAATGAAACGGAGAGATCAGACGGTGGAAGAAGAAGAAAGCGGGATATGATAGGTACACGTGGAGAGAATGTGGCATGATGGACGTGACGTGGCGAAGAAAGTGAATGTGGCGCTTTTGGAATGGGGGATGAGATATTTGGGGGAAGTTGTGGATCAATCTGGTACACGTGGTTGGGTATTTGTGGTTGTAGAAAGCCTTTGATTTTTTGTTGGAGCCCTGATACGTGTGGTTGTGGCGTGTCCAATACGTAGTTCAATGTCCACCGTGCGTCCCATTAATATTGAAACTATTAATGAAAAAATAAATTATGTCAAGGGAAATAAATTATATCTATAAACTATAGATATATTTAAATATTTAAATATATTAAGTTAATAAAAAAATATATGTTGGAAAAGGAATATTTAAGATGGGATTTTCTAATTAAATGTTAAAATAAAATAAACTAGAGTTAAAAAATGCGTTTTTGACCTTCCACTTTTTTTTCTCTGTTTGGGTTGTTTACTTTCTTCTCTAAAGTTGGGTCTTGCATTTAAGGCCCAACTGTAATACAAAAATGTCTTTTATTTTTTTTAACCTAAAAATTATTTGTGCTTCCACAATTTTAGGGGAAGATATAAGTGTGTTTTTAGGTTAAAAAAAATAAATTTTAAAAATTATTTTTTTTAACTTGTTTAAAAAAATTAGGATTATTTGAATTTAGATTTAGTTTTTCTCATGTATATTTGGCATTAGTCCAATATGTATAGTCCACGATCACGATTATGTCTATATAAATCAGATAAACATTATAACGCATAAGTTTATCTATTTTTAAAATGTTTTATAATTATAAAAAAATGTTTTACTTTTTTTTTTAAATCCACACTTCAATATATTTTACATTTCATCCTTCTAAATTTAAATTATTAACTTCGTCTCTGTAAAATTAACTATTTTTTTATCTTCTAATTTTTTTATCTTAATTTTTTTAAAGTGAATAAAACATTTGTTTTAGAAATCTAATAATATTTTTTAAAAGTTTCAGTAATCATTTCACCTTAATCAAACACATAAACTATTAACAAACATAATTTGAGGATTAAAAAGAAAATTATCAACTTATTTTTTTAATAAAAGGAAATTAATTTTTATAGATATCGAAATCAAAATATCTAACTTTACAAAGTTAACAACACATTTAAGCCAATAACAAACTTTCAACTTTTTGAAGAATAAAGAGGTTTTTTTAAATTAATTAAAATCAAAACATATTAATTCTTCTGAAATAAAATAAAAAAATACATTTAGTTTTTTTTTAATTAAATACTGTCTTATGTTTAATTATGAACACGCAACTAATAAATTAAACTATTAAAGCTAGATTGAAGTTTTGTAGATAGCTTAAATTATATATAAGCTTCAATTTAGCTTTCTCCATCATGGTTTATGTATTAATTTTGTAGTTCACATACTGTGAATAAAAAAAATTCACGCAGCATGGATAAAATAAATGAATCAATCAAAAGATTGACATAGCATTTTGTTTCATTTTTTGTTTAGTATTAATTAACTCAGTTTATGTCTAATCAAGTTGGGTTATATATAAAGAGATTAATTGGCATTCCCCAATGTGAAACCCATGGATTGGTTCATGGTCAGATACATGCATTTACTCACCCAACGCAGAGTTGTCACTTTCCATGTTACAACTCTTTTTAAACTCAAATTTCAGACCCAAACACTCCATTTTTAATCATTTACTAAATCAATCGTTTGTCCTTTGTTCTTTCCAGTTGCAATATGTACATGTTTCATAATTATTCATATAAATAATTTATTTTATACTCTTAGTTTTAATAATTATCACATATATTATATTTAAAGTTACACATTACGTTTTGGATCTTAAAAAAATTATTTATAATTATAATGACTAGCATATATATTTAATTTTTAGAAAAAAAGAGAGTTTACCTTTACAAATCTTATACATATTTGTTTTTATATTTACTTGCTAATTTATTTATTTTTTAAATATATAAAATTAAGATTTCACCGTAAAATTTTGTTCTACACTACACATGTTATTAGTTTTACTTAACCAATAAACGACTTTTTTTATTGAAGATAAAATAGAAATTTTTATTTAAGTCATATAATTAATTATAGTTAATAAGTGTTACTATAATTTTTTTAGACCATAAATAAACAGACAGCAATTCATGCGAGTATTGATCAATGCGTCTCTGGCAAGTTATAGAAAAAAAAAAAAGGATTCAAATTTTGTCACGTTACAAGAATAATCCCACGTTGTCTGTTTCTCAGTGCAGAATTAAATTTTAAGGAAAGCAAATAATTATTTTTGAGACCATAAGTAACAGCAATTGATGAAGTGTTGATTAATGCGTCTTTTGCAAGTTGTGACTAAAAATAATGGTTTCAAAATTTGTCACATAAGAATAATCTCACGTTGTCTCTTCTTCACTGCGCCACTTTTGTAACCGCGTCAGTAATAAATATCAACGTGACTCAGAAATTTAGAATAGAAGTTTGGGAGTTTTGAAAGGAAGGTTCAAACTTGTACGTAGCTCTGTAGACAAAGTCTTGACGTGGGGAATGACGCGGCCACCACATCATAACCCTAACCGTCTCGCAAACGTTTCGCACAACCGAACGCGAAATTTAGAACAAGTAACGACGCGGTTTCAAGATTCTTCGTCTTCCGTTTTTTCCGTTTTTTTTTTTTTCAAATTTTACTCTTTCAAAATCTTTGTAATGCATTTTTAGGAATTAAATTGAAATAATAATTATTAATTACAGTGGAGAAGACATGGTCGTACGTAGCACTATAGAGTACTGTAACAAAATTAATATAAACACGTTTTAGAAAAATAACATTTAAATATAACATTCTCGTGCTCGTATGGACTTACTCATAATATTGGAAATGTTTTCTAATGATTCCTCAATTAAATTGACGAGATTCAACATTATTTGAAGATTTTATTTTTTTATCTCTCATAATCAGTTTTTCTCTTTAGTCAATTTTGTCCTAATAGATGCCATTTATACCTTTTGTTACTTCATAATATTACAATTAAAGAATAATTATTATGTTTTAATGCATATTATTATTTATTAGGGTAGAAAAGGGTTCGTGACCTTGTTCCTTTAAATAAATGTGATTTTTGTTCATATATTTTTTATATGTTAAGACATTTTCATAAATTGGACACGTGTTCATTATTTTGGAGATAGTTTACATATTTGATGTTTTTTTAAGTATTAGTTCTATTCGTAATATAATTTTGTGGAATAAATTACTTTATAGATAGTTTGGAGAGATATAGGGATTTAATATATAGTGATTTGTACAATCATTATTTTTAATTTTAATAATTATTAAATATAATATCAATAATTTAGATTAATGTTAAAGTGGTAAAATTACTAACAAAAATCCTTGGATACTATAATGTACCTTATCAGTAAATGATAGTCCCAAATCTATTTTAAAATTAGTCAAACTTTATTGTAATGATTATAATGATTATACATTTATATATATCATTAGTATTGATACACAAGTTTCCATCCTCCATATAAATAATAATTACATGCTTCAAATCAGGACATCACCACTTACCTTGCATACATTCATAACATTAATCTTAGTATCTTATTTACTTTTCTTTTATAAGATTATAAGTCATTAGAATAAAAAAATAATTCTTAATTATAAATGTAAATGAAAAATATGAAAATTTAAAAATAATGATATATTTAAAATAAAAAATATAAAAGGTATTATAATACATTATTGGAGATGCTCTGGAAACAAGAAAATTAGGATGTATGTTATTTGTTTTGATTCTTTCTAGTAAAGCATAAAAATTAAATGTGTTTGATTGAATTTAATTTTAATTTAATATAAAATTTAAATCAATATGTGGTTTGATTTTGATCAGTTTGTACTGTTTTTATTATTATAAAATAGTTAAATATTTGTTGAAAAAATTGTAACATATTTATTTATGAAAAATTATTAAAATTTTATAATACTTTTTTTAAATAAAGAAATGTATTATATTTTTTATGTATTTGTTCTTATAATATAAAATATAATCAAATCATAAATTTTTTGTTTAAAAATATAAAAATATTTATTAGTGGATAATTAATTATAAGTATATAATAATAATTTAATTTTTATTTGAAATCTGAAATTTGAATTAAATCTTACATTTTAAGAAAAATTAAATATAAAAATTTAAAAATATTTTTAATCCATTTTCAAAATTTTAGCTTAATTTTTAATTATTTTTATACCAATGACAAATTGTACCCTTTAAATAAAATGTTATTCGATGGGACTTCCTTCCCATCTTCACACTTCCATGTATAGATTCCTTGACCATAGACTGGTCCAATTGAAGAAAGTCAACACCACCATTTCTTGGTCAAACTTTTTTTTCCTTCTCTTTTCCCACAGTTTTTTCTTCCTTAAAAAATGAGGCTATTAAATCCCTTACCCCGTACACACCCTCCTTCCCAAACTTCAATCACAACTTCACTTGTACACACAAATTTCTCCATCTCTTCTCCACTCTGTGTCCCTTTAACATCATCCCAAAAGCCAGATATTTTTTCAATCACACATATTGCGGCCATCTTCACCACTCTCATGTTTTGTCCCATTCCAGCCTCCTTTGGTTTGTGAGTCTGATTGTAAGACCAAAGCTTGTTCATTTTCAATTTTCTCACGTGCTTTTTCAATGGCCAAGCTCAAGTTTCTCTAACGACAACTTGCAATCACTATGAACACACACGTATATATATATATATATAGCACAAGTCAGGTATAGATATAACCTTTCTTTTTGACAGAAAGAAATAGGAAAAAGAAGCTAGCTATAATTATAATATCATATTTGGTGCCTACATAGTCTAGAGCATGGCAGATTGGGATTCCAACACCCTCGTGCATGAGCTACGACAAGGAATGGAGCTAGTAAGGCAGCTCCAAATCTCTCTCCACTTGCCTTGCTCATCCCAAGAAAGCCATGAGATTCTTGTCCAGAAGATCATAGTTTCGTTTCAAAGGGCACTTAGAATGGTGAACATGAGAATGGGGCTAGTGGGGAATCCTTCTCCTCATGTATTGCGCTCAGTGGTTGCAATGCCAAAGTCACAGTCACCACCTTTCAGCGGAAGTCCTCGCAGTGAAAACTCAGACCAAGATCTGAGGGAAATCAACCGAAGTTCCCCCAAAAATAGGTATGAGGTCAAGTCATAACAAATTTTCTTAATGTTTAGTTTTTATCAGTCTTTCATATGACATGAAGAATGTGTTTGACCATGTAATTCCCATGCAAGGTTTTATGTTGGGATATATGACCACAGTTCTCATGCAAGGTCCCAGTCTCATTTAATTTGTCTCTAATTTAGAGGACCTTGTTCCCGTGCTTCACGTTTAGAGGCTTACTGCATAATTAGCAGTGGCTTTTTAAGTTGATCACGGACATAAGTAATAAATTTGGCTCCACCATATTTGCTAAATCTCAGGAGGGCTATACCAAGCTGGAGTAAGCACATTCGAGTTAACCCGGGCATGGAAGTGGAAGGGCCTCTTGATGATGGATATAGTTGGAGAAAATATGGCCAAAAAAGCATACATGGAACCAAGTATCCAAGGTAGAACCATGTTATATTCATATCCTTCAATTCTTCCAATCTTAACTTTTGCCAACAACTATTATTATTATTATTACTGTCTTAGCTTGAACCAACTAATATACTTTAATTAATACGTGTAGAGGCTATTATAGATGCGCCCAGAGAAATGTTCAAGGCTGCATGGCCACAAAGCAGGTGCAAAGATCTGAGCAAGACCCAACTGTCATTGTAATCAATTACCGTGGAAATCACACCTGCATAATGGTTTCCTCTGCGGTTCTTCCATCTGGTTCCCAGGAAAACAAAGAACCAAATTTGAGCATAATTCCACAGCAGCAAAGTGCTGAGCAGAAACCAAGTGATCTACTTATGAACCTCCGCGCAGGACTGAGAGTCCTAACTGAGAATCTGGACCAACCATCACTTGCTTCATCGTTCCACTATTTCCCTTCAACTTCAACTGAAAAAATGGAAGATCAAGTTTTCTCTTCCATAATGATTGACAACAACTTTGCAGAAAATCTCACTTGTCCTTCTTATGTGTCCCCTGCCGCATCTGACACAACCTACCTTTCGGCTTCTCCAAGCGGAGGAAACAGCTTTAGAGGGCATCCAAATGTGGCAAGTTTTGGAACTGAGATCAATGACATGATTTCACCCGTTACATCTGCTGCTAATTCTCCAACATTTGCAAGCTTGAACTTCCCATTTGATCAGTTTCATATATTAGATAGCCAAAACTTCACCTTTCATAACCCACCATTCCCCTAAATATTTACAATCCATCATTTGTCACACCCGTATTTTTACGCTCATTTGTACACCCCTTAACTTGTTTCTGTATTATTCGTGATCAAATAACGTTACCTTTATTTCCAATCTCCATCCTAAAGTATTCACCTTTCACCAACCTGAAATTATCATTTTTCTCTCTAATCATATCACATCCATGGGAGCTAAGTAATGGCCTGGAAAAGTATAGGTTTAAGATTCACGCATACAGGGTGCATGAAACAAGTAACATTTCTATGTATGTCTTAATTAACCACATGTTTCGTATATCTAGATTTTTTTTCCCTCCCTGCTTTTGGTCTTTTAAAACCAGTCTTTAGCTTTGTTCACAAGACCAGATTCAATTCAGCGTGCTATAACTGGATGAGAGAGAAAGACATGGAGGAGACTGCAGTGTGGATAACAGAACGGGTAGAACTTGAAAAAGTGCCAACCGATCTTAGGATATTCGGTCATATGTTTCTCTAGTCTTGTGAGACACGGGAAGGAGAAAATTTATTGATGGACCTTGATTCATGAACACCTAACATTTTTTGACAAACACCTAAGCAACAACCACCTTTACTAAGTTTTTAAATTATAAAATTAAATATTAATGGAAAAAATATAATAATTTAATATGAAAAAAATGGGTGTTGATAGGTGTAAATACGAATAGAGGTGTACATCAATTTTTATTTTTTTTTATCCGTAAAATTTACAACAATTCACGCTGGTCAAACAACTAAGTTAATCACCCTTCTTTTTCCCTTATTAAAATATAACTTACATTGGTGTGGTTTATTGTTTGATCATATATTGTATTCACACTGTGTCTATTTATAATATATTTTGTGGCTACTGATGCTGACTACACACAACACATGTGCAACACACACAAGAAATATGCGTTTCTTTTTATACGAGTTTTTTTTTTCCTATTTTAGTGGAGTGTTACAGAATGAATTTGGAGTCTAACATGGAACTGGAATTAATCTCGAGTGGAGGGATTTAAGATTTTCTATTATTGCTTACTCTGTAAAACTAGAGTGAAGAGAATAAGTTTTTCTGTTATGATTAATTAGGCTTATTCACGATTAGAGAGGAGAGAAAAGAGATAGAGGATGGTTTTGGTTATTAGATTTTGTTTGATTTGTAACCTTCTGGTTTCAATTGACAAGGTGCAAATGTATCGGTCAGTTTTTTTGTACAAAGGATTGGGCCATTCGTACTATCAGAAATATATAATTTACATAAAAAAGAATGGTACTTTGTCATTCAGGCCTAATAGTTGTTGAAAAATAGGGTAAATTAACTCAAAATCTATCGATTTGAATGAAGCATGGATCAAATTGACTTGTTGAAAGTACAGTAGTTAAGTATGAGTATGATTATATTATATATAATTTATTTTACAATGACATGTTTAGGGTTTAAGATTGTAACGCAGCTTTAATTGTACATTACTTCTGTATGTGACAAGAAAAAGGTATATGCTAAATCCATGTTAAACCAAAAGAGGAATGATGATAGCTCAAAATTCCTTACATATTTTTGGATAGAAAGAACAAATTGAATTCTTAGATAAATGAAAGCTTGACACAGTGCCATATACGCAGCAAGAGAAGATGAGAAATAACACTAATTAAAATATACTGTAATTGGTTAATGAAAAGAAGAAAATGAAGTGAAAATGGTGACTAATTAAATGGATGTTCCCCATGTTCTCTATTATTAATGCAGCTACGTACGTACAAACAACACACTAAAAAGGGGAAGAGTGATGTCTGATGCTCGTTCTGGAGTGTGGAAGCCATGTTTTAGCAGAATGTTTGCTGGATTTGTTGAGCGAGTTCTTCGGCACTGAGTTGGCATTCAATTCCAATCTACAAAGGACAGATTTAAGAAACCATAGTTATTACTGGACCACACTGAACACGTAAATAGCATGCATACATAATCATTAATTAGCTTCCATGAAATAAATAATTTCAGAAAACGGTAGGTCCATATTTAAAATCACAGCCAATAAAATATATTTCCTTTTGGCCAAAATGAAGGCAAATGCCTGCGAGATGCCATGATACATCACACATCCCTGGTGTCTCAGACAAATCCAGTGAAAAAAGGTACTGGATGTACCGCATGTCATTGTTTACTACAGATCACAGTAGTTATGTACTTCACTGTAGAATACTAGCCATACGCAAATTACTATTAGTATTACTTCATTCAATATTCACAATGTCATCATGGTCATTATTTTAGTTGTTTCTACAGGTTGAAGGCTTAGGCTAGTAGGCTACTTGATCTGGCAAGCTATTTGAGTGTTCAAAGTTGTTAGAAAATTTAGACCGTCTAAATCAAGAATCAAGATGATGGTTTAGGGAACAAAAGCTGTTACATCACCGAGACACTGATATCAAAACCTATCCTCATTATTAGTGACAGGGACTTATGAAAAGACAGGTTTAATAATCTCAAGCAACAACAAAATCTCAATGAAAAAATAGTTACTTAAATTTGAGCTAATGCTTGGTAGCTGGCATTCAAAGATAGCAACATTTTGGACAAGTTTACAAAATAAAAGAAAAAAAAAAAAAACTTCATGCATGTGATGAGTCCTTTAATTTTTATTTTTTTTATGAACATGTTATTAGTTCATATTTGATTTAGTTTATTTTGAAAAAGAAAAATAATTACTTATCAGTTTTACAATATATATGAAGTGCTTAAAGATACTAAGCTTAGCAAAATATTAACTGAAGACATCAATAAAACAGTAGCCGCCATGTATGTACGTCACAGGTACCTTAATAGTGAATGAGTTTATCATGGTTTCATCAGCAGTGCTTATGTTCACATGGAGGATTTCGAGTGCTAGGTCTTCGAGGGCGGAAACTATTCTCAGAGTCTGTCCAGGAATTGGTGGTGAAACTGTCTTCAGAAGAACATGTGGACCTGAAAACTTGACCTCAACATCAGCAATAACAGACTTGGAATTGGCAACAAGCTCGTTGATATTATCGTTGATGGAAGAAGAAGCGGAAGAAGTGGGAGAGTTGGCTATGGTTGGGGAAATGTAACCTGGCTGCAACCTGGGCATGTAAGGGCTACCTGGTTGTGGAGTCCTTGGACTAATGGGAAGGTTTATTCTAGGGCTCAAGGGTGGTTTTCTAGGACTTAGTGGTGAAGGTCTTGGGCTTGAAACTAGCCTAGGGCTTAGTACATCACTGTAAACTTTTCTTTGTTTCTTGGCCTCTAAGCATTGTAGCAGCTGCTGCAACTCGTTGATGTAATCAACCACACCTCCAATTATCGATGCTTGGTCTCCCTATATCACGTAGGAGGAACAAATTAGCCTTCAAGTACGACTACATGAAATCACAATATACACAAGCTAACTAGGAGACACTTTACATTATACATGTCTAAGCATACCGTACCGCAACACCTACTTTCTTTCTCTCTCTTCTTATCACTTTTCGTATCTACACTTCTCTCTCTTTCTTTAGGTGTCATCTAGTGTTGAGTGTCCATATTGATTATTCTCCTTATTACTTTTGGATATGACTACTAGCTGATAAAACAAGTCTTTTTGCAACTTCTCTAGTACAAGCACACTTCAGTATCTGTTTATAGATGATGGTTTGCTTATAAGAAAAATTGAATTAAAGAATATACAATTGTTACCTTGGTCACTGAATATTTCATAATACAAAATCCACCAAAATGTGCATAGGCAGTTCAGTTAATCAAAGCTGTCTAAGTCAAGGACATTTGGGGTGTAAAACAAAGTCTGGAATGCAAACTGATGAACTAAATTAAGGTAAGAAATGAACTATTATCATAGATATAAAATCAAGGAAAGTTTCTAGACTTTGAATATGTGAATGATGTTTACATAATTAAGCGACGATTAAGACTAATTAATTACCCGTTTGACATAGAAGGAAGGCATAAGTGACCTCAATACGGACAAGTTCTCATTCATTTGCTTTCTTCGGTTGCGCTCCACTGTTATATGAGACACCTTCTGTGGTTCTTCTAGCAAGGTGGGGCAGAGTTTTTTTCTCTTGCTTTTGGGTGAGATTTCAGGCTCAGTTTCAGAATCTTGTGGAACACTGGAAGATACTGAGACTTTTTGGGACACTACTGTTGAGTTTTGCTCATTTTGTTTTGAGGTTGGGCTGATAACTGCTTCATTGTAGATGGGAGGAAAATCGTTGAAGTTTTCTAGGCTATCCAAAATGGAAAAGAGGTCCCCTCCACCAAAGTGGGTGTCCCCAAACTCAGTATCTTGGAAAATAGCACATAAGCTGTCATCTATTAAAGGACTTTTCTGGGATTCCATTTCTCCTAACTCTAACTGCAAAGGAATCAAGTATCAGAAAATGGAATGAGTGGGGGTAGAGAAAGTATGAACTTTTGGACTAGGAAAAGGACTGCAATGTAATAGATAAAACGGAAAGGGCTAGTAGATACTAGTTATGGTCCAAAAACGAGTAAAACGAGAGGTACCTTGCTTGTGATGATGTGAAAGAGACTAAACCATCACCATCAAGGTATCAACTACTACTCTACCAGTAGTACTACTGAATGAATATATGGTTTTGTACACGGTGAAAGATAGGATCTCAAGGCAGTGCTGTGGTGCACTGATTCTCAAGATATATGGCAGAAGGCAGAGCAGAAAAGCAGTACCAGACCAAAGAAGTTTTCAAAACTTAAAATTACAATAAATACTGAGAGACGTTAGAAGGAAAGAGAGGGAGATGCATGGAGAAAGGTAAGGGTTTTATACAGAAGTCATTGATGTACATACAATGTTTTTTGTTTATAGCTACTTCTTAGATTTTTTTTTTTTATCTCTCTTTATTATGACATCATATTTAATAAATTCATTTTCTTTTTATTTTCTCTCTCTCTCTAAATACAGAATATCAAAGATGTATGCAAAATTAAAATAGATGCTGACCTTGGGTTACAGAGTTATGGCTAAAATTGTATAAAATTGTATTATTAATATATAGATAGATAGATATACCAGTTTGATATTTTGGCCTGTAAAAGTTTGATGAGTTAGTTATTTTCGCCTGCAAAAATACTGCTAGTGGAAGAGATAAGAAGGATATGAATCACCAATAAATGTACTGTTGTGTAATTAGCAGCAAAGGAAGCAGAGGTGAAGGATCATAGCGTATCTGCATTAAAATTGTCATTCATAAATACTTCTACTACCATTCATTAATACTTCTGAGAAATATTTAAACTTTTTGAAATGTTATCTGATTTATCTTTTTCTTATAAATTTTTTAACTTGAATGTGTACGTTAAATGGTTATATAGCTAAAACTTTGAAATTTTACCAATTGGCCTAAATTTGTGTGGATTTGGCTAATAGGAGCCTATTACTATAAAAATACAGAATGAATAATACTTACAAAAGAAAGTATTAAATACATTTTAAAATAAATTTGTATTTGTATTTTTATCATTTAAACGTATATATAGTCTAAGAGACTTTATGATATTTTTTACCTTTATTCATGTATTTATATTTCGTTTGGTAATATTCTTTACCTGTACAATGACAAAATAGAACGTAGATTTAGATAATCTAATGCGAGGAAATCTTAAACACAGGAATGCATGAAAATAATGTGTAAATTTTTCACATGCATGCATGCTTCATAATTCCTCTTCTGCTTGTTCTCTCTTCTTATCCCCATTAAACAAATTTATTAGCACTATTCTTCAGATTATAAGATCTTTTTTCTTTCTTTAATTCAGGTGTAATTTTAAAATTATAAAATAACAGAAGGATTTATATAAAAGTTGAGATTTAAGAAGGCCATTTTACTTTCAACATAAAAAAATTAAAAAATATTTAAGTTTAAATGGTATCAACAGAATGTGAAAAAAAATATTAAAATTATGCATACAATGATGAGAAAATAAATATTATTACTTAAATATATACTAAAATAATTAATAATATATGTGTCATCAGAACTCCTAGTTTAACTTTGAAAATAATATATATATATATATATATATATATATATATATATATATATATATTATTAAAACAAGTTATTCGTTTAAATGTGAACTCAGTCCTAGTCAAATTAGATCTGTTATATATTTATGAAATAGAAATAAAATAACTGAGAGAAGAGACTTCACTATAAATTCCGTGATGAAAATTAATTATTAGTAAATCTGGTAGATAGTTATTAGAAAAGAGAGTATGAGAAACCTCATCAATATATTTTAATGGAAGCTAGTGTGGTTAAGAAGAAGGAATGTCTAGGTTTGATAGAGGGCAGATAAGACAGTGGAAGAGTATAAAGAGAAGGGATCTAGGTTACCTTCTTTATGGGGAAAACGAACAAATGACAGTTGCAGGTGGCAATGCCGAATTAAAAGTAGAGAATGTTGTGCATGAAAACTCACTATATGCAAATTCCCCTCCAGTGAAGGCACTGCAACAACATGCATAATTCCGGAGGTTGTCGTTTATGTGTTGGCCACCAGTTTCGTGTGTTTTCTAACTGAAAAGCCAGACATCAAGTCATCCATAAGTACACATGCCTCTAACATTCTCAAAATGAACAAACATAGTGCAACCACCTCCTTTCCTTTCCTTTTCACTTGTCATTTCCAAACATTCAATTTTTGGGATCAAAATTTTCAGAAATGACGTCATATTGATGTAGTTTATTCTGTTAAACTGATCTGCAAAGTTTGAATGCAGAATCCTAATTTGTTATTAGAGATATGTTAACCCTTGTATATACTACAAAGGTGTGGCTGCAAGACTTGAATAAGTAGTCTAACCTAATTTTGAGTGAGAGAATAGGACCAATATTTGAATTTGATAGCATCCATAGCTGATATAGTAAGTCAAAAAAATCATTTCTAAAACAAACACTATCACTTGCTAACCATACATGGACCATACAAACTGAATGTCAAAGCTACTGCCAAATTTGTTTCATCTGTCTTTAAGCAATCTGCTATGATGGAGATAACAATAATACTTCTCACGATAGTGTAAAATCTCTTCCATGTAGAAACTCACCAATGTTTGATGTTTAAAAATTGAAGTGTGAGTTAGAAGTCCAAGATAGAAATATGATAAGTGGGAAAAATATATAACCTGATATCTTAAAGTTTTGAATTGAAGGTGATATCATATTCCCTTTACTCATAATCCATTTATAAAAATATCACTGCTATTATCCCATCGAAAATACTTAACAACCCATGCATATAAACAAGTCCAAAAAATGATATCAGGTTAAAGAAGAGGGGTTGATATGTCTCCTAATGAATGCCACAGAAATTGCCATAGGAAACCTGCAAAACTGATGTCACTTTTTTGCCAAATGGGTCAAATTTTGTTCGAAACTATATTGTCATGTTTTATGTTTCTAGTATATTATTATGCTAGGGTAGAAAATCCTCATAAATCTAATTTTCAAGCCATTACCATGATCCAAAAGTGAATAAGCAACTTTTAAGTAACTAAAACAGTTCTACTCCGAAAAAAATATACATATTGGTGATAATAGCTATATACTCTTGGTTCTATACGCCAAAGCGCATGGAGAATTAGATTTGTTAAAAGTGATTAAAGGATATATTTGAATATACTTCTTATAAATAATCTTAAAAACCTAAAAAAATAAAATTTAGTTTATTTGAATAATTACATTATGCATGAGTTAATTTAAAAGTTATTTTAATTACTTTTTTTACTTTGTGCATAAAACACTTTTAGCTTATGAAGATGTTAAAGTTTTTTTGTTTTACTTCTTAAAAGTGTTTATTGAGATTTTTTTCTAAATATTAAATTCAATTATATATATAAGTAGAATAGTATCAGAAGTTAAAATATTTTATTTTCAGAAAAAGAAAATGTATTAAAGCCAAAAAACTGTAACACAAGTTGTGCAGCTAATAGGCGATTACAATGTGTCGAAATAACTTCAGAAAACCCAATACAAGAAAGGAAATCCCCACCAACCAGAGATGCGTCACTAAAACTTCTCAACTACCTAAAATTAAAAGATACCCTGAAATTTGAGGTTACTTCATCAGTTTTATTTTTTTAATTTAAATTCTGAGATTGAACTTCATTAATTAGAAGAAAGCAGAAGAAAATTTAATCATTTCGAATTTATAGTTTATTTTATTATAAAATCTATAGGAGGTAATAATATATATGATTTTATTAATTCTGCGATAAGTGTCTAAAAATAATTATTACTGTAGTTGACTTGTGATTTTGAAGGTCTTGGCAATGTTATCTTAATTAATAGAATCTTTGAGATTACTATTAGTAACTCGACTATATTGATTCGTATTGGTTACGAATATATCAAACTAATTTAAAATTAGTTTGAGGATTAATTCAATAATTAATTTGTTGAACTTTATTCCTCAATTAAATAATATGATTTCAGTTTAGAATTGAGCTTGTTAATAAGTGAATGAAACTTATAATATATAGTTCAACTTGTTTAGTTTATAAAATTGTGTTTATATTATTAAATCAACATGATTTTATATTATTTAAATCAACATGTCAAAAACTTGAATCAAATCAAGTTTGAACAAAAACAAAATCTATATCAAACTCAAGATAAATTTTGAATTGAATAATTTTTTTATCAAATTAAGACAATTTAAAATAAGGATGATTTTCTATTCTTTACCCTACTAATAGATATCTAATGGAGATTGACATATTACTAGAAATATTGTTCATCTATATAATCTATATCTCATATCAATCCATTATATTAACAAAAATATCTTTTAGATATATAATAATTAATGTGCTATTGTAATGCTTATAAAAAAAATTGTAGTTACACGAAATATGTGTTAATAGGTTAATCTTAATAACTTACATTATCTTATAGAAGAAACACATGTTTGGAGATTAAGTTCTTTTAAAACACTTTAAAGATGTCAAAAAGTAAGAGATTGTGAAAAAAATGTCATGAAACCTAAAAACTTTATTTAAAATGTCAAAATAAAATACACAAATACAATAAAAGTTTGATTATATCTTATAAAAGAACCTAAAACAAATTATAGAGACTCTCAAAATAATAAGATATTGCACTAATTTTTTATATATTTAAAAAATAAATTAATATATATACAAGAGATTTAATTTCTTTATTCTAAGTTAAAACTTTAGGGCTGGATTGATTTAATAGTTTAGTTTTTTTAGTTTTTAAAAACCGTTTTAAAGATAATTTAAAAAATAAATGTTTTTGAAAATAAGTTAAAAAGATTATTTAATAATTTTAATTTTAAAATTTATTTTAGGTAAAAAAATGAAATAAATAATCATGAAAAGTTAAAAAATAATTTTGATAATTTTAAGATAATAAAAATAAATAATTTAATATGACTATTTGTGCAGGTGTTAATACACATTAATAAAAATAAAAAACATATTAAAAAATTGGAAACTGATTTTAGAAATGGTAAATTAATACATTTTTATTCTTTATTTTGCTATTTGTTTTCTTATAATATAATAATTTAAAATAAACCATGAGATAAATCAAAGAAAATAAACCATGAGATAAAAAGTAAATCCCTAATAATTTTAAATAAGGGATTCTTTTGGGTAGAAATAAATGAGAGGCATGGTAGGAGAAAGTTGCAGAGGGCAGTGATAAGGACAAGTAATGAAGGAAAAGTGTGGAGCTTATAATTGTAGTGTTTTTGTTTCGAGTTTGAGTATTTAAGAATGTGGAGAGACACGGTATCTCCGTGTCTTCCAGGATCCACTCTGCAAATTTCAACCTTCTTCTCTTTCTCTCTCTCTTTCTGTGATTGTTGGAGCATGTCTACAATTTCTAGGGTTCATCACATTTACTTTCCTCCACACTTCTCCTGTCACACATCAATTTTCACATTTACCACCCACACCAACCAACCCTTTCTCTCTCTCTTCACATAATGCCAAAACAACTTCACTTAACATTTCAAAATAACTTCAAACCACTCCAAAATGGATTTAGAGCATGTTGAAAATGAAGATGCACTGTAACAAAACTTTCTTCTTGTTCCAACACTCTTAGTTACTTGGTCTTGAGTAATTAATGTGAAGTCTGTCATAAACATGCAGTGAGACCTAATTTTTTGTTCAAAAGTTGGTTCAGATTCTCACAGAGGAACAAGAAATATGGGGAATAGTAGTATTAATATTAAGCAGAAACCCCAAAAGCTGATTCTTGTATTCTAACTATGCATTGTTGTCCTGCATTTGACTTTCAGATCTTCCATTTTTGGTCGGGGAGATAGTTGGAAACTGTGAAGTTTGTTATATTTCTCACAATAACTACTACTTTTAAAGATTTTCTTCTTATATATTAAAAACAAAGATATGTATCTTACTTGTACATCAATTTTACCTTTTCAATAAATAAATTGCTTTTGATACTTTACCAAAATATATTTTAATTTAACATTTTCTTTCTTTAAATGTTAAAAATATAGTCATTTTAAAACGGACATAATATAAATTTAAGTAATAAACATTATCATATTATTGATATGATATCTCATTCTTTTTAAATTTAGGAAATCTTTAATAATAATTACTTAATTACTAATCTTGGTAGATCATAGATATTCAGATTTTACTGTGAAATATCATAATTTTTAATATTGATTTCTTTAAAAAAAAATCATGAAGAAAAAAATTCAAAAACAAAAGCATACATGTTAATTATAACTTATAATTAAAAAAAATGAAAAAGTGACTTACAAGCTTATAGAAAATATAAATGATTTAAAAAGATGTTTGAAATTTTAGATAGATAATGATTTAAAAAAAAAATAAAAGTGGACAATTTAATCTGTCATAATTAAAAAAAATAGTAAAACTTAAATTTTCATTCTTTGTTAATTAAAACTCTCTTTACCAAAACCCATAAAAAATAGGTCGTTACAAAATCTCTTCAATTTAGTATTTAACTTAATAATTATTAATTTATTAATATTCATTTTTTAGTGAGGTGATGACAATGGATAGGGATAGGGGCGAATTTTGACTTTTCGATTCCCACCTCTAACTTTTTTTATTAATTCTCACTTTCGTCCCCGATCCCAACTGAGACTGCAAATTAGGTTCATATTTTCGTTTCCATTGGATTTCGGATTTCCCATCCCGTTTTAGATCTATATTATTTAAAAAAAATAATTATATTTATAATAAATTAATTTTACTATTTCTATATATTTTTTGTACATAATTAAATATTTATAATTTTATAATTTGTAATTATTATTAATTAAATATATATTTTAATTTATTATATTTATATTAAAATATTTATATATAAAAATTAATTATTTTTTTCTTTATATATATGTAGAATACTTATTATAATAATAATAATATTAATAATAATAATAATATTATTATTATTATTATTATTATTATTATAATACTGTATTCAAATATTTGATTATATATATAAGTTAATTTCTTTCTAATTGTTGTTTAAAAATATGAAATATATAATTTATAAGAAAATATTTAATTAGTTAGTTTTTATTTAATTAGTTCAAAATAATAAAAATTTAAATTATCAATTTTTTTAATCTTTTAAAATATAATTATTTTATTGAGATAAAATAAATAAAAATAATAAGTTCCAAAAAATATGACATAATAAAATGTAATAAAATAACTTATAAATAAAATAGTATTAGTTACAACTAATATTTATATAAAATATTTAGAAAAAAAGTCAAAGAATAAGAAAAATTAACTTTGTATTCATCAGATTGATTGAAAAAAAAATTGAATAGAGATTAAGAAAACGTGAAAAATGAAAGGTAAAACAAAAAGAATAATATAATAAACTTATTGATATAAAATATTAAAAAAGATAAAAAAATTAAAAAGTTGTTAGAAAAAAGTAATAACGATAAAATATAAAAAAATTATCTTATATATAATAAAAAAAGAAAAGAAAATATTTTTAAAATATTAATATTTTAAAATTTAAATTTAAATATAAAGTCGGGGACAAACCTGGGTGAGAATTGCATTTCTCGTCCCCGTCCCCGCCTCCGACTTTTTAAAGCGGAAAAACTTGAACCCGCCTCCATCCCTAATTAACTCGATTTTTCTCATTAAACTCGAGACTCGAGACTGGATAGGTCCCACGAGTATATGTTTAATTATCATTCCTAAGTGAAACCATGCATGTATATTTAAATGTCACTTACACATTATAAACAATGTTATTAAATGACACTAATAACAATTTTTTTTTATTGATAACCAATAACTTCAACTTTATTTCTTTTAATTTTAGTGACCAACTTAACTAATTATAATTTCAAGAACTAGATCAATAAAAAAATTATAATTTTGAAGAACATTTTATTAATTTTACTGATGTGAAAAAAGAAAAAGGATAGTATATGAAACAATCATTACAATTTAATAGGTTGGATAGAGAGTAAGAAAATTTCATTAATTTATTAAGGCTCATTAATTACCCACCCAAGAAATGTATGAACCAAACATAACCTTTCTCTCTTTCTCTCTCTTCGTATTTAGAACATTGTGTTGCATACCCTTCAGCCAGAATTTGTTCATAGGTATTTAAAACAAAAAAAATTCGACAAATAAACTAATCAAATAAAATAATATTTTCCTCAAAACATGTTATTAATATTAATTAAAAATGAATTTTACAGAAAGTAGACACCTATCAAATTTCCAATATAAAATATATCCGCATGCATGTATGGACTTTTTAAGAACCCTAATTGGAATGGGACGAATGTTGGAAGGCAAAGTGAGTCCCACAGCTTGATTCTCGGTTAGATTTTGGTGCCCCACGCGTTCCATGCCACGTCTCCATCTCATTTCCTCTCACACTTTGCTCTAAATTCAGTGTACCCTTTCTCTAACTGTTTAATATTATTGCAGAAAATATTCAAAACAACTACTTTAAATCTCCCGCTTGTGTTATATACATGAATTTTGTTCTTGAAGTGGAGAGCTTTAGAACAGCACTGAACGCTAGCCATGCTGCTTGAAGCTTCTAGTCAGCAATAATGAAACTACAAATAGTAGTTGAGATAATCTAGAACCCCAGAGAAAACGATGCATCCGTTTCTATCTTATTTTCTTATAGTAGGTTTTATTACTCAGTGATTGTTCATCCCTTTCTTGATATAGGACAAAGATTAAACCTTTTTTCATTTTTCACGATGGTTTTGGGAGTTAAGAAAATGGGACAGGGTGGGTGGACCCTGGCTTGTTTCTTTTTTGTATATAGCATGTTTCTTCCACCAAAACCACCCCCACATCATAGCATAAATGTGGCCAACTTAGATTAGATGTAACATTGAAAAAAGGGTGTACCTTCCAGCACAATAATTTTGAATGCTTTTACTGGCATGTCACTGCTTGTACTCTATAAAATGCCAAAATTTGAATTTGCTCCATGATAGTGACTGCTGTACATAGCACCAACGACATGTTACTGAGTGTGTTCGCGGTTCTGTGTTTTTCAAACAGCCCCACAGTTTGCCTCGGAACCGATCGAATGTTTCAAAAATAATGGCATTTTTTTTGTCTCTGGAAACAATAAATTAAATTGCCATTTTTTGTAGTGTCCCATCTCATTAACATGGGGTATTGATAATTGGGTATGCATGATTGATTGATTTGAATGCATTGGTAAACTAATCCTGTTAGGAATTGTTTGGTTGATGTGTCTGGTTTGGTGTTGATGACTGGTATGTAAATGTTCTTGTGAACTCACTCTTCATTAAAATTAATTTTCCAAAATCAAGTTTATTGAAAATTAAATTTGTAAACTTAACCCAAATGCACAGTTTTGGTTGATACTGGATCCGGTTAACAGTGATTTTAGAGGTAACCTTTAGGGTTTAGGTGAATTGGTCATTGCATTATTTTTAAAATTATTTAAAATAAAATTAATTAAAATTAATTAATTTATCAATAAATGATGTTGTTGAATTGATGTTTATTGATAGTAGGTTGTAAATCTATTTTTTCCGATTATATATTACCAAACAAAAGTTTAATTTAAATATTTATTAGGAGGAGTTTGTTTAATCTATTAACATTTAAGACTTTAAATGTAGTAATGGTTCTTCTTTGTAAGATTTTCAATGAATGATGTCTCGTGCATTAATTATTTTAATAATAAAATAGTTGTAGAAGTAACAAAAATGAAAAAGATAAGTAGTAATAAGGAAAAATCTTGCATTAATGACTCTGTGGTATTAATAAAATCATTGGATAGAGCATCAACAACGGGATGCTTGCACGGTATTTAATATAACAAAATAGCAGGTTCTTGTAATAAACTCTGCACATTAAGAACTTTGGTACTTATACACGAACCCGTGTATCAGCAATTAGTTGGTTCCAAGGCACATAATAACTTTCACTGCACACGAGTAAGGTAACAACAAAATAGTTATAAATAGTGGTTTGAGTAAAATAAAATAAAATAAAATAACTGTTCGAACCAAAGGTAAAATAATCTTTTAAGTGAAAAAAAAAATTTCTTAATGGTAATAATGTATACTTTTTTTAAGATATTGACAAATAGCACGTAATAAAGAGACTTTGGATAATTTTTTTTTTCACACCAATCCTATCAAAAGTTTCTTAATCATTATAAATTTTCTATAGTTTCTTGTCAATTCAATCTCAGTATTTGGCTCAATTTACTATAAAATGATCAATTTTCTACTCATCCAAATTTACAAATTCCTCTAAATCTATCCAATCCAAAAAATAAAAAATAAAAAACATTTCCAATGTTTCTAATTCTATATCAATTTTTCAATCACGACCAATTAACCTATCATAAATTATGAAACTCAAACTCTAATAGGTACTAGTGAAGGTCAATCTTGTAAAAAAATAAAACTTGAAACACATAACAAAGCAAGCGAGTATCAAGCTGCATCGTTTTTTCAACTCACTTGGATTGGATAATATTAATCTCAGAGAGGAGAAGACAATTGAGAAGCAATGAAATTTCTCATCCAAGCATGGCTAAATATTTCTAAGGATGTTGTGGAGGTAAACCAAAACACATTATTTTGGCTTAAAATTAAAGATAATTGCAATGAACAGCGATTCACAAGAGAGGGGAGTCGCGGAACTGAAATGAGGATAATAGAAGTTGAAGAAAGTAGTTCAAAAATTTGCAGGGCACTATAAATAAGACGTTTAAAGAAAGAAAAGTGGTAGCTCAAAAATGGACACGGCAGATAATTTATTCTCAAGATGTGAGAGAACAATTCAAATTGGAGCATGCATTGGTTGTTGCAAAATGAATCTACATGGTCAAATCCTTCAGTTGAAAGAGGTAGTGACAGAACAAAAGTTTCTACTTCTGCAACATACTTCATCTTCCAATCAAAACACATCATCAAGTTATAACCCAAACTTCACCTACGATGGTTCATCCAATGGGTACAAAGGCAACAAAAGGAAAGTAAAGTAAAAAAAATCAACAAAATTAAGTTGATGTCACTGTAATACGAGAGACGAAACTCCAAAATTGTTGCTTTAGGAATATTTGGCACCTGTTAAGCATGATCGTCAAAGATGATGGAGAAAAGGTGCAGAACAAGTTAAATTTGAAAGGGAAAGAATTGCAGGTAAATGAAAAAGATCTGAAGTGCCAGTTACAGATGAAGGTGAAGATATTCGAATCTAAGATTTTTACAAGTATACATCCTATATGACAGTTCCACAACTACAAACTCATTGTGATGTTATTGCAGGGTTCTTCCGTTTCAGCAGCTTAACTATAAAACTCATTAACCAGCAAGAGAAGCTACGACTAAAGCTGCCATATGCAGAGACCCAGTGAAGACAATAATACCCTTTTCTTCCCCTCTTGTTAGAATCTTATTTGCAGCTCTCAAACAACTGTTTAAACATGACTCAGTAGCCAATATGATCTTACCATCACCCAAATTGCTTTCAGAGCCCATTTGATGCTTCTTTAATAATTCACTATATTCTGCCATTCCATCATGAACTATCCCAATGTCGAGCTCATCAGAAGCTTTAATCCAAGAATCCCTCAACAAAGAAGCTGGAGTAGTTCTAGTTACACCTCCAGCAATAGCAGCTTCTGTCAAGAGGACAATCTCCACATGTACCCCTGAACAAATTCCATGGCATATTTAGACCTATCGTTTCACACTAGTCTTTTATAGGCTTTGAACACATGTAACATTTGTTTAATTTAGTTCTTACGAAGCGAAGGGTACAATGGAATAGAAGTACAGGAATATAACCGTAAATTGGAGAATCAATAAAGTGAACTTTAAACACTACGTGAATTTTTACATACATGCAAGTAATTTATCACAATCTTAATTATTAATTCAATGAAACTCTTATTTTAGAAGAACTAAATCCTACATTCAGAATATTATCCAAGACCCCAGATCAATAACTTGGAACATCATCAATAAAATCAAAAGAAAATTATATGCCGCAGAACCCCTTGGTTATTGGGTTAAGTCATTTAACCAGAGTGATATTTGATATTAATAGACAAGTACAGAAGTTTAGTGGTTTGAAGGAATCAAACCAACTTGACATTTAATGCCGTCGTTTAATCAATAAACTTTCTCATAACTGGCTTTCACTTTCTTTTGATCCCACTTCATTAAATTCTATTTAACATGATATTAATTAATTTAAATAACAAATTAACATATTTTACCTGAGAGAATCTCTCGAGCAAACCCCACATGGTCTTTGTCACTTGCCATTGCTACAACAAAAACCAATCGAGTCTTGGGAAATGCCATCTTTATTGTATTCATCAGAGCTTTCGCTGATTCTTTGGTATGAGCTACAGCACATACCAACACACCTAATCACAACTTTGATCTCAAGTATTTGTAGCACTATGCCTGAAATTCCTCAGTTCCTCCCACAATACAAATAAAAAATTGTCCTAAAGAGTCAATCAGAACCACACCATATCTTAAAGATGTGTCCAGTCTGGAATTATCTATATTTAAAGGCTTTTTCTTTCTCAAAATTTCAAAGGACTTCCTAGAAATTTTCCAGAACAAATGAAGCCTAATTTTTTGAAAACAGAATTCATGTCACCAGTTTATACCATGGTAATAAAGGAAGGTTCAGAGCACTCAACCTCCATCAACCAGTACTGTTGCTCCTTTAAGTCCTAATACATCTGCTTCTTCAGATGTTAGAAATTGACTCCTTCCGAGGAGGTGTGTATGCTCTAAACCAGACCTAATAGATTCATCAGAAATACTCCATCCTATTCCAATAAACACGGAGAAAGTTAAGGTCATATAACCATATAAAAACTCAATATAAACAATACAAATCCTTTGATTTGGTTTGTCATGGGGATAAACTGTAAAATAATTAAACTAAAACATGCAAAAAGCTTGATGCCATGTCTTAACAAAATGCAAGAAGCTTATAGCATATGCCATACTCAAGTATTTAGTTACGAGTTTGATAGGTATAATGGCCATTAGTTGCCTCAGAAAACCCTATAAATGTAATTAATCCACACATCTGAATCTCAAGTAACTTCAGAACTAGAGTGAATAAATTCAATTTAATATAATAAGTGTTAGAAAATGTGGGAAATATCTGATGATATCCTTTTTATAATTTAGAGTATCCTAGATGATCTTTTAGGATTTATTCTTCTTTTATATTTATGATTTGTATCTCTATATACAATCAGGAGTAGGATTCGATGGGTTGTCTTTTGTGATCACCTCATTACATCATAATCATATCAATCTTATATTATTTTGTTTGTGTTATCAACTCTCCTTGCCTACCTAAAATATTTGAATCCAACATAGTATCATAGAGTTTTCAGATGTACTGGCCCAATTGTTTGGTTGTGTTGTCAAATCATATTCCGCATTCAGTCTTCCCTTTTATATGTTGTCTTCCACCACAAACTGCCCCTACAATTGTCAGCTGCCCACTTCTCTGACATCTATAGATTAGCACGTTCATACCAGCGACATCACCGTCCTCCTCAACCATTGTCATGTGTCCAGCCTATACTCCAGTCACCATCAGGGCTCTTCTGAGTAACAAATGTTCCCATGCCATTTCAAGGGTTTTGAAGTCAATATCCAGCAGATATCTATTTCAGTTCATTCAAAATGCCTTCATTCACCACCCCAGCATGGCTGCTTAGCCCTATTGGGATATGCTGTGCGATATGTCCTGACCCAATCTTTTTGCCAGATGTACTGACCCCATATTTTCCAAAAATGACTCATCTTTTTTCCAGATGCACCAGCATTCGCCCTTTGTCCCAGAGGCACTGGCCTTGTCTTTGTCCCTACAGTAGTCTAGGAACCGTCTTTTTTGGAAACAATTTTTCTAGTCCAAATCATTGTTTTCATGGATTTCAACTGTTTTGTTTTATCTATTTATATATTTTATGTGAGGAAGAATGTATTGTTTTTGTGTAACATGCTGAAAGCTTAGTAAGCTTTAGTTTGAGATGGAGTGTTAGAAAATATGAGAAACATCTAATGATATCTTTTTTATATTTTAGAAAATTTTAGTGTATCCTAGATGAGCAGGATTCATTGTTCTTTAATATTTTATGATTTGTTTCTTTATTTAATTAGGACCGGGGTTCCGTACTTAGCATAAATAGGGCTATCGGTTGTCTTTTGTGATAGCGTCACTGCATCATAATAACTTTACATTATTTTGATTCTCTATTATCTTCTTTCTCCCTACCTAAACTCTTCAAATTCAACTAAAACAAAAGCACAAGTAGAGAGGGCCAAGCAAAAGGTAGAAAAGTTATACCTGAATTACGAAGACAAAGTGCTACACAAGTAGCAGTAGCTGCATTTTGAAGTTGATGATCTCCAAGCATTTTCAACTTCACATCATGTAACTTACAGGACTACATTAATAGATATATTCATAAGCTGCTAATAAAACTTTTCCATGATCAATGATGAAAAAGTAGACAGAAAACTTGCTAAATTACAATTTTGGTACAACATAAGATGTGAGATACCATGAGATGCAAAGCAATATAGCAAGCACATGGAAGCAAAAGAATTACTATAATTAGAGTTCAAAATCAAGTGTGTTTAAAATAGGTTATACTTTTAAACTTCCTATTTTTTTAATTGAAAATCAAATTCTTGTCAAGTAGTATTCTAATGCACGGTGTTATGATAAACCATATAACATATTTTGCTTATACAATGCTTAGGTTTAAAGAATGTTAACTAACATTGTACAGCATGTCTATAAGATGCACCCTAAGCAGTCAATGCCCTCAGTTCATCTAAAGCAGCCACCTCAGAGATATGTCCCCATACAGTGCATCATTCAAACAGATTGAAAGCGAAAGAACAAGAGTGCATACCATCTTCAAGTCTTTCACTACTTGTATCACTATATCACAAATTTGACAAGGCTTTCCATTGAGTGTACTGAAACTTTTTGCAGTACACCAATTCCCAGTATCGCATGCCAACACTACAGGTGACTCCATGGTTGCTGCTTTATCTCGAATAATGCGCTCAATATGAGGGAGAAATGGCCCTCCCAAAACCAACTGAAATAGTATTCCTTTAGTCAGAAAAATAAATAAAGGAAACAAAGGAGTAGGGGAAAAATAAACAAATTCTGGTGGAATGAAACTAAGCTCTAGAATCATTAAAGGATTATCAGGATGTTTTCAAAACGTAAACTGTGGCTTTGTTATATATCTTTTAGATGATGGGCTGTAATTAGTTTTTTTTGTTATATTGTTAGAAAATAAAGATAGACTTGGTTGTCTAGGAATAAGGGTATAAATAAGACCCTAGTGTAATAAAAAAGGATTATCATAATACAATCATATTCTTGTGTTCTTCTTCTATTCTCGTGTGAGATTTGTGAGAAGTAGTGTGTTGAAGGAGTTAAGAGAGTAAAGAGAATGAAAAGAAGATTTCTAATTTTGTGGGATGCTTACTCCACTCTATGATCTCATATATATATATATATATATATATATATAGGATTACAACATTTAAAACAACAACTACCAACTACTAACAACCACCAACCACCAACTACTAACTACTAACCACTAACCACTAACCACTAACTAATAATAATTCTAACACTCCCCCTCAAGCTGGAGCATACAAATTGTATGTACCAAGCTTGGAACAAATAAATTCAATTTGAGGTCCTCTTAAAGACTTTGTCAACACATCTGCAAGTTGATCATTGGACCCGACAAATTCAGTGCAAATTTCTTTAGACAACAATTTTTCACGAATAAAATGACAATCAAGTTCTATATGTTTGGTCCTTTCATGGAACACCGGATTAGAGGCAATGTGGAAAGCTGCTTGATTGTCACAATACATCTTCATCTGTTGGATCTCACAAAATTTCAGTTCTTGAAGGAATTGTTTCACCCACACTAGTTCATAAGTGAGAGATGTCATTGCTCTATATTCAGCTTCAGCACTAGACCGGGCCATTACATTTTGTTTCTTACTTTTCCAAGAAATAATATTGCCTCCAATGAGAACACAATATCCTGTAGTGGAGCGTCTGTCCATAGGGGATCCAGCCCAATCAGCATCACAATACCCAGATATTTGGGTACCCCCTTTATCTTCATACAATGCACCTTGTCCTGGAGCTTTTTTGAGATATTTTAGGATGTGAACGACAGCATTCCAATGATCGAGACGCGGATTTTGCATAAATTGACTCACAACTCCAACGACAAAAGATAGGTCAGTCCGGTAATGGTGAGATAAATGAGTTTTCCAACAAGTCTTCTATATCTCTCAGGATCAGAGAGCGGTTCACCTTGATCCGCCATTAATTTCTGATTTGGATCCATAGGGCTGCTTACTGGTCTACAATCAATCATGCCTGTTTCTTTCAGGATATCTAAAACATACTTTCTTTGGGAGACTACGATGCCTTCTTTTGATTGAGCCACTTCAATCCCTAGAAAGTATTTGAAACAACCAAGATCCTTAGTTTGGAAGTGATTGCATAAATGTTTCTTTAGTAAAGAAATTTTATCAACATCATCCCCTGTAATCACTATATCATCTATATATACAATTAAATAAACACATTTTCCTGAAGCAATATAATAAAAAACAGAATGATCTGCTTCACTTCGTTTTAATCCAAAACTTTGAACAATGTGACTAAACTTTCCAAACCAAGCATGTGGAGATTGTTTGAGACCATAGAGAGAACGATGTAACTTACAAACCAAACTAGACTCCCCCTAAGCAACAAAACTAGGAGGTTGCTCCATATAAATTTCCTCCTCAAGATCACCATGCAAGAACGCATTCTTGATATCTAACTGATGAAGAGGCCAATGACGGATAGCTGTCATAGCAAAGAAAAGTCAAACAGTAGTCATTTTGGCCACAGGAAAAAAAGTATCACTGTAGTCAAGGCCATAGATCTGAGTATAGCCTTTTGCTACTAATCTAGCTTTGAGTCGATCAACTTCACCTTTTGGTCCAACTTTAATGGCATAGACCCAACGACAACCAACAGTCTTCTTCCCATGTGGAAGAGGAATTAAGTTCCATGTACCATTGTGCTCAAGAGCCTGCATTTCATCAATCATGGCTTGTCGCCATCTAGGATGATCAAGTGCCTTTTTCACATTTTTTGGAGTAGTAATAGTGGATACAGAAGAAACAAAAGAAAAATAGGAAGGAGACAATCTATGGTAGCTAAGAAAATTGTAAATGGGATGTGGATTACGAGTAGAGCGAGTACCTTTGCGAATGGCAATGGGCCAACTTGAGTCATCATTATCAGGAATCGTGGTATCAGGGGATGATTGAGAAGGATCTGCTGAGGAAGACTCATCTTGGGACATGGGACTGATCATTTGGCTCCTGTGTTGATAGGTAATAAGAGGCAGTGATGAGGATTCTGGTGTATTTTGTGTGAAATTTTGGGTGTCAGGAGGAGGAGGTACAAATGGCTCCACTAAGGGTATAGGTAGGACATTTTGGACCGAACTAATATCCTGCATAGAAGAAGGGAAGAAGGGAGTTGACTCAAAAAAAGTGACATTAGCAGACATGTAGTACCTCTTGGTTTCAGGAGAATAACATCGATATCCTTTTTGAAGACGAGAATATCCCAAGAAGACACATTTGATGGCTCTAGATGATAGTTTATCTAATCCTGGAGACATATCATGAACAAAACATACGCATCCAAATACACGAGGAGAAACATTAAAGAGTGGGTCCTTTGGCAATAGAATAGAGTGTGGAACTTTATTGTTAAGAGAAGAAGATGGCATTCTGTTAATGAGAAAACATGCAGTAAGAATAGCATCTCCCCAATGATGAACGGGCATATTTCCACCAAGTAATAAGGTACGAGCAATTTCAACCAAATGTCTATTTTTTCGTTCGCTATACCATTTTGTTGTGGTGTGTGAGGACAAGTAGACCGGTGTAAAATGCCTTGGGAGCTTAAGAGAGTAGAGAAATCAGTAGAAAAGTATTCTTTGGCATTATCACTTCGTAAAACTTTGATTACTTTTCCAAATTGATTTTTGATTTCGTTAAGGAAAGACTTAAAGATAGGTAATAATTCAGAACGGTCTTTCATTAGATAAATCCAAGTACACCTAGAAAACTCATCAATGAAGGTAACAAAATATCTATAGCCAAAGGATGAGACACGACTAGGACCCCAAATATCGGAATGAACAAAAGAAAAGACAGAGTCACGTCTAGATTCAGAACGTTTAGGAAAAGAGGACCTAGTATGTTTCCCTAGTTGACATGATTCACATTCAAAATCTTGAAGAGTCTGAAGTTCAGGAACCATTTTTTTTAATCTTGATAAGTGAGGGTGCCCTAACCGTTCGTGTAATAGTTTTGGAGACAAGGATGCAACACAAGATACAGATGATTTAGTCCCAAGGTAGTATAAGCCTCCAGATTCATGTCATTCGCCAATCTGTCGACCCGTACTACGTTCCTGTATAACAAAAGAGTTGGCATTAAAGGTTACTGAACAATTCAATAATTTGGTTAATTGACTTAGGAAAATGAGACAGAAGGGACATGAAGGAACAAAAAGAACAAATTTTAAGTTTAAAGATGAAGAAATGGAGACTTGACCAGTTCCTTTAGAGGCTACTTTAGATCCGTTGGCTAAGGTTATGAGATGAGGAGTTTTAGGAAATGAGAGAGAAGAGAACAAAGAGGTATTACCAGACATGTGATCAGAAGCACCTGAGTCAATAATCCATGGATTTTGACTTTCCACAGATTGTGAAATGCAAGTTGTTGATGAATTTGGGGTTGTTGATAACCGTGCTAGATTCATCGGATTTCAACCTCAAATATTCCCGATATTCTTCGTGAGAGAACTTGGGTTCAACCATTTCGATTTGAAAAAATTGACGGCTTTATCGAGAAAACCGTGCAAAGAGTAGCAATTTTCCACCGTATGACTCATTCTCTTGCAATGAGTGCACTGAGGACGTCCTCTACCTCCACGTCCTCCTCTAGTGCCGCGACTTCCTCTTCCATGGGTAGAAATCATAGCAGAAGATTCAACAAGTTCTTGATTATTTTTTTCTTTCAGAGTTGGAACACGAAGCAGTCTTGTAGTCAAACTTTCCATAGAAGGAACTTCTTGTCCAGTTAAAATTTGATCTCTAACATGATCAAATTCTGAATTCATAGCTCGGAGAGTCATAACCATATAGAATTTATCCAACTTTTGTTTTATCTCCTCTAACGAACCCACCTCTAAGAACATCTTTAATTCTTCAACTGCTGATTGAGTTTCAACAATAAAGGTCATCATATCTTTATCCACTTGCTTGAGAGAGGCTAATCGATTAGCAGAATCATAGAGGCGTTGGATATCATTTGCGAAGATATTCTGAGCTTTTTTCCAGAAAGAGTTACATGTTTTAAAGGATCTGAGAGTGTTAAAAATATTTGGTTCTACTGATTGCCACAGTAGAGCACAAAGTTGATAATCAAGCTTTTTCCATTGTTGAGCCTGATCTTCTGGTATCTTACTTCCGTTTTCTTCTAGATGATCGTGAAATCCTTGTCCAAGGAACCAAAGTTCCACTGAAGAGGACCAAGACATGTAATTTTTTCCATTTAATTTCTCAGTCGTTATCATGGGAGTTCCGGAAAAGGAGGTTGTGGGCCCTGACGACATGTTTTAAATAATGTAGATGTAAGATGGAGACAATGGAACCTGTAAGAAAGAGAACACCCAAGATAGCCTGAAGGTTACTGGAAGGTGGTCGGAAAGTCGTCGAACGGCAGCAAAAAAAAAGGTGACTGGACGGGGGACTGACGGTTGCCGAAAAGTGACCGAAAAGTGGCAGGACGGTGGCCGGAAAGTGGCCAGACGGTGATCGAAAAATGACCGGACGGTGACCGGAAAATGGTCGGATGGTGACCGAAAAATGGTTGGACAGTGACCGGAAAATGGTTGAACAGTGACCGGAAATGGTCGGACGGTGGCCGGACAGTGGCCGGACAGGCAGAGCAGGACCAACCTGCTCTGATACCAAGTTAAGAGAGTAAAGAGAATGAAAAGAAGATTTCTAATTTTGTGGGATGCTTACTCCACTCTATGATCTCATATATATATATAGGATTACAACATTTAAAACAGCTACCAACTACTAACAACCACCAACCACCAACTACTAACTACTAACCACTAACCACTAACCACTAACCACTAACCACTAACCACTAACCACTAACTAATAATAATTCTAACAGAAGGTGTGAGTTTCCATCTTTAACAATTTGTATCAGTTGTCTTGGCAACGATGGTGACCACCAGAAGGTGTGAGTTTCCATCTTTAACAATTTGTATCAGTTGTCTTGGCAACGATGGTGACCACCAAGGAAGTCGACAGCCGTGTGGAAAATCTGGAGCAGCTTGTCGCAGAGTCGCATGCAGAGATGCAGCCATCCATCACCAATTTGCAGAAATTGGTTTCCGACTTCATTCAAGGAAATCCGTTGACGAAAACGTATGATAAACATGATTCAGAAAGTGAAACACCGAAAAATTTCACTGCTGTGATCAATCGTACACATCTTCAATTTCCCACGTTTGATGATCCAATTTCCGTGAGTGGCGAGCCAATGCAGAACAGTTTTTTGAGTTGGAAAATACGCCTACAGATCAGCGCGGCAAGCTGTTGCTATTGTCGATGGATGGAAGAGCTTTTTCTTGGCAACGCCATTATCTTTAGCAACCAAGTTCCTAGACTCGTTCTTGGCAGCAGATATTAGTTGATGTGGCTAACTGTTTCGATGACGATGCATGTGATGATCCTATTGCTGAGATTTCGCATCTCAAATAGGATGGAGGTTTGGGGGAATACTTAACACGATTTTGATGATCTTCTTGCTCGTGTTTTTGTTTCAGAAGAGATGGCTATCAACTTCTTCATTGCAGGATTGCAACCTCACTTGGAAAAAGCAGTACGTCTCCATAAACCAAAAACTCTTCAAGAAGTTGTGAGGTTGGCTAGATTGCAAGAGGATCTCTTGTTTGCAATGGAAAAGAAGTTGTCATTAGGAAAGCAGGTTGCTTCAGATTCAAGAAATCGTGGTTACCGTTCTTGGATGTCACCAACAGTATTTCAAAGATCACAACCCATTACAAACTTGAATCAACATTCAAGTCAGACAGTAAGTGCTGCTGGTAGCAAATCTCATTCAACGATTAGCACAACCACTTCTGCTAATAGGAAATTAGCAAGTGAGCGTATATCTAAGGGCTTGTGTAGATTTTGTGGTGAGAATTGGGATAAAAACCACAGGCAACATTGTAAAGTTTGGGGTCAATTAAATGTGATTTTCACTGCATAAGAAACCCTCGATGATACGACAAAAAGTACGAAAGCAGATATGGATGATGAAGAGGTCATAGATCAAAGCTTAGCATTGTTAGACGAACATACTGTCCATATATCTTTGCATACATTAAAAGGGATCGTTGGAGGCCAAACTTTACAACTGAAAGGACTCATTAAGAGGCAAAATGTTCCTTTTCTAATGGATACTAGAACTCACAATTTCTTGAGTGAAAAGTGGGTAAAAACCTTGAGGTTAAAAACTCAGTACATAAAGACATTTCCGGTTGTTGTGGCTGATGAGAAACAGGTTTTGATTACCAAGAAGTGTGAGCAGGTGGAATGATCTTTCAAAGACCATCAGTTCACTGTAGATTTTTTGGTTCTACCAGGATCAACTTATGGTGCAATACTTGGAATGCAGTGGTTTAAGACCCTGGGTGAGATATATTGGAATTGTGCAAAATTAACTATGAGGTCTCAACACAAGGGACAGCTGGTGGAATTGGAAGGAGAGCAACCATCCTCGATGATAACTGAATTAGAAGGTAAATTAAAGGCTATCAGTTGTCAGACAATGTTGATACCTTGGACTGCACCAAATTGCTTCTCTATGATAGGAGGGGAAGATGTATCTGGTTTGAATGATAGCCAAACTCAGGACTTACAAAAGTTGTTGGATGAGCATCAACAATTGTTTGTAACACCTACCACACTACCTCCAAAGAGAAGATATGATCATCAAATCGTCCTTACTAATGACGAACCTTTCTGTTTAAAACCTTATAGATACCCTGAAGTGCAAAAATCAGAAATTGAAAGCCAGATTCAAGATATGTTGTCTACTGGGTTTATCCGGTAAAGTAGTAGCGCATATACTTCTCCAATGGTGTTAATCAAGAAAAATGACGGCACTTGGAGATTTTGTACCGACTTTAGAAGATTGAACCACTAACAGTAAAGAACAAGTTTCTCATACCTTTAATTGAGGATCTTTTGGATTAACTTAATGGTGCAAAATACTTCACCAAACTGGATTTGAGGAGCAGTTACAACCAAGTAAGGATGGTTGAGGCTGATATACATAAGACAGCGTTTCGAACACATTCAGGGCATTACGAATGGGTTGTTATTCCTTTTGGCCAAAGCAATGCACCAGCAACCTTCCAAAATTTGATGAATGACATATTCAAAGAATATTTGAGGAAATTTATTTTGGTCTTCTTTGATGATATTTTAGTATACACAGAAGAAACATGGGAAGCTCATCTAAATTGCCTAAAGACCACTTTCAGTTACTACAACAACATTCTTTAGCTTTGAATTTCAAGAAGTGCAGCTTTGGGAAGACAAGGGTAGACTGTCTGGGACATGTGATATCTGCAAAAGGTGTTGAGCCTGACCCACAGAAGTTAGAAGCAATCAAGAATTGGCCTAGGCCAAAGTCAGTACAAGAACTGAGAGGTTTTTTGGGGCTTTCAGGCTACTATAGACGATTTATTGCCAATTATGGCATAATAGCATTGTCTCTAACTTATCTACTACAAAAAGAAGCCATATTTCAGTGGGATGAAGGGACAGAAGCATCATTTCAGAAATTGAAGAAGGCACTCACATCCGCACCTGTTCTGGCACTTCTGGATTTTTCATTACCTTTCATTATAGAGACAGATGCATCTGGTCAAGGCATTGGTGCTGTTCTTTTGCAGAAAAACCATCCTATTGCTTATGTCAGTAAAACCATGGGAAAGAAATTTCAGCTAATGTCAGCATACGAAAAAGAGTTCTATGCCATCCTGTTTGTTGTAAAGAAGTGGCAACACTATTTCCTGGGGCATCATTTCACCATCAGAACAGATCAACAAGCTTTGAAACATCTTCTACAACAGCCACCAACTACAATGATGCAGAATTGGGGATTAGAAAAACTAATGGGCTGGGATTTCCACATTGAGTATAAAAAGGGTAAAGAGAATGTGGTGGCAGATTGTTTGCCAAGAAAAGTAGAAGGAGGAAGATGAGCAGCAGTGTTTCAAGTAGCATCATTGTTAATTGATGAAGTCAAACAAACATGAACACAAGACATGAAACTTCAAAAGATCATTGATAGAATCCAACTTTTACAAAAGCCTTATAAACATTATACATGGGATGGAGAATTGTTGAAGCGAAAAGGGAAGCTGGTTGTAGGCATAGTTGATCAAGTCAAAAGTAAGATTCTGAATTATTTCCATAACTCTGTGGTGGGTGATCATTCGGGCATGAACCAGACATATAAGCGAGTCAAGGAATATTTTTACTGGAAGGGTTTCCAGAAGGCTGTGAAGCAATGGGTACACGAATGTTCTACATGTCAAAGATTCAAGTCTATTCTTCAACCACCAGTAGGCTTGTTACAACCCTTGCCAATTCCTGAGAAAGCGTGGCAATCCATCACAATGGATTTCATCTGTGGCTTGCCTAAATCACAAGGTTTTACTGTTATATTGGTGGTTGTGGATCGATTCACAAAATATGATCATTTCATTGCATTAGGTCACCCATATGGCGCAGCAAATGTAGCTCAACTTTTCATGAGTACAGTGGTGAAGTTGCATGGTTGGCCAGTTCAAATAGTCTCTGATAGAGATTCAATCTTTCTCAGTAATTTTTGGACAGAATTATTTAAGCAACATGGTGTGCAGCTGCTGAGATCAACCGCTTTTCACCCTCAAACAGATGGTCAAAGTGAAGCATTGAATAAGTCCTTGGAAGCCTACTTAAGATGTACTACAACTGACAGGCCGAAGGATTGGTGTACTTACTTGCCCCTTGCTAAGCTTTGGTACAATACCACATTTCAAACTTCAGCTGGGATGACACCATTTGAAGCATTATATGGTTATCCACCACCAAGTTCTAGCTATGTTGTGTCATCTGATTCTTTGGTCGAAGCCGTGGATTACACCATCAAGTCAAGGGAAGAAATAAAATCCATACTAAAAACAAATCTGGTCAAAGTGCAACAACGGATGAAGTTCTACGCTAAAAGGATTGACAAAGTATTTCAGGCAGGTGACTTTGTCTATCTAAAAATCCAGCCATATAAACAACCCTGATTATCAAATTCAGCTTTCCACAAGCTTTCAGCTATATACTATGGCCCCTATAAGGATTTGGAACCCATAGGTCAAGTAGCTTATAGATTGGAATTACCAACTGAAAGTAAATTGCATGATGTGTTCCACGTTTCTTTGTTAAAACGGCATCAGGGCAATCATATAGTATGTCAGCACTTACCTGAGTACAATAAGGATGGGAAGCTTACGATCAAACTAATAGCAATTCTAGACAGAAGAATGACACAGAAGGGCAATCAGGCAGTAACAGAAGTCTTAGTACAATGGGAACACACAAGTCCTGAAAATGCAGTTTGGCAGGAACTACACTCTCTTAAAAGCGAATTTCTGGACTTCCAGTGGAATGCACCTTCACATGGCCTCGTGGTCTAGGCCATCTTTTAAGGGGGAGAAAGTTGTTATATATCTTTTAGATGATGAGCTGCAATTAGTTCTTTTGTTATATTGTTAGAAAATAAAGATAGACTTGGTTGTCTAGGAATAAGGGTATAAATAAGACCCTAGTGTAATAAAAAAGGATTATCAGAATACAATCATATTCTTACGTTCTTCTTCTATTCTTGTGTGAGATTTGTGAGTAGTGTGTTGAAGGTGTGAGTTTCCATCTTTTACTGGCTTTCTTTTAATAAACAATTAAGAGGGCTATCACAATTAGATCGTATCAGAGTAGGTCATCCTACCAAACTTAGGGTATGAACCTGATTCTGTGTGCATGGTGTGTTCTTGCATAAATTGTAATTCTATAGTGATGTGAGATTGGTTTGAAGCCAAGTTTGCTCTTCTATGTTCTTACATTAATAGTGTTCTACTAGCAATGTGGGATTGAATTGTGTGATGACACACCATAGTGAAATGCAGCATGGGTTGACATGGTTAGCAATACTATGATTTATTAGGAAACATTAGATAATAAAGGAACATGGTACAGTAAATACCCTTTAAGGACTTAATTGTCGTGACTCTTTCTCCAACAGGTCATGGCAAGAAAACCAAACATCAGAACCCAACATTTATTTAAGCATATGACTCATGTCCTGGAAACTGTGGTGCAAGTTCGGCCTAATATAGTAGACTATCTTCATTTAGGAAGAACAATCCACCAAAGTTTGGAGGAAGATTTGACCCAGAAGGAGCGTTGAAGACATGAGAAAACACAAGAGATAGTGTTGGAAGTGAGAGCAACTCGTGAAAGCCTCAAATAACTGGCAAGGTGTTTACGACGAAAGGGACGGAGGCTGCAACCTCTGATGACCCAATCCAAGGTAAATGCGTCATCAAAAGAAAACAGCTGTGTTGTTTGATTTGGGTGCTACTCATTCTTTCATATTGCTGATTGTGAAAAAGTAGTGTCTCTCCAGCTCATAACCCAGTGCCTCTCCAGCTCATAACCCAGTGCTTCATGCTTGAGCTAAATACATGGAATTTGATCTATTCTTTGTTAGCAAAAAAGTGCCATGCAAACAACTAACAGTGAAACTTCTAGGAGTACGATGCTCAGTTGTAAAAGGAGAAACCCTTGGAGCAACAAAGAGTGTTTATCTTATAATTATTTTTTTCGTCCTATTGAATAAAATCTGTTTTTTTAATTCTCATTCCCAATTCTTGGTTCCAACAAATTGGTGGGATCTGCCAAATCCTCAACCGAGACCCAGTGTTAGAGATGGAAGAAGCACATAGTATGGCCAAGCACAAAGTCTGAGTTACAAGAAATTCATTCACTCCATGAGCAACAATATGCATTCATGAGCGTAGACAGTGTGACAATGTTTTGGTTCTATTATCGAGGCTACGAGAGCCCAGATTCAAATTGGGAATCATTTTCCACAGATTTGATCCAAAGATTTGGAAAAAGCTATGGTAGCCACATCTTTGAAAGATTAACTACCTTGAAGCAAGAAGAACAATGAGATGCAAAACTTGTATCAAAGAAAAGGAGACTTCCACAGTGTTCTTGGAAGAGAGAACCAACATTTCATGAAGGCACAATAGTCCTTAGGGAGGCCAGGCCTTCAGATTCTTTGTCATAATGTAGCTAACTAATTTCAGTAATAATAATCAGAGTTTTTCTTTTCATTCATTTTCTATCAATTTTTTTTTGTGTTCACAAGAAAGGGTTATATCTTTTCGATTCAGTATGCCACATTACATTGCAAAATGAGATCTATAGAGAGAAACACCTAACTGGACGGCCTTGTTTTATGATTCCTGCCTTTGCCATTGCAATTGTTTCCAAAGAACCCCCAAGAGCTGCCAAATGTTCTTCACCTACAGTAGTTATGACTGCTGCAGCAAGTTGGGAGCTGGATATGATATTTGTTGCATCTCGTGCACCCCCCAACCCAGCCTGTAGAATTTAATTATAAAAAAAGGGCATAATTTAGGTTTTTCAGATTTAATTGTAAAAAGAAAAAGCTAATATTATCAAGCACCACTCCCACCAAGCCCTACCTAAAAGTGATCATAAACTCAAGATTCTTCTTAATGTGGAGAGGTAACAGCAATTTAAGCAGAAGAATCACCCCATAGCATATTGGTATAAAGCTATTGCAGGATGTAGGGAAATAGATACTTAACCTCAATAACAGCAATGTCAACATTCTCATCGGCAAATAGGATAAATGCCATTGTAGTGAAAACCTGAGACATATTCACAAGTGATTTAAGTTATTAAATACAGAAGTTGGCAATGTGCATGATTTCTTCTAGCATAAATTCTCATATAAATACGCAAACAAAACGTATTTCACCTGCATTTCAATATAATGCTAATTTTGAACCATCTAACCAAAAATATCCAAATAATAAAACATTAATTCAGAAATGTTATAACATACAAATTCAGACCAATAAGAAAGAAACACAAGAGTCTCAAAAAGAACAACTGCTAACTCCCAGACACACACAATTGGACCCACGGAATCCCATCAACATAACTCCTTAAGTTACCCACAGAAATTTATTTACAACATTCAACCATTGACAATGTTCAACATTCAATACCTCAAAATGGCTTATGCAACCATTTTCCTCTTGCATTGCCTGGTCAAGTTCTGCCTTCATCCTATGAAAGAGATCATTCAGCAACTTTGCCGACACTGGATTGCCAGATCTTCCTAGTAAAATACGCTCCCTGATAGTCAGGATATGTGGACTGCTTGAGAAAAATAAAGCCTGTCATCAATAATGTACAAAATTGTAAAGAAGATAATGTTGAAGATGAAATCACAAGCAGCCTAAGGTTATATTAAAAAATGTAAAACATTTTTATGATAAAGAAACTTCACCTAGTGTAACAACCAACAGAATAACCTTCCGTCCTGAGAATATTAGATATATATGCAGCTGTAGATCCCTTTCCCTTAGTCCCAGCAATATGAACAGCCTACAATAGGAGTAAGCACTTCCATCAACTGCATAAAATTAACTGAAAGAACAAAAATGTCCCTAAAGCCCAAACAGACATAAAATGCCTATTTTAATTGGTTACTTCAAAATATAGGTATAAAATTAATGGAAACTTTAAAATAATTTTTAGAAGGGTAAAGCATCATTGTAAGTTTCAGAAAGTGTATAACGTTGTTCCATTAGTCTCTCAAAATAAGAAAAATAAAAAGTTATCCCGCAAGTGCAATCTGTCAATCATCTTGATCCAAAAATTCAAATTAAAATGGTAATATTAACCCATGTTTAAGAACTAGAGTGCAAGAAAGTAGTTATGTTAAGGACTTAAATGACATCTAGCAACTTATTTTGAATTTCCTTAATTTCAGGAATTAATACGACAGCACTTTATCATTTCAGAGAACAAGATGGTACTCTTTTAAAAAGAATGAGTGAAAAGAGAGAAGGAGGGGAATGAAACCTTGAACTTGGTGTGAGGATTACCGAAACGCTCCATGAGTCGTCTCATTCTACCAAGATCGAAACCCTCATCGGACTCGGTGCCGGCACCTCTCGGAACTCCTGATTTCTCGTAATTTTTTAGGGAATCCAGGTAACCTAAAAAGTCTTTCATTTCGAGGTTTGAAGAGAAGGTTCGTATGTGACCCACTCTCCTTGCGAATTCTCTGCGTATTGAGGATAGAGGCATGTTGCGTGACCTATGTTCATTGGCAGCATGTGCATCACACGAAGCTCGTTGAATGAGCATAATAATGGTTGCAAACAATTATAAGGGGAAATGAGTGTAATTCAGAGTTCAGTGGAAATGTAAAGAAGTTAGTTTTCAGTACCTATTCCAAACTGTTGAAGAGGAACGTCGGAAGGAATGATGCGCAGTGGCAAACAGTTGCTGCCGGCGATGGGGTTTGCTCGCAAGGCTGCAGTGCGGCAGCGACAGCGACAGCCTGGTAAAGTATGCCGTGTTTTCAACACATGCTTTACTATTATTTGCAAACTACAAAATGAAATAAATAAAGATAAATATTTTTTTCTAATTGCACTCACATTCAAACTTTTGTAAAAAATTACATTACTATTCTATTTTGAGTACTCTGCTTTGAAATTTCATCTTTCTTAGAATTGACAAGTTGTTAAGTTTTAAGAAGTCTTTATATTCATTTTGTAGGTCATATTTAACATATGCATATTTGTTATTTCATGTTTATCACATGCAATTTGAAATTTTGTTAGAGGATAAAATTGTTTATATAAAAGATTAATTAAATAGAAAAATAATAGATTAGTTGAAATATTTGATGATAAAGATATCTTATGCACATAATATTACTATTCTAATATTTATTATTTTGATTTTATGGAGTTAATGTTTAGATTTTAGAAAGTGTATTTTGAATCTTTAAATATTTAGTTGTATTATTCTGTTTACACATCATAGGAATTAATGACATTTAGTTTCAAAAAACTGTCTGTGAAGTTTTAGTTCATCCTAGTTGGGTCAGGCTATGACAAATAAACTAAGTGTTCTTCATAGGAACTTGGAATTGGTCCCATTACTGTCTAAGAAATATGTTGTTGGTTGCAGGTAGATATTTGTTATCAAAGTTAGACTTGATGGTACTATTGATCGTCTCAAAGCTCGTCTTGTGGTCAAAGGTTATACTCAAAATTTTTGATTGAATTATGAAGATACATTTTCTCCCGTGGCAAATATGGTTTTTGTTCGTTTATTTATCGTCATGGTTGCTCTTCAACAATGACCTCTTTATCAACTAGATGTTCAAAATGTTTTTCCCAATGGTGACTTGCAAGAAAAAATCTATATGGAGCAACCTCCTGGGTTTGTTGCTCAAGGGGAGTCTTCTGAGATGGTATATCGTCTTTGCAAATTCCTATGTGGTCTAAAATAGTCTCCTAGGACCTGGTTTGGAAAGTTTAGTAAGGTTTTCAACAATTTGGTATGAATCAGTGTGAAGCAAATCATTCTGTCTTTTATCGACACTCGAGTGCAGGATGTGTTTACTTGATAGTATATGTTGATGACATTGTTCTTACAGGTAGTGACAATCATGACATCTTTCAGTTGAAACAACATCTCTGCCACCATCTTCAAACCAAAGATTTTGGCAAACTCAGATATTTATTGGGTATTGAGGTGACACAGTCCAATGATGATATTGTTATATCTCAGAGGAAATATGCCATAGATATTTTGGAGGAAACTAGGTTGATGAGTTTAAAGTCTGATGATACACCCATGGATCCCAATACTAAACTTCTACCAAATCAAGGAGAGTCTATATCTGATCCTAAGTAATATAGAATATTGGTTAGGAAATTGAATTATCTTACAGTTATTCGTCCTAACATTTCCTTTGCAGTCAGTGTAGTAAGTCAATTTCTTAATTCCCCATGTGAAAATCATTGGAATGTAATCATTTGTATCTTGAAGTATATTAAAGGATCTCCTAGAAAAAAATTATTATATGGTTCTAATAATCATACAAGAGTTGTTTGTAACTCAGATGCTGATTGGATAGGATCTCTTTCTGATAAAAGATCTACATCTGGATATTGTGTCTTCATTGGTGGTAACTTGATCTTGTGGAAAAGTAAGAAACAGAGAGTTGTGGTAAGATCCAGTGCAGAAACAGAATATGGAGTTATGGTCTCAACTGTCTGTGAACTTGTTTTGCTCAAGCAATTGCTTAGAGAGTTACAATTTGAAGATGTCACTCAAATGACACTTGTGTGTGACAATCAAGTTGTTCTTCATATTATCTTTAATCTTGTCTTTCATGAGAGGACCAAACACATTGAGATTGACTGTCATTTCATTCGAGAAAAGATTATGTCTGAAGACATTAAGACTGAGTTTGTTAACTCAAGTGATTAATTAGCAGATATTTTTACTAAGTCTTTACAGAGACCTAAAATTGATTATATTTGTAACATACTTGACATATATGATTTGTATGCTCCAGACTTGAAAGGAAGTATTAGATATTGTTTAGATATTATTAGATATTATTAACCACAATATCAACACAATATCTTTTATTTACTCTATTTATTTTCAATTACTCTTTTTTGTTGTAATCTCTATATTATAAATAAATTACCCTATTTGTAGTTTATACATAAGTGAGATTAATCGCAAACCCTATTTTTTCTATATTCAATAATGATTAACCTGTTTACTGATTTATATTTTTTAGAAAGATATTCAAAGGTTACTTGCTTCCTGAGAGCGTAATTTAGAACAGAAACGACTGCTATATGTAAATAAACCAAGTGATGCTTGTACAAGGAATACAAAATTAAACTTATGATGAGCTATTAATGTATACTAACACTCCAATAACAGTTTGTAGTCACCTAGATGGAAGAATTTCTTGTGAAACAAAAGTTGTCTAAGCTGTTTCCCTCTCAGCTGCAATAAACTGTTCCTTCTGAAATTCTTTCAACACAAACTGAAAATCTTTTGCAAGCTTAGCGCGAACTATCTTCTTATTTGCCTTCAGATACAAGCAAGATATTGACCGTCACTTTTTTTCCTCAGGGGAACAAAATTGGAGATCATGCCACCAACAATTTAGCACATAAACTATAAGAAACAAACATCCATTCAAAATGAATTCAAAACCACTTTAGCCTGAAAGTGTTTTTGCGAAACTACTGTGTTGTTCATGGTAGTCAACTTCAAATAGTTTTCTCTCCAAAGACAATGGCAAAGTATAGTCCACAATGATTATTTATTCTTATCATGTACTCTATTGTGGTACGCAGATTAGTCAGCTTGGAGTAGTTGCTCTAAAACATCAGGCATTTACTCAAAATGCAACACCCAATTTATCAGTCTCAGTTAAAAAATTGCAATGTTAGAGTCCATTTTACTTTATTTTTTCAGCTTATGTCTGAGTTCCAACTTCCAGTCTTTTATTAATGATATAATTATGAAATTAATGATATACATGCAAAAACGTTGCTGCTTTTAAAGCTTGTACCTTAGTTGTTTATAATGTGGTACCTGTTGCTTCTTGGTTTCTTGAATTGTTTCCCAATCTTTTATATGGATCTCATACAGAATGTGTTCATAGTGATTTCTAATAAAATCTTCTTTTTTTTTTTTTATCAAATAATAAAAGAACAAATGTCTTGGCTTATTTAAATGTCTACCTATCCTTATTTATAGGTCAATGTAATGGGAGATGGTACAACATTTATCTTATCCATGTCCATAACAAATATCTATGGCTAACGTTTTTCATCTGTGCTTCCCTGCCATTACATATGTCCTAGACTGAAAAGTTTAGAAATTGCTGCCATTTTGATTACGTCTAAAATTACAGCTATGTATAGCATTAAAGAAGAAACTCAGGAACAATAAGCTGTAGCAACCATTGGTGTGAGAGTATTGTTTATTGCCCTATTGTACAGTTGGTTCGTAAAGTTGTCAGTAACTTTTGTCAGTGTCAGATACATTTCTAAACTGATCTGTTCTATCAGATTGTGATAAGAGAAATCATATCAATAACAGAAAATTCAATCACTCGTTTTCAGGCTCTAGAATACTTTTAATTGTTAAGGTTCAAAGTGGTAGGTTGGTATATAAATCCTAACCAATTCATCTCTACACGGAGCATTATGAAAAAGTGAACTATGGTGCTGCAACATTACATCTTGACAAGACAATCATATCCCACATTGAGGGGCAGACTTACCTACTCCAAACTCTTTATAACGTGATAACAACAAGTGAAATTTTATAATTAACCATTCGTAATTTCATACACGGGCGGGGGAGGTACGCAAGCTCGTAAAAATTACCCGAAATTAGAGACATTCATAAGGTGGAGATAGAGAACACAGATGATATCGAGGAAGACCTGTGTGAGAATCGGAGCATTTACTGCAACAAATGAAAGGGAGAACAACTAGAGGGTGAACTAATAGAATAAGTGACATGACACTAAAGAAGTGAGAAATTACCGGAGATGGCATCAGAGAATGTTTCAGAAACACAAGGTAGAACTACGAAACAGATACTAGGGTTTTTTTTTTCCTTAACATTATTTTATCATAAATTTTCATATATAACATATTTTATGTAATATTTACATTATTAGAATATTTTTATAAAAAGTTAAACATTAAAAAAAATACAATTTTCTTATCGAATTTTTAGGAGGTCAAATTCCAACCTCAATAATTAATATAATTTTAAAAATAAAATAATATTTATTAAATATAAATATATATATTTTATATAAAAAATATATATAAATATTATATATATAATATTCTTTTAAAAAAATTATTTATATAATTATATTATTAATATATTTTTATAAATATAGTAAAAACAAATATATTTAATATATATATAATATTTAAATATTTATTTATATTTTTATAAATATAATAAAATTTAATAAATATATATTTATATCTTTCTATATAACATTTCTACATAAATAAATTATATATATTATTTAAATATATTTTTAATATAAAATAATTTTAATAAGTAAAAATAATATTTTTTTATAGAAATATATAAATATTTTTATTATATTTTAAAATATTTTTACTATATTTATAAAAATATATTAATAATATAATTATATAAATATATAAATATATTTTTATGCTATTTAAAAAAATATATTTATATTTATTTCATATAATTATATAAATAAATTTAAATATATATATATATATATATATTTATATATTTATTTTATATAAAATATATATATTTATATTTAATTATTATATTTAATAAATATTATTTTATTTTAAAAATTATATTAATTAGTGAGGTCGAATTCGGTCTCCTGGAAACCGAATTTTAATAGTGTATGTAAAAATGGTACTAGTTAGGTAAATATTGATAGAATTATGTTATTTCTGAATTATAAATTTAATAGCATGCTAGTCATGTAAATATTGATAGAATGATGTTATTTCTGAATTATAAATTTAATAACATGTTACTAAAGAAAAAAAATCACACTAGGGCACAAAGAAAGAAGAGAATTGCAGAAAAATAAATATATAAGGGTGGATAAGTTTACGAATTTACCCCAGGACCGCCACTAAACCTATACCCTCGCTTTCTATGGGAGAGGAGATATGAGAATGTGAAAAAAAAAAAGTGAAGATTAAAAATAATAAAAGATAAGGTAGTTTGATAACAATAATGGGAAAACTACTCTGAAATCACTTGAATAAGAGGGAAAGAGAGATATGACGGAAACAGAAATAAATAAAAATATGTTATAACTCTTTATCTCTTTTGTAGATTAACGTGACTACTTAATTTATAAAGAACCTGAAAGCAGGCTAGCTTAAATGATGATTGTCCGAGATAAAGTCGGTTATAACAATAAAATGTTCAGAATAAGATTATGAGATGACTGAATCTGACAAAGTCGATTAGATATCTTCTCATAAGGTTACGCATGAACGAAAAAAAATGCAGGAAAGTAAAGACAAGTAAATAAACACACAAGTTCATGATAAGATTATGAGATGACCGAATCTGGCAGAGCCAGTTAGACATCTCCTCATAAGCTTATATGAACATAAAAGTTGTACAAAAATTTTTAAACCTTTAAATGATTATCGTATCTTTTAATAAATACTATTTAAGACATCCGATGACGCCCTTATAAGAAAACTACTCCATAAAAGGGAGTAAAGAAAACTTACTCAGGAAAGGGGGAGGAGAAGGAGAAGAGAAATACTAAATATACTTCTTTTATTGATGGAGAGAATTTACATGAGTAAGAGAGAAGGAGGAGAGTCTTGTGGGAAGGATTCTTGCCAAGCATAATGGACTTGGTCCTTATATATAAAACATAAATATTAAAATATTACATATTAAATGTTAAATGTGGGACTCACTTAAAGACGAGTCCTTGAAAACTTATAGGAGAAGTTTACGGAGGTTATCTTCTCCTTACTAAAAGACAAAATTGAAACAATAATTTTTTTTTATTTATATCAAAAGATTGGGTCAATCTTTTTGTCATTAACACGCAAGGCTTAATGAGCCTAACAACGTGTAACAGAAAAGGGACCATGACAAGGTAGTAAGATATCATTATCTATCATTAACCTTTGTCATCTTTTGATATTGTTGTATGAAGTAAGGACTTACGTCATTAGAAACTCCTCAAAATCTTCAAGAGCAAAATCGTCTTTGAATGACTAATAATGTAAAAGATTACGTCATTAGAAGTTCCTCGAAATCTACTATCCCTAACAATGAAAACATTCATATGATAAATCCCATAGGATGTGAAGAAGATACAGTGGATAGTGTATCTTTTGACGATATTATAAATGGATTTTTAGATAATTTTTATCCAAATGAAGAAGATGATTCATTGGATAATTTATCTAAAGTCACAGAACCTTTATCTGTATTAAGGTTAGTAGACATAAATGATGAATATACACTTGAATAATGTATCTTTAGGTTTAGAACCCTTGTCAGGGTTAGTCAACACAAATAGTGATGCATTAGATAATGTATCCATAGTTTCTTAACTCATACCAACAATAGGGTTAGAAAATACAAGTGTTGGAATAAATTATATCCAACATCACCACTATCATATGGAACATGATAGTATACAAGATATTTCTGTTGATATAAAATCAATAGAACTATCACAAGATGTTGTTCTTAGCAACAATCAAAATCTCACACTAGAAAATAGGCTTTTTTCAGAGCCAAGTCTCCAAAATCATAAACTTCTTCTAAACACAGGAGAAACATTAGACTATTTGGGTAATGATTTAATGAATATAAATGAAAAGAATCCATGTTCTCATGACGTGCAATTCTTTTCAGGATCATGATCGATTTCTTGTCAATACTATGAAAGATTCTTTCACATCTCTCAAAGAGCACATTGTTCCCTTTGTTACAAAACTTTTTGTTTAAATTATTTAAAAACAAAATCAGAAATACAAGATATACCTACTTTCTTAAAAAAAAGTATAAAAGACAACAAATTAATCGACACTAGGATTTCAGTCTTAGAAACCCGATTAAGCATACTTGAAGAAAAGATCCTTCACCTAGAAAAACTTGTTAAAAGAAAAGATATTAAAAAATGTCCAGTATCCACCTTTACACAAAACAATATGATGGGAACTATGGAATATATCTCATTAGTTTGTAACACAAAACAATTAATAACCTTAAAGGTATTAGTAAAATTAAACTTTCCACAAAAAGACAAAAATCATGCAAAAGAGACTATAGTTCAAGCTCTCTTAGATATAGGATGTTCTGAAACAGTTGTGTGCAGAACAAAAGTACCCACTTACATGATTACCAAAAGTAAACATGTACAAAAAATCAAGACGATGTCTGGACAAATCATGATAAATGATGAAGAGGTAAATAATATCTCTCTTCAATTTAGCACAAATTGTGACCTGTTTGGTCAGAAAATACACTTTAAAACTATGCGAGTGAAAAATTTAGTTCCCTCCAAACAAAGTATGATTATTGGTTTAGATTTTATTCTTGGTCATAATCGAACTATCACTATAAACAAAGATTATATTATCATTAGTAATAGAATACATATATCTCCCATAATCAGCAGTGACAATAAAATATACTTAGAACAACTTGTTGAATGTTCTTGTAAAAATTCCAAATCTTCTGATACATGTGATTGTATGAAGGAAGATTTAAAAAATATTGATTATTACATAAATGATATCATGGAAACTTTTTCTTCCATAAAGATATCAAAAATAATTACGTTTGACAATATCCAATAGATATTGGATAGGTTAAACAAAACAAGCATAATAGGAGAAGACCCCACAAAGTTTTAAGATCGAGACCCTATTATTTGTAAATTAAATATAATCAACCCTGATTTGATTATAAAAACAAAAGACATACATTTTAATAACTGGGAACAAGAAGAATGTCGATTGCATATCGACAATCTTTTGAAGCTGAAAGTAATAACTCCAAGTGAGAGTCCTCACAGGAATCCTGCTTTCATAGTTAATAAAGCTTCAGAACAAAAAAGAGGTAAATCAAGGATGATTTTTACAATTACAAAAGACTGAATGATAATACAGTCGAATATGGATATACTATTTCATCTAAAGATATTTTGATAAATCGCATACAGAATGCAAGATGGTTTTCAAAATTTGACTTAAAGAGTGGTTTCCATCAAGTTAAAATGGATCCCGACTCTGTAAAATGGACAACATTTTCCTGTTCAGAAGGATTATATGAATGACATGTGATGCCTCTCTGACGATGAGGAAATAAACTTTACAGATCGAATGATCAAAGAAGGACTTGAAGACATATCTTCTGTGTCAGTTTCCACAAGATGTTCTTGAAATTTCAAACTGCGGAACTGTACAAATCCCGCCTCACCACAACCAATGAGTCTTCCTATTTTTCAAAGAAAAATGGACAACATTTGTAAGGACTTAAAATCCTTTACTTGTGTCTATATAGACGATATACTAGTCTTTTCTAAGACCAAAGGAGAACATTTTCTTCATCTTAAACAAGTTTTATACAAATTAGAACACTATGGGTTAATAATGTCTAAAAATAAAATGGAAATCTATAAAAGTTTTATAGAATTCCTAGGAACAGAAATAGGGATTGGAACCATAAAACTCCAACCCCATATTTCTAAAAAAATTCAAGATTTTCCTGATAAAATGATGGATATTAAAACATTAAGATTATTTTCAGGACTCTTAAATTATACCTAAACTTTCATTCCAAATTTGGGTAAATATACATCTCTTTTATACAACAAAACTTCTATTAAAGGAGAAAGAAAATTTAATTCTGAAGACATAAGATTGGTTCAGAAAATAAAAGAAATGGTAAATAAACTACCAATTCTACATCTACCATTAGATTCTGATTATTTAATAATCGAATGTGATGAAAGTGAACTAGGATGAAGAGTCATCCTAAAACGAAGGAAAAACAAATATTTTTCTAAGATAGAAGAACAAATATGCAGGTATGTCTCTGACAAATATACTGCAAAACCACAGGTATATCAAACTAGCATTGACTATGAAGTCAATGCTATCATACATGCTCTAGATGCATTTAAATTATTTATGATAGATAAACCAGAAATAACCATCAGAACCGATTGCGAAACAATTGTTTCTTATGGGAAAAAATCATATTCATAAAGATAAAAAGTCACGCAGAAGGTGACTTTTATTCAAAGATTACATGAATTATGGCAAAATTATAAATTTTGAACATATTAAAGGATCTGATAATATGTTCGTTGACATCCTTAAAAGTAAGTCCCTCTTTGGTATCAGAGCTAGAATTCCTCGAGTACCTGAATATTTTTGCAATTGAACTGGTTTGTATTCGCTAGGATACCCAGCCAGTAATAGGGCAGGTTAAGGCCAGGGAGAGTCACGAAACCCTAAGTCCCGCGACGCTACCTTTGTGGGTTGAGGAATACTTTGCATATTACGGCATTATTCGCAAAAATATTTTCTTTTTCTTTCTTGTTTATCTGTGTTATTTTCTTGATAAAAAAAACAAAAACAATATAAATTAATAAAACCACAAAAAGATTTTCTTTTAAGCCTTATGATTATCTATATTCTTTTATAAATTTTGTTTTATAGTATATTCAGTAGATTCCCTTATTTCTCCTCCACCGATCTGCTGCTTTCTTTTCTTGCGCTCTGATTTTTTGCCTTTTTTTTAATTTTGTTTTTATTTAAAAAAAAATTAATGAAAGGTACACAACCTTGCTTAGGCAAAAATTATAAAACATCTTTGATAAGCTGTTGAACAAAATATTCTATATAAAGAATATAAAACGACTCTGACAGTTATTGAATAAATTATGAAATCCCCTCCGAGTGGGATACAAAAAATCTACTTGAGATATAGACACCATACATGCTTTTCTAGTAGAAGTTTCTAAAAAATAAAAAGTTTGATAAAACTAATTGACAATATAGAGTATATGGGATATTTTTTTAATAATTTTGTTAATTATTACACAGAGTCTCAACAGTTAATTTTATCAAATATGATGATTTAAATAGGTATATACTATCATAAATTCCTTTTTTTTTTTAAACTAATCTAAATTATAAAATTTGTTTAAACAAAATGTTTAAAATTTAATATAAATCTTGATATATATATATATATATATATATATATATATATATATATATATATATAAGAGAGAGAAAATGGGAACAAAATAATTATACAAGTCAATTTATCTAAATTATTATATTTAATAAAATTAACTCGTCAGATTTGGTGTAATAAATGAAGATATAATGTAAAAAACAAATCTTAACTGTTAATTTTATTAAATTTGATAATTTAGATTAGTAGATACTTATGTAAATTCCTTCTTATAAAAACTAACATACGTTGTAAATTTTGATAAAAGCAAATCATTGATATTTAATATAAATCTTGAAATTTATAGTCTTAACATCCTTTACAAGCATTTTTTACACTCTCACTAACGCCCTGTTTGATTGAGACGAAAGACTATTTACATGGACAGAAAAGAAAGAGAATTTGTGTTTGAATAAATAGATTTGCGCAGAAGGAAAAGAAGAGAAATGCGAGATTCCCTTCAAGCTCCTCCCTCTCTCATATGGGAAGAAAGAAGAGGAAAGTCACGTTGAAAAAGGTAAAAGACGAAGCTGCCCCTCCCTCATTCCGTCATGGATCTCGTGGTGGGTGATTCTCTCGTGCTATTCATGCACGTTCTTCTGCTCCAAGGTCAGGTGCATCCAAAGGAGAGGTAAGTCATGAACAGAGGTCACGGGTTGTACATGCAGAGGTCACGGGCTGTACAACCAACTTCACGTGTTCACAGCTTCACGTGTTCACAGCTGATAGAATTTGAACCAAAGCCCATAGTTGTAGGACTTATTCTTTCTTCTCTAGTTACAGCTGATAGGGAAAGTTATTGTATTATATAAAGCAAAGCTAGTCTCATAAGACTAGCTAAAAGACTCTATTCCATATGCCAAAGCTTGGAGTGGGACTTCGGTTCAGAAACATTCTTTACTTCACAAGAGTCTCCCACCAATCAGAGAATTAGCTTGACACAGTCAAAGAAAAGAGGATAGTTTGATCCCAGATTGAACCGAAGCCTACTTCCTTTTTCTTGGGATCTTTCTCTTTCTTTCGGGAAAGGGAACAACACCCTACTATGTTCTCAGTTAGCCCTTGTGAGTCGTGTTCTCAGTTAGCTCCTGTCAGTTGCACTGAGTTTTGAGTTGCCTTCGTGAGCGTGTTTAGGATCCTTGTCTTCTCCAACTTCTGTCTTTGTTAGAGCTCCTTGGAACCATAGGTAAGCGTCTCCTTTCCTTTCAACCATGACAACCTCGTCGTTCTGGCACCAAACTCTCTTCCGGTGGGCATCTCTCCGGTCGCCATGGTGGACCTTGTGGGTGCAGCTGCAGTCGTGTGCATGCATGAGAGGAGGTCCATAATCCCCCTCCACAATCAGCTATGCATGGCGACGATAATCTCTGCATGACGCATGGTAGGAACCAAAAAACAGCTCCACGACAACCTTTGCATGGCCATATCAGGCGGCGAGGGTGGGCCTTGTGGTTGCGCCCTTGTTTGGAGCCCCATAAACGTGGATCCATGGTTTGTCATACGTGAGGTTCATTTGTTTGTATTTGTGTTGTAGGCTGGATCTTCATCGGCGGCCATCAACTTTCGGTGTGACCTTGTCCCACCAACACCTTGCTTGGTATCTTGTCAGAACACCCTAGGTATGGTTCTGTGTCTTCTTTGTCATGGTTGGAACCTCAAACTTGGTTGGTACGGTTGTTTGTGGAGTCTGTGTGCATGCATAAGAGTGTGTGTGATCATTCAGATTAGAGGTATACAACATGGCCAAACCTCTTCCACTCCAACAAAAATTATTATTTTTTTCTTTCAAATATATAATCAATGTTAAATATATGGATAATTAATTAAAAAATTATATTTATAATAATTCTAACCTTATTTTATACACAAGGGTAAAATAGTAATTTTCTTAAATAATCAATTAAAATTATAATTTGTATATCTCATATCAATCAAATCACTCACAATTTTTCATAAACTTTCCTTTCACTTTCCATTCTTCAAAACAATTTTAATTTCACCTCCATTTTTTTCAAATTCCTCCTTTTCCACTCTCCCATTTCCATTCTCCCAAATCACTCTAACCAATCAAGTCCTAAGTGATAACTGCATAAACTAACCCAAAATTTAAGCGACACCTCCATTGAAAATCTTAATGCTTATGGACCACACCTATGGAGGCTTACAAATAAATTTGAACTAAATTTAGAAAATACTAATTAATATGGTAGGAATGAAATACGAGTATTATTCGTAATGCAAAAAAATAATAATAAATACTAGATATTTTTTAAATATATCGACAAAAATATTACCAACATATTTCAACTAAATAATAATTTTTTTTATTTAAAACAAAAATTTACCTCCATTCAAATTCAAATTCAGTATTCAACCAATTTAGTTAATCTCCTTGAATTTATTTATTTTACTTATTACTTTCAATTTATAATTTTCATCAATATCATAAATCCATGATATGAATTATATAATTTTTATTTATTATAAATCTAATTATATAAAATAACTATTTTATGCATTTCATAATGTAAAATACTAGTTTTTCCTATTTTAATATATACTTAAATTTTGTTTGTAACAATCCCATCTGCGGGTTAAAATGTGTACCATGAATATTGATGTACTTGTTTTCTGTTCGTGCGATCTTTTCTTACGATGGCAATGCTTTTCAAATTTGCTCTGTTCATTCTCTCCTTTCTCTCGTAAGTTCAAGGCTCCTTCTCTTGTGTAGTTTATTTCCCATTCCCCTGTTTGGTAATGAAGGAAATTGAACCCAAGAAGCATTTTTTTTAGGTTAATGGAACTGAAATTTGGTAGTTTGCAACAATAGGCTAAAGTAGCATAGCTTGGAAAGGGTAGAATTTGAGAGAAAGGAAATTGGACCCTAATTATTAGCGGTAACTTAGGTTTATTGAAGTAGAAAGGAGAAAGTTTTGGAATGATAGCAGAAATTTTAATGACGGAACACTGGGTTTTGTTCTTAATGCATATACTCTTTGTGGATTGTTACTTTGTTAAATTAAATATCTTGTCTTTCCTACTACCATCCATTTTTCTCTTCTATGTTCTGCTACACTTTCCCATGTTATTTTTCCATTTTTTTTGCAAATTTTTTTAACTTGAAAACTACCCATCTTTCTTACTTTTGAAAACTTGAAATGCAGAATTTATGGGACAGTTATTGATGAGTGAGGTTCTGAGGGGGGAAAAGTTGTATTGGAAAGAACTTTAGGGGTTTCATAGAGATAAATATAACAAAAATGGAAGAGAAGAAAGAAATGTTAAACTCCAATGTTGTTGGAAATAGCGTGTCACAATGTTCTCGGTGTAATGAATTGGAAGAAAGATGCAAGAAAGCTGAAGTGAGCTGTGTGGAGTTAGAAATAGAGTTTCTAAAGAAAAAGGAGCACTGTGACGAACTCGTGGCTAAAGTTATGGCACTGGAGGGAGAAAAGTTTGAATTTGAAGATAAGTTGAAATTTTTGAGTGAAGAACTTGAAAGGCTAAAAGAAGTTAGTTGTGGAAAAGCGGGAGAGATAAAAGTAATTGCTAATTTGACAGAGGACAATGAGCCTGTTCAGCTATTGATTGAAAACAAAGTTTTGCAATGTGAGAAGATTAGGGCCGAGAGTGAGGTTGAGGTCTGGAAAGACAAGTACCAGAAGTTGGAATCATGGGCCTTCCAGTTGGGGATGGGAAGGGGCGGTTATGAGGAAAATGGAAAGAAACTAGAAAATAAGCCAATAAATAATGAAGGAAATTTGCATCTTGATACAAGCTTTGGCTTCTGGCAGAATCTGGAGAAGGTTGTGGCTTTGGGGAACAGAAAAATTGGAGATATGCAGTCAGCAGGTAATAACTTGGGTACCCAATGGAAGCATGGAATTATAGCTTTTGTTTGTTTATTCTTTTGGTAAATAGCTTTTGAATGACTTTAATAAATTGTTTATTTGTTTTACATAACTGCAATCCTTAGTTAATGAATTGGGTGGTATCTAGACGTATATCATTACCTACTTATTTGCTTATTTATTTATTTTATGTATGATTAAGTGGTAATGTACTCTCAACATACAGTCAATTATCATATCAATTCAACTTTTTTCTGGATTATCTTATTATGTGTGTTGGGTTTTAATCATTAGAATGTTGGCTGTGTCTCCATCCAGTATATATTTAAAATTAAAAAGTGCATTGATCTTGATGTCATTGGTGCTCTATTTTTTTAATGGGTCTAGTAAAAATTAAAATAATACAGTTTGATAGACTTTATTCCTAGAGTAAAATTGCTGGAGTTTCTGACAGTGTGATTTTTTTATATATGTATCTGTGGGCCTATGTTGAAGATAAACATGCTGATGGCATAAAACAGTTGACATTTGAAACTGAAGAATCTCCCAGCAGAAAGGTGGCTCCATCTACACTCATGGGTGCAAAATTTGCTCCTGTCAGTGTGATTGATATCATCAATAGTGATGATGAACCTAGCAACACTCAGAAGCCTGTACCAGATAGTCAGGGTAGTAAAAGCATTTCTGTTTCAACGTGTTTTGCTGCAGAAGGAAAGGACTCTAACAACAGTTGTGTCCAAAACAGTCAGGCAAGTATGGATTTGGGTGAAGATCTCTTATTTGTTGCAACTCTTAAGAGAAGACGAACTTGTAATGTTGTTACAAGTGATTCTGAAAATGATGATGATGATGATATTCCAATTTGTAAGCTTAAAAGGAAGCATATTCAAGAAGTAAATTCTAAACATGTTAGACCTGACTTGGGTAGTTCACTTCCTGTTACTATTTCGGAAAATGACAAGGTTGCAGACACTGTAAAGACTAGGCGCCGTCTACTGCCTCTAAGAAAATGTGTAAGCAAAAGTCAGGATGATAAAATATCTTCATGTAGACCTTGTAAGGCCAAGCATAAGCAAAGTGTTGCAACCAATGATGATGTTGGTGAATCAGAAGAGGATTTGTCACACAGTGGGGGAGAAAATATGAGTGATTTTATTGTTGATGATTCTGATGTATCTAATTGTGAAGACACATCTAGCAACTCACAAGATGTATCTAATTGTGATTTGGACTCTGATTCCATTAACTCACAAGATGTAGATAGTAAGATGGATTCCGATTCACAAGATGCATCAGATGGAGACATGAACTTTAGTAAGATATTATCGAGGATTAAGAGGAGCATAAACAACGTGAAGTGGGAATTTGAGGCTGACATGCTTGCGGCATTTGGAAAGGATCCAGAGTTGTGTATGAAGGCTGTGTGCGCTCTTTATCGGCAGCAAACTTCTGAGGAACAGATGAGCAAGGGAACATTGCTCTCCAATCAGCGTGGATTCAGCAAGTTAGATGCTCACAGGTAGGTAGAAAAGATAACAATGTATGCAATGGGGCTTATGATGGTTATCGAATCTCTGTCATTTATTTTAAGGGCTATGGGTTGGGGGTGGGAGTTGATGTAGCATTTTCTGGCTCTCTTAATGGTTGTGTTGTCATTTACCTTAACTTAGTTTAATCATATTTGGTATAGAGTGCCAAATTCCTGCTTTTCCAGTTCAATTTTCAGCTTTAACTATTCATTTTATTAGAATTATTATAAATCCATTTCCTAGAAGAGTATATGATAGGGACTTGAGTATTATGGAGTGTCCAAGTCCCATATGGAGTGGCATGAAATGCCCGGTAGAATATCTAAGTATTTGGTTCTCTCCTATTAGCTTTTAAGAGTGGGTTTTCCAAATGCTTGGATGTTTATTAATTGATATTAAGGCTCATTGTTGATTTCAAAAGGGCTACCTTTGAAAGGTTCTGACTGATGGAGGGTTTTAACAAACGAAAAAGTTGAATGAAGTGTTATCGAGTAAAGTATCATAGAGTGAAAGTCATCGAGATGTCAACTTTTAGGGATGATGCTATGACAAGACTTGCATATTACCTGAAAGCGTGTAGCTATCAATCATATAGCATCAGTTTAAACTACCTTAAAAGCTTCTTTTGCTGCTTAACAAGTTGACACCATGTTATTTTGAATGTGGCATTTGCATTACTTTTGTTCCATTCCACATGCTAATTTTTGGACTGGACTCTACTATTCTATGAATTATATGCATGTCATACTATTTCTAAAATTGCATCCTTTTGCTTTTATTGTTACTTGGTCATCTGTTTTCTGCCAGTTTCTTATGTTTTCTAGCTGAAATTTGAATTAAAGGGGCAGTATTTTAGCCGAATTCATCACTGATGGAGATCCTCATGGGGGTTTAAAGAAGTCTGTGAAGGAGTTGCAAGAATATGACCCAGAAGCAGTTGAATTGTGCAGATCACTAGCGGCTCACTACTCTAAGCAACTGTATGAGATTTACAAGAACAAAGAGGATCCTCTTTTCCCTGGCTAGAGAATTCAATATGTAACATATGGAAAGGTTTGTATTTAATTGAACAGAAAATTAGTTCTAGAATATGTATATATATTACACACAGTGGCTAGGAAATAAGTAATGCCGCCATTACTTTTCGAAATTCTATCCAGCTTGTAGCAAATTGTTTAATTCATTACTACGCATATATCTTTAGCTTAATTTCACTTTTGGGGTCTTTATTTTCTCAATTTTATGAATTTAATTTCTTCATTTTTTATAGTATGATTATCTGCTATTTTAAGTATATAGTTTTGGTTTCTCCCTTAATTTAACAGCTGATATTAAAATGCTGACGTGATAGTGCATTAAAGTACAATATTTGCATTGTGTTAAATTTTAAATATTAAGATAACATGAATTAAAATTGGATAATTAAAATAGTTATCATCCAATTCTGTCTTTCTTTTATTTTATTATTATTTGACACAAATAATAGAAAGAATTTTAACTGATCCAATATATATATTTTTTTCAAAGTCTATATTAACACTAATTTATTCTTTGTGATATAACGATTTTTGTTTTATTATCTTCATTATAATCCACATTTTTTTCTCATTAAAATGTCCACTTTATTTTAAAATTATCTTGACCCAATAATTTATTTTCTCTTTTTACAACATGTTTTCTCAAGAAATTAAGTTTATATTTGGATGCATTTTTTATAAATACAAGAAAATGAAAATATGATTTATTTTCAATATAATAATTGTTAATTTTTCCTTTTCCATGTTTCTATTTTCATTCTTTTCTTTTTCACGGCAATTTCAATAGGTATTAGGTTCTCACCCACTGTATCTTGATGTCTTGCATATGTCACCAATGATAATTATTCTGTTGCTTCTATGTTCCAATTGAACAAGTTTTTTACTCTTCGAAACTTTTTATTCTATAAATATCATTGGCTAGGGGTTCTCAAAAATTGATCGGAAAAAATGGATACCATTTGAGTGTAAGAGAGGATAGGCATAGAAAAAGAAGAGAAAGAATCACTGGCAAGGAATCAAGTCAAGAAGTAAAAGTGTTCAAGAATCCCATTTAGTTCTTTTAATAAATCTATTAACTTTTATATAAAAGTGTGGATAAATAAATACCAACACTTCAACTCAATTCAAAGGGTAAAAAATAAGTTAGTGAAAGTAAGAAATGATATAAACAATAAAGATATCCGGCAATCCTATGAATGTTTAATTTCTGTTTTATTCAGTTAACCAGTAAAAGTATATATATAAACACAGTGTAGTATAACAGTCGAATATGTTAGTTTTTGGAAAACCGATATAAAATTAGAAATCGAGCTTAAATTTAAAGTTTATTATTTAGATAAACTTTTCCATAAGAGAAGAAAATGACACAAATTTCTCTATTGACTAAAATTAGCACATGATTTTTTTTTTTCTAATTTATTGTGTTTTTTACACATTAAGAACGTGTTTCATTCTTTCCCCAAGTGACACCAAATAAAAATAGTAAAAATGAGTAAATGGGTGCCCTGAACGTGCGGCGCACCTCTGATCGAAGATGGTGGCTTAGTTTGATGACGATGGCATTATAAAAGAAAGTGAAGAGACGTTGGGATTGAGCACCCACACTTTGTTGAATCATATTTTGGTTAATAGGATTTCTCTCCCTTTCTTTCTCTCTCGTGAGTTTGAGAAAGGGAAAGAGAGAGAGAGACACACTCACAAAGAAACAATGGCAGTTTCCAGGGTGGTTCTCTTTCTTGGTCTCCTTTTGGCAGCCCTCATGGCAGTGGCTTCCTCACAATCCACTGCTCCGGCTCCTGCCCCAACAAGCGATGGTAATTCTTTCTTCTTCTTTTTCTTCTTATTCTTCTTCTTCTTCTTTTCATCTTCCATGTCACATTTTCATTATTGTTGATTGCAATTTGCAGGCACCTCACTTGACCAAGCTGTGGCGTATGTCCTGATGTTGGTTGCCTTGGTTCTGACTTACATCATGCATTAATTCAGGCACCAACCCACTTCAATTTTTATTTCGAGGACACATGTCACAAGCACTTTGGAGGAAGAAAGATATTTTCATCTGAATGATGATGCATTTTGTTTATCTTCTCTTGCTCCAACCATAGTTTCATTCTGATTTTTGTTTTCTTCAGATGTTTGTTTATGGTGCTTGTTATTCTAATTCTTAGTTATTCACAATGAAAAACAAGAAATTGCGAAAACAACGTGTGGTTCTTCTTTGTCCATTTTCACAAAGGACTAGTTTTTTATGTTACCATGATTCCAACCCTATATCAAGTTAAGGATACCAGTGCTACTATAGATTGTATGGAAACAACGAAATAAATAAATAACGTGTAGAACGGTTAATGAAGATCTTCGCCAGAATTTGATATAATATAATATAATATGTGATATGATAGAATTTTTTGTCCTTATATTTTATATAGAAAATAAAAATATAATAAAATATTAAATATTAATAATATATCAACCTTTATTATTTAAATTAAAATAATAATAATAATATAATATTTTTTATTTTAAACAAAATTTTAAAAACTTTAAAATAATAACATTTTTTGAGACATAAGACAAAATATTTGAAATTACTTAATATTCAATTAAATATTAATTCTTCAAAAAAAAAATATAAGGATATAAAAATAAAATATAAAGAAAAAAAATACAAAGTAAATAAGAATGATGTGAAAATGAAAACTAATTTATGCTTTTATATAATTAATTACGAATGCAGAGAAATGCAATTTCCATGTCTTTTTTCATATTTAAGTGCAGAAATTTTGTTTGGACCCAGTATTTCTTTTTATAGATATTTTAAATAATTTTATCAGTCAAACCAATAATTTTTGTTTGAATTCAATATTGTCCTTCTTATTCTCTTCTCTTCTTCCTTCCATCACACGAATCAAATGTGAAATTTATTTTTAAAATTCTTAAAATATATATATATATATATATATATATATATATATATATTTAAATCGTAAATGAGAAATTCGTACTTTAAAACACGAATTCAAAAATTAAAAAAAAATATAGTTAAAAATATAATTTTCATTTCTTTTAGTTTTTAATATAAGTCGTATTTCACGATTTTTTTTAAATCATATATTTATATTTATTATTAGTAGTATATTTATTATTTTTGTTATTTTTTTATTTATATAAAAGGATATAAGTATGGTAATAATAATTTTAATATTATTAATGATAATAATAATATTATTAAAAATAATTTTATTATTAGTAGTATATTTATTACTTTTATTATTATTGTTTTTTAATTTAAAAAGATAATAAATATAATAATAATAATAATTTTAATAAATTTTTATAATTGTATAATAATAAAATGTATAATTATAATAATAAATAATAAAATTAATAATATTAATAGTTATAATAAGTATCTATTATTATAGTTATTATCAATAATATAAATTATGACTATTATGATTATAATAATAATTATTTATAATAATTGATAATAAAAAATATATGATTATTTAAAGATTAAAAATATAAAAAAAAAGTAAAGTGAAATGATATATATTGAATACGACTTAGAAAAACACAATAATTTAGTATTAAAATCATATATTGAATAAAAAAAAGGTAAAGTCATATATTGAATACAATTTTAGTATTAAAAAAAGAAAATCATGTATTAAAATATAATTTTTTTAAAGTCCTTTTGAAATACTATTAATCTATATATGGAATTTAAAAAATATATATTATTTTAAGAATTTTGAAAATAAATTACAATATATTGGTGATTTTGTCATCAAACATAATTATTTTAATAATGTTACAGTAACTTTTCAATATTTTTAAAATTCTAAAATGTTGTAATCAATATATGACAATATTATGAAAAAAAAAAATTAAGAACAGAGGCTATACACAACATTTAATAAAATATTATAAAAACATGTTAACAAAGTTCATGCAAGACACGTTTGTTGTATTAGGAAATTGCAAAACAAATTACAATATTCAAATAAAATACATAAATTCATTATGACCAAAAAGAAATATTACATTTTTATTGGGGAGGAGGAATGGGACACAGAAAATGTGACATTCACTTTATACATGTAATCTTGACATCATCTCACAAACACAAAACCACTTTCTTATTTGTAGACACATATAACTTATATGTGATATAAACCTATTGTAAGAGGCACCAAAAACCATCAATATTTGGCACCATTATTGTGATGATTATTATCTGTATCATTGACCATAGTTTCCAGTATCATACTGTAGTAGACCTGGCTGCGGTAGCAACATCAAGCGAATGAATCCATTCATGTCACTGTTCCTGTTCACATGGTCTCGGTCCTTGATCCCTTAACCCTGTCATTGGGCGTTGGCGTGAGTTCACTCTCTCTCCCGTCCTCCCCAGATATCTCCTCCAACGATCTTCCCTTAGTCTCAGTAACCAAGAACGAGCAGAAGAACCCTAACATGTTAGTCACAGCCAGAATAATCATCGCCTTCTTAATCTTGTACGTTTCACCACCCACCGTCAAGCTCTGTATCCCGAACGCTCCCACCAGAGCCCCAGCCTTCCCGGCCGCCGCGCTTAACGCGTGGCACGTGCTTCTCACGCGCGTCGGAAACAGCTCCGCGGGAAGCACAAACGTGGTGCTGTTGGGTCCGAAGTTCGCGAAGAAGAACGTCAACCCGTAGAGAAGAGCGAAGAGGCCCTTGCCTTCGCTCTTGAGATAATCGTACTTCAGACCGATAACAAACATGAAGAACGACATCATGAAGAAGCCCACGAGTTGGATCTTGTAGCGCCCCAGCCTCTCGATAAAGAAAACGGTGAACCAGTAACCGGGGAAGGTCCCGAGCAGAGCGATAACGAACATGGCACGTGACGTCTGGAACACTTCGTCGATGGCGTTCATGTCGGCCTCTTTATCTATGAGTCCAATCGCAGGGAAGATATCTTTCTGCGTCAGATTCTGGCTGTAAAACGCGATGTCAAGTAGAAACCACGAGGTCATGGTTCCGATCAAATGACGCCCGTGACGCTGAAAGAACTCGTTCGACATTAAAGGGTAGTTATTAGCTGCGTTGAACTCAGCCAGCTTATCCTGCTCCGCTTGGATTTCAATGTCCAAAACTTTCGCCATATCCGCCGCAGCTTGTTTTGCGTTACCTTCTATGATGGCCGTGTAACGCCCCGTTTCCGGCATTTTCATTCGCCAGTAGTAAGTCAACATCGCCGGAATGGCACCGATCATGAGAACCAACCGCCATAGAAGATCACCCTGTGGTTGCGTGGACAAGACGCGGTTTGTTTTGTACGAATCAGCTGGGTAATAGGAGTTGAAAATCCCTGAGAGTGTCATGGAGACAAGCCCCGCGAAGATGATTCCCACGCCCTGCATGGCGAACACGGCAGCTATAAAAGCGCCACGTGTCCTCTTGTTGGCGTACTCCGACATGATGGTGGCAGAGAGGGGGTAGTCACCGCCGATGCCGAAGCCGAGCCAGAAGCGGAAGAAGCAGAGCGTTCCCATGACGGATTTCGCGGTCGAACCGAAGGAGAGACCGGAACCAATGGCGCAGAGGACCATGAGGATGAGGGTGATTCCGTAGACCTTTTTGCGCCCTAGTTTGTCGCCGAGCCAGCCAAAGACTAACTGGCCGGCTAGGGTTCCGATGAGGGCTACGCCAATGACGAAGTTGTTGACGGAGGTTGGGAGTTTGGACGGCTTGAGGTTGCTAGGGTCGAAGTAGTACAAGCGCCCCAGAAGTTTGGAAACCGTGGAGATGCAGAAAAGGTCGTAGGCATCGGTGAAGAACCCCATGCCTGCTATCACTATGGCCGTCACGTGGTACCATTGCGTCCGCGCTGAATCAAGCGCCTCAAGCACTTCCAGTGCCATTCTCAACAACGCTTCCTCACTTCCCTCACAAGACTAGTCCTTTATTATCTTCTCTCACCATCAACACTCCCTTTATATATACATACAAAACAAATGTTGATAGAAGTTGGGAGTGTTTGAATGCAGCTATGGTCGTTTACTCCTAAGCTTTGGGGATGTGGACGAGAGAAAATTGGGACTGGTTGGTGGTTTTTTATGTGGATATTCTCCTTGAATTGATCAACTGAGAAGGATATCCTTATTGGAGATGTTAAAAAATTTGGACTAACCTTTGTCTGGATTGTTCATAGTTGCTGCCTGGCCATAGGGAATGTTCTGGCATTATTGTGCTGGGGTTTTGGCTGCTTCTGACAGCGTTGATATGAAGTGAACGTGAGACAAACGTTAATAGCTAAACAAAAAAAGAAAGCAACTATGCTTGTGTCTACAATGTGCTCTTCATCAACGTATTGTCGTAACTCATAATGTTTTTTCATTGAAGGAAAAAGAGTAAAATAATAACTATTATATTTTTAACTAATATAATCAAGTCACAACAAAAAACAGAATATATTTTTAAAAATTAATATATGGTTAGCTCAAATATTTTTTACATGAATAATAAATAAATAAATAAATATTTTTAATTAAATTAAATTAATTTTTCAATAATAAAATCTGCTTATTTCTAAACTTTTAGAAGATATTTTTTACTAAACAAAATCACTAAAATATTTTAAAAATTCAATGTGTTTACCATAATATTAATAGAAACAAGGTTATAATAAAGCACGAATATATTACTTATTTCAATTTATATTTTTTCTTCTCACTGAGATTATATTCCTATTTTATTATTCATTTGTTAAATTAAGTGCTAAATGGTAAAGTTGTTTGAATTAAAGGAAAGATGATAAGATTTAAATAAATTTATTATAGCTAATACGATTGAATATAAAAAAAATAATTTTTTTAATATAACAACCAAAATATTCTTATTGTTAAAATGAATAAATTAAGTATATTTTTAATGTAACTACCAAAATATTATTATTGTTGAAATAAATAAATTAAGTAAAATGATATTATATAAAATTGAATATAAGAATTTTAATTAATCTATATTGTACATAATAATATTTAAATAGTATAATTAAAATACTCATCATTTTGCGTGGGAACTATATACATATACATATATTTCTGCAAATACACAAATTCATGTAAATAATAGAAAGTATAAAAATAATTTTGGATATATTCTATTAATATTTTTAAGAAAATTAGATTGAACAAAAAAAGAAAAAAGAAAATGGAGAGTGGAAAAGAATGAGAGGAAATTTTATAACTGATTTGAAATAAAAAAATAATTTATTAAATTTTAAATATTCTTAATTAAAATTGAATAAAAATAAAAATAAATTAGTTTATAAAAAATAATTAATTTTAAAGTAATTAATTTTAAAATTATATAAAAATAAATTTTAAATTATTAATTAAAAATCATGTATAAAAATTTATTTTAAGTAAAAATTAAAAAAAATATATAATATAATTGAAAATTTATAATAAAAAATAAAATAATAAAAAAGTTAATAGAATAATTTATTAAATTGCTAAAATATTCTTACTTAAAATTTAATAAAAATAAAAATAAATTATTTTATAAAAAATAATTAATTTTAAAGTAATTAAATTTAAAAAATTTAAATTTTATAAACAAATAAATTATTAACTAAAAATCATGTATAAAAAATATTTAAAATACTAATTAAGAAAATTAAAATATAATAAAAATATTTATAACAAAAAAATCAATAACATTATTAAAAAAAAATTGTATTTAAATATAATTTTAATTTTATTATAATAAACAACTGTAAAATCACGTCTAACTAAAATATATATTATAACCTTAACTTATATATAATAAATATAATAATATTTTTTTTAATATAATCGATTATTCATCTTTCTATAATCGATTATATATACATTTATGTATTTGATTAGGGTGTTTTTAAAATTTTATGATTCATATATTTTGTTAAATTTTACGATCGAAATATAAATTTTATGATCAAATATTTTATTTATAATATAATTTAAGTATAATAAAAATATAATTGATCTAAATATGATATACAATTAACATAAATTTATATTAAAAATAAAAATGTTAACATAAGTTAAAATAATATATAATAAAAAATGTAATTTAATTAATATTTATTATATTGGTTATATGAAAAAACAAATGATTATGAATGATAAAATAGAAAGAATTATAAGAAAAAGTTGATAAAAGGGTAATATAAATATTGCATCTTGAAAAAGTTAACTTTCTTCCTGTTTCTTGTCTTGATTGATGGTAAATTACAATATATGGATCCCACCAAACTTTAACTGCAAAAATTTGCTTATCTTCATAGATACAAACATAAAGCATCCCCTTCATTTCTTCAACATCAGTAAATTCATTGATCTAAACATAAGCTAAAGGAGACAGATCATTCCTCAATCAACAATACTTCTTTTCTGCTAACGTATATAATTTTCATAAAGAAAAAAAAAAGGTTTTTAAGTTTGTTTTGTCATCTTATTGATTAATTAAATTTTTATATAAAAAAATGTCATTTAATCATAAACTAACATATATAATAAATTTTGTTAACTTTTAAATTAAATACTTAAAAATTATAATTTTTAATAATGAACGGTCTAAAATATTTGGTAAAAATAGACGGGTGAGCTTCTAGTATTTAGTTGATTTTGAACTGTTATCCCGAAAGGGATTTAATTTAAATATTTTGTAAAAAGCGCAACCACCATGCCAGCCTCATAAACGACGTGTCGTTGGGCCCAAAATTCCTTCCGTGACAGTGGAGGCACGTTAAATGGTAATAATAACAATCAATGATATTAGAAGTTTTTAAAAAAATGCGGTTTGGTTGTTGAAATCTGAGTTTGTTGCGAGTCACTATCTGTGTGTCTCCACTCGTCCATTCCCCGGGAAACGAAAATGAAATGGGATATGCAGATGGAAGAAATCGAAGCCATTCTCGAGAAAATTTGGGACCTCCACGACAAGCTCAGCGACGCCATTCACTCTGTTTCCAGATCCCACTTCCTCACTTCCCTCAAAACCCTCAAAAACTCTTCGCCCCTTCCCACCGCCACCGCTAACGCCGCCGATGACCGCTCCGGCTTCGTCTTTGTCAAGGACTTCCGACCTTCCGACGACGATGATGACTCCGCTGTTCGTGACGCCAAGAGTCTCAACGCCATACGGACCGCGCTTGAGAACCTCGAAGACCAGCTTGAGTTCTTTCATGTGAGCTCTTTTTCCTTTTTATATTTCTCCTTTTCTTTCGTTTTGTTCTCATTTCTCTGCGTTATGGCTTGAAATTTGGTGAAATTGGATGTTAATTCGTGTTTCCGGTTGTTGTCCTTCGCTTGCCGCGTATTTTGTCTCGAAAACTGGGCGTTGTTGACTATTTGTTATGTTCGAAATTTTATTGAAGTTAATATTCGGTTTGAGTGTTCTCTTTAAGGCACAACAAACGCAGATGCACAACAACCGAGCGAGCGTGGTTCTTTCTTTGATAAGCAAATAATTCATTAGTGATGAAAATCCTTACTTGAGCACAAAATGTGCCTAACTTAGTACACAATGGAAACTCAAACCACGACAATCAGTACCACAAAGTACTATGTCAAAACAGGCTTGCAGTTCTAACTTGTTTTAAATTAATCAGTCTTGGATACGCTGCTGCGCTAAATACTCGGAGAGAACTTTGTTGACTATAGTGGTTTTAACCAGTTTGAGCAGATTTTTTTTTCTTGGAACATATCTATAGTCTATACAAAAAAAAAAAGACGGATGCATAATAGACCATGTGTGATTATTAATTTATTTACTTTATGGTGTGATACATTCAGATTTTGGTATCCAGAAGCCATTTTGGACCGTGACTAATTCAGGTCAAGATGGTAGGAGGAAAGCTCTATAAGCAGTTCTTTCCTCTATTCCAAGCTCCGATGTTAAGGAAACTGAGCTCTTTAGTTGTTGAGTTAGAAGATAAGTGTGGGTGTATGGGATATCTGTTGGGGGGTTTTTCATCTTCTAAAGTTTTGAATAGATACATACATGTATGATCTTTGGTTAAATAGCATTCATTGTCTAGGGAATACATTTTTCTCTGTTTTATCTTTTTAAAAAGTAGAGGCTCTGCTTTAAGTTGCGTGTCAGTTTTGTTTTGGAAGATGCTGTTTACGTATTGTTGTACATTTATTGAACCAGTTTGGTTTTGAGTTTGACATTGGGACAAATGAACGTGACCCTTAGGTGTGACCTGAGGAAACAAAAGGAAGAAGCATGTTAAGAACCAGATTTGATTGATGAGATTCCATTCAATTATTGAAAAGTAAAAAACATTAAAAACTATGTCCTGCATGAAGTTTTCTAATGAAATTGTTAATATACTTATTTGCTTTTATGGCTGCAATGATATTGTTTATGAAACTGTTATCGTCTTTTGAGTGGAAATCATTTTTTAAGTTGACTGAATTACTTCTTTTTTAAGAGAACTCAAAAGTCATGTTTTCATTCTATTGTGCTTGTAATACATTTTGGTGATTGGGTCATATGTTAAATCTATTGTCATGATTCCCCAGTCTTGTTCATTCACGTTAGACTTTCCTCTACTATTTGTCTTTATTTCTGTAACTGTTTACTACCTATGTTTCTTTTGGTCTATGATTTCTATATAGTTGGCCCCTTTTGTTGTCCTTTCATGCACATTATGCTTATGCTAGCCAAGTGTCACCTAGAATGCATTTGAAAATCTTTTCCAATAGGTCAAATGAGCTGCTAAAAATTAAAATTATACGTGATGGTTTGATTTTCATATGTGTATGTGCATGCATTCAATTTTTTCTTTTTTTTAATCTTTTAGCTTGCATTTTCATTTTCATCCTTAGAGCAACAAATGTCATAATTATTGGAAAATTTTAGATGACACTATTAGAGGATGGATTAAATGGCAAACAGCCAGACCCTAAAGAACTAGTTAGGATGTTGTGTAGTGTGTCAGCGACGAATGACAATTGGATAAAAAAAAATCACACAATCACACACTAGGCCCAAACATTTAAATATGCATTAAATTTTCAATATAAGAAACCAAAATGTTTGAAGTCTTGTTGGGAATATATATAAAGCTGAATTCAGGTAGAATATGGTCCAAATTGGCTCATAAAGCAGCATGTCGTTAAAAGAGAATTAGAGAACTGAAGCAAACAAAGATGAACATCGAACCAAATAGATGAAGCAGAGCCAAAAAGCAAACCACATGGAAAACACCAAACATATCTAATTTAACTGTAGCCAGAATACAGTGTATCCATATAGGAATAAAACACAAACATCCCATGCAGACAGGAGTAAAATCAAACATGTTGGAAACCAGAGAATTAAAATCGGGGTCTAGCTGACTAAGGGAGGCAGCTTTGATAAGGGTTGTCACTAGTAAGTCTGAAGATGTGTACTGTTCTGGGCGTCAGGCTTTGGTAACTATGTTTCTCTCAAAGTAATAGGTGCCCTCTGAACCTGATAGCAATTTTTCTTTTCTTAAAATGGACTATAAAATGGTAAAATGCGAGAAGACTATCTGGCAACGAAACTGGCAACATTTTAGTGAGATAATGGATTTTTTTAGCCTGGTATTTGGGAAGATTTGGGAAGATCTAATAGGAATGATGTAGCCAAAAAGAGGCCTAACATAGACACTCCCAACATACAGGCATGACATGCCTTGAACCACTTGATTAACGAACCCTAATTCGTATCAGTCAAGATGAGATGGAGCCCTTGTATTCATAAAGTTTATGGGCAGAAATTTAATGCATAAAATGAACCAACAATATACAAACATGCAATAGCATTGTCTTTCCTCCAGTTTCTTTTATTAATCAGTTAATTGCAAGCTTTACGTTGCATGAGATTTTATTGGGAGTCTCTAATGTGAAACTTCATTCTGTATATGTAGACTATTCAAAACCAGCAGCGTGTTGAGAGAGATGCTGCAATTGCACGCTTAGAACAGAGCAGAATTGTTCTTGCAATGAGGCTGACAGAACACCGAGGTAAAAAGTATAAAGTCATTGAAGAAGCTCTTGCTTTTATTGGAGATGTACATGATGCAGGATGCCTTGTCGCTCCTGATATTCTTCTTTATGGACAACCAACCTGTTCTTCTGAGAATTTTGCGACTGTGAAAACGAAGAGATCTAATATTCTTATCAACATTTTTGTCTCTAGTTTCAATTTTGTGAAGAGATCCCTCGGATTGGATCATATGGGTGGAATAGTGGGAAATGCTGCTTTAGTTGCAGTTAGCATGATAGCTTTGCTTCATTTACATCAAGTAGCTAATCATGAGCAGCCATATAGGCAACAAGATAGAGTTCACAGCCACAGAACAACTGTGAGAAGAACTAAATTGGTCGGTTCTTCGTCCGATGCTCATTCCAATAATTTGGATGTATTGTTAGCTAGAGGTTAGGATTGAAAAGCTTGCTGTTTTCAAAACAACTGATGAGTGGATTATGTTTTCAGTGTTTTTTTTTTTTTTCCTCCTTTTTTGTTTTTCTTGGTCCTTTACTTTTTCCTCCGATGCAAAGGATACCTGAGGCCTGGTATTGTGAGGGGAGGATATGCTAAAGTGGAGCAAAGCTTGGTGTCCTTTGACCAAAGGCTCTTGAGCGTCTTCTTGGTTTTTGTTGCCACTGGAAGTTTTAAAAGTGGCATTGCAGATTGGGTTTTGTTGCCACTTGAAAAGTTGCAATATATATAGATTGTGTTTCCCAGATTCCTTGTTGAGATGCAGATGCTTGAAGTATTATAGCTAGATGGAAATCGCACAAAAGTTTCTTTCTTTCTGCTAGGTAGTGTCATCTGTGATAAATTCCTGCTCAATTTTTGTCAGCTTTAGTTGACTGAATGTGAATGCCTTGTATCTTCATTTTTCGTGTAACAATCTACTCTGTGAATACTTTTATGTTGCAAGGAAGGAAATATTTTGGTGTTGCCTGCAAAGGAAATTGATTATGCGACTGATGGCAAATGTATTTGGACTTGAATCGTCCAAAATTGAATTTTGATTATAATTGTCTTGTCTATTTTATCATTGCAATTTGAGTTAGAGGACAATTACATGGTATAAAATGAAGTAGTTTTTGTATAGTTTCCATAAATCAGAATACTTTTATTACCTTTGTGCTTTATGCAAGATAATCTAACACTTCCTAGCATTAATCACGTTTCCATTACGCCGAACTTTCATAAACTACTGACTTAATTTAATGTCATTTTATTTTAATATTTATTTATTATGAACCTTTGATAAAAAAATTAAATTGATTTTAATGATACAAATAATATTAAAATCGATACTATAATTTGATTAGCGGAACATTAGAAATATTTTATTTTGTATTAATGTTGGTTTTAATTTCTAAACATGAAAAAAAAATCTCATATTTAATAAACACATGTTTTTCTCCTAAATACTAAATAAAAAAATAAAAACTAATTTTCTTTCCTCAAATTTAGTGCTTAGATTTTAAAATCTTTCTTTTTTTTTAATTTCATCGGAGTAAAAATTTATTATCAAAGTTAGAATTATCCTAGATTTTAAGGAAAAAATAATAATTAAGCCTTAAATGTTCTTTAGAGGACGATGGGTTTGTGTTATAAAAAGAAGTTATAATTTTAATTTTTATTATTTTTTTAATGTGTTTAGAATGTGTTTTTTAAGAATGTCCTATAAAAAATTACGTAGATGATGTTTATTTTACATAATTTCGAACTGTATATTTTGTGATGTCTTTTATAGTCATTTTATAATTATCATCTGGATTCCAGTTTAAAAATGGACCTAATTTTACTGGGCCAGTACAACAGATCACGGACCAATTATGTGGAACATAATTTTTGCATTCCTTTCTGCTCTTCGCATCTTCTTTTAGTAATTTTTCTATTTCAATATATTCTTCATACATGTTTGATTTATCATTTCCTAAATTGAATTTTGAAACCATATGAAACTAAATAAATAAAAAATACCCTTCCAAACTTTAATTCCTGACATGTTTGATTCACTTATTTTCGAACACACTTTGATGAATCTAAAATTAAGAGTTTGTGTAATTTTTAGTTTTTAAATACAAATTTATTTTTCGAAAAAAATGCAGCAATTTAATAAAAACTTATTTGGTGGAACTTGAAATTGTAATTAAGACCCTTCTTAATAAAGAAACTGCTTAGATCAATTTTAATTTTTTAAAATAAATTAGAAAAAAAACTTGTTTGATTGATAACTTTATTTTTAAAAGCTATTTTAAAAAGAATAAAGCATAATAAAATCATGAAAAAAATTAGGAAAATGATTAATAATTTTATAATAATAAAAATGAATATTATTGATAAAAATATTAATATCCATTTAGATGAAACAAAAAAAAACTAACACAGAAAGTGTTTTTAAGAGTTATTTTTCAATATAATGATATTAATAGTATTTTAACCTCTTTTAAAGTATCATTTTCGTTTTCCTTTTTAAACTGAATTTTAATGCTTTTTAAAAGAAATATAACAGTTAAAAATAACACTGTATTGTAATATAAATTTTTATCATTAATTTAAAATATAATTTATATGTTTTTAAATATTTTTTGATTATGAGTTTTGATTATAATATAGTGCATATATTCAAAATATTTATTAATTATAAATTTTAATTATATAAATATATTTATTTTGTGTATTTTACAAACTAAAATAAAAGCTATTTAAAAGTACTTAAATTTTATTTTTTAAAAAGAATAAATTTGAAAAAAAAGTGAAAAGTAATTTCACAAGAGTTTGAAAAGAAAAGAAAAATTGCAAATATAATCCCCTTCAAAATTGGTGATGTTCTTGAAGTCCTACGGACTATTAAACAACTAATTTAGTCAAAGTAAAATAATTATTTAGTAAAACAATAAACAAAAAAATAATGTGTGAGAAGTAAAATAATAATAATAGAGAATAACAGAAAATTTAAGAGAAACAAAAGTATAAGAAACACAAATTTTGTGAAAACTTTGAGGATAAAAAAATATGAATCATCCAGATTAAAAAATATAATTACTATAATTAATAAAAGATTAAACAAATTTCTGACAAATACATAAACAGTACATACAAATAAGAGATATAATAATGAACTTATTTTCTACATCTAAATAGTTCGAAAGTTCAATATTGAGAATTAAATTTTATTATTAGATGAGCTTTTTAAATTAAAAGAAAAGAAAATAAATCTCTAAAATATTCATAAAATAAAAAATATAATTTTAAGTAGTTATATAAATAAGTAATTATCTAAGCAGTAGATTTGGAAATTTATTAATTTATTTTGTAGAATAGAAATATAGAAGACATTGAGATAGAATGTTTTGGAATTCATTATTAAAATTTGAGTAATTAAATTATTTTACTAAGAGATACAGAAACAATACGAATAAAATAGATAAAAAGAATATATTATAATAAATGACACTTTTTTTTTCTTCTTGGATCAAATAAATAAAATTAATTTTTCCTTTTTCTATCTTATTCCTTACCAAACAAAGTAGATGAATGAAAATATTGGCATATATGGTATATTTTTTAATCGCACTGAATAATTGGTTGCCAGATACTATATCTATCCGTATGGTATAATTATTTTCAAAATATGCAACATACGATACATATAAAATAAAATACAAGTTTATGTAAAAGTTCATAAAGCATCATAGTATACATAAATCTTAAGATAATTATTATTTAGATGTATAAATTTACTATCACTTCACATTAACAATTTATATAATTAATGTCATATAAACTAAACATATGTTTTATTAAAAGCTATATTTAAAATTGTGAGTTTGAAATCACAACTTAATATAAATAAAAAAATTAAATTATTTATAATTAAAAGATATATAATTTAATATTTTAAAGTTTTAGGTTAAAAAGTGAAATCCTACTTAGTCTTATTATTACTCTAAAAAAATCTAACCAAATAATATTTATAATTAAATAACTGTGTAAATTACAAACAATTATTGAACAAAATTTTCACTAGTTGATGTATTTTATTGAAATAATAATTTTAGGGTGAATCAAACCAACATGATTGCATGAATCTCGACATTCATTTTCATGTCCATGCTCTTTCAAACACAGACACCTTCCCCTACCTTGTCTCCTGTCCATGGATAACTTCATGAATTTCTTACGTTATTATTTTTTTTTTTATCAGTTAAAATATTTGAACACGAGTTCCATTGAAAGAGAAGAAATTTACAAATGTAAGAAATATTAAAATTGGAAAAAATATATAAAATAATAATTTTATGGAGTCTGATATATATAGACATGTGATAAGAGAAGAAACAGCGTGTGTGAACCCTCGTAGCCTTGTCATTCTCTGCCTCTGAACAAGAACACATGACTTTCATTAATGCCACGTGTTTCCTCATCACCATCATGACATGCTCTGGATATTTCCCACCTTCATCTCTCCTCTTATTTTACCATTAATATTAAACTTGCATTGCAGGCCTTGCCATATGGATTTCACGTGCTTCCATCACCTCCTTTTCCCTCTTTACTCTTTCTACCTTTCCCCTTTTGCCCTCAAACTTTGTTAAACAATAAAATCCAAATTCATTCAAAAAAAATTATTTTATCATTTCATTTTATAATTAATGTTGTTATATACAAAAAATGTGTAAGATTTTACTGTAATTATATAAAAGTGGATTCATAATTAATAATATACGTTTTTAACACGATGATAATACCTCAAATTTAAAGTAAATGAAACCAAAATTCAAAATTTTCATCCATGCGATTTTATCCTGCCGGTGGAAAACTTAAGCCTTGATTTTGTGGGTCCCGGGACTCGCACGGACTCCGTACGGATTGACACGTGGCAAACATTGTCCCATAAGCTTGGTTCGCGGAAGGCAGTGTTTGGAATTCGAGTTGAAACGTTGGTTGGTTTGCACTAATTGTGCGTCAGTAGGTGGACACGGCATTCATTATGTCGGAAATGAACGGCTATTGTGGGGTCCAAGCTTTGCAAAGTCAAACTATCTACGGCTCTGATTTCAAGCCTAAACTTATACAATAATTATTAAGACAATCTTCTAAAAATACCTTTAAAATATAAATAATTTTTTTTTTGTCACAACATAGAAATTAAAAGTAAAAGTATCTACACATTAAAATAAATTTATGTAAAAGTTTATTATTTCACTTTTTTCTCTTTAGTATCCTCTCTCAAAAATATTTACGTAGAAATTTGTTCATATATATTTAATATTTTACAAGCTAACTAAATTATACGTTATTTTACATATATTTTATAAAACAATAATAATGATATAGTTGTTGATCAATGATAATAAAAAATATTTAATATAACTCTTCTAATTAAAATTAAAAATGAATTGAAAAGAAAAGTGGTGCACACGACAGTTTCTGTGGACTTGCGGAGTGGGTAGGGACGGCCCAATCGTGAGAGGCCAACAGCTGGGCTTGACTTGACTAAAAAGGGTGAGATAAGAGTTCTTTCTCACATCAAACTTTTAATATCATTATTATTTTTTTTTACTTAATTTTAATAGTTTTTTACGTGCTCAAATTTCGAGATGTTTTATAATAATAGTGAAGAATGACACATGAAATAAAAATAAATAATTAAGAACAATGTAAATTATTTATGCATGTTAAATGTGTTAGTTTTCACAATGATTATTTTAAAAATTATTTCAAAATAATTTTTGATCGGTGAAAAAATAGTTTTTGTTATTGCAATATTAAGAATTGAAAAACCTAAAAGGGTTTTTAAATTCAGAGACTTGTTTTGGATGCTACACTTGCATAAACACAGTGACTATTCACACGTGAGAAGAAACATGTTATGCACAAAAGCACATGAAGTATGAGTGAAGTGGGTAAAATAAGCGTTGGATGTATTGTATCTGCGTGGAGAAGAGGAGTTGAAATTTTCTTGAAAAGTATATTGTGAGTGCATATAAAAAAGAGTATATATTGTGAGTAAATTACGTAAAGTTGAAATAGAAGTTAATTCCACATAAAAGAATATGAAGGGAATCCAATGACCTATCCCTCTACAAAGTAGATATGCTATGGCTATAGGTAGAGACATATATCATGTGGCAAACATTTTGAGGTGACTTCAGATCTAAATTTGAATTTTGACTCCTTCGGGATTTTCATAACCCTCTTCAACCCACATCACCAAGATATGCAAAACGTTAAAATCACCTTACACAACTCTTGGATTGAGCCATAATATGAAATTATACAAATCATGCTATAACACTAAGTTAAAGTACTATCCCAGATTATAATAACCTTCAACTTAATCTTTATCATCCTCATTTTAATTCATCTTAGCTTTGCCATACAATTCTCAAAGTTGACATTTTATAAGCTTGAACACCAAATCGAGCTATACACAAGAAAGATATGGCTGTGCATGCATGTATAGTCTTACGTGAAACTCTGTTCAATCATTATACCGTTTAAGGAAAATTTGGTTTTATTTTCAAGTAATTTATAGTACGAATTACTGTACCATACTAAACTTTTATTTTGAGTAATCATTAACTATACTAATCTTGTCTAATCAGCTTATATTTTATTTGTAATCGACACTACATGATAAAATAAGAAAGATACATATATTTATAATCTCTACTAAAAAATAAATAAAATATTTGCTAAAAGTAAATTAAAATAAGAGATGAAAGGTTGATGAAACAAATTTAATTTACTTCTAAAAATGTCATCTACCTTTTATAGTTAGTTGGTGAGCTAAAGGGTTGCTATAATTGTCCCCAACTTGTTAAGGACAATAGAACCGATCTATTCTCATTTCAAATCCAGTGGTTGAAAATCTAGACGACAAATACTAAATTCAAGTAACATCTGAATTTTGTTATATCCAACATGAACGTGAAAATAATTGTTTTAAAATAATTTGACAGAAACTTTACTTTTACCATGAAATACTATATTGCAGGTTTTATAAAGTAGTAATATTTAAGCTTTTCAGAATCCTTTTGCAATCATAAAGTTATGATTTGTGACAGTTTCTTTTCACCATTGATGTCAAACGGTACTTAGTGGTTATGTTGTCACAGACTGTAACTACTGTTTTCAATGTTCATATTTTTACTGGTTCTAGGTCGTGAAACTCTGCAACTTGCAGAGATATTGGGAATTTTCTGCACTTCTCTCTGCGTGGAACAGTCACATCCTGTATGAAGTATCTCCATGTTCTGTTTAAGTTGTTTGTTTGACTTGACTTTTCTAAAACATGTTTAAAGAAAAGTATTTTAATAATTATATCTTTTTGAAAATTATATATTTGAATATGTCATTAGCTCTATCTTATACTACAACCATTTAAGTGGTTCCAAAATGTCTAAGTATTTTCCCCTACCACGGGTTTCATGGTCAATTTAATTACTAGAAATTATTTCTTTTGAGGTAATTAATACGATGGTTAGAAGACTATAATTAAAATTTAAATATTCTTTGATTCAAAATAGAATAAAATTTTATGTGTATGTACTTGTATCCTATAAAACTTAACTGGGTAAATAATAAAATATTGTCTTTTTCTCTGAATTGACAACTAAAAAATGTTCTAACTATAAAAACAACTTTTATCGTTGTCTTTGTCTATACTAGAAGGAGAAGGGATGAAGAAAGATAAGATGTCAAATATAAAAAATAAGATTGTTTAAAATAAGTAAAAAAATATTTAGTTTGTTGTTATAATGTATTTTGTATTTTTTATATTACTTTTAAATAATAATGATAATACACATTATTTTGCCTATTATTATTATTACTATTATTATTATTATTATTATTATTATTATTATTATTATTATTATTAGAATAAAATAGTATATCTCCTTTAGATAAAATTCTCAATAAGTCATTAGAACAGAGCAAATAAGTAAAAATTAGGATTTTTTTGTCGTTTTAAAATTTTCTCAAACAACAATAATTTTAGAATATAAAACTAAGAATAAAGCATGCGATTAATGACAAACCTTAGAAGCATGTTATATGCCATTAATGACAAACAAAAGAACTTAGCTAATAATGTTTGATTAGATTATTCGAATATGATTCGATCTTGTAGTTCCTGTTGTTATTCTCTTTCCATATATATATATATATACAGAAGAAAAAAAATGATTGTATACAAGTGTGCACCCATATTATCATTATTAAGTCCAATGCTTGAATTAATTAGCAAATCAAGTTGAAAACAGCATTATGATAGAGACCCAGTTGATTCTGATAGAATCCTGATTTTGATGTTTGTTAAGTAGGGTGAGGCGAACGTGTGGAGTAGCAGAAAAGGAGCGTGAAACTAATCATAATGCTCTGCAAATCATAAATAGAGTCTTACCTGCGAATTGTGACATAATCATTCACCTGTCTTGTCTCCTGTTCACTTTTCGATTCATCATGCTCTTGCACGAGTTTAAGATTTGAATTAAGATAATACTATTTTAGTTACTAAATAAAGGATGTTAGAACAAAAATATCAGTAATTATTTCTGATAATTAATAATTTTATCTATATTTATTTTCTAGCATCTCTTTACTCGTTCCCTGTGATATTTTCATGCATGTGTATCTTCTAGGTTGTGGAGTAATGGGGAAGCAATGATCTTTTGTGCACACAGTCCCACCATGAGGGCTTGACGACAGCATGCATTCGTTACAGACATAGATACTATATTTTATTTCCTATAATCACTCACCACAACATAACACAATTGCAATTCACAACCACAGAGAATGAAATACATTACTTGTTCTCTACGCAAAACAAGTATTTAGGCCAGTTACCTGTTGGACAAAAAAAGTACTCTAAACCATTTTTATTAACACTTATCTAATTGTTCTAAAAAATAAATAATTTTAATCCTTATATTCTACGAAGACAAAATAAAAAATGATTATTTTTAAATTTATTTTGGGAATAATTTGATTAATCCTAGAAAAAAAATACTAGATAGAATTGTACTTTTACTTATATTATAACTTCGATAAATTATTTGGATCTCCAAATTTTAATTTTACAATTTTAATATTTTGTTTTTGTTTTTTTACAATACTATTACTTGTGTATAGTTAAAATTGTAATGTTAACTATAATACGATGTTAAGTAGGTTATGCAATAATTAATATTAAATAATATTTAGACTAAATTTAGTTTTTGGGTTTTTCTATTTTTTATAATTTATAATTTTTTTTATTTCACTACTATAAAACATAATCAATGTAGAATAACTTATGTTAAAAGAAACCAATAATATTTATGTAAATGAACTAAAAAATTACTCTACTATAAGTTTAACAGATGTTAAAAAAAATTCTCTACATAGTTTAAAATTTGAATCAATGTAAAAAATATTTCTTATATATTTATATTTTTAACCCTTGAATCAATGTAAATTTTAATATCCTCTGCAATTAGGTTGTTACAGTTGTGTACTCATAAGTGAAATACATTTATATTTTCTTTATTTCTATAAATTATACTGGTCACCTTTAATTTTTTTTATCTGCAACTGTCATCTCTTTATTTTTTATTTTCTTCACAATTTTAATCTCTTAATTTTAGAACTGAACATGAAGTCTAAAATCACATTATTATGATCTATTTTAGGGTTCAATTGAAATTAAGTATGAAGAAAACTTACATATTTTTGAAAAACGAGAAGAATAAAATCGACAAAATAAACACTAAATCACATATAAAAATTTCTAAAAGAAACTAAATCACAATTTTGATCTATTTATTTTACCCATTTAGTTTTAATTTTGGCTTGATAAATAAAATACTACTCCTAAAGTTTCCTTCATTTGGAAAGATACCCAACAAATTCTTACAGGATATTGAATCTTTGTAACGCTTTAAGAAATATCACTACAAAATTTGAAACTAGTTAAGAAAATTCACCTTTTAGTTGCATATTTGACTAGGTGAATGCATAATATATGTTACCAATTTGAAGGTAGTGAAATCAATGGTTAATTTTAATTATTACTCAATAAAAAAAAACACTGATTTAATGATTCTCAATTTAATGATTTCTGTAAATAAAATAACATCACTCTAACAAATTTAAGGTTTCGATTTTGAAAACCTTGAAAACAATAATATTTTTAAGAATTATTTCCTTTTTCGATTAAAGCAGGATATTTTTTTTCTTAATTACTTTATTTATATTTTTTGTTTCCTTAAACAATAGTTCTACAAATAAAATTATTTTAATTTGAGAGATAAAAGGCAACATTAAATAAAATAGAAATAATATGTGAATAATAATAAAGTTTGGTTCTCTCCAGGGAACATTGAAGTAAGCAATGAAAAGAGGTTTTATAAAAAATAAAATTGCAATGTGTCGAATTGAGGCGAACACCCCTTACACGAGGGATAAATGGGTGAGTAGTCACCACCGCCTGCAAGGTTCGAGTCGGCACTTCACATCTCAATAAGTTTTGTCCACATAAACAACACATTCTACACAAACCTACCTTTATCGTTTTCTTATTACGGGTCAAATATTTGAATAGGCAGCCCCAAAAGTGCCAAAACCAAAGCAACCAGAATCAAAGTAAATCAGAGAGTTAGCAAGAACTTGGTACAATTGGATTGATACTTGACAATATACATTACACTCTCAACCACCTTCATTATTAGCCAAAGGAAACATAAATAGAATCTAAACAAAACTTCGTTCAACCCCGTCCCTTTATGCTACTGGAATTTCTCTATCAATAAATAATAATATGCACTTACTAAAAACAAACTAATATTTAAACAAAATTATTTAAATATTAACCATTTTTTGTTTTTGCCACAAGAACAAAAATATTTTGCCTTCAGGTCTTTGAGTCTCAGAGAGTCACCAGAGGATCTGAGCCTAACAAAATGTCTTCGAAGTAATCGTCCACTTGGCACAATGACGATGACGACGACCACTTTTCTTCAGAATCCTTAACACCACCCAAACAGTCACTAACAAAAAACGGTATCGTTTCGTCAAATATATGCGAAACAGGTTCGTCGTACATAGCCGGAAAGTTAAACACGTCATCCAATGACATATCCCGTGGCCAAAAATCGCTACTTTCGTGAAACGACACCGTCTCGCCTTCACACTCTTCCATGAAGTGACTTTGACTGGCAAAGGGTTGTTCCGATTTCTCCTGCTCGTTGAATCGGAGAACAGATGTGGGCGACGAAAGGTTGTGACAGCTCTCGTCAGTTGAGTCGTAACCGGACACTTCGGTCTCCGGCTTCACCACCACATTCATTTCTAATTTTCCGGCAGAGGCTTTTTCTTTTTCCGTCGACTCCTTCGATGTGAAGTTCGTTAACGCGTTAGGACCGCGAAACGCAACCGCGGCATTGTCGTATACCAACGCAGCTTCTACGGCAGTGTCAAAGGTTCCGAGCCAGATCCTATTGCGGTTTATAGGATCTCTTATCTCCGCCGCCCATTTCCCCCACGGCCGCATCCGCACACCGCGGTACTTCTTCACGCGCCAGGTAGCTGACAGCTTGGTCGCCGCTATTATCGCCGCAGGCGACGGCCGAAAAGTAGTGATTTCTCCTGCGTTTCTCTTTTTAGAAGCCACTGTTTTGCCCGCAGGTTGAATTTCAATTCTGTTGACGTAACGCTTGACTCTGGTGCGAGAGGTGTTTTCATCGTCGCTGGATGAATCTGTGGCGTAAGGATCGGTTACGAATATAGAAATGACTTTGGGAGGAAGCGAAGCTGTTTTTAGTTTTGTGTGTTTTTTCTTGACACTCTGGTGTACAGTGTATTTGCATAGGATGCTGTTTTGTTTTTGGTGGTGTTGCTGTTCCATGGGTGTTTGGTGTAGGGAGAAACTGTGACGGTTTTGTGTTAAGAAATAGAGAGGATGTGTGAATGAGAAGATTAAGGAAAGGTTGTGATGTGGGTGGAGAAATCTGGCAAAAAGGCATTAAAAGGAGGTGAAAATGGAAAGAGGATATTAAATAAAATGTGAAGGGGTCAGTGTTTGAGTGAGTGAAGAATGAAATTTGGTGAGAAAGATGGGAATAAAGAGGAAAAGCTTTAAAGGTGTGGAGTGGTGAAGGTCATGAGGGTGAAAAAGCAAAACATAACATCATCTCTGGTGTGTGAGTGTGAATTTCGATCGGGCTTTAAGAGAAAGGGCGATTCTGAAGGGTTTGTTTGAGTAACTATAGTGGCTGGAAGAGACTTTCCTTGAAACTTCTTTTTGGTGTCCTTCCAAAAGGAAAAATCTATGGATTCAAAAGATGGAAGAAGAAGGGAAGGGAAAAAGATGCAGATTCTGTTGCTGAGTGGCTCTTTTCAAGTGTGTTGGCGTTGCGTTTTGAGAAGAAAGCGACGAAGTGTTAGTAGCGCGTTGAATGGGTTATAGCTCACACTGCAGAGAAAGAAACAATATTTCTGTTTCTGAGAAGACCCAAATCACACTTTTATAGGATCAATCAGCCGAAATCGGAAAAATATAGCACCATTTTATTATTTTCATTATAAAATCTTACAGGATATTTTCTTCCCATTCTTTAAAAAAAAAAAAAAAATTCACTTTACTCTCGTTTAATTTTGCCTCTTGAAAAAGTCTTCACTTGAAAAAAAAAATCTGAAATACTGTGATGACTGTCATGTGAGGCCAAGATACTCGCTTAGTAACAGTCAAATTATTTTGACTAATCAAAGGTATTTTTTTCTTTAATTTATATCTGACCATAATTTTTCCAATACAAAATTATTCCACGTACACTCAAAAAAATCAATAATTACATGATGATAATTTGATAAAGTTAATAACGAGAGAGTATTAACTTGCTAGCCACTAACAACCGTGGATTTACAACCTCTGCTATGTAGGTGTGTGGGTCAACAATTATTTTAGCAGTAAAAGGATTTTAATCCTTTTCATTTTTTTCTTTCTAAAAAATAATTTTATTATATTTAAAAAACAATTTTAGAAGAACATAACATGGAAGACAACCTAGAATTCGCCGCCATTTACAATTGAGTTCTACTACTGCTATGCTACATCTCTGAGTTCTTTCTGTTTCACTCTTACTACAATCGAGGTTGAATCTACACGCGTTAGATGCTATTGTGCAGCACACACTCTTTAGGGTCTCCAGTGAAAACTCCAAAACTTACAACAACATTAATGGATAATTAATGATAATAAATTTTGTTTTTAGCACAATTAAATTCTACATTTGTAAAGGAATGCCCAATTCATTATATATTAATTGTTTACTTCAGTAATATTTTAAAATTAATTAGCGCTTAAATTTTATTTCAGTTTTAATGTTATGCACAACAAGTTTTTCCAGGTATACCTTGGGTGATTTTTGTTCTCGCATAAAATCGTATACTATTTTTTTTTCACATTATAAATGTTAATTTATGAAAAAAAGTTTTGTTTTACAAATTACTGTTGTCACCATATATGAATTATTTATTAATTTATACTCATTTCAAATTTAATATATGATTTTAATTGTTAATATTAATTATTATGTTTTTATTTAAATCCCGTGAATATTGAAAAATTTCAGTTATAATTTCAAAGAGTATATTGAAAATTATAAAAATATTGACTGAGGAAGGTAATTCAACCACCTAATTCAATTCAAATTATTGTTTTATAGAATATTTAATTCAATCCAATCTAATTTCAGAATAATCTGAAAAGTTTTGTACATTGAACATGATATCTGATAATAATATTTATTATTGAATTTATTCCTTTATTTTATTAAGTATAAATATATATATATATATATATATATATAATTATTTAAATATAATATTTTAAAAATACTAGTGTACAAAAAATCTAAAAATATTTTAAAATTACAAAATTTTGAAAAAAAAAATACTTGAGTTAGTTTATTTTTTTTTTACTTTGTAATATCTTTCTTAAAAACTAAAGTAATAAATTTAATACTTAAAGAATAAATGTCTTTTTCTTAGAAATTTATATTTTTATTATATTCTAGTACATGAAAAATGAATTGTTTTTACTTAGAGTTGTTACTATCAGAGGAAAAGTAAGGTAAAGAAAAAAAAAGTCAACAGTAGAAATTGGGGTAAAAACAGGAAAAAAGATGTTGTTAGATTAATAGAAACATAAAAAAAAACATATACTTGATTACTGTATGAGTAAAAAAATAATGAAAAATAGTTTTATACTAATAAAAAAAAACATCTACTTACTCCACTATTTATTTTTTTGAACATGAAAGTACTTATATTTTAAATTTGCTTTGGTTAAAAAATATTTAACATTAATAAATGCAAAAAAAATAGAGAAGTAAAAGGAGAGTCTCCCATTTCAAAGGTTCAACGAAGGTAATTTTCTTGCTATTTTTCCTCCAAGTAATAGAAAAATTTAATAATATTATCTCTCATTTCTATTTGAATCTTCTTCGTAAGCTAGCTCTAGATTTATTTTATATTATGATTTTCTAGCTTTGAAAAATTGGAACATTTTTCTGTGCAAGTGGTATGTAGAAAACATGTATAAGGATGATATATTAATAAATTGATAGAAGTATTGTGTTATCTTTTGGTCATGTGCTCAATGATGGGTTGCATTTGTCTAGACATTAGTTAGCATTTAGTAGTTTGTAGAATTCAAGTGGTATGTATATGTATATGTATATGACTGCGTTGGTTTAACAGTTACAACCTAGTTCTTTGTATTCGTGTGAAGCTTCCAACAACTACGGAACTAACTTTGCAACGTTCATACAATTCAAATTACTAAAATCAACATTAATTTGCAAAGCTAAATATTCTACTTAGAAACATACAAAATTAACTTTTCCCAAAGATATTATGCTGCCCACAAAAGTAAAAGACAATAATAGTTTTTTGACTTTAATTTTGTCAAATTGGCTACCTACATTTGATTTATTTGTAATTTTATAAGATTTGGAATGTAGGTTTATGGGCCATGTCCGGCCCTAAGAATAAACCCAAAATACGTGAAAAAAAAGGCTAAAACAGGGTATAAAACAAAAGCCGACTTATCTCCTTCACAATCTCAGGTTTAAAATAAATAAAAAAAATATCGCAAAAGATTAATACAGAAAAAGGAGTCCAGCTAAGATTAACTTCGTTGGGTGTCACTCAATGATTGGTGGTTAGGCTTTCTTAATCGAAATTAGGCGAAAGTTTAAAGAATTAATAAATGAATGTTGGTTAGTTCTACTAAAAATGGACAAACTGCTTTTGCCGCTTTGGAAATAAAAGGCAGTTTTGGTTTTTGTGGCAACCCTTTCTGCCAACATGTTCAATTAGATGGTAGGGAAATTTTTAAATTAAATCAAATTTAAATTTATCATATGTATAATTTTTTTATATTAAATTAAAAAAAAAATGAAATGTGTGTATTTTTTGTACCTAACATAATAGATTAGATAGAGGAGTTATGGCATCAGTGTAGGTGTGGTGTGGTGAGGTGAGAAAGGATATATATATATATATATATATATATGTGTGTGTGTGTGTGTGTGTATGTATGTATGTATGCACGCCTGCAACTGAAAACTTTAAACAAAAACATGGAGCTAATTATGGGAGCCTTGTCTGTCACATGCTCATGTGTTTGCAACATTTTAATTTAATTTGTTTGGTTCTGAGTACAACGTGTGTGTTTGCCGCTTTTTGTGCACAAGTTCGTTTCATGTGACTCGTAATTAAAATCTCGTACTGTTTTCCTAAAATAGGTCAAGATATAATTAACAGCTCTTGTACTCAGTTTAAATTCACATATATCCAATTCAAATTGCTTTCACCTATAAATAATTAGTGTGATTAATGTTAATAACAGCATTATCTAATTACAATATGCAATAAACTTATTTTATCACCTGACATTATTTTAGCATATGTTTAAGTGACTTTAAATTGAGTTAAATGTAAATTAGATTTAGTTTTGAGTGAGTTACATCATTGCCCCTTGACCGGATAACAATGTGCACATGTCTTTTAATGAAGATTTTGACTGTCTTATTCATGGGCACTTAATTTTTAGGCTAATGTTTATTGTGGGATAATAATCCAATTTTATGATATGAATGTAACTAGAAAATTATTTACTTTTGTCTTATCAAGTGCAACAATTGAATTAGACGATTACATCTATGTAAAATAAGATACATAAAAAATTTTAATTTTCTAATAAAAGTATATAATTTGATGAGATGATATTCATATATAAACATGTATTGGTAAATTGGATTATACAAAACATCTCAAACATACACAAATAATATAAAAGTAACTATCTAAAGTTAAAACGCATACACAAATAATATATATATTAAATAGGTATTAATTCAATAACATTGGATAATTAATGTATGGATACATAAACATGAGTAAGATTGTTTTGTCAAATGATATATGCGTCATGTATAATTATACATGTAATCTAATCATATCATAAAACATTTCATGTATTAACTTATGTAAATATCATATTTAAGGTACATTCATTATAATATAGATGAAAATAATGAGTATTTGGACATTATTTGTATGCATAATGTAAAATATGCCCATAAAATAGTTAAATAATACAATTTACCTCAGAGAGAGATATTGTAAACTTTTCATGCAATATAATGCTTAGGTAATAATTATATTATGATATTTCTTAAAATAAATTTTAATGTTTATTTTTACTTAGCCAAAATATTCATCTCGTGATATGAAGTTTATCAAATTTATATATAATAATTTGCATAGAAAGTTTTCTTCCTAAAAGTTTCAAACACATATTTTATATGATTCACGTGCTCTTTTAAATTCAAGTTATATATCAAACTACGAAGTAAATTGCTATTACAAACTTGTTTACGAAAGGAGAGAGCACATGATGCATTAGTTTCATAAATGCATTTAAAATATTAGTTAGACCAATAAGTACTATTAATCATTTATATAATCCAAAATTTATCTTAAAAACAGTTTTCTCTTTATTATTTTTCTTTAATATTAGTATATGATTATATATGTTTTTCAAGTCAAATTTGTAAAACATTAGAATTCATTGTTGGCAAATTTTGGGTCATGTATATATATGATATATAATTTAAATGTGTTAGGGTCATTATTTATTAAACCAAATAATAAAGTAATCTGACTAAATTAAAAAGTTTGGCTAAAAGTATATGTCATGAAAATAAAATTGTGTAGAGACCATAGAACAATTTCTAATTTGATGAGGGTTCAAATTAAAAATACTAAAACTTAAGTAATTAACCTAATTTTGGTTATTTTAATGGGTCATGGTCCCTTTTTGGGAGCACGTAGAAAGAACGTAAGTTTCATTTCTCTTCCTTTCTTTCTATCCTCATCAAGAGAGAAAATCAAGAGAGAAATATAGGTTCTCTTCAGGTGGAAGACTATAAGATCAATATAATGCTCTACAAAGACATCATCATTATGGCTAATTCAGGTATGCTTTCGCATTTAGTTTACAACATGTTTATCAGTATGATATTACGTTTATGTTTGATCGTTAGAATCAAAATCAGGATTATTATTATTATTATAATTATTAATTTTCCAACAATTGGTATCAGAGTCGCCTATACTTGATTCATATCTGTTTAATTTATAGAACCCTAATTATGAAAATTAGGATTAATTTTATTTTAAACCATTCAAATTATCCAAATTTTATGAACCCTAAGTGAAGAATAATCTCTAATTTTCGTAAACCCTAAAATTTCAATTTGGGGGTAACATCCTCAATCTGATTCTGCTTGCTGATGGAACCGTGAAGGAAACTATGAATTCTTCTTCTTCTTCGTTTTTCTCTTTTGTTTCAGTTTAAGTTTCAAGTTTTACTAAGAAAGAAATAGTGTTTCAAATTTCAATCTTTCTTGTATTGGGTTCTCTCGTTCTCTTTGAATATTTTGTTTTTGTTTTTATTTAATTTTATGGGTTTGTTTTCGTTTTCTTTTCATGGTGGATATGGATGAGTTTGGAATTGGGGGTGGTGTTTGGGGAATTCCCAACATAGAGGATCTTAGACAACTGGTGAATGTTTTCACAGGTGTGACTGTTCTTATTTTATTGCCTTTATCCTCTGGGGATTTTAAGGGAAGTTGATGTTAAATTCCCTGTTTAGGATTTGAGTGATTACTGTTTAATCCCCTTTTAGGGTTTAGAGCAGTGTGTTAAAGATGGTCATATCTATCTTTATTTCATCCCTAGTGTGATTTTAGGGAGATGTTCATCCTTTATGTATTGGTGGAAAATGAGGTATTTTCATCCTTTGATTTGTTCAAAGGAGGTGTTCATCCCTAATGGGATTCTAGGGAGGTGTTCATCCTTAGTGGGATTCTAATGAGGTGATTATCTTTTGAATTAGTTTGCAAATATTAAATATTTGGTTTTGTTATATAAATAAAATATTCAATTTTTGGTAGTTTAATATTTTTTGTGAGCAAATTGAGTCAAGAAGTCACCATAGTAACTTCTCTTGAATTGGGCAGTTCATGAAAAATATTGAATGTTAGTGTTTGTGTATATTCATGCGAGTATTAGTCAGCCCAAAGGAAGATTAATATTTGACCGAATTGCATACACACTTGTAATGATAAACATATGATAATTATAAGAATTTGTTTTGTCGATGATAAATTAATCCAAAGACTAGTTTGTTGTTGGACGTGCTTTATTGTCAATGTTTGATTATTACAACAAGATACCTCTAGCAGTTAATATTACTTGTAAGAATTAATGGTTGAGTTCAAGAGGGGGGGGGTGAATTGAACTTTTGAAAACTTTTTCGAAAAACACTCTTTCTTTTAGAAGAATGATTAAACTTTATTCAATCTTTTGTTAGGCAGATTTGATTTTAAACAAAGCAAGAATATAAGCAAGAATTGAAAAGAGATGAAAGCAGAAATTCAACACAAGATTTTATACTGGTTCACTCTTTCCTAGAGCTACGTCCAGTTCTTGACAAATCTGCCAAGTTCCACTAATTCCAAGTGAAAAATACAAACCAGTAGATATACACCAATCTACCCCAAGAACTATCTTACAACACCACAAGATAGACTCTTGAATTAACCAAACCCAGTTACTGTAATCAGTGCAGATTCAAACCCAATCTACACACTTAACCTTTGTACAAGTATGAAAAGAATAAACCTGGACTGTAGCTTTAACAATATAGAAGTCCAGAAGCAATTTTCCCACTTAGAACTTTCACTCTTGATGAACTTTCAACAATCTTGATCTAAAAGCCTTATGATATGAAAAGTTTTATGAATGCACAAAGAAAGACACTAATATGATAGCTCTAAGATTGCTTTCAAATGTTTTTCAGATTGTATATTTCAAAAGAGAAATCAAAACTGTATTTATAGAGTAAAAGAGAGAAGTCTGATAGATTCAATTAATAAAAATGCCTTGGAGTCGCAGATGACCGATCATAATAGTTTTATGACTGATCAGAACAAGATATGATCTATCAGAATAAGATTGTGATCGCTCAGAATTAGATATGATCGATCAGAATTGAGTTGTGATCAATCAGAATATTTTTCAATCGATTAAAACGACATTTCAATCGATTGATTTCATTTAAAACTTAATTCAATCGGTTGATTTGAGTTTTCAATGGATTGAAACAATTTAGAAAAAATGGTAGTTCTCTGTTTCAACATATTAAAATATATTTCAACAGATTGAAATCCTGTGATACTTTCGAATGAAAAAATAATCTCTCTGTTTCAACAGATTAAAATAAATTTCAACAGATTGAAATCCTGTGATGCTTCAAAGTGAAAAATGACATCTCTCTGTTTCAACAGATTAAACTTGATTTCAACAGATTAAAATTGCGAAACCTTTAATATGGAAAAATCATTAAGAACCTTTTAACCTGTTGATTTTGTGATTCAATCAATTAAAATTTTGACCATATATGAACCTTTCCTATGTTAAGTAATTTTAACAGATTGAAACTTCTTTTTAACAGATTGAAAAACTCAGTTTGTTCTTTTAATGCTTAAAGGTTGGTTTTTCATGCAGTAAAATAAGTTCAATGAGAGACATCATTTAAAGGCGCTTATCACAAGATCTATTGAACTATCAAGAGATTAAATTCTAAACCTATAACCTATCTATCTACACACTCACAAAATAAACTCTCTAAACTCTATATGTCTTCATCAAATCCAACAAGTGCTTCAATCTCCCCCTATTTGATGGAGACAAATAACCACTGCACCTGCACAAAGAAATAACAGAACAGAGACATATATGATTTTGTGATGTGTGTGTAGTGTCAGTTATAAGCAAATACTTCTCCCCCTATTTGACTTCATCAAACAGTGTTTTAATTACAGTCCAGAAGTACCACGTAGGTACAAAAAAAACAAAAGAAACAAGTGAACAAATGCATTAAAACGAGACTTCATTCATCACCATCCTAGGGACCCTGATTGAATTGGAGGTCTCCAATTCTGTTGAAGATATCCTTCAGTTGATTATCAATATGCTGAAATCTGGCAATGGAGTCTTCATAGAGTCGATGCTGTCGAGTTTGCAGAGAAAATGTCATCTCCATGTGCCTTCTCTGATTTGTTTTCATTTCATTCATTTGACGCAACATAGTCCGTTCGAATTGCGAAAGAGGCGTGCCACGGTCAGGTTGTGCAATATAAGGAATCATTTCCAATGGAGACTGTTCTTCCATGACATCTTCCATAGGATCTGTTTGCCTTGCTTCAGCAGTACTCGGTTCACCAGTATTCACATCTTCTTCCTCTTTTTCTTCTTCTTCTTCTTCTTTCCCAGCTTCTTCTTTCGAAATCCAATCACCATCAATCTTGATGAATCCCATTTTATGAAGGATGGAATTGTTAACTTCATTTGTGGGGCGAATGGTTTCAGCCAATTCTCCTTCCAAGTCAATACCAAAATGAGTCAGAAATTTAGAGACCAAGATTGCATAAGGAAACCTAAAATCACTTAGCCTTTTTGCTTTGATCATATGGTCCTTGATGACAAATACCCAGTTTACTCTGATTCTGTGATGGATACAATACATCAGCACTAAATCACCTTCATTTAGTACTGCATGATTGCTCCCCCTGGGAGTAAGCTGCCAGGCCACTATGAATGCAAGAATTCTTTCTTCAAGTTTCAATTTTCCAGTGTTGAAGGAACTCACAGAGTCGCGCTTATTTCTTAAACACGAGCGAAAGTATTGAACTTTGTTGAATTCTTCTACATCAGAGGTATACCTTTTAGTGACTTTCACTCCTTCATCCTTGAGTCCAGCAACATTTTTCCAGACAGTGCGGGTAATCTCTATTTCCACTCCTTTAACTTGAGTTTTGAGTGTAGAACCTTCAAATGACAGATTAGTAAAGAAAACTTTGATAAGGTCAGGATAGATTCTACCATTGAGCTCAAGGAACTTCTGAAGCTTATGGTGTTGCAGCAACTTCCGAATGCCTCTGAATCTTTCAGCATCCAACCACGAGAATTTCAGAACTTTGGGAATATTAATTTGTTTCCTGCTCATTTCGTGAATGAATAAGTCCATCTTTTCTTGGTTCCCATTGAACCAGGATTCAATGCGCCCTCCTCCTGATGTCTCTTGCATAGCAGCTGAGGATTCTCCTTTGCTGAACTTCTTCCTCCCAGACTTGGTGCGCTTGAACATTTTGTTTTGTGAGATGGACCGAAAAACAGAGAAGAGAGAATTTCAAAGAGAGAGTACAAGATTTTCAAATCAATATTACATGCTAAGAGGAAATGAGACTCTTCATCTACTTTGAATAGTCAAGTTTTGTCTCTTTGTGAATTACTACTTTTCTGCTCCATGCGTCAGAGATGGTAAAGGCAGAGAGAGAGAAAGAGAATTGTTACTGTGATATTCAATTGCCTTCACATCTGATTTCCAATCACAGTCATTCAGCTTTTATTGGATAACTATGACATTTAAGAAAGTAGCTGAAGTTGTTCCCAGTTGCAAAGACCCTCATCCCAATCTGCAGTAAGTTATTAGAGGCAACGCATATATTACTAACCCTAAAAAAAATTAACCAATTGATTTTCCATAAAATCAATTGATTTTCAAATACTGATATAGATGCAGATCATCACAAGTAAAATAAATCGATTGAATCGAAGATTGAATCGATTGTTTTGTAAAAGAAGAACATGCAGAGCATTAAAAGTGAATTAAATCGATTGAATCGAAGATTTAATCGATTGTTTTGTAAAAGAAAAACATGGAGAGCAACAAAGTTAGTGAAATAAATCGATTAAAAACTTATTTAATCGATTAAACTGGTAATACATCATGAACAGAGATTGAGAATCAGGAAATCAACAGATTATTTTGCAATTTCAATCGATTAAAACACATAATTTCAGAATTTTCAGTCAATTTAATCGATTGAACATGTTATCAACCTGTTAAAAAGCACAGTATCATAATAAAGATTTAATTATTCAATACTAGATATATCCAGAATTCCTAATTCAGTTCTAAGCATATTAAGTCTATCTCTAGGGAGTGGTTTGGTGAACAAGTCAGCTAATTGTTTTTCAGTTTCAATGAATAAAATTTCACAATCACCCCTAGATACATGTTCTCTAATAAAGTGATGTCTAATTTCAATATGCTTAGTTCTAGAGTGTTGAATAGGATTCTTAGTTAGATTAATTGCACTAGTATTATCACAAACCAGAGGTACCGTGTTGAGGAATACTCCATAATCTTTCAATTGTTGTTTAAGGTAGATACTTTGAGCACAACAACTCCCGGCTGCTATGTATTCAGCTTCTGCAGTTGAAAGAGCTACACATGCTTGTTTTTTGCTGTGCCATGATATGAGACTGCTTCCCAGTAAATGGCATGTACCAGAGGTACTTTTTCTATCCAATCTACATCTTGGGAATTCTTTTAGCCGCGGTGAGGTGAGATTCCTTTGGATTTGCCTGAAATCTAGCACAAAGACAAACACTGAACATAATGTCAGGTCTACTAGCAGTCAGATATAGAAGAGATCCAATCAAACCTCTATATTTAGTTTGATCAACTGATTTTCCGTTTTCATCTAAATCTAGACAGCAGTTAGTAGACATGGGTGTGGAGGATTCTTTGCAATTATGCATGTCGAATTTCTTCAACAACTCATTACAGTATTTAGATTGATTTAGAAAGATACCATTCCTTAATTGTTTAACCTGGAGACCAAGGAAGAAATTCAATTCTCCCATCATAGACATCTCAAATTCACTTTACATTTCCTTAACAAACTTATTACACAAGACATTATTAGTAGAACCAAAAATGATATCATCAACATAAACCTGTACCAGAATAATGTCAGATCCAGATTTCTTAATGAATAAGGTTTTGTCAACTTCACCTCGTTTGTAGCCTTGATTAATTAAGAAATTACTTAGCCTCTCATACCATTGTCTAGGAGTTTGTTTTAAACCATAAAGAGCCTTTTTCAACTTGTAGACATGGTCAGGAGGCTTGTGATTTTCAAAACCAGGAGGCTGAGCAACATAGACTTCTTCATTAATGAGTCCATTTAGAAAGGCACTCTTAACATCCATCTGAAGTAATCTGAAACCACTAATACAAGCATAAGCTAATAACAGTCTAACAACTTCAAGTCTAGCTTCTGGTGCAAAGGTTTCATCAAAATCAATTCCTTCCTGTTGATTATCTCCTTTGGCTACCAACCTAGCTTTATTTCTAGTAATAATGCCGTGTTCATCTAATTTGTTTTTGAATACCCACTTAGTACCAATTACATTGATATCTTTGGATTTAGGAACTAATTCCCACACATTACTTCTTTCAAACTGATTAAGCTCATCATGCATGACACTAACCCAATATTCATCATTTAATGCATCCTTAACAGTTTTAGGTTCAATTTGTGAAATGAATGCCATATGATTGCAGAATTGATTAAGAGAATGTCTAGTGGATACTCCCTTATTGATTTGCCCAATGACATTGTCTAGAGAAAGATCTCTTGGGACAATCCATTCTTCAGGAAGCTCATCCAAGATATGTTCTTCCTGATCTTCAGCAATTCTTTCTGGTGGATCAGCTTTTGTAGGATCAATTGACTGATCACTTTCTTCGACAATATGCTGATCTAAACCACTAGGATGTTTTAACTGATAAGAATTATCAGTTAAATCGTCATCATCTGCAGTACCTGTTGTTTTACTCAACATTACTGTGTCAGATTTTGGATCACAGATTAGGCAGATTTCTGGTTTGAAGATAACCTTGTGACCTAGATCACATAATTGACTTATACTGATTAAATTGTGCTTGAGACCTTCAACAAGAAGAACATTGTGAATAGTCACGGTTTCACCATCTCCTATATCTCTAGAACCTAAGATTCTTCCCTTGTTGTTGTCTCCATATGTCACGCGTCCTCCATTCTTCAATCTCAGTTTCTGGAATTTGGAATTATCACCTGTCATATGCCTTGAGCATCCGTTGTCCAAGTACCAAAGTGATTCTTGTTGGTGTTCCTGAAAAATCAAACATAAAGTATTTGGTACCCTTAATTACTTTGGGTCCTTAGTGGTCAAATTTTCTGTTTAACATATTTTGGAACCCATCTCATTTTACCCTGTGGCACAAAGTGTTTTCTAATATGACAGAATTTTACAGTATGTCCTTTTTTCATACATTAATGACACGATGAGAAAGGAGATGTTGTTGATTTTCTAAAAGAAAAGAAATTCAAATATCTTTTAGTTTTAGTCCCAACCTTAGGTTTGTACCCAATTCCAGAATGATCAAAAACACAGTTTTGGGACCCAAGAAGTGTATCTAAATTTTCTTTACCTTGATTAAACTTAGACAGAGTTTTAATCAAGTACTCAACCTTATTCTGCAGAGAGATACACTTTTCACAATTGTTGTTAGCAGCAACATTACCAGTAGATGAATTATTGTAGATTATTTCAAGATGTTCCATATTTGTCTTGTTTTCTAGTAACTCTTCTTCTAGAACTTTAACCCTATTCTCTAACCAGTTCTTTAGTCCTTTTAACCGATTATTTGTATGAGATAAATTCCTAGCTTCATTATGCATTTCATTGAAAGCAGTTAGTAATGTGTTGTAATTCATTTCATTTTCTGTGGGGGTTGAACTTACATGAGATGAAGAGGATTCACAGCCAACCATTAAGCATAGATTCACTTCTTCACCTTCAGATACAGAACTAGAGGATGAATCATTTTCTTGCCAAGCTATGTAGGCCTTTTTCCCTTTGTACTTTAACTCTTTCTTGTTTTGATTCTGGATCTTTCTGGATATTCACTCCTTATGTGTCCCTGCTTACCACAAGAATAACAAGTAAAAGTATTTTGAGTAGATTCAGTTCTTTTATCAGTGTACCTTTTAACCTGGCCAGTTCTTCTTTCTAAGAAATTTCCCAAACTTCTTAACCATCAGAGTCAGATTCTCAGATTCATCTTCTTCAGAATCACTACTTTCTTTAATTGTCTTGAGAACAATGTTTATGTTTTTCTTCTCTGCATTTTCTTGTTCTTTAAACCTATTGATCTCCAACTCGTGTTCCCTTAGCTTACCAAACAATGATGCAGTAGTCATCTCAGTTAAGTCTCTTGATTTTGATATAGCTGTCACCTTTGGTTGCCAAGTTCTGTTCAGACATTTTAGAATCTTGATGTTTAACTCATCCTTGTCAAATGTCTTGCCTAATCCAATTAGATGATTGACTATATGCGTGAATCTTTTCTGCACATCTGCAATGGTTTCACCTTGCTGCATTTTGAACAATTCATAGTCCCTAATTAACTCATGCTTTCTTGCCCTTTTCACATCAGAGGTACCCTCATGAGTGACCTCTAGAATCTTCCACATTTCTTTGGCAGAGGCACATTGAGAAACCCTGAAAAACTCATCAAGATTTAAGGCAGAGGTAATAATATTCTTAGCAGTATAATCATATTGTACTTTCCTATTTTCTGCATCAGTTAATTCAGCCCAGTCTTTTTCAACAATTTTACCATCTACTGTATGAGTTGGTTTGAAAGGCCCATTAACAATTGTATCCCAAATACCCCTATCAAGAGATTCAATAAAGATTTTCATTCTAACCTTCCAGAAAGAATAATTCACACCAGTAAATAGAGGAGGCCTATTAATAGAGGCTCCTTCCGAAAAAGTCATCTTTCCCTCAGCCATTTAAATCTTTGGACCGAATTTTTGAGTAACTTACAAGAACCAGCTCTGGTACCAATTGTAAGAATTAATGGTTGAGTTCAACAGGGGGGGTGAATTGAACTTTTGAAAACTTTTTCAAAAAACACTCTTTCTTTTAGAAGAATGATTAAACTTTATTCAATCTTTTGTTAGGCAGATTTGATTTTAAACAAAGCAAGAATATAAGCAAGAATATAAGCAAGAATATAAGCAAGAATTGAAAAGAGATGAAAGCAAAAATTCAACACAAGAGTTTATACTGATTCACTCTTTCCCAGAGCTACGTCCAGTTCTTGACAAATCTGCCAAGTTTCACTAATTCCAAGTGAAAAATACAAACTAGTAGATATACACCAATCTACCCCAAGAACTATCTTACAACACCACAAGATAGACTCTTGAATTAACCACCCAGTAACCAAACCCAGTTATTGTAATCAGTGCAGATTCAAACCCAATCTACACAATTAACCTTTGTACAAGTATGAAAAGAATAAACCTGGAATGTAGCTTTAACAATATAGAAGTCCAGAAGCAATTTTCCCACTCAGAACTTTCACTCTTGATGAACTTTCAACAATCTTGATCTAAACGCGTTATGCTATGAAAAGTTTTATGAATGCACAAAGAAAGGCACTAATATGATAGCTCTAAGATTGCTTTCAAATGTTTTTCAGATTGTATATTTCAAAAGAGAAATCAAAACTGTATTTATAGAGTAAAAGAGAGAAGTCTGATAGATTCAATTAATAAAAATGCCTTGGAGTCGCAAATGACCGATCATAATAGTTTTATGACTGATCAGAACAAGATATGATCTATCAGAATAAGATTGTGATCGCTCAGAATTAGATATGATCGATCAGAATTGAGTTGTGATCAATCAGAATATTTTTCAATCGATTAAAACGACATTTCAATCGATTGATTTCATTTAAAACTTAATTCAATCGGTTGATTCGAGTTTTCAATGGATTGAAACAGTTTAGAAAAAATGGTAGCTCTCTGTTTCAACAGATTAAAATATATTTCAACAGATTGATATCCTGTGATACTTTCGAATGAAAAAATAATCTCTCTGTTTCAACAGATTAAAATAAATTTCAACAGATTGAAATCCTGTGATGCTTCAAAGTGAAAACCAACATCTCTCTGTTTCAACAGATTAAACTTGATTTCAACATATTAAAATTGCGAAACCTTTAATATGGAAAAATCATTAAGAACCTTTTAACCTATTGATTTTGTGATTCAATCAATTAAAATTTTGACCATATATGAACCTTTCCTATGTTAAGTAATTTTAACAGATTGAAACTTCTTTTTAACAGATTGAAAAACTCAGTTTGTTCTTTTAATGCTTAAAGGTTGTTTTTTCATGCAGTAAAATAAGTTCAATGAGAGGCATCATTTAAAGGCGCTTATCACAAGATCTATTGAACTATCAAGAGATTAAATTCTAAACCTATAACCTATCTATCTACACACCCACAAAATAAACTCTCTAAACTCTATATGTCTTCATCAAATCCAACAAGTGCTTCATTACTGTCCAAAGACTTGATATTGATGGTGCATTGGGTGTCTTGAGATGAGTTAAACCATTATTTGAATATATATTTATAATTATTTATTTTTTATATAATGTGAGCATAATTAGTTTATTTCTCGTGTTCTAAATTCAGCTACAATTGCTTCTGTATCTACCAATTTAAATTATGTTCCAATCCTCAAAAGTATGTTTCCTACTTTGGTCTGTTCTGAAGTCAATTTAGCGTCAGTACCTAGTAACCCTTGGTGGTTAGACCCAGGTGCAACTACTAACATCAGTGTTTCTATGAAGGGTTGCCTAAACTACCGGAAGCCAATTGATTCTTAAAAAAAAATGGATATATGTTGGAGATGACAAATCTGTAGAGGTGGAAGCTATAGGGCATTTTAAATTGTTATTGAGTACTGATTTTTATTGGAATTTGAAAGACACTTTTGTTGTGCTTTCATTTAGACGAAATTTGGTTTCAGTTTCTTATTTGGACAAATTAGGTTATTTGTGTTCATTTGGAAACAATAAGTTCAATTTGTCTTTTAATTCAGATATTGTTGGAACTGGTTCACTTTTGGCTTATGATAATCAGTATTTACTTGATATTGTGACCACCTATAATGAAACTCTTAATATAGAATCACGTGGTACTAAACGTAAAATTGAAAATACTCACTCAGGTGCATTATGGCACAAGTACTCAGGTCACAATGGAATTTTGGTGCTTGAGTTTGTATTACACTCTTAAAGATATGATAAGGAGTATGATTTGTCATTCCACCTTACCGGAGTCACTCTGGGGAGAGGCACTAAAGACGACAACTTATATTCTAAACAGAGTACCAACTAAAGCAACTACCAAAACTCTTTATGAGCTTTGGACTGGGCGACAACCTAGTCTGAAACATTTCCATGTGTGGGGATGTCCAGCTGAGGCAAGGCCTTATAAGCCAAATGAAAAGAAATTGGACTCCCGAACAATAAGTAGTTATTTTATTGGTTATGCTGAAAGATCCAGGGGATATAAATGTTATGATCCCACATTAAAGATAATTTTTGAGACGGGAACTGCTACGTTCTTTGAGGATATTGAGTTTGGGGGGAAGAATAAAATCAAGAACTTTGTCTTGGAGGAAGAATCGGTAACAATTCCAGAACCGATTAAAACAGTTACTTTTGATAAAGTAAGTTCGGAACCTCCACAAGGCATTGTTAATGAACCCCTTACTCAAGATGATTTGGTTGTTAATGAAGAACAAACTCAAGATCCTCAAGAACCTGTGCATCATGAGCCAATAACTTTGCGGAGATCCACTAGAGAAAGAAGAAGTGCTATTTCGGACGATTACATGGTATTTCTTCATGAACATGAGGAAAATAATGATATAATGGAAGATGACCCAGTTAAATTTCGTCAAGCTATGCAATGTTCTAACTCTCAAAAGTGGATTGAAGCAATGAAGGAGGAGTATAAGTCCATGCAAGACAATAAGGTTTGAGAACTTGTCCCATTACCAGAAGTTATGAAACCCATTGGTTGCAAGTGGATGTTTAAGATCAAACGGGATTCTAAAGGTAATGTGGAAAGATATAAGGCTCGTCTGGTAGCTAAGAGCTATATCATAAAGGAAGGGATTGACTTTAAAGTCTCTTTCTCTCCAGTTTCATCGAAAGACTCTTTTAGGACAATCATGATTCTTGTAGCACATTATGATTTGGAGTTTCATCAAATGGATGTCAAGACGACGTTTCTCAATTGCAACATTGTTGAGACGATTTATATGGTACAACCAGAAAATTTTGTGCAGGGAGATTCAAAGAATATGGTTTGCAAACTCACAAAATCCATTTATGGACTAAAACAAACATCTCGTCAATGGTACTACAAATTTCATCAAGTAGATGAATATTGTTGATGATTGTGTGTGTCAAAAGTTTAAAGGGGAACAAATTTAGTCTCAATCAGTGCCCAAAGGGGAATTTGGAAATTGAGGAAATGCAAAGATTCCCTATGCATCAACTGTAGGGAGTTTGATGTATGCCCAAGTATGTACGCGTCCAGATATAACATACATAGTTGGAATTCTAGGCAGATATTTAAGTAATCCAGGAATGGACCATTGGAAAACATCAAAAAGGGTCATAAGATATTTAAAGAGAACAAAATATTATATGGTCACATACAGGAGGTCAGACCAGTTGGAGATCGCTGAGTTTTCTGACTCAGACTTTGCAGGATGTCAAGATAGTTTGAAATCCACTTTAGGTTACATTTTCATGTTGGCAGTTGGTGCGGTTTCTTGGCGCAATGTCAAGCAAACCCTTACAGTATCATCCACTATAGCAACAAAATTTGTAGCATGCTATGAGACATCAAATCATGGAATATGGCTGAGAAATTTTGTCACAAAACTGCAAATTGTGAAAGGCATTGAAAGACCACTTAAGTTATATTGTGACAATAAATCAGCTGTATTATTAAGGAAAGAGTACAAAGTGGACAGATCTTCATAGAACACTTAAGGACAAACTCCATGATAGCAGATCCTCTAACTAAAGGACTTCCGCCCAAGGTCTTTCATGAGCATGTTACTCACATGAGTGTTTTACAGTTTGAGGAATTTGTAGTTTAGTGGGAGTTAGTCACTTTCATATATTTTATGTTCTATGTTTAATTTCATATATGTATACATTAATTTTTTGGACATATTTGGTTATCTATAGATATGCAATTTTTTTGTTCATTCATTACACTTTGTACATTAAAGATATTATATCGATCTCGATAAGTTAAAGTTTGGACCAGTTGAAAATAGACGTGTATAGATCACCTTCACGTAATTTTTTATGCTACACATTTCATGATGAATCCATGTCATTTGGTTATGTAAGGATGAGTAATCATTGTTGGTTTTAGTTGCGATGATGTAATAAAAAACTGGTTTGGTTCTATATCCTGATATGATTAATTGACATGATTTTTGAAGTATGCTAAAGGAATATAATGACAATTTTGAGCTCATAAAGTCTAACACATTTGTAAGGTTGTAAGGACATATATATTTGTGACTAGTGGGAGATTGTTGGCAAATTTTGGGTCATGTATATATATGATACATAATTTAAATGTGTTAGGGCCATTATTTATTAAGCCAAATAATAAAGTGATCTGACTAAATTAAAAAGTTTGGCTAAAGGCATATGTCATGAAAATAAAATTGTGTAGAGACCATAGAACAATTTCTAATTTGATGAGGGGTCAAATTAGAAATACTAAAACTTAAGTAATTAACATAATTCTGGTTATTTTAAGGGGTCATGGTCCCCTTATGGGAGCACGTAGACAGAACGTAAGTTTCATTTATGTTCCTTTCTTTCTATCCCCATCAAGAGAGAAAATCAAGAGGAAAATACAGATGCTCTTCAGGTGGAAGACCATAAGATCAATATAATACTCTACAAAGACATCATCATTATGGCTAATTCGAGTACGCATTCGCATTCAGTTTACAACATATTACGTTTATGTTTGATCGTTAGAATCAAAATCAAGATTATTATTATTATTATTATTATAATTATTAATTTTCCAACATTCATTGAACAAGTATTATCAAATCTTAGAATAAAATGTCTAATTGATTTTAATATTATTGATGACATGAAAGTTCAAACACATACACCAATTACCATAGTTTCTAAGGATAAGATAGTTAATATATATATCATATGGACTCATGTTATTTTACACTCACCCTTTTTAATCAATTTTTTTACTTATAGATTTCTTGTTATTTTCAATATTAGTGTTTAATGTTTAATCTTTGAAAGAGGTGTTAACCCCTTTTGTATATCTTTAAAATATTTTCAAAATCTTTTATGACAACATCTAATCTTGTATATTTTTAAAATATTCTGAAAAATTTATTTTGAACTTTGAAGAAATAAAAAAGTATTTTTTTTCTTTTTGTTTTCATAGATTACTTATTTTTTTAATTTTTTTTAACGGGTCCTCATTTACTTCTATTTGAGATAAAAGTTTATTGTAATATTGTATATATCATTAAAATTTAAAAAATTATATTGATATCATATAATTTTTTTATCAAATTGTCGTAAAATATGTATATATCAACAAAATATCACATAAAACTTCATCTTATATTTATGACCATTTACTTATTAAGATTTTTTATTTCTATTCAATCATTGCAACTTACATAGTTTCTTGACTATTTGACTATTGTTACTTTCTTCATTAAATAATAAAACTTGCTATTCATTAGTCACCTTATACGAAAAATATTTTATATTTATAAGTATTGAAAGTTTTTTGGAAATAACCAAACATCCATCTAACCATAATAATTATCTTTTACAACATATAATAAACTCATCATTATGAGAAAGATAGGAAGAAAGAAAACGTGAAGAAAAATATTCTCTATCCACCTTTTTCTCCTTCTCTCAATATTATAATTATCTTGATACAATATTTATAAAAGTGTCCATAAATTAAATATTCAAAATCTTGTATGGAACTTATCTTTTGAGAATAAGAAGTATAAGACTTAGAAGACTTATTTTTAGAAATAGTCTCTTTAGATAACTATTCATGTCTTGCTTTTATTTCTATCAGTTGTAAAATAAGTTATAGTAGATATTACTGTGAGTATTTTGAATGTTAAATTATGAAAAAAGATGGACTAGTTTTAATTCAGTAAAAATTTGCCTCGAACCTAAATTTAGAAATATCTTATGATGGACTTAGATCTTAATAATTATGCATATAAAATATCTTGATTCTTGATTATAGTAAGATTTTTAAGATTACGTGATGAGATGATTATGTGATATTCACTCCACGTATCAGTATTATACTAAAGTTTGTCAATCAATGAACACTATAACTTGTAAATAAAACTTTCTAGAAAAATATATTCACGTAAAAAAATATATGATTATTTTAAGTTAAAACCTTTATAATTTCAATCCAATAATATATACGATAGCTTCCACATTATTGTAATATTTTATAATGAAACATTTTAAGTGTAATTCCTCCTTGTACATACAAATTTAAAATAATGCTAAATCTCTTTAAACATTTTCGTGCTTTACCCGTGGTACATAAAAGTTTTGATATAATCTTTAAATTTGTAAAAAATTAATTTGATCATAATATTTTACTTTTATTTTATTTAAAATGATAAATTAAAGTGGTAAATTATGTGTATTTTAGTTTAATTTTCGCATTTCTAGTTCTTACTAATAGTAATAACTGGGCAACATAAAGTAATGAAAAGTAGAAGATCTGTTATGAAAAGAAGGGCCATTTGTGACAGAACTTTGAAGCTTTAGTATCATGTCGGTCTTAATATCACAATCAACCATGGAAAGACAAAGTCTGCAAGTGATGAGATTCAAATTAATTAATAACTAATAGTTATAACATTAATTAATGATGTTAAATTTTATTCGTTTCTCTTCGAAGCAAGAGATGTTGGTTTTGTTGTGTATGTTAACATTTTCCAATCACCACCACACCTGCATGACGCAACAAAACAAAAATAAATAAATATTACTTACTTGGTTACAAGCTAAATCAAAGAACTGCAATTTTATTTATTCCTTCTCGTTGATAATAAAAAAGGTCATATTTTTGTTAGGGATATAAAAGTAAATTAAATTTTATAATGCTGGGGAGTGGCAATAGAAATTAAGGGTGTGTGAGTCATCATTTCCGGAATCAGTGGGAGGTTTTCCAAAAGCCTTTGTTTTGGAGGACTTCCAAACGCCAAACACCATAATTAGCATGGACACAAATATTCACGTTCTCCTGCTATAAGGGAACATGATTACTAATAGCATGCTGATACAGAGGTCCCAAACAAGGATTATAAGGGTCCTTCCAAAACCAGATATAACGCCCACAACAAATTCTTCCAAAACTTTCACTTCTGAAATCTTTGAGTACAGTCCCAACTAAGATCCTTTCCCTGCAAGCTTTATCGATCTCTTAAAAGACTTCAATAGGCATGATTGAAGTTTGAATGGCATAATTAGCCAAACTAACTCTTCTTGTAAGATTAGCTATTCATCTTCGAACTAGCAAACTTTTTCTTAACTTTTCAAGACCCCGAGATACCCTACCAAAGTCATTATCTTGTTCCTTCTGTGGATAATTGACCCCCACATACCAACCAAAATCATTAGTTTAACGAAATTCAGACCATAAATGATCTCATTAGATAAGGCAACAGAGCTGATTTTCAAAAATTAAAGGATTTCTCAATAGTTAATCTGCTTGCCCAAGGCAATACAAACTGATAAAGAACCATGAGAACAGCACCAAATCGTTTATAAAGAACATATGAAAAATCATCGGACCACCTCACCCTTTAGAAATGCAATTCCATATATCTTCTATACAATGAGTCCAGCATGCACATAGCACAGAGCGAGAGGGAAATAAAGGTCCTCTTGGTGTAAACCCTTTTCTTAATAGAAAAGATTAAGCAGTTCACTGTTCTCTTTCACCCTAAAGAAATACACTAGAACATAAGATCAACCATTTTTCTAGACTTATCTCTCACAAGGGGCCATTTTATTCTATCCTACGATACCTAACACTTTTTGATGTTCTTACAAACAACAATTCAAAGAGAAATTGGTCTGAATAGTCAGAAAGAAAACAGATGAACATTCCCATTAGGAATTATGGTGATAATTGTTGGCTTCGTGTCCTTAAAAGAATCTGGGCATTCAAGCCTTGAAGCTATATAGTTATCCAATACCAAAGGCAGATAAATTTTCTTCGACAGAAACTGAAGTATGAACATGATTATTAATTACACCTTGAAGCATAGCTATGCAATTAAGACCTGGGGCTATATAGTTATTCAATACCCATTCACTCTTGAAAATAAAGACAGAAATCCATCAAGACCGCAATATAGTTATCCAATTCATTGATTTTCAATAAATGGTTGTTTTAGTGCATAATAACACAGCAAACCAAACACTCTGAATATGCAACGATGCTGTCAATACAAGGTTAAAATTTTGACAAATTTTTAATTGGGGCTACATTTCACTGTTTTAGAAGTAGCATTTGCATTTTGCAATACAAACAGAAGAAATATTTCTGGGTTCACAAATATTCATACAAGGCTGTTAGGCCTAGACACTGAAATTAAAAATCGCTCTCCATGTCAATTAGCCCATGGCATATTTCTGGGTCCAGCTTCTTGCAGTTGACTCATACTTGTTCCTGTCTGTCTTATACATGTGGGCAATTTCAGGGACCAAAGGATCATCGGGATTTGGGTCCGTCAACAGGGAACAAATTGAGAGCAACACCTAAAGATGTCAATACAAACAAAGTAAGCAAAGCTACCAAATTAAAGATGTCAATACAAAGTAAGCAAAGATGCCAAATTAAAGATGCCAATACAATCGAAGTAAGCAAAGATGCCAAATTAAAGATGGCAATAGAAACAAAGTAAGCAACGATGCCGAATTAAATATTTTGGAATCGCCAACCCCTGAATGGGGGATTGGCTAAAAACCAATCACATTATGAACTTGATGCAAAACAGAAAATTTAATTTCAACTACAACAATGATAACCAAGGTTTATATGGATCAGAAGAGGACATTCAAACTTCAAGACGCAAGAACATTATATACAGACAAAGACTAGTAGTACTACTAGTGTTGGGAAGTTGAACAAGGATGGTCATGAACGCGTTTGGTCGTGAACCAGTCAAACCAGGACCAGCCTCGTCAAACCAGTTGAATCAAGGTGATCTGGCTTGTCTAAAAAATGCTTTAATTTTCAAACTAATGATGTAAGAGCAGGTCCTCTGTATAACAAGTCCGGCTTGACCACTAAGTCACCTTAATTTCTAGTTATTGTGTCTTTTTATTTGTATTTTATTTAGTATTTTTACTTGTTAAATTTTACAGATTGTTTAAGTAATCAATGTTACTATATTTTATAATATTATAATAATAAAACTAACAAACTCAATGGATGAACTATAAATGTTTCATTATTAGTATATTAATTTATTAATCAAAAGTAAAAACTAAATTTATTTATTGCTTAGTTTATGACACTAATACTAATAAATCTTGAAAGTAAAGTTTACGTAAATGTATTATAATCTTTGAAAACTTAAAAAGTATGGGTTATACCTATATAAATGCAGTTCAACCATTTCAAGATGTGTCTCAATAGTTAACTAATAAAGTCGAACTTAAATAGAATTGCCCAGGTCAAGGTTGATATCGCTAACCACATCTTAGTTCAAACATCAGAGATAAATTGCACTGGCAGAATAAGAAATACATTTTAAGAAAGGCTTGCCTAGTATATTGATAAATTAACAAACCTACCTTGGAAATGGTTAAAGCAGGGCTCCACTGCTCCTTCAATATATCAAGGCAAATGCTTCCATTACTATTTATGTTTGGGTGAAATACCTTCGTCCTGAATGCAACCTGAAAGATCCAACACAATACATATAAGTATGCACCAGAAAACAGATTATACAGTGCTGATGACAGCAGACTACACATGTTCAGACGTACAAAAGGAACTTAATTCTAAAAATGTTTTTCAGCTAAACCATGAAATAATAGAATTCGTTTTTTTTTTCTTTTCAAAACAATACATGCATAAATTTTATATTAATATCGGGAAATGAGTATTTTGAAAGACAAAAAAACAATTTCAACAAAATAAAGGCAAATGCCATTACATTAAACATAAAGAAAATAAAGGTACAAAACACTACATAAAAATAGACACCTAAATGATATACAAACCTTGGGTGGCTTGAAGGGATAATCTGGAGGGAAATGAATAGTCACAAGGAAAACGCCTCCAGCATAAGGACTGTCTGGAGGACCCATAATTGTTGCTTGCCAATGAAACATGTCTTCAGCAACAGGACCTACAATGTTTTGAAATAAACGACAAAGCATTATGTAAGGATCACTTTTTATTTTATTTTATTTTATTAAAATGCAAACACAAAGATGTTAGTATCCAACCATTCTATCCAACTATGTTCATAATCCAAAGACTAGTTTGTTCAGCATTAAATTGATCTTAAGTAACCTATCAGATATAATTTAAGAGTTTAATTAAGTTTATGCCAACCTATAATTTTATTTCTTTTAGTTTTAAAAGAATATTAAATTAAAGGATATTTATTAGAAATAAAATTTTACCACCTTTTCTTTTCCCTCCAAAATATATTTATTTCTATCATTGTTTGATTTGGGAATTTGATGACAAAGACATAAGGAACATGATCAAGTTTGGTCCTTGAAATATCCATGATCATAATATATATATATTGCAGATTTGATAACGTTTGGACGACATTCCAGTAACAATATACAAAATTAAACTAAATTTAATTTATTGCATAATTTTGTCATAAAACACAGAGCAGCCAACAGACGCATGATCCAGGAAATAATATTAAGAGGAAATATTGAATAGTGAATGAAATTTAAGACATTCATAGGGAGAGGTTGGAGAGTGTGAATCCTATTCCTACATCCTAAAAAGAAACAAAAAAAATAAAAATATTTTTGGTCCATATAAAAAATCAATACCACAAAACCCCCAATTATTTCTCCTTCAGCATCATCATGCCGCAATAAGTCTGCAGCTCAGGCATGCCTCCTGAAATCATAGAAACACGGAACCAACCAAACACTGCTCTAATCTAAAAGGGGCAGTAAGACCAATCTCAAACGATATTCGCCACAACCGATTGAAGCGAATCTCAACCAAAAACCGAAGACAAAAAATTTTCAACAATAATGTTACAGCATAAAAAAATACAACTAAATAAACAGAATCAGGGAGCTTCTTCATGACCAAACATAAATCTAAATCGCTAAGGACAAACAAACACCACATAATTGAACAAAAAAAAAATGAAAACACAAAATATGGGGGAAAACATATACCGGCACTGCAAGAAGTTGGAGGATCCTTCTGCAAATCCTTAAGCTCCTTCAAAATTCGCTTGGACGCCATCGCGAAAACCTAAAACAGATCGAAATCACAAATCAACTCAGATCAAAAGGATAAGCACGAACAGATCGAAAAGACGCGTGATAAGAACATAGCATGATAGAAACATTTGTATACCTTGAGAAAAAGCAAGAGAGATCCTCCTTCGGATTTGCGACGATGAACGCGAACGAGAGAAAGAAAGAGAGAGAGAGAGAGAAGGGGAGAGCGCGAGAGAAGGTGCGAGCGAGAGTTGGAGAAGGAAACGAGTTTTTATATAAATAAATAAATGGCGTGTGGGGCTTCGGAATCGATTCACTTCTCTGTGATTGATTGGGTTTGGGTGATTCTTCTATAGTTGGTGATATTAATTATTGCTATTATTTAATTTTAATTATTTATTGCTTCCAAGAATGACTCGTCATTCAGAAATCTCAAAACACTTTTAGTTTTTAGCCAATTTATTTAAATTTACATGAAATACACTCAATTATTCAAAAATATTTGTAATAATTATAAATCTTTGTCATTAAATTATTTAATAAAGTATATAGAATATGGTTAATTTTGTAGGTTTAAAATTATAATTTGTGTGTCATATGGGTGGTGCTATTGGTGGGGTAGTAGTACTCAGCGTTATTTCTACGAAATACAAGAGTGGCCGCCCCAACAAAAGGATTGGTGTTTATTTTGTGTGTTCTTTGTTTTTATTTTTGTTTCGTACGTGTGTGCTTATTTTGTGTTTGACCTTACAGAAGAAGTTGAATCTTTCGTGTCCACGTTCTCTTACCGCGTCCACCATCAAATGTTGGGTCAAGACGATGCATCATTCTTCGCGTTCCAATGGGTTCTGTTTTTTTTTTTTTTTCTTCTCACAAATATAAATATAATTTTTATTTCTATGTTATGTCTTATTTTTATTTGTAGAATATTAATTTTTTTGTACATTCATCTATTTGGTGGTGACAAACGATTACCTTCTATGTGTCACTAATTTAATGAGAATATATTAAAAATATATTACGAAATTATCAAGTCATCTTCATGTTTAAAATAAATAAAAGAAAAATAGTTTTCAAATTTCATTTTAACATTGTTTCATTAGAAGAAGAGTAAATTAACTTCTAAGGAAAAATATTTATTTAAGGGATAACATTCTTTTTTCCTTCTTTTTGTTTTCTATGTCATATGAAAATATGATCTTAAACTGAACGAGTATTCATGAACGTTATATTCAAGACTATGTATATTATTTTTATGATGCCATGATATCACTATTGTTTTATTATATATTTTATTTTAAATTAAAAGTCTTTTTCTATCTATCTCTCCGACAAATTTATGCTATATGTAATCATTATAAAAGAACGGAAAAGAGATTTTAAGAAGAAAAAAATGTTAAAACCCTAAACCCTAAACACCCCTTATATAAATCATTATCTTAAATCCTAGTAGTGTTATAAGATGTAAAAGACTTTTATATCCTTTATTGGAGTACTCTTAGTTTTATATCCTTTATTGTATAAGTAATTTAAAATAATGATTTAAAATCATCATTAATTATTAATTATTAACAACAATTATAATATTAATGATTAAATTATTATTATATTTTTTTAACCGCTATGTATAATATAGCTAACATATTTTATCTTTAAAAAATAAAATCGGTGACACATTTTTGTTAATTTTTATTCTTATATTATATATTTGATAAAAAAAAAATTATATTAATTTACCCATTAAATATTGAATTAGCATCTTAAACTATGGATCTGAAAATATATATTAGTGTATGAGATTTCCTCTTACGTAGTCAACCTTTACCCTGTCCATACCACCGAGAATGGTAAAAAATAAAATTCAAAAGGATAAAAAAATAAAAAATTGAATCCATGCTCAATGGATCATAATTAAAAAATATATTTTATTTTGGTTGGATCATATTAAATTTTGATTTCATATTAATTTCTATATTTTTATAATTTTATATATTTTTGTTTAAAATATAATTTTAGAATATATATATATATATATTTAAAGATTTAAAATATTAATATTTTATTTTCTATTTTAAATCTTATTTTTATTTTATTCTGGTCTTGTATTTATCTCCAGATTTTCCTTTTCATTTTAAAATAAAAGAAAGAGCACTAATATATTTAGAATCGTTTATTTTTCACCTACACTTATTTACAATTCTTATTTTTATAATATTATAATAATAAGTACAAATAAATATAAAATTCAAAAGATGGTAGGAAAGAAAGATCTCAAAGTGTGTAAAGTAAAACGTGTCATTCCAAATGAATCCGTGCTTTCATTAATGTGATTGAAGTTGATAATTACTTGGCATCTACAAAACTAGTAAATCTTGGTGATCATAAAACCAGACGAGTATGGATTGTGAATACAAGATGACAACTTTGACAGTGAATACGCCAATGAAAATGGAATAAATTGGAAGAACTTTACATTCTTTATCCTCATTTTTATGCGTGAATTATAATAATTTCATGATCAATCCCATGCACCTGTCAATTTTGTGGGGGGGGGAGTGCGAAGCATAGGACACTTGTGGAGCCCAACCCAAAAATCATGGCAAATCAACAAGATTCCCTAACTAAATAATAGCACAATACAACACCAAATCGAGGGACCCAACTTGACTTCGACATAAACTTTGTTTAGTAGGTTAACTACTTACCAATTCCATTACCAACTTCACTGCTCCTGTTATGATCAAAATTGAAATTGAGACAGTGACTAAATTACATCCTTAACAACTTTTGACTAAACCAAAGGAATCTCAATGAGCAAAAGAGGTAGAAGGTGTCTCAATTGCATGAGGGGTTGGAGTGGAACCTTCTGATCTAGATTCAGTGGATGATCTATTTTCAGTATTTACTCTACGAATTTCCTCCACCATTCTCACCACCTCGCCAATTTTTGGCCTCTCATATGGTGATCTCACAACACATGCCATCCCTATTTGTAGCATCTCAACCATTTCCTCCTCAATATTTGGATACCTCAGCAACTCCACATCAAACACTTCTGCAGTCCACTCCTCTCTAACCACAGAATTCACCCATCTAACCAAGTGGACAACTTCTTCACCTCCTTTGGCATGTAAGGGAGACCTCCCAGTTAGAAGCTCAAGCAGCAGCACACCAAAACTGTAGACATCAGAGGCCGGCATTGATTTTCGTGTGTCGGTTGCTTCAGGTGCACGGTACCCTGTTGTTCTCAATGCTGGATTCATGAGTGTTGCAAGACCAATGTCAGAGAGACAACCATATCCTTGGGAGTTGAGGAAGATGTTAGAGGCCTTTATGTTTCCATGGAGGAGTTTCCCTCCTTGTTGAGCATGGATGTGAGCAATGCCTCTTGCTACACCAATTGCTATTTTCAAACGGCTATCCCAGTCTAAAGAATTTCTGCCTCCTCTTTTGCCTACATTGATAAAGTTTCCAAAGCATGGTTAACAATAGAAAATCCCTCAAAATAATGTGTAGGAAGCCGCATAATTTAACTTTGCTGCATATTTATAAGTCTCATGACTTGCAGCAAGTGAATGTTTCCCCCAAAATCCTGCTGTTGCTTTTATAACATGTTTGGATAAATATCATTTATAAGAGAAGAAAGTATGAAGATAACATGGATTAAGTTTTTCGTACAAGTTAAAATCAATTTATGCAATTAACTTTTGTACAAATTCCTTATACTTGAAATATCTTGTAGAAAAGTTTAATGTATTTTACCTTCTTATTTTCTTCTCTTATGTTAGTGTTTATGGAAATTTTATCAAAACAAATATTGAATAGAACAATTTTAGAAGGGAAAGAAACTATATTTACATTGATCTTGGGAAACAAATTTCATTTTTTTGTCATTTCCTCTTTACTCATTTTCCCCAAACCAATATCTATATGGAACCCCTTCCCAGAGTTAGGTACTCGCGAGTTTGGTGTAACAATCCAATGTCATATTACTAGATATACAAAGAAAACCAAAGAAACGAATAAAAGTAGGTCTTAGAATGCAATATATATATATATATATATATATATATATATTATCTAAATCAATTTAAGATTTGTCACATACATGGGAGAAGATGATAACAAGAGAACATACCATGCAACATTGAAGACACACTGCCCTGCTCGTAGTAATCATATACCATAAGTTTCTCCTCCTTTGAATAGTAATATGCCCTTAATGCAACCACATTATCGTGCCTAATCCTTCCCACCATCTCCATCTGTTGTTCAAACTCGCGTTTTCCAACCGTGACATCCTTCAACCTTTTCACTGCCACGGTTGTTGCATCTTCTAGAGCAGCCTTGTACACTGTCCCGAACGTGCCCTTTCCAAGAACCTCAGCAGATGCTCTCAACAAGTCCTCCAAGTCAAATGCAAGATTGCAACCCTCAAAGAAAACAATTTTGTTCTTGTCTCGACTTTCAGAACCTTCTTTTTTCCTGGATACGTCTCTTTTCTGAGACTTCACTTGTTGTCCATTTGTACCACCTTTCTCATAGCGGCACACAATCACAAAAGCTGCTATTACTGCGATTCCCAGCACACAAGCACCAATAATGATACCCAACAATGCTGGTTCCCTAAGTCCTTTGGATTTTTTCCTTATTGGATGAGGATTTGGGGGCTGAACAAGAAAAGAAGGAGAAAGTGCATGTGAAGAAGTTAGATTGTTACCAGCAAATGCCCCACTTGGAAATCTCTCAAGGGATTCAGGCACAACCCCTCTAAGGTTATTGTTCGCAAAATTCAGCTCTTGCAGGGTAGGGATATTGAGATCAGGAATGTCACCTGAAAGGGAGTTGTTGGATAGTACTAAAGAAGAGAGATGAGTCAAATTTGAAAGTGAAAATGAAATGCTCCCATTGAAAGAATTGTTGGATAAATTCACAATACTAAGATTCTTCCAAACTGAAAAGTCTGACGGCAAAGGACCAGAAAATTTGTTGAATTGGAGATACAGATAGATCAAATTCTTTAGCTGAGAGAAACCAGAAGGGAAAGAACCAGTTATGCTATTTGATGCAAGACTCAGAGTTTGAAGTGCTGAGAGACGGCTGAGAGTGTTGGGTGGGATTAGACCACTCAATCCAGTTCTGGTCAGTTGGAGGGCTATAACCTGTGATTGCTCAGAGTTGCAGGTGACTCCAGTCCACCTTTTGCACACGGAAGAATTCTTATCCCAGTTGATCAGATTACGAGAGTGGTTAATGTTGTGAAGGAAATCAAGCAATGCTTGTTTATCTTCCACTGGCTCAGCTCCTACTGTAAACAACATTGCTCCAATCATGAGCAAGAGGGCCAGCATCTTGGACATTTTCTAGCTCCAATGGATGCAAAACAAGGAATCCCCCAAGTCACCGAACTGGAGAACAAACAAATGATTAGATGATTGAGCGCTAGTGTGTGATGTCTTTGCAAAGCTAAAACAACAAAGCCAATTTGGGGTCATTTTTAGACATGTTATGTGTTAGGGTGTAAGGTTTGTATACTATTAGACATGTTGGAGTAAATTTCTTTGATTCTGATCTAAAAGACTAAACGACACTATCAAAGTGTCTTTTTGCGTCAAAATAAGCAGCTCCTCTTTGACATAGAAAATCAACTTATTGGCTTTTTTCTGTTCACCTACTTTGTTTGGTTCCCTACCAAAGTGCCAAAATAAAGATGTAAACCAATACTTGGATGAGCCAGTTTAGTAGGTAATAATAATCTGGTGACCGTGATCATGCCAGCAGGAAAAAAGAAAATATCATTTTCAGGATTTTAGAAAGACCAGAAAACATTTTCTGTATGTATACACAAGAAATGTATAGAGAATTAGGTCTATTCTTTCAGTTGTTTTGGAAATAATCCAATTCTAAGAGTTGTGTAGCTAAAAGTCAGAGCACTTTACTACACCTTCATAGATAGAGAAAAGGGGTACTTACTCACACCATACTCCTTCCAAAATTCACCAATCAGTTAAAAGTAAAGATACAACCAATAGTGTCCCACACAACCATATTATGAATACGGAAGCGCCACAAAAGTGATGAATTTAGGAAGGAGGTAGCAGGAACACCAGTAGGTCCAGAAGACCAGGACCATTCTCCTGTAACCAGATGAAGATCCAAACTGGGGTCGTTGCAATAATGGTGCTATTACTAATGAAATATAACTGTAACACATCATTGAGAAACCAAAAAGATAATTTTTTTTTTTATGCAACAAGAATAGGAAGGAGCCATGTGGAGAAACCCATTGGAGTAATTGGACAAATATGGAAACTAATGTATGTTTATGAATAAGACATTAATCACACGGAAAAACATCAAAACATTAAATATAAAGACATACCCGTTGATTGTAACTGATCCTAAGGTGGTGCTACTTCTTGCTTCCCCTTAGTTTATACTTTCTAATCTATGCGTTTCAAGAAAACTTTCAATGACTTGCTTATGGAGATGTGAACGCGGAAAGAATGGAGAAAGAATAATAAAGAAAAGTGTAGGTTGAGAGATAGGACGAGGGGTGGTGACCCCATGAACTTTGTCTTGAACTTCATTTACACATGCATAGGTGACCCAAGAGCTACACTATAGCATATCATATTCGTTAAATTCTATCATGAGAAGGCTTTAGTCTACAAAACTATTATTCAGCTTTGAAAATGTTTGACATTAATGGGATGAATGTTCATGATTTATTTCACTTGTGCTAATCCAAATAGTAAATAGTGCATGGAAAGTGATACACATAGTTTAGGTAATGTAGTAGCTGTTTTGTCTTTGTTTATATGCATCAACAACCCGCGGCAAAATAAATAAGTAAACAAAAAGGTTAAAACGTTGACTAATTAGGGAGGATTAGGACAGCATCAACATCATAAAATGATGATGTTGCTCCACCGAAAGAAGAGGTTTCAACACTGTTGTTGTTAGGAGCACCCTCCCACCAGCTACCAATCATTGCTCAGAATTTCAGGACTTCACATTTGACTTATATGATTGCATTTATAATTTATTCTTGGAAGCTAAATATGCAGAAATAAATAAACAACAATGTCAATTTATTTAGGCTCCTTCTCTGTAAAATCACAGAGTTTCCAGAAGGAACTAAATCAGAAAGCCACATTATTGCACCATCCTTTTCAGGACACCTTCTCTTAAAAGCAGTTGTGTCAACCGAGCAGAGAAATGTAATAATCTACGGTCTAGGGAAGGTGAAAATTAAGATTACTATTAATATGTGATCACTATTTTTAAGCACTAATGTGAAACAGTATGCTACATGGTTTTTTCTCCCAAATTTCAAGTCCAAGCATATCTGAGATGCTTAGAGTTATTTGTCAAGTGGATTGTGATTTGTGTGTGATTGAAACAAAACTTATTTGCTTACATAACTAACTTATTATGAGAAGATCAAAGGTTATCCAGAACAATTTTTTATTGGTAGTAGTGTCATACATTGAAAAATAAAATATATTAACCACCAGTAGCAAAGTCTACACATGTTACCCTCAAGAGTTGGCAGGGATATTTGCTAATTAACAGTGGCTTACTTTCCTCTAAAGTCAAATAACTTGATTGAATTGAAACATGAAACTGTTATAAGAATAATGCTTTGCTACACATGTTGCACTTGGCAGGGATCTTCTTTATTTGCTGATTGGCGGTGGCTTTCTTTAAAGTCAAATAATTGTGATTAGGTCTTGAAATTAGCAGATCAACTTGTAATAAGTTTAAGAATCGATTTTTAATTAGTTTTATGAACTTATGTTTTGTTTAAGAAAGATGGAAAAATAAATAAGGAAGGAAGGAAGGAAGGAATAGAAGACTAACAGATACAGGCAAGAAGAAAAGACGCGATTTGAAATAAAATTATATAATTTTTATTATAATTTATTGTTTCAAAATTAATTTTTGTATTATACAATTTTTTTTATAATTAATTTTTTCTATTCATATACTATAATTTCAAATACACAATTAGAAAAGGGAGATTTGATTCTTTCCTATCTCTCAGCTAAATATTCTTAATTAACATTCTCTCTTCTAGAGTGCACCTTATTTTTCGTGATCCTCTATCCAACATAAGAATTGACAGTTCTATGACTGTGGTTTGGGCTGGGTTGGGCTGTAGTTTGAGGGTTTACCTCCAAGCCCAAAACGCATCAGAGTTTCATATAATTTTTAATAATTATTTTATGTAGAAGTAGTAACTAATTCTGTCATAAATTAATTTTATGTTAATTAATTATAATGGAAATTAATTTATTAAAATTTTCAAAACATTTCTATCCTTAATATTTATCTAGTTCTCTATTGTCACTCACGGACGATTTCAATATTTTACATCGATAATTTAAATTTTCTAATCATTTTTAATTATTCATAAAAATTTTAAACCTAAAAATATCCTTAAATACTCTTATAGATTTTTACTGTTTCAAGAACATAATTGAGTTTCAAAATAATTATTAAAATATAAACTAGAGGAGTTAGAACTTTGAAATTGTCATTTGATTTTTTATAAATAAATATCAAAATAAAATAAAAATGATTTTAATATTCTAGACATAGGATTTTTGTAATGACATATTTTTTCTCTATTTACACTGTTTTAATCAATTTTTTAATGATTAATATTTTTACTAATAATTTTATTTTAATTATAAAAGTAATATTCAAATAAAAATCGGTAAAATTAAAGTTATAATTTTTTTGGCTAAATTGCTTTCCCAATTTCTAAAATAGTTATTTTAGAATTTCTATTTAAGAGAGAGTTGGTTTATGGGGCATATGTCACACTTCACTTGTCACGACGCGGTGTGATTGGGAACTATCAGACGCATCCCTTTTCTCACGTTACGCTTCCAGAAAATTAAGTTTTCTTGTTCCGAAGGTGATGGACTACGATTTCAAGGCCGGACCTCCACCCTACAACACTTCTTCCTCTTCATCCACCTACCAAATGTACCCTACGGTCACCCCTCACGGCCACGCCGCCGCACTCCCCTCCCACCCCCACCGCTCTTCTCCCCCTTCCTCTTCTCGTAAGTCACAACTCATCTCCCTATTTTCATTGTTTCCAATCAGAGAAATTACAGAGATTTTTGCATGCATTCAATACACAATATATATTTATTATTATTATTGATTGGATGTGTTGACTGTTTTTCTTTTAATCTGCAGCGGGATTGGGTATTAGAGTTTTCATAAAGCCAGAATATAGGATCACTCCGCCGGTGAGTTTTGCTGAAATTGAGATTCGGATGTGAAACATTTTCTGAAATTAAGTTGTTAAAGTTAAGATCGGGTGTGTTGGTTAACTTATTTTGATGAAAAAAAATAATGTGTATGTGTTTTATACCGAATCTTCTGAGAGAACTTTTAACTGATAAGCTATTGCTCTCCAGATAAGATGCTTTTCAAAACATGATTGACTTGTTAATGTTTGGACCTCGATACTTGTGTTGAACTCAAATCAATCTGCTCTTAATGCTATTTTTTATTGGCATGCTTCGTCTGCGATACGCGTGTGGACCTTGTTTTCAGCCATGATTACCCCGTTTGGACTCTTTCTTCTTTGTGATACTCTAGAAAGTGAATGATTTGTTGTATTAATATTATTTCCTTGAGTTAATTGGTTCGTTCCTTTTGCTGCAATTCTTACTAAGAATAGCTGATTTGGGAGTTTAATTTTTTCAGATTTTTCATTTTTCCCTATCCGGAATTCGGATGGTTGGGTTGCTGAACTTGTATCGTCTTTGGTTGTCTAATTTTTATGTTGCTTTGCTTTGAATCATAGGAAGGAAACGAAGTCATAATACATCATAAGTGACAAAGCAAAATAACTTAAACTAGTAGGAAGTAACCTGCATTAAATAACAACTATCATGGATGACTTGATCTGATATATTTTTCAATTTTTACATTCGCGTCACTAATGCTTGACTTCTTCATTAATTTTTGCTACAAACCTAAATACAGTATGAAACATTTTCACTAATTTTTACATCCTCCCCATCATCAAAGTTTGATTTCTTGATTATTTTTTATTGCAATCCCAAATCAGCTTTAATCATCTCTCTCTTTAATTCATCACTGACGTTTTTGCAAGCATCAACATTCTTTTGGGTTCCAGTCAAGTGTTGCATCTGGATGTAAAACTCTGATTATGATCTTTCGGCAGAATTTGCATTGAACTTTTGTAGGACCTCTTTTAACACAAACCATGCTTCCAAGCCACATCAATTTTACTTCTAGGAGCATTTACGCAAATTTCTGCATCCTCCTCCTCGTCAAAGGTTTTGTCTTGATTAATTTTTGCTCTGAACCCAAAGCAGCATCTTATATTTCTTTTTCCGCTGCTTCACACCCACATTTGCAATAACCACCGTCCTTTTGGGTTCTAGCCAAGTGGTAAACCCCTCCGATTATGATTTCTTTGACAGAATGCACTTGCCCAAACACCCGGAAGTTAAAACAATGAAAATTGATAACCCAATCATCCTAAAAAAACTCAAGACCTTATAATATTGAACCTGTGCAAAACACTGAAACAGCAAAATCCACGCACACAAATAGAAAACATAAAAACCCAAACACCCTAAATTTAAAACACTGGAATGTGAGAACCCAATCACTCACCCTAAAGAAAAACCCAAAACCTCTTAAGCTTGACATCAAACCTGTTTGAAACATCAAAACAGAAAAATCTGAGAACCCAAATCATAGGAGATAATCTTGAGGATTGGCTGAGAACGCTCCTATCAGTGACCAGTTAGGGTTCATGTGGGTAGAAGGTAGAGAGATAGAGAACTCCAAAGAAGGTTATATATGAGTTAGGGTTCAAATGGATTTTGGTTTCATTGAAGAAAAGGGGATTGGGTTTTAACCCAAGACCAGAATCATCCCCTAATGGTCCCAAGATCCAACCCGAGAGTCTAAATTTTTGCGATATTAGGTGACAATTTTTCCGATCCACCAGAAAACCTATCCTACTCGTGATCAAACTCCCAAGAGGTCCAAGAAATTGTGAAATCGGATAATTCGACTATTCAACTTGTAATTATAATTACATGGTTTATAAAATTGTTAAACTTATATGACTAGCTGAGAAGAACATTTGTTATTACTTAAATTTTTTTTTCTTGTTCTATCCCTTGCCATGCATAAAAGGATGATCGCACTATATCATTAGCTTGGGTATGTTTTGACCGTTCTGGTTTTTCCAATGTTGTAATGTAGCCCCATTTGTTACCACTTACTGGAGATATTCAACGTGGCAACTTCCAGTTTGATTTTGGATTGGAGAGAAAAATCCTTTCTGAGGCAAATAAAGAAAACCCAAATTGGAGCAAGTTTGGAATGGAAAATCTTCCAACTAAGGTTACTGAAACAGTGTCACCAAAGGTAACTTTTTGATATACAGTAAGTTTCAATTGATGCCAGCATAGCATGTGTAGCTTGTGTTAATTATGTGTTTTTCCAGAATTTATTACATGCAGCTTATAGCTTTATTATTTGCTAGTCCATGATATATTTGATGGTAAACGTTTTTCTCTACATAGAGGCATCTTTGGTTGTGTCCAATTCTCAAACATTACTTTCTTTTCAGGTTTCTGTTTCAGATCCCATTGTGAGCAAATATATTGCCATGGGGCTCAGCCGGGAGGCTGTTCCCATTGCTGTCGCAAGTTATGGTGATAATCCAACCAAGGTATGTTCTTGATCCTTGTCTTAGTTGTGCATTTATTGTTAAAATGACTGCTCTGCTAAAAAATATGATCATGATGTATCTAAATCTGAATTATAAGATATGTTGGATATCTTTCTCTATGTGTTGATCATGCTTAGCAAGTAAATTCTTTATTATGTATTCAAGTGGTTTTTCTTTCCTTTATAGTAGAGATTCTACAAAGTTTTTGTGAACATATTGATTTTATGTGAAATTGTGAGTTTTTCATACAAGGTATTGATAAAAGTGGTCAATTAAGTTATAACTTAAATGGACACTTAATACAACTTTGCTTATGTCTTGCATGATATGTTTGTCTTCTGTATCTAACCTCCCCTCTTTCTGTGTAATGATGGGGGGAGTATATGTTTACCTTTATTTACAAATGTTAAATGCTCAATACATGATGTGCTTTATGCTTCAACGGAAGAGATCTCTAAAAGTGTAGTGAAAGTAGAGTATTAGTTTTGACCATTTCCATTGGGCTTTTCTACCTGTCACTCTTGGTTTTGCCTCTGATTCAAATAATTTAACCTGTCATCCATATAATTAATTGAAGGAAAACCCTTTCTGTGCATGATAAGTCATTTTTTTGATATTTTGGACCTTATTTCCGACATTGCACTATCATTCGGTTTGACTAACACTTCCAGTCTTAGGAGTTAGCATTGCCAATTTCCTAAGTAGGACTAGATGACAGAAGATGTATCACAATATTTACTGACATATTGCGTTATTCATTTGAAGATTCCGGAATTTGTCAAGAGCTATACCCTTCTGCGTGAAATGGGATTTTCGTCAACCAGCGTTGCTGAAGCCTTGGTTATGTATGATAATGATACTGACAAAGCATTAGCTCATTTCCTCAACGGTTCATCATGAAAATGCTGAAGTATATTTTTTTTAGGCAATATTTATTGATAAATAATAGATTGGGGTCTTTTTACATTATAAATAATAGTAAAATTTAGTGATATATGTAAATTTTATTGTCTAAAAGGCTGCTCCTCTTGTTTTAGTTGCTTGGGAGATGGGGGAATTCTGAATAGTTTGAGTGTTTGTATAGCGAGTAGAAATAAAAACCCTATTTCATCATTATTTCATGTACATTTATTACATTTAATGAAGAAATGCAATGTCGTTTTTATTTAAAACCATTACTAATTTTACTCTAGGCGACCGCAGCAATATCATTTTGATGGGCAAAGAGCATTTAAAATTGTGAGAGAGAATTTAAACGTAGGAATTTAAAATAATTTAAACGCAGCAAAATTCATGTTTATATCATTAATCAAGAGAGAATTTAAAATAATTGCTTATATTGAGGGCTGAATCGTAGGAAATGATTTTAGGGAAGGTAGATGGAGTAAACCCCATTTTACTTTTTGATTCATTATAAGATTTCTTCCTTCCATTATACTTTTTCTTTCATCCCCTTATACTTGAAAGTGAAGAACCATTATTAGAAAAGAAAAAAAAAAATTGCAAAGATTTAAAAGTGTCTCACATCTAATGACCAAAACTCAATCTTATAATCCAGGGGTGTTTAACAAGTGAGTTTGATGTCTACAACGTAAAAATTTTTCTTTATCTGAATTTGGTCATATTTCACACTCTGTTCAGATGTAATGAAGTAGTGCGTTACGGTTCAAGGGGAAAAGTATTACTCATAATGTGACCCATTAACCACGTTAATAATAACTGGTAAGTAGAGGCTAGGACAGGTTCACTGCTGTGTTTTGGAACCAGCAGAGCAGGCACTTGGCCTCCCTAATATTCTGTGACATTGTAGAATGCATTGCAAATCTTCTCAAAAGCTGTCTCACGGCAATAATAACTTCTAAACACCTGCGCAGAGAGCTCCTGGAAATAGAAGATAATTTTCTATCATTTTTAGGTTGTAACTGAAACTATGTCTATATATAGAGAGAGAGAAAGAAAGAGAGGTGGAGGGAGAGAGAGACCTGCTGATGAGTAACAAAACTTTTCTTCATCAACGTGCTTCACATCAAGCCCAATAAACCAGGCTCCCGCACTAATGTCAGCATGGGCATATGTACGGAGAATAGACCTGACAACTCAAAAGTACATTCTCAATCTTGAGTTGAATGAACAGTAACTTCATAAGCTGAATTTGCTGCAGCGAAGAATGTTCTCACTTGTTTATAGAAATGAATTTTGCCAGAGCTTGCGATATGACATACATCTCTCCTGATGCATGACGAAAGTATCTATTGGAAAGTAGAGATCGATTTATTATTCGTTTAAGAGGAGAAAAAATATGCCATGAAATATCTGTAAAAGGTATCCATCAAGGCATCCAGTGTCACCAAAATTAGATAAATGGATTTAATTTAAGCACACCAAATTAGAGTTTATTTTACGACCACAAGTAAAATATGGATGGAAATTTATCGTCCCATAACCTCCTAGATCAGCTGAAGCTAATCAAAACTGGATAAGACACTGGATAATAACTTTATTATTGAGTTTGACATGTGAATTTTTTGTAACTGTCCACTCAGAAGTAGAAACTGCTAGTCGCTTACGATTTTTTGTCACCAAATTTCCACCATTCTGGTTCATGCCATTTATGGTTCCTGTGGAAATTCAGAGTCAACAATGGTGTATGTCAATCATACCAGAGAACATCTAACATGACATTTATTAAAACTGCAACGATAAGGGTGCTCACGGTTCAGAGAAAACTTTTCTTGATTTCATGCACCCTATGTAAACACGAGGTTTGTCCAAATGTGTAGCAAGTGTAGCTCCCAATGCACCTGCTCAAGAAGAAGTAAGTAATTTGCAGGACATTTAAACTCCAAAAAATGGATTTGGACTGAGACTAAACAAACTCACGTATGTTTACGTAAACATCATCATTGACTTTAGCATAAAAGTAAGCATCCCATTTATCTGCAGCGTGAGCAAAGAACAATTTAGACTTATTTGGGAGCTCCTCATTTGTTTCTACATGATCATCCTGCTAACAAGAACCGTTGAACAGAAACAACCAATTAGCTCATGCTGATTTAACCTTATTCTCCACTCACGGGACGCCACAATAATAAGGAAGAAACCCTCACAATATCAAGCTAAGTACCTATGCCTGACAAACTATAACTTGAGTTCATATATGCCTGCCATTTAAGTTTTCATATAAAAAATGTTTAAACGATTCTTGAGCTTATAACATCTGTTGACCTGCTCTTAGTAGTGCAGTGAGTGAGTGACTTTTTCTCTTTGGCTAAAATTCTTAAACCAAAATCCTCAATCGTTTTCATATATCCTAATAAAGTGAGAAAAAAATGTAAAGCATATTGATGAAGCAAAATCTTTGATTTAGTTTTACGCACAAGGATTAGGAAGTCATTATTCTGCCAATTCTCACGATCGATGTCCCTATTCAGATTGTCCCCACGAATTGCACTGGAACATTACATATTTGTGAAAAAGGATTCCAGTTCCAGCTGCACAACCTTTCCTCCCAAACCAGAAGAGACTAATTCAAAAAATGAGAATTCAAACCTTCTTCCAATAACAAAACGTGTGACAATGCCCTTTCTGTCTTCCATTTTCTTCATAGCTGTACCTGCATAGTTAATCCTATCAAGCATTCTTTGGCAAATCTTCTTTTCTAGTATCTATAAAACATAGCAAAAAAATTGAAGGGTTGATAGATCGGCTAGGTATAACACAAGATGATACAAATAAAATGAAATAGCTTTCCTTATATAGGCGAAGGTTGTCCAAGTGGGGGCAAACACCCCTCTTTGCTATTTCAAATAAACACGCATAGACAACTGTATAATTAAAATTAAAATTTTATCTCATAGTTATTACTAATTTATGAGACGAAGCAAGAGTGAGCAATTGCTATACTTACCACTTCCCATCCATGCACTACGAATTGCATCTCTATTGTTTTGGCTGCCAAACTTGGTAAAAATTCCAATAACCACCAATGGCTTTCTCTTAGAGTAAGTCCCATTAGTCTCTCTGACATGATTTGAAACAAAACCCTCTTGTTTAGCTGTAGCAAGTTCCATCTCAAGGATATCAAGCTTCTTGCGTTGCTCCCTAACCATCATGTAACTTGACTTTAAGGGCATCAAATAAGTTAAGAAATTTAAGAACATCGATGGACATTATCAGTTAAATTATATGGTAATTAAGTTCTTTTTGTCATATATTACTCTTTCATTTAATTTACCTGCAGGCTATAATTTTCAATGTATCGTCCACTGATAATGAAGATTGTCCCTGAAAGTAAAAACTTACGGTCAATTTAAGAAACCATAACCAGAAGCAGAGATTCAAATCAATATCTTAGTAAGTAAAATGAAGTACTAAATTTCAACATATTGATGATGATGTCCCTACCACACTCCCTATCTTACCAGGTCATTCTAAACACATAATCTAAAGTTTTTTTCTTTCTATAGTTAGTCTAAATTTGATTTAGTACAAATCAAGTCCTTAATCAAGGTCAAAACCACCAATAACATCAAATACCAATGCGCGTAGCGCACATATTCACCAGAGACTAATGACAAATGCTTGTAAACAAATGTGGAATATCAAGAAAAGGTAGTGAGATCGACTAATCAATGACTCGCTTGAGTGTTTGGCAAGAGGTTCGTTTTTCTTTGTCGCGTCATATTCTCGTTTTCTTTCATGGGTATGATCCACACAATATTCCAAAATTACAATTAGTGACTAATTTGTGTTTAAGGGACATGCCTTCTATTTCAACATTTCATTAATCTTATGCTGAAACTAGCAGGTGGACCTGTCCAAGACAGACCTTACAACTAGTGGTTGAAGAAACTTGGTTAACATATCACTTTTAAATGGATTTCTTCTAGTTACATCTTTTTCTACATAGATTTGATTTTGAAATGTTCAATTCTACTTGCAGAGAAATGATATGATATGACTACTGTAAAGAGTTTCAAAATGGAACTTCATAAATAAATCATTAATTGAACATAAACAGAATGTAGGTGTGTGCTATTACTATCGTACCTTCCCCGTTAACTTATCAAGCTCTTTTACGAGATAAATCCTGTCCTCAGAGTTCTGCCATAATCTGCTGACGAAGAAAAGAGTTAGAATTGCAGTAACATTATTTTACGTATACTATTGTGGTGGCAAAACAAAAGAAACACTGAAAACAGAGACTCAACAAACTCATCATGCGCATAGAAAGCAGAACAATGAAAAGAAGAGGCAACCTTCCAGCGACGTAGACAGAAGCAAAAGAAGCAAACATGCATACGAGGAGAGAAGGCACGGAGGATCGATAAACCATATTAGAAACCCTTTTGGACGATCCCTTAACTGTGAATTTTGTGTGAAGTACGAAATTTAAATGCAGAGAGTGTGGTGAGATAGAAGCAACAAGAGAGATATGAGGATGATGAGAGAGTATGGTTGGTGTATGGCTTTCGGTGATGGATGTCGCTCACCATTAACCAACACTTCTGCGCTATGTCCTTTCTTAATTTTGTTGCATTTAATTCAATATATAACCTTCTCTTATTTTATGAATTAATTTTAAAGATTAAATTAGATTTTTTTGTAATTGTACATTAATCTTATAGTAGTTTATTTTAATATAAAATTAATCAAAATGATTACAATATTTATAAGAATTTTTCAGAAATTATTCCCAACCAACCACTCCCTTGTTACCAGTTTAAAATCTGTCATTCGTTGAAGAAGATCTCTTTTCTATGATATGATAAATTAACAAAATTATTTGATATACAAATAAAATAAATTGTTGGCGTTCATGTTCACAAAATCACATTGTTAATATTTTTATTGTTGCATGTATAAATAATTCCCAAGTATTAAATTTGATATATTATAAGATATCTTATTATAGATTGATGTATACGTTAATATATCTAAAGAATTCCCATAAAATGGAAAGTTTTATGGGTATACATTATGTATTTTTCTTTAAGAAAAATTTCTAAAAATGGAAGATAATCTCACTAACTTTTTATCATGTTGTGGTACACTATTTTGTTATAAACTCTTTTCAAAGGTCATGTGCTTCAAAAAGTAAAAACTTAATTTGAGTTATATTCTCCATCATGATTTATTAAGAGGTTTTTAATGGTCTTTCTTGATTCATTTTCAATTCTTCTCTTCAATCTTTCATATGCATAAATTTTCTATTAAAGGATTTGATGTTTTAAATATATATATATATATATATATAAATTCAATTTTTTTATAATGATTGTTAATGAAATTAATTAAATACGTTAATCCCTGAAATTAAAGTTATCATGACATTAATATTATGAGTGATACAGATATTTTGCATTAGCCGTAACAAATCAAATGATTTGCAATATTTTATTTGACCTGTGTTAATGTAGTAACTTTAAAATAATATGCCTTAATAAATATATAAAAGAACTTTTTACGATTATTATTTTAATTTTTTTTATATTTTTCTAAGTTTTTACGTTAATATCATAAATAAAAATTTACATTAGAATAACTTATTTCAATATAAATTTATGTCAAACAATATTATAATCAACGTAAAATTTTATAATTTTATGTTTGACTCTTGACGATTTAAAACTCATCCAAAGGAAAAAACCTAAGACAGAAGAAGATTAATATTTGTTGCTGTATGAACAACCTTTAACAACTTGTTAAACTGTTTTGAGTTATACTATATTCTTGTCAATGTTTGAAATAAGGATTCTAACATAGTCCTTGTGAATGAATCATCAAAATCAATACAGTGTACAATTGTGATAATAAGACATCGAACATATTCAATAATCTCTTCTTTCTCCCTAGTATAGCCTCTTAGTCATTCTTTTCTTTTATGTTTGGACATCTTCTTCTTCTTTGTCTTCTCCAAGTACTCTTCAATAATATTTACCATATATCCAACTTTTATAAGTGCAAATCCATCTAATTTCAACCAAAGACATTCATGTATTATTGTAATCAAGAACCCCACAAATAACAACTTCAATTTTAATAAAAAATAAATACACAGAGTATTAACCTCAATCACACACTATATGCTTAAATGTCAAGAACCACAAAAGGATCACACGTGTATATATATATTAATTCATTTTTATTTATGTCTTGAACAAGCATTAACATTAAGTCTATTCTTCTTCTTCTTCTTAACTGGATTTGAAGTCTCCCTCTTTTCCTCTTGTCACCAGACGTCTTGGAATAACATTTAAAAACATAAATCACCATCATCATGACTATAACATCTGTGCATCATTTCCATCCCAAACAAACAAGGAATAGAAAAGAAACACAAGCAGTAGGTTACGCTTCTTGATCTCCACGGCAGTCAGGACGACAGCGTCGCCATGATTGTTCTTCTCCTCACTTGGGTCCTCCATTTCTGGGTCTCGTATTTGACAGCAAAGATCTTATCTTTAACTAAACTTCCTCTTCACTGTCTTCTCTTCTCATTTTCTGGTGATGGTTTATAGAGAGATGGAAAGATGAAGGAACATCGTTCTTCTTCTCCAAATTCCTAGATGCCTACGGTGTAAGGGACATATGGAAAATTTTTACAAGATGGGGAAGAGTTATTGATATATTTATATCCCAAAAAAGAAACAAACTTGGCCAACGTTTTGGTTTTGTGAGATTTGCAAATGTGGGAAACGTCAAGCAAATGAAAAGAAACCTAGATGGTATTTGGATTGGATCAACAAAGATGCATGTTAACATACCCAGACACAGGAGACACGAACTTCAGTCAAATCGGGCGAGCATAGAACCAAAAGTTAAGAAGGTATGGAGGAGGAAAGTCGGTCAATCATTTGCAAACGTCGTGAAAGGGAATGGGGAAACCACAACTAGCGAGGAAGAGTGAAGGGGAAGAACAATGAAAGTGGAGGAGAAGGTGCAGAAATGGATGGAAGACAACTTTATCGCAGAAGTAGCGAGAGGAATAGGAAAGTCAGAAATCGAAAGTAACTTGTATGTGAACAGTATATACAATGTCTATGTAAAGGGAATGAGAGACAATCTATTTCTCATTAGTGGAAACTCGGTGGAGGAATTAACAGGAATATAGGAAGAAAATTTTGAATGGTTCTCTAAGCTATTCACATCCATAATTAGATGGGACAAAAATATGGTGAGCGGGAATAAACAGGTATGGGCGAGATGCAAGGGTATTTCGATAGCTCTTTGGTCGGAAAAAACTTTTGAGGACGTAGTGTCAGTACTGGGAACATTACTAAAGGTGGATGAGAAAACTAAAAAGTGGCAATGCTTGGATTATGCAAGATTTAAAATCGGAATGCCAATTTCGACCCAAGCAACATTGACTCAGAGTATAAAAATTAATGGCAGAGTATACATGGTAGTGTTAGAAGAAGAACAGATAGAAGAGGGATTCAAATGCGCTATGTGTGAAGGTAAAGATGACGAAGAGGAGGAAGAGTTAGAGGAGGTGTTGGAGGTCATTTCATAAAACTTAGAGTGCTTCGCGGATGAAGATGGGATCAAAAAGCGAATTTTTCTGGCCAGGGATGGACCAAACTCTGGTGGAGGAAAGTTCAAACCTAGCAAGCCGTTGAAATTTAATGGTAAGAAATCTGATGAAGATCTTTGCTCAAAGGCGGGTGTGTCAGATCGTATCTGCAAAAGTAGATATGCTGAGTAAGAAGAGACTAGTGCAGACGTTAGCGGGAAGAAGAGACTAGTGCAGATGTTAGCGGGAAGAAGGTCACCTTAGGCCCAAACGAGAGGGAATGGGTTGGGCTTTCAGACGAAGAACAAATGCTGGCCCATTATTTGCAAAATCTGGAATCGACGTGTACAAGAAAATTAGATTTGGCTAGTTTCAAGCAGTTCGAAATCTGGCCCGAAACACGTCTTCCCCATGCAGTGGAATCAAATTGGGAGGCCAAATCCCTAGAGAAGGGAGGTTCGGCTTCTTCACCCAAACTCTCGCTTGTACATGTTGCCAATTGTACAAAGGCTGAGCAAGGGATGACTCTCGTAGAGGCTATCATCATTGGAGAGGTAATGGAATCGAAACGAGATGGAGAACATAATCGAAGGGAAAAGGCGATGGAGATTCAAAACGTGACTAGCTCTCATTCTCATTGTTCAAAATCGGAGGCAAACCGGTCCGACAAAGAGGCGGTCAATGATTCACTCATCAATGGTGCAGAGGAGGCGCTGGAAAAGAGAAAGGACACGATTTGAGTTTCAAATGAAGAAGATGGAGTCGAACGCATGTCAGTGGAGGGAAAATTGGTGGATCAAGCATGCGATGTTCATCAGAGAATAAATCAAATTTTTCTTTCGGATACTTATTTGGTTAAGGGAAGTAACATAGTTATGACTTGGAAAGGATTTGGGAGTCGGTGTGAAACCAAGATGATCAGTGGAAGAGGGGAAATAAGCAACAATCAGTCAGTCCAGATCAGATGCCTCGGCCAAAAGCTTGCGCAAGGAGAAGAGGTTATATTTCTTCTCTGGTAATTATATTAATGATAGCAACATAGAAAATTGCAATAGGCTGTTCTGGATAAACAAAGAGGATCAGGAAACTGTTAGATTATGGGAGATAGAGAGAGAGATAGGGTTCTCGTACGAAGGGGATAACAACTTGGCGATAAATAAACTGAAGGAGATAGATGAAGAGGGGAGAGATAGTGATACATGAGGGTGTTAACCATAAATGTAAGAGGTATTAGGAGTCTTGGGAAAATTAAATATATAAGGGAACTGATAAACAAGGAAGGGGTAGAGATGGTGTGTATACAAGAGACGAAATTAGCTAGACAGGATGAGAGTATATGTTACAACATATGGAACCATAATAATATTCAATGGGCATTTAAGCAGGCATAGAATGGGTCAGGAGGGATTTTAAGCACCTGGGATGCAGATAAGTTTGAGTGTGAAAATATGATTATAGGAGAAGGGCTAATAGTAGTAACGGGAAAATATAAGAGAAAGAACATAAAACTGACAGTGGTCAATGTTTATTCTTATTGCGTAATGAAGAAAAAATATAAATTGTGGGAAGACATACATCTGAGTGTCCAAAATCTGTCATGCAAGGTTTATTGTGTGATAGGAGAGAAAAGGAAGTAGTGTAAGAGGTAGAGTAACGGAAGAAATGAGAAGATTTAATGAATTCATCCAGGAATTGGAGGCATGGGACTTACCGACTGTTGGAAGGAAGTTTACATGGTATAGAACAGATGGTTCTTCAAAGAGTAGGTTGGATAGAGCATTGGTATCTATGGAGTGGATTCGTGAGTGGAAAGGGAATAAACAGTACGTACTGGACAAAAGCATCTCAAATCACTGCGCGATAGTAATAAAAGAAAATTATATAGATTGGGGACTCAAAACCTTTAGATCTCTGGATGTATGGAATGAAGAAAAGAGGTTTAGGGAGGAGGTAAAAGGGGCTTGGGAAGGAACATAAATCATAGGATGGGGAATTAAAAGTTGGTCCAAGAAGCTACAAATGCTTAAAAATCATCTAAAAAGATGAAATAGAGAAGCGTTTGGGAACTTAAATCTGGCAAGACAAAGTATGATAAACAATATTAGTGTGATGGACTGTAAAGATGAACTAAATCAGTTAGACGAAGAAGGAAAGAAGGAAAGAAATATGTACCAAATAGAATTGAGAAAAATAATGTTGAAGATTGCATCTATGGAGAAGCAGAAGATAAGAGATAGGTGGATAACGGAAGGGGACATAAACTCAAAATTCTACCACTTTATGATTAGATGGAAAAAAAGCAAGGTGGAATTACCAGGGGTTATGATTAGAGGGGTTTGGTGTCAGGACCCAGAAAGAGTAAAAGAAGAGGTTTTGCAACAGTTTAAAACAAGATTCAAACGAGAAACAAGAGTGAGAATCAAACTAGATGGGATTTCGTTTGAAAGAATAATAAATATACATAATGAGGCTCTGGTTAGAGAAATATCTGAGGAAGAAATAAGGGAGGCAGTTTAGAGCTGCGAAGGTAGTAAAAGCCCGGGGCCTGACGATTTTAATTTCAGCTTTATAAAGCATAATTGGTCTACATTGAAGGTGGACATAATTAAAGCTATTGAAAAATTTCAGAGGGAAGGAAATATACCAAAAGGATGCAATGCCTCGTTCATCGCACTCATCCCAAAAGTAGAAATCCCTGTGGAATTGGATGAATATAGACCTATATCCCTTATAGGTAGCTTGTACAAGGTTCTAACAAAGGAGTGCTAAATAAGGTAATAAGTGAGTCTCAATCTACTTTCTTGGAAGGTAAAGGTCTCTTGGATAGTGTTGTGACTGCAAACGAGGTAATACATGAGTATAAGAGCAAAAGGAAGAAAGGACTGGTACTTAAGAGAGACTATGAAAAAACCTATAGTTTTGTAGATTTGGAATTTCTCATTTATATGTTAGACAAACTCGGATTTTGCAGGAAGTGGGTGAGGTGAATTGAAGGCTGTTTAAAATAGCTTCCATATCAGTACTGATAAATGGAAGCCCAATAAAAGAGTTCATTCCCCAAAAAGGATTAAGATAGGGAGATCCTTTGGCACCATTCCTTTTCTTAGTAGTAGTTGAAGGGTTAGCTGGGGTGGTAAGACAGGCAGTAGCAAAAGGGAAGCTACAAGGAGCCCAGGGTGGGGGAAAAGGAGCATCTGGTTAATATCCTACAGTTTGCAAATGATACTTTGTTTTTAAGTGACGCAAATCCTAATAACATTATAGTTATTAAAGCAATTTTGAGATGCTTCCAGTTAGCATCAGGATTGAAGTTCAATTTAAGAAAGACAAAATTAGGAGGTATAGAGGTGGAGTCTGTATTACTGGAAAGATATGCAAGAGAATTAGGTTTTAAGACAATGAAACCGCCTTTCAGATACCTGGGGTTGAAAGTTGGAGGAAACCATAAAAGGCACAAGTTTTGGGATGAAGTTCTAAGCAAAGTAAAGAAAAAACACTCTAGGTGGAGAGGTAGAATGTTTTCCTTCTTAGGGAGGATATGCCTAGTAAAATCGGTTCTTTTGATGGTACCATTATTTTATTTATCAATGTTCAAAATGCCCGTAAAAGTGGTTAAAGAGGTAACAAAGATCCAAAGGGAGTTTGTGTGGGGGTGGGTTAAAGAAGGAAAAAAGATAGCGTGGGTTAAATGGCAAAAAATATGTAGAAGAAAGGAAGATGGAGGGTTAGGGGTGAAGGATATTCAGAGGATGAGCGAAGCCTTACTAGCAAAATGGAAATGGAGGCTAGGTGCCGAGCCAAAAGGGTTATGGAAGGAAGTAATAGAATCCAAATATGGGTCTTGGAGAGCATTAGACGAACCGAAAAAACATTAAGAAAGATTCAAAATGGTGGCTAGATATAAAAAGAATACGTAAAGATAATGCTGGTAGAGCTTGGTTTGATAAATATGTAAAATGGAAGTTAGGAAACAGGGAGAAAATTAGGTTTTGGGACGATGTTTGGGTAGGGAAACAAAGTCTAGGTAGTTTGTTCCCACGGTTGAAACAAATAGGAGTGAACAAAGAAGGGGTGATATCAGAGCTGGGTGAGTGGATTGAAAATAAATGGGAATGGAGAGTTAATTGGAGAAGAAAATGGTTTGAATGGGAGAAGAAAATGGAGGAGGAAGTGCTAAGTAAGATCCAGGGCATAACACTTAATAAGGATACAAAAAGTACGTGGTTGTGGGGCCAGAATAATAATAAAGGATTTACTGTAAAAGAAGCGTACGAGATTCTATCCAATGTAACTTGTGAGGAGAACGAAGCGATCTTCAAATGGTATTGGAAAATTAAGGGGATCCCAAAGGCCATGCTTATAAGGTGGAAAATTCTTCAGGATAGGATCCCTACTAAGGTGAATCTAGTTAGGAGAGGGGTTGCTATATGTGACCCAAAATGTGCTTTATGTGGAAGCAAGGATGAAACATCCAATCATCTCTTTTTCAAATGCAAAGTGACCAGTGAGATTTGGGACAAGTGTTTTAGATGGGTGAGAATTAGTTATGTGTGCCATTGGGAGGCAAAAACAAACCTAGAAAGCTTCGTATTAGGAGGACTGGGAGTGAAGGGAAATATGTTGTGGAAAAGACTATGGGTAGCAATGGTATACGAGATCTGGTCTCAAAGGAACAAGTGCATTTTTAAAAATGAGAAATTTGATGCGGAAGTAGAATTCAGTAAAGCAAGTGCAAAATTCATAGCTTGGTGCGTTAGAGACTAGGATGGAGTGAGTATACCAATTTCCAATTGGTTCTATGAACCGATAAGGTGCATGAGACTAATTACTCTATAGCTTCTCTTTAATATGTGATGACTGGTATATGTTTTAACAGGTTAAAGCATGAAATTCTAATATAATGATGAGAATCCTTATAAGGAGATGGAGGGCGGGAGTATTCAGGGGTTATTAGGCCCATCTATTAGTATTTGTAGAATCTTTGTTAATGATAGGACCATAGTAGAAGTTAGTTTTATTTTTGTAATGCTGGGGTTATTGAAATTGTGTTCATGGACTTTTATGAGCTGAATAACGCTGAGACCCAGCATATTATTTTTCTTTTGTTTCTTTTTTATGTATATGGGTTGAAGTACCCCTTTGTACTTCTATTAATTTTATTATTTGTTACCGATAAAAAAAATTTGACTATAACATCTAAACCATTCAACTTTAGATTTGACATGTTCCCTTCCTCTAGCTTAGCCCTGAAGCTAATCATTGGTAGCTTTGAAATTTTCCCTACAATTCTTTTTATTGTTCATGAATGAGCTCAACACTATTTTCAAGAACATCATTTTCAAGTTTTATGTCAAAGATGTGATTGCTTCTATAGGAATCTTCCAAGTCCAACCAAGGTAACGAGTCTTAGTGTTCATCAACTCCTCATTTTTCATGTAGTTTTCACTTTAAAGGTGAGTTAGTGGGTCAATGGTAATTTTGAATTAATGTGAACAATATATTAAAAATCAATAGCCAAATCACATAATCAAAGGAGAGTATGAACACATTTTATTAATTTCCCTTTGCCATGAAAGACCACAAATAAATTTCAGCACATATATTATGGATGAGGAAGAAGTTAAGGAGGGAGAGATGATTATTATGGATGAAGAAGAAGTCAAGGAATGAGAAGAAGTCATGGACGGAGAAGATGTTATGGAAGGAGAAGATGGTTTGGATGGAGAAGAAGTTAAGGAAGGAGAAAAAGTTAGGGAAAAAGAGGAAGTTAAAGAAGGAGAAGAAGTTAAGGATGGATAAGGAGTTTGGGATGGAGAAAAAGTTTGGAATGAAAAAGAATTTAAGTATGGAGAAGAAATCAAGGAGGAAGAAGAAATTAAGGAAGGAGTATAAGTTAAGGATGGAGAAGAAATTTGGGATGTAGATGAAGTTAAGGAAGGAGAAGAAGAAGTTAAGGATGAAGAAGAAGTTAGGGAATGAGAAGAAGTTAAGGATGGGGAAGATGTGAAGAAAGGAGAAGAAGTTAAGAAAGAAGAAGAAGTTTTGGATGGAGAAAAAGTCAAGAATAAAGAAGAAATTATGGATGGGGAAGAAGTTAAGGAGGGAGAGATGATTATTATGGATGGAGAAGAAGTCAAGGAAGGAGAATAAGTCATGGAAGGAGAAGATGTTATGGAAGGAGAAAATGGTTTGGATGGAGAATAAGTTAAGGAAGGAGAAGAAGTTAGGGAAAGAGAGGAAGTTAGGGAAAGAGAGGAAGTTAAAGAAGGAGAAGAAGTTAAGGATGAAGAAGAAGTTTGGGATGAAGAAGAAGTTTGGAATGAAGAAGAATTTAATTATGGAGAAGAAATCAAGGAGGAAGAAGAACTTAGGGAAGGAGAAGAAGTTAAGGATGGGGAAATAGTTTGGGATGGGGAAGAAGTGAAGGAAGGAGAAGAAGTTAGGGAAGAAGAAGAAGTTTTGGATGGAGAAGAAGTTAAGGATAAAGAAGAAATTATGGATGGGGAAGAAGTTAAGGAGGGAGAGATGATTATTATGGATGGAGAAGAAGTCAAGGAAGGAGAAGAAGTCATGGACGGAGAAGATGTTATGGAAGGAGAAGATGGTTTGGATGGAGAAGAAGTTAAGGAAGGAGAAGAAGTTAGGGAAAGAGAGGAAGTTAAAGAAGGAGAAGAAGTTAAGGATGGAGAAGAAGTTTGGAATGGAGAAGAATTTAAGTATGGAGAAGAAATCAAGGAGGAAGAAGAAGTTAAGGAAGGAGAAGAAGTTATGGATGGAGTATAAGTTAAGGATGGAGAAGAAATTTGGGATGTAGATGAAGTTAAGGAAGGAGAAAAAGAAGTTAAGGATGGCGAAGAAGTTAGGGAAGGAGAAGAAGTTAAGGATGGGTGTAGACCCCAAATCTTGCCCGGCCTCAAAATAAAGAGCAGAAGACTTCCGTTCGAAGATGGATAACACCTAAAAGGTCCCTAGGATTGATCAATATGTCCCATATTAGAACAAAAAAACTTTTTGTACACAAAAATAAGAAATTCCACCCAAAGGATCGAGACCGCCGTCTCGTTTGGTGAGACCGTCGTCTCGCCCAGGGCGAGACCGCCGTCTCACCACTTGCCAAAGGCGAGACCGCCGTCTTGCCACTTGCCAAAGGCGAGACGGCGGTCCCGACCTTATCAGGCGAGACAGCGATCTCGACCTAACAGATGTGAATTTCTATAAAAAGGGGGCCTTCTCCTCGTTTTCTACAACTTCTCCAACTGGATATATCTTAAAATACTCTTCTAGAATCCCTCTTAAGCATTTCCAAAGTCTTATAATTCTTAAAAAACATTCTAAAGCGCTTTGAGAGAAGACTGAGCTACATTGTAGAGTGTGGGGTTTGCCAAAAAGCGCCCTTTTCAAGAGCATTTTATAAAAAAGCTTGCGTCAAAGGTTCTTTCATATCCCTTACTCTATTTTATCGCTTTTATTAGTTAATATCTCTGTGCATTAGTTATTAAGGGTCATGTAGTCAATAATTTAAATTTTGCAATGAATAAATAAGGGTAAAAGCATAGTTTTAATGTTCTTATTTCTTTACAAAAATAATCCATCATAGGGAACTCGAAAGGGACGTCGTGGGGAAGCTAATACCTTCCCCACACGTAACTAACTCCCTTATATAACTCTGGTTGTAATGACCAAAGTTGGTTTTTCTTAAAAATCATCGCCTTCTTTTCCTTTCCAATGTTTTTGGTAAAAATATTGGTGGCGACTCCAGAACCCATTTATAAAAACCTCATCTTTAGGATAGTTTGATTATCGGACATCTTAAAAGGTGATGACCACACTTTAATAATGCGAGTCATCAAAACCATCGTGTCGCTCCGACCGCCTCTTTTGACGGCGGCGACAGATGGCGACTTCACTGGGGAAGCTAGAGAGTTGATCCCTTTTAATGATGGATGTCGCACCGTCAAAAGAGGCGGTCGGAGCGACGCGATGGTTTTGTTTGACTTGCATTTTTTAAAGTGTGGTTCAACGCCTTTAGGTTGTCTGATAACCAGACTGAACCTAAGGACGAGGTTTTCGAAAGGGTTCGAGGAGTCACCACCAATATTTTTACCAAAAACATTGGAAAAAGAAAAGAAGGCAATGGTTTTTAAGAAAAACCAACTTTCATCATTACAATCATAGTTAGGTAAGGGAGTTAGTTATGTGTGGGGAAGGTATTAACTTCTTCACGACGCCCCTTTCGTGTTCCCTATGATGGAACATTTTTTATAAAGAAATAAGAACTTTAAAACTATATTTTTACCCTTATTTATTTATTGCAAAAATTAAGTTATCGACTACATGACCCTTAATAACTAATGCACATAGATAATATCTAAAAAGCAATAAAATAGAGAAAAGGGGTATGGAAGAACCTTCAAAGCAAGCTTTTTTATAATATGCTCTTGGAAAAGGGTGCTTTTTGGCGAACCTCAAACTCTACAAAGCAGCTCACTCTTCTCTTGAAGCACTTTAGAACGCTTCCTAAGAACTCTAGAACTCTAGAATATTTTGAGAATTGTGCAGTAGGTGAAGTTGTATAATTGTGTTTAAACGAGGTGAATGTCCCTCCCTTTTATAGGAATTCGCACCTGTCAGGTCGGGACCGCTGTCTCGAATTTTGGGACCGTTGTCTCGCCAAACGGGAAGGTGGTCTCACCTTTGGAGAGTGGCGAGATGGCGTTCTTGCCTTTGGCGAGTGGTGAGACGGCGGTCTCGTCAAACAAGATGGCAGTCTCGCCAAACGAGACGGCAGTCTCGACCATTTGGGTGGAATTTCTTATTTTTCGTGTACAAAAATCCTTCCTATTCTAATATGAGGGCTATTAATCAATTCTAGGGACCGTTTAGGCCTTGCCCATCTTCGAACGGAAGTCTTTTGCTTGTTATTTTGAGGTCGGGCAAGATTTGAGGTGTACAGCTGCCCCCCCCCCCCCTTCACCTGACTAGCCGAATGTTGGCTCAATATGCCAAAAAGATCGGCTGGAGGGTGAAGGAGTTAACCCTCTTGCCCGATTGTCCTTCGGTTGCTTCCCTTGTCGTGGTAGCCGACCTTCTGGACACTAAGTGTGATCCTCCAGGATGCTCCTTTGATGCGGTAGCTGACCCCTTTGGTTGATGAGTACGAACCCCCATCTGGTTGTAAAGTCTGGTTTAAGCCTCCTTTTGTAAGGCTTGATGAGTACGCACCCCCATCTGGTTTGATGAGTACGAACTCTCGTTTGGTTGTTGAAATCAATTTAAGCCCCTTTTTGTATGGCTTGATGAGTACGCACCCCCATCTGGTTTGATGAGTACGAACCCCTGTTTGGTTGGGAAGTCCACTTTGTAGGACTGATGCAACTTACTGATTTTGTTCATGCGCAATGATCTTGCTTGTGTGCAGGTCTTTGTCTTCGGGACCTTCCTTGTCATGAAGTTGTGGTAGCGGGCTTACTGCTCTGGCTCATGCACTGTTTCTAGAGGGAGTGTTTCTTGCTTGATATTCTGTTTTTCAACTTTTTTGATGAAGTCTTCCGGTGTGCCGGGAATTTGTTGGTTTTCCTCCAGCTGGTTAAGTGCTGGGGACTCTTTGGTAATGGTCATCCGACTTTGTTAGTTGTTGGAGATTTTTGTTGAACACCTTTTACATAGGCAGAAAACTGCTGGGGATTTCTTGATTTTGGTAATGCCTCTGAGCAGGCGGGCATTTTGCTTGTTTGCCTTCTCTCTTTGATGGGAGAATGGTGGTTAATGCTTGAGACTTTTTATTCTGTTTTGAGTTGCCTGTTTTGATGACGTCTTGTCCCTATTTTCTTGGAGGGAACTTTTGGGATGCCTTCTGTTTTTCAATCATAAATATGGAGCTAGTCTCCTTATATGCATGAATGCTTTTTTTTTTTTGTTATTTATCTGAGGCAATTTTTATTTTTTGTTTTTCGATTTTGACAAAGTCGTTTTGTACGAATACTTTGTTGAACATTCAAACACTTGATGTTGAACTTGATGGACATGAAACTTGTTGATTTTGATGATGATTCAAGAACACAAGACTTAAAAGAGTTGAAGACTTGTTTGTAGTGTAATAACTCTGTTTTGATTAGATTGAGTCTGTAATATTAGAGTTTGAGATAGCCGGTACATATTTTGCACCTTAGAAGCTTCAAAAAGCTCAAAATTATCAAAGAGGCTTGGCTTTAATCGATTAATTGGTGAAATAATCGATTAAAACAGTGAGAAAAACCATTTTCTGTATCTGCTCACTGGTTTAATCGATTAACACCCCTGTTAATCGATTAATAGGCCTGTTAATCGATTAACAAGTCTTTTAATCGATTAAAACAGAGAGTTTTGGGGTTCTGTTGATTTTGGCTCTGTAATAATCGATTAACACTTCATTTAATCGATTATTTCAGTCAGATTTTGATTTTTAACTTCAAATTAACCCTATTTTCGAAAACCCTATTTCCAAGAACCCTAGTTTCGAAATTCCCAATTCTCAAACCCTAATTTCTCTACTTAAACTTCTCTATGGCACTCAGAAAAGAAGAACAAACTTTTTCATACAAAAGTTAAGTGCTGTGAGTGTCAGAGAACTGTTTGTTGCAAGAAAAAGGGGCTTTTGGAACCTGGTGTGGGCTAGAAGCGATAAGAATCACTAAGTGGAGTTCTTAGTGGATTGTGTGTTGTGCCGTCTCTAGGGAAAACTGTTCTTCATCTCTTGTGGATTTCAAGAGAGGTGTTTTCTTTACTTTATCTTTTCCATTGTAATTTTGTTTGTAACAACTGTGATTATAGTGACAGCGTTAATCCTCTATTTGAGTGATTAGCAACTGGACGTAGGGTCTTTTGATCCGAACCAGTATAAATCTACTGTGTAAGATTCTATCTCTACTCTATTTACATTTACACAGTTTTTAATCGGTAAAATTTGGGGAAAATTTTGAAAACCTAATTTTTGTTAAGAAACCAATTCACCCCCCCTCTTGGTTTTTGTCCGACCATGCGAACATTCCGCTGCACGATTCTAACATACTTGTGCGGATGCCTTAAATGAAATCTATTTTTATTTGATGCATCTAGAAAAGTGACTGGCATTCTCCTGCTATACTTCCATAATTATGCTAATGAACTCTTCTTTTTATTCATTTTCTTTTTATTAAGCCCTATCTTTTGCCTAGACCGCCCTTTTGGGGTTTTCGATCTAGCGGGTTACCTTAATTTTTGCCTAGGATATCATAGCGGACTTTTTATGAGTACCTTAACTTTTTTCTAAATCGCCCTCTACGGGTTTTCGATCTAGCAGGCTGCCCTAATTTTTGCCTAAGAATCTCCTAGCAGACATCATTCTTTTTATCTTTATTTTTCTTTTTTCTTTTCTTTTCTTATGCTTTCTTGTATTGGTTCTTTATGCATGCTCATGTTTCATTAATACAGAGGCATTTTCATAATTTGGTCAAGAGAAAAGAAGTAAAAGACGATTTTATTGATCTAAACAAATGGTTCATTTTTACAAAGGGGTTTCCAAAGGGATTTAGAAGCATGACTGGCCAAGGTTGACTACACTGTATAAGCTATAACAATCATGTCCCTAACATCTGTCTCTTTGGTTCTCCTAGTCGCTTTAGTTGAGATGCTCAAGCCTGAAGCGAAGACTATGCGAAGCTTGCATGCTTCTAGAAGAACATTACCTTAGTCACCTTGCGGTTTTCGGCTAAGGTAATCATTGCTCTCCTTTTTTTTTGCCCAGTACGCTCTTTGCGATTTTTTGTCCTGACGGATCATGAGCAATGTCTTCAAGCGTAATACTTCTTTACCACATCTGATTTGACCAGGTACCGAAGCTCTTGTTCGTCCATTTAGTGAGGATAAGGGCTCCTCCTAAGAAAACTTGCTTGACCACAAAGGGTCCTTCATATTTTGCCGCCCATTTTCCAAGTTTGTCCTTTTGGGCAGGAAGCAATTTCTTTATTACTAAATTCCCTTCTTGAAAAGTGCAGGGATTGATCTTCTTGTCTTAGACCTTCTTGATCTTCTTTTGATAGGCCTGCCCATGGCATATGGCGTCCAATCGTTTTTCTTCGATCAAATTAAGTTGGTCGTACCGATTCTGGACCCATTCTGCTTCGGTTAGCTTTGCTTCCATAATGACTCTTAGGGAGGGTATTTCGACTTCTACTAGCAATCCGTATACGAGGGAGAATGGAGTGGCCCCAATGGAGGTCCATATGGAAGTCCGATATCCGTGCAGGGCGAAGGGTAGCATTTCATGCCAATCCTTGTATGTTATCACCATCTTTTGGATGATCTTTTTAATGTTTTTGTTGGCTGCTTCCACTGCACCGTTCATTTTGGGTCGGTATGGAGAGGAATTGTGATGTTGAATCTTGAAATCTTGATATAACTCCTCCATCATCTTGTTGTTCAGATTGGTCCCATTATCGGTAATGAGCCGATGAGGGATACCATACCGACATAGAATATTCCTCTTGATGAAGGTGATTACCACTTTCCTAGTCACGTGTGCATAGGATGCCGCCTCTACCCATTTAGTAAAATGGTCAATGACCACCAAGATAAAACAGTGACCATTAGATGCTTTGAGCTCGATGGGTCTGATGACGTCCATGCCCCACATGGAGAATGACCATGGTGTAGCCAAGATGTTGAGAGGTGCGGGCGGAACGCGAACATTATCGGCGTAGATTTGGCACTTGCGGCATCGCTTAACATATTGGCAACAATCGCCTTCCATTGTGGACCAGAAATATCCTGCCCTTAGGATCTTCTTTACCATGACATGCCCTGGCGCGTGGGTCCCGAAAGCTCCTTTATGAATCTCCTCTATCAGAGTTTGAGCCTCCTCGTGATCCACACACCTCAATAAAGTGGAGTCGAAATTCTTTGTATAAAGGGTTTCTCCGATCAATGCAAACCCTATGACCCTTTTCCGGATGGTCCTTTTGCCATTATCACTGATTCCTTCGGGATACTCACCCTTCGAGAGGTATAGCTTAATGTCGTGATACCAAGAGTTTTTGTCTTGCTCGCTATTTACTGTCATGCAGAAAGCTTGTTTGTCATGCAACTTGATTTGAATAGTCGGCATCTCATTCTCTTGATCTAAAGAGAACATGGATGATAAAGTAGCAAGGGCATCTATGAATTGATTGTCTTCCTGAGGGATGTACTCGAAAGTGACGCTTTACAGCCTCGAAATCAAGTCACGAATGTGCTCTAGATATGGGATTAATTTGGAATTTTGGGTTTCCCATTCACCCTTGAGTTGATAGATAACAAGGGATGAATCACCGAAAACTATGAGTTTGGTCACCCCATGATCTAGAGCCGCTTGGATTCCCAATGCACATGCTTCGTATTCGGCCATATTGTTTGTACAGTCAAAGTTTAATCTGGCCATTACTGGGATATATTTCTTTTCTAGGGATATCAAGATGGCTCTGATCCCGTGTCCAAGCATGTTTGAGGGTCCATAAAAAAACATAGTCCATGCATTTTCTTTGGTCTCTTCGTGTTCAATGTGCATGATATGTTCGTTGGGAAAGTTGTCTTGCAGGGATTGGTACTTGTTTGTCGGTCCGTGTGCTAGATAGTCCGCTAGGGTACTACCTTTGATAGCTTTCTGGTGACATGAATGATATCAAATTATGAGAGGAGCACTTGCCACCTAGCTATTCTTCCGGTCAAGATGGACTTTTCGAAGAGGTACTTGATTGGGTCCATTTTGGAGACCAACCATGTCGTATGTCGAGCCATGTATTGTCGGAGATGTTGAGTTGCCCACACCAATGTACAACACGTTTTTTTGAATGGCATATAACGGATCTCATAGTCTAGGAACTTTTTGCTGAGATAATATATGGCTCGTTCCTTTTTCCCTGTTTCATCTTGTTGACCAAGCACACATCTCATGGATTCTTCGAGTATTGATAAGTATAAGATCAGATGTTTTCCTTCGATGGGTGGCACCAATATCGGTGGGTTAGTCTAGCACATCTTGATTTTGTTGAATGCTTGTTGACATTCCTCGTTCCACACCGTCGGTTGATTCTTACGCAACATCTTGAAGATGGATATACATTTGTCTATCAGTTGTGCGATGAATCTGACAATATAGTTTATTCGACCCAAAAATCCTCTGACCTCTTTTTCTGTCCTTGGTGGGGGCATTTCCAGGGTCGCCTTTGTTTTATCGGGGTCTACCTTGATTCCCCTTTGACTGACGATGAACCCTAGAAGTTTGTCTGACCCTACTCCAAAAGTACACTTTGTAGGATTTAATTTAAGTTGATACTTTCGAAGTCGATCGAACAACTTTTTGAGATATTGGATATGGTCCATCTCGTTCCTGGATTTGGCAATCATATCGTCCACGTATACTTCTATCTCTTTATGGATCATGTCATGGAATAATGTTACTATAGCCCTTTGATAAGTAGCCCCTGCATTTTTGAGTCCAAAAGGCATCACCCTATAGCAAAATGTCCCCCATGGCGTGATAAAGGAGGTCTTTTCTCTATCTTCGACAACCAACTGGATTTGATTATACCCTACATATCCATCCATGAAAGAATAGAGTGTGTTCATAGCGGTGTGATCCACTAACGTGTCAATGTGTGGTCAGGGAAAATCGTCTTTTGGACTTGCCCGATTTAGGTCCCTATAATCCACACATACTCTAATATTTCCACTCTTTTTGATGACGAACACTATGTTTGCCAACCATTCGAGGTACTTGGATACGATTAGGAAGTTAGCGTCTAACTGTTTTTGCACTTCCTCCTTAATCATTAAGGACCAATCCGATTTTATTCTTCTGAGCTTCTGTTTTACGAGCGGAAATCCCTCTTTTAATGGCAATCGATGCTCTACTTTACTCGTGTCGAGTCCAGGCATGTCATGATGAGACAAAACAAACACATCCACATAATCTTTCAAAGGTTTATTAACTTCTCCCTTATGTCGCTGTTAATCTGGGTGCCAATGTTTATTTCTTTCTTATCAAAATAGTCCATCACTAAATGAGATCAACTCTCTAGCTTCCCTAGTCGAGTCGCCATCTGTCGCTGCCATCAAAAGAGGCGGTCAGAGCAACGTGATGGTTTTGTTTGACTCGTGTTTTTTAAAGTGTGGTTCAACGCCTTTAGGTTGTCCGATAACCGGGCTGGACCTAAGGGCGAGGTTTTCGAAAGGGTTCGAGGAGTTGCCACCAATATTTTTACCAAAAACATTGGAAAAAGAAAAGAAGGCAATGATTTTTAAGAAATACCAACTTTGGTCATTACAACCAGAGTTAGGTAAGGGAGTTAGTTACGTGTGGGGAAGGTATTAGCTTCCCCACGATGCCCCTTTCGGGTTCCTTATGATGGACCATTTTTTATAAAGAAATAAGAATTTTAAAACTACATTTTTATCCTTATTTATTTAATGCAAAAATTAAGTTATCGAATACATGACCCTTAATAACTAATGCACAGAGATAGTATCTAAAAAGCAATAAAATAGAGAAAAGGGGTATGGAAGAACCTTCGAAGCAAGCTTTTTTATAATATGCTCTTGAAAGAGGGCGCTTTTTGGCGAACCCCACACTCTACAAAGCAGCTCACTCTTCTCTCGAAGTACTTTAGAACGCTTCCTAAGAACTCTAAAACTTTGAAAATGCTTTAGAGGGGTTTTAGGAGAGTATTTTGAGAATTGTGTAGTAGGAGAAGTTGTAGAATTGTGTTTAAACGAGGTGAAGGTCCCCTCCCTTTTATAGGAATTCGCACCTGTCAGGTCGGGACTGCCGTTCGACTTTTGGGACCGCCATCTCGCCAAACGGGAAGGCGGTCTCACCTTTGGTGAGTGGCAAGACGATGGTCTTGCCTTTGGTGAGTGGTGAGACGGCGGTCTCGTTAAACGAGACAATGGTCTCACCCTTAGCCAATGGCGAGACGGTGGTCTCGACCCTTTGGGTGGAATTTCTTATTTTTCGTGTACAAAAATCCTTCTTATTCTAATATGGGGCCTATTGATCAACCCTAGGGACCTTTTAGGCCTTACCCATCTTTGAACGAAAGTCTTCTGCTCTTTATTTTGAGGTCGGGCAAGATTTGAGGTATACAAGCAGTGTCAGAGAGCAGGAGGGTCCCTTACATGGAGACAACAAATGCCCCAACAACCCATGTTGTTTTGTGAGGTGTTTGATGTCTGGGGTATAGATTTCATGGGTCCCTTCCCTGTTTCTTTTGGTTTTTATTATATTCTCCTTGCTGTTGATTATGTTTCAAAATGGGTGGAAGCCAAAGCCACCAGGACTAATGATGCTCGGGTTGTTGTGGATTTTGTCAGATCTAACATCTTTTGCAGATTTGGAGTACCCAGAGGCATTGTTAGTGATCAAGGAACCCATTTCTGTAATAGGTCCATGCAGGCCTTGCTCAAGAAGTACGAGGTTGTTCACAAAGTCTCTACACCTTACCACCCCCAAACTAATGGGCAAGCTGAAATCTCAAACAGGGAGATCAAGAGGATCTTAGAGAAGATTGTCCAGCCCAACAGAAAGGATTGAAGCAACAGACTGGAGGATACTCTTTGGGCGCATAGGACTGCTTACAAGGCACCTATAGGGGTGTCTACCTATCGAGTTGTTTTTGGTAAGCCATGCCACCTACCAGTGGAGATAGAGCATCGAACATATTGGGCTGTGAAATCATGAAACTTCTCACTTGATGAAGCTGGAGAGGAGAGGAAGTTGCAGCTAAATGAATTAAATGAGATCTGTTTGGAAGCTTATGAGAACTCCATGTTCTACAAAGAGAAAACTAAAAGATTCCATGATAGCTCCATAGCTAGGAAGGAGTTCTTTGTTGGTCAGCAAATGCTATTGTACAATTCCAGATTGGGTCTCGTGGGTGGTAAGTTGCGTTCAAAGTGGATTGAAAATTTTATTGTTACTAATGTTTATTCTTATGGTGCAGTTGAAATCAAAAGTGAATCCACAGAAAAGAGCTTCAAGGTTAATGGCCATAGACTGAAACCATTCCTCAACAATCCTTCTATAGTGGATGCACGAAAGATTAAAGGAAAAAAATAAAAATACCGAAGAAAAACATAATCCAAAGAGGAAATTGAGTAGACTTTGGATTCATGAAGCTAAGGCAGTTCTTTCAACGCTCCGCCAAAAAAGACAAAATCACAGTAGGCGACAAGCTGGTCATGATTCGAGCTAAAGACGACATTCGGATTAGTAAGCCGTCTACCCTACCTTGAATGGATGCGGCTGAAGAGGACCTTTGAAATATCTTTTCCCAATATGAAAAGACTTCCCTAACAATATGAAGGTGACCCACATGATGAGGAAATATGGATACCGCCCAGGCCAAGGGCTTGTTAGAAACTCTCAAGGAATAAGGGAGTCACTAGATTTTAAAGACAATCCTTTGAAGCATGGCCTAGGGTGCGACCCTACAAAGGATTAAGCTGCATAGAGAAATCTTGAATCAGATTTTTCCAAACAGAGGGGTCCAAGTATCGAGAGCGACTTTGGTCATTAGGTGTTCTTCTTCCAATTTTAGGGTTTGTAAATCCAATGACTATTAGAGAATAGTCCTCGGGGCTAGCCCGACCCCCAAGCATTATAGGGCACATATTTTCCTATTAATTATAAAGAATGACATTCTTACCATTTGATTCTCTTCTTGCTATTCATGTCTATACCTCATTGATAACCATATTTAAGCAAACATTTTCAAAACGCGTCAAAATAATCAAATTGCGCCATTGTCAAAATAAAGTACATCCATCATTACTGATTGACTAGAAACACAAAATAAGGTTTTACCTCACCATAATAAAACCGTGTTCCACCATTGTTGTGCAAAAAAAAAAATCAAAACAAGCCCATAGAAGCCAAAGGCCAAAAAGAGAGGGCAAGATATCCAGTAGGAAACCCACCAAGGGGGTTACGCAAAAGTTAGGGTAAATATGCTAGGAGACCCAAACAACAATAAAGGGTAGCCTAAGCAAAAATTAGGGTTATAAAATAAAGTTCGCTAGGATTCCCAAAACAAGAAAAGAGGAAACCTAGATAAAAGTTAGGACATAGCACAACATCCTAGGTTGAAAACCCAAAGGGCGGTCTAGGGAAGTAAATCAGTCATAGCAAGCGCCATAGAATAAAAGACGCTTTTCATAAACAAAACGTTTGTCTAAACCAGCCTAAACACCCTAACCAACCTTGGCTAGTCGTGCTTACAAAAACCATTTTTGTCAAAATAAAACAATTCTAAAACACAAGCTTTTGAATTAAATATCATCTTCCTTCTTTTCTCTTTACCCTTACCACTACGACATTCTAGTAATTAGTAGGGAAATGTGGATATAGTAATCAATAGGAGGATTGACACCCCCAAGAAAAGGGAGGGGCACATTGACATGACAAGTCGCTCTACAATCAACACAAACATTCTTCGGTCATGGCAAAATCGAGACGACAAAATCGGTATAGCCTATCATGTCGACGAAAACACATAATGATAAAAGCATGTCAGAAGTAAAAGCACATTTGATTAATCCTTTTGAAATATTAATTGAAATAGTATTGTTGGATGCATATCACAAACATTGCATGCATGATAGGATCCTATCTCTCAAAAAAAGAAGAGAAAGAAAAATAAAAAGAATAATGCCTGCTAGGAGATTCTTAAGGCAAAAGTTAGGGCTTAACCAAAAAATGAATAAAAAAGGAGTCCATCAGCATAATCATGAAAGTACAGTAGGATAATTCCAGTCACTTTTCTAGATGCATCGATAAAAAAGAATAGATTACATTTAGGGCATCCACGCACAAGTAGTCGCACAAAATGACTTTGTCAAGATAAAAAATGAAAGAAATAAAATTACTTCAAATAAATAACAAAAAATGAAAAACATTCATGCATATAAGGAGATTAACTTCATGTTTGTGATTGAAAATAGGAAGCACCTAGGCTAAGTCTCCAGATAAAGCTCCCCTCAAATAGAGTAGAGCAAGTCATCAATAATCAAATAACTTAGAAGAAATAAGAGCTTCCAGAAGTCAAAGCTCCAACATTTTCCCTTCCACCCAATAAAAAGAATGCACAACCATCAAAAGAGAAAAAGTCAATGGAAAGGCTTGATCATCCTCATGTTAGACAAATGACATCTAGAGGGGGGTGAATAGATGTACAAATTAAAATAGATGTCAAATTAAAAATTTAGTTGTGAGTCAATAATTTGTTTGAACACAGATAAAGCGGAAGCGATAATATAATCATGAAAAGAGAAAGAGATAAGGGAAAGAGAAGAGCACACAGTGATTTATAGTGGTTCGGGTATAGCCAACTCTACATCCAGTTCCCAGTTAACTCTTAACACAAGAGTGACTCCCAATTCACTATCTTTCAAATTCAGTTTACAAATTACAATCAACTCAGCAGAAGAACCAATAAAAAGTAAACTAATTAAAAAGACAATCACCTCCTTAGAAACACACTAAGGATGAACACCTCCTTAGAAACCCACTAAAGATGAACACCTCCCTAGAATCCCACTAGGGATGAACACCTCCTCTGAACAAATTAAAGGATGAAAAACACCTCATTAGAATCTCACTAAGGATGAACACCTCCCTAGAATCCCACTAGGGATGAAAAACACCTCCTCTGAACAAATCAAAGGATGAAAAACATCTCCTTAGAATCCCACTAAGGATGAACACCTCTCTAGAATCACACCAGGGATGAAAAACACCTCATTTTCCACCAATGCAAAAAGGATGAAGGTAATAAAAATAAGAACAGACACACCTGGGTAATAGAGACAACAAATTGTAGAAGCCTGTAGAATTCCAATCTCCAAGAACAAGTGTGATTAACAATGAAAGAACAGAAGGCAGTAGAGAAGAGGGTTTTCTCAGAAGGTGTAAAATATCTCTGTTGCTTTGCTCAAAATTCTTTTCTCAAAACTGATTGAAAGTAAAATGTATTTTCGAATTCTGTAATTATGTATTTTTGATTTTTGATCAAAACTTAATTAAATAGAAAAATAACATCAGAAAATGGTCGTTGGATATTAATAATATCATAGAGAAAATCAAGATGTATTCAAAAACATTTATTCTTTAAAACGAATATATTTTTTTAAATTTGAATTGCCATAATTGATTATATTACCAGTATAATCAATTATGATAGAGAAAATCATTTTTTCATTTCTGATGCATCATAATTAATTATGACAGAGAAAAATATCACGTTATGAATTTTATCACACTTGTGCTTTGGAGGCTTATGCATAATATTACTTTATCAACTTGTACCTCCATATCCAGTATTCTAAGAATCTATCTAGTCTTCAGGAATCATCTTGGGCTTGCTTGAATCATCATATTTATCAAAAACATATCTTGGGCATGTAGGGAAAAGTTTCACATTTTCACCAACATCATAAATTCATCTTGAATGGTGTTGACTTGAATGTAGTTGACTTGAATCATCATCAAAATCATCTCTTGGGAATGTAGGGACATTTCCATCAATCTCCCCCTCATTGCTTTCACCTCAAGCGGATCCTTGCCTACTCCAAAGGCAAAATAAAAATTACCCCATGGCTCAACATCACCACCACATGAGTCATCGAGCACATTCACCCAAAGTCTCATCCATATTCCCCAACGGAGAATAAAGGGTTCACAAAGGCCCACCATCATCAACAGTCAAGAGAGTCCAATCTCTATACCATCAAGAGCTCAACAAAAAGAGGAAAAAAAAGAAGAAAACCCTTGCATCCCTAGCGGATGTCCAAAAGAAAGGACTACAACAGAGAAGGCTGGATAAAAATCCCCAAGTGGATCTCCCTATAAAAGTCTACAAAAAGAAGGATTCAGGAATTCCCATTCCTTAGTAGAATAAAAGCTTCACAAGGTCAGCTCGCATCAACATTAATCAAGGAGCCAAGACTCCATCTCAGAAAAGAAAAATCAGATCCCCAGGAAGTCGATAATCCCCTGGTGAATCACCAAAAAGAAGAAAATTTATCCCCTGCGGATCCCCAAGAAAAAAGAAGAAAAAGCTTGCGTACATAAAAGAAACTAAAAAGTAAAAAGACACAATATTATCCACATAAAAAAACCAAATTTCAAAATTGCGATAAAAAAGAGATAAATCGCAGAAAGAGGCGAAATTAAATATCCTAACTTTTAGGTTCCCATTCCCCAATGGAATAAGAGTGTCGCAAGGCCAGCTCGCACCAATACCTAACAAGGAGTCAAAATTCCAGGGGGCAAACCAAAATCAGATCCCCGGGAAGGCAATCAATCCCCAATGGATCATCAAAAAGAGAAAAATCATCCTCAGTGAGCCTACGACAAAGGCAAATTCCAGACTCACATCCTCAAAAGAGTCATTTGCCTATACGTAGGCAAGACCTGGCAAGCTAGAGCCAATATCCCCAGAAAGGGACATCAGCCTATTCAGAGGTAAAACAAGCACAAAGCATAAAGTCTTCACCACTAATGAAGCATCTGCCTACTCAGAGGCATTACCAGAACCTCAACGAAGTATCTGCCTGCTTAAAAGTACAATCAAAATCAACAAATCCTCAGTGGATTCCTGCCTACCTAAGAGACATTCACCAAGAATCCCCGACAACCAACAAAGTTGGATGGCTATTACAAAAGCCCAAAAATAAAGAATCCCCGGCAAACCAGAAGACTTCACCACAAAAGTAAAAAACAAATCAGAAAATAAAAGTCACTCCCCACGGAGACGACGCATGAGCCAGAGCAGTAAGCCGCCACCACACCAGTCCTACAAAGTTTGGCGAGACTGCCGTCTCATTTGGCGAGACCGCCTTCTCGCCATTCGCCAAAAGTGAGAACACTATCTCGTTTGGCGAGACGACAGTCCCAAATGGCGAGACGACCGTCTCGACCTTGTCAGATAAGACGACCTTCCCAGTCTGACGAGCACGAATTTCTATAAATAAGACCTTCGTTCAAGGAGGAAAATACAGAGAAAGACACAGAAACACCTAGAAATCACATAGTTATTACTCAGATACTTTGTTTACTTGTTATTTTTACTTCAAAAGTCCGATCCTAACTCGTTTAAGCAAGTTTCGATTCAAGATAGAAGTGTCTGTGTAGAGCGCGGGGTTTGCCAAAAAGCGCCCTTTTACAAGAATATTTATAAAAGCTCGCTTCGAAGGTTCCTTTACATCTCTTACTCTCCTATATTGCTTTTATTAGTTATTATCTCTGTGCATTAGTTATTAGGGTCAAGTAGTCAATAATTTAAATTTTACAATGAATAAATAAGGGTAACAGCATAATTTTAATGTTCCTATTTTAAAAAATAATAGTCCATCATAGGGAACCCGAAAGGGGCGTCGTGGGGAAGCTAATACCTTCCCTGCACGTAACCAACTCCCTTACCTAAATATGGTTTTAATGATCAAAGTTGGTTTTTCTTAAAACCAATGCCTTCTTTTTTTTCCTTTTCTGATGTTTTCGGTAAAAACATCGGTGGCGACTCCATAGAACCGTTTTCGAAAACCTCATTCTTAAGAACAGTCCGGTTATCGGACATCTTAAGAATGTTGACCTTCTTAAAAAAAACGTGAGTCAATCAAAACCATCATGTCGCTCTGACTACCTCTTTTGACGGCGGCGACAGTGAGATCACTGATTAAAAAGGCATTGTAGAGCGTTCTAAAGTTCTAGAGTTCTTAGGGAGCGTTCTAAAGTGCTTCGAGAGAAGAGTGAGCTGCATTGTAGAGCATGGGGTTGGCCAAAAAGCGTCATTTTCAATAATATTTTATAAAAAGCTTGCTTCAAAGGTTCCCTCATATCCCTTATTCTATTTTATCGCTTTTATTAGATATTATCTATGTGCATTAGTTATTAAGGGCCATGTAGTCAATAATTTAATTTTCGCAATGAATAAATAAGGGTAAAAGCGTAGTTTTAATGTTCTTATGTCTTTATAAAAATAGTCTATCATAAGGAACCCGAAAGGGGTATCGTGGGGAAGCTAATACCTTCCCCACACGTAACTAACTCCCTTACCTAACTCTGGTTGTAATAACAAAAGTTGGTTTTTCTTTAAAACCATCACCTTCTTTTCCTTTTCCAATGTTTTTGGTAAAAATATTGGTGACGACTCCTCGAACCTTTTCAAAAACCTCACTTTTAGGTCCAACCCAATTATTGAACAACCTAAAGACGTTGAACCATATTTTAAAAAATGCGAGTCAAACAAAACAATCGCGTTGCTCCAGCCGCATCTTTTGACAGCGACGACAGTCATAATAAATTCGTGTTTCGCCAATGTACAAAACAAAGAAAAAAAGAAGAAGAAGCCCGTAGAAGCCAAAGGCCAAAAAGAAAGGACAAGTTACCCGGTAGGAAATCCATTAAGGGGGCTACTCATAAGTTAGGGTAAAACCTACTAGGAAACTAGAACAACAATAAAGGGTAGCCTGGGCGAAAAGTAGGGTTACAAAATAAACTCCGCTAGAGTTCCTAAAACAAAACAAAAAGGAAACCTAGACAAAAGTTAGGACAGAACACAACATCCTAGATTTAAAATCCGAAGGGCAGTCTAGGGAAGTCAATTAGTCGTAATAAGCACCACTAAACAATTAGTTGAAGACGCAACTTCATAAACAAAACATTTTTTTAAACTAGCCTAAACACTTTAACTAATCCTGGTGTCGCCGCCGTCAAAAACGAGGCGGTCGGAGCGACGCGATGGTTTTATCGACCCTCTTGTTTTCGCGTTTTTTATTGGTGGTTACAACGTCCTTAGGTTGTCCGATAACCGGGCTAACCTAGAGACGAGGTTTTCGAAAAGTGTCCTTGAGTTGTCCGACAACCGGGCTAACCCAAGGACTTATTTATTTTGGGTTCTATGGAGTCGCCACCGATATTTTTACCATAAACATTGGAAAAGGGGTTTTAAAAAGGCGTTGGTTTTCGAAAACCAACTTTGGTCATTAGAACCAGAGTTGGGTAAGGGAGTTGGTTACGTGCAAAGGGAGTATTAGTCCCTTTGCGACGCCCCTTTCGGGTTCCCTATGATAGGCCAGCTTATTTTTATTGATAAACTAGAAAATTGCGCTTTTACCCTTTTATTATGCGGTATTTAAATTTATGACTACATGACCCTAACGTCTATTGCATAATTTAAATGAAAGCGGTAAAGTAAAGAAAGAGGTTTATGAACCTTCGAAGCAAACTTTCTTATATTCTTTAAAAAAAGGGTGCTTTGTGGCAGCCCTCTCACTCTACAACTCTCAGAAACTCCGGAAATGCCTCGGAGGGATTCTTAAGAAGATTTAGAACGCTCGATCTATGCCTAGAGACGCTCGGAAACTCCGGAAATGCCTCGGAGAGATTCTTGAGAGAGAAAATCTAGAGAGAAGGGAGAGCTACTGTTTTTACGTGTCGAAATGAGGGGGGAGGACCCCTATTTATAGTTTTTCGCGGCTGTCAAGGTCCGGACCGCCGTTCTCGTCCGACGGGGTCGAGACCGCCGTCTCGTCCAACGAGACCGCCGTCTCGTCCAACGAGACCGCCGTCTCGTTTTTGTAGGCAACGAGACCGCCGTCCGGAAAAACGAGACCGCCGTCTCGTCCTTCGCTCGCTCAAGCGAGAAATCCGTCGCTTGAGCGAGACTTGACCGGGAGTTCCCTTTGTTTGAGGCATCCGTCGCTCAAGCGAGTACATCGATCGCTTGAGCGAGACTCGACCCGGAAGTCCCTTTGTTTGAGGCATCCATCGCTCAAGCGAGTACATCGATCGCTTGAGCGAGACTCGACCCGGAAGTCCCTTTTGTTTGAGGCATCCGTCGCTCAAGCGACGGACGTACTCGCTTGAGCGAGACTTGACCCGGGAGTCCCCTTCAACGCGAGAATCTTTATTTTGGGCCAAAAAAACCCTCCTATCTTGGTACGGGAGCCTAATAGTCTCTCCTAGTGGCTTGTTAGGCTTCGGCCGTCTTCGAATAGGGGATCTTCTGACTTTATTTGGAGCCGGGCAAGATTTGGGGTCTACAGTGCCCCCCTTTACCCATCCGGTCGATTGCTGGCCTTCGTTGTCGGGATGATCGGCGGGGGTAAAGGAGTTGACCCTCTTGCTCGGTTGCCTTTCGGATGTCCCATCTTGTGGCGGATGATCCTGCAGGGAGATGTGGTGGTCGTGTGCCTCCGAGATACTACTTCTAACGTAGCCGATCCCTTTGGTGAACACGTGGTAGAACCTCCGGATACTACTTTTGACGTAGCCGATCCTTTGGTTGATGTGTATAAACCCCCCATCAGGCTGGTACGGTCCGTTGTGTGGGACCGGATGGGTATGAACCCCCATCGGGGTGGTACGGTCCGTTGTGTGGGGCCGGATGGGTATGAACCCCCATCGGGGTGGTAATGGCGGCTTACAGTTCATGTGGCCCATGCGCCGGCAAGACGCTTCTCGTGTGTTGGTTGATAGGTATAAACCCCCTATCCGGTCGGCGCGGTCCACTGCGTAGGACCTGGTGGTGATGGCGGCTTCTTGCTCGGGTCGCTCATGCGCCGACTCTGCGGGAATGATTTCTGTGCTCGTGCACTTCCGGGATACTACTTCGACGTAGCCGATCCTTTCGATGGACACGTGGTGGAACCTCCGGATACTACTCCCGACGTAGCCGATCCTTCGGTTGATGAGTATAAACCCCCATCGGTCGGTAGTTGCAGGTCCGTTGTGCGGGACCGGATGGGTATGAACCCCCATCGGGGTGGTACGGTCCGTTGTATGGGACCGGATGGGTATGAGCCCCCATCGGGGTGGTACGGTCCGTTGTATGGGACCGGATGGGTATGAGCCCCCATCGGGGTGGTAGTGCGACTTGCGATCGGCTCGGGCGCAGATCAGCGCGGCTCTACGGAGAGTGCTTGCTTGTGTTGAGTTGATCTGCTTTCGGATTTGTTGAATAGTCATCCGGGTCACGCGAGGATTTTGTTGGTGTTCGTCCAGCTTGTTGATTCTTGGGGATTCTTTGTTTTTGATCTTTTGTGGTGGTCATCCGACTTTCTTGGTTGTCGGGGATTTTTTGATAAGTGCCTCTTAGGTAGGCGGGAATCCTCCGGGGATTTGGTGATCTTGGTGACGCCTCTTGGGTAGGCGGATATCCATTGAGTTTTTGGTAATGCCTCCGAGTAGGCGGATGTTCCGTTTGGAGGTGCGAGACTTTTGGTTTTGACTTTTTCTTTGCCTCCGAATAGGCTAATGTTGCTTTTTTGCTTGCAAGGTTTTGCCTATGCGTTCCACTAGGGATATCCATGTTAGGCAAGTAGCTTTACGAGGATATGCGTTTGAAGTTTTGCCTTTGCAGTAGGCTCTCTAGGTAAGTTTTTTCTTTTTGATTGATCCACTAGGGAATTGGTTGCCTTCCGGGGATCTAATTTTGATCGTCTTTTGGGGAATGGAGTTGTGACTCCTTGTTTGGTGTTGATGAGAGCTGGTTTTTTCAAGCTCTTATTTCTCCGGGGAAATGGAGTTTTTTTTTTTTTTTTTTTTTTTTTTGTTTCCTATGCCTGCGAGTAGGCGGATGCTTCATTAGTGGTGAAGACTTTATACTTGCTTGCCTCCGAATAGGTGGATGTCCCTTTACGGGGAAATTGGCTCTTGCCTTTGGAACTTGCCTTTGTCGTAGGCTCACTTGGAGATGATTTTTCTTTTTGATTGATCCACCGGGGAATTGGTTTCCTTCCGGGGATCTAATTTTGATTTGCCCCACGAGGGAAAAATGGAGTTTTTGACTCCTTGTTGGATGTTGTTGTTTTGAGCTGGCTTTGCCTATGCTCTTATTCCGTTGGGGATGACCAAGCCTTTCAGTTGGCTTTTTCTGGTGTACCTTTGTTTATTGGTGTAGAAGGTTAGAGCTATTTTCCTTGAAGTTCTTTATTCTGCTGCAATGGTTTTGATTTCGCCTTTTTTCCGCGATCTATCTCTTTTTTATCGCGATTTTTGAAATCTGGCTTTTGTGGGGATAATGCGTAAGCCTTTTTACTTTTTAGTCTCTTTTTATTACGCTGGCTTTTTCCTTTCTTTTTGACGTTTTTTTTTTATTTCTTTTTGACTTCCGGGGATCTGATTTTTCTTTTCTAGGAATGGAGTCTTGGCTCCTTGATTGAGGTTGATGCGAGCTAGACTTGTGAAGCTCTTATTCCATTGGAGAGTGGGAATTTTTGATTCTTTTTTTGTTGGATTTTTTGGAGATCCACTTGAGGATTTTTATTTGGCCTTCTCTGTCATGGCCTTTTTGGACATCTGTCGGGGATGCAAGAGTTTTCTTCTTTTTTCCTCTTTTTTTTGTTGAGCCCTTGTTGGTTTGGACTCTTTTGACTATTGATGATGATGGGCTCTTGAAACCTTTATTCTCCATTGGGGAGTGTGGAGGCGACTTTGGGTGAGTGTGCTCGATGACTCATGTGGTGATGCAGTCGAGTCGTGAGGTAATCTTTTTGTTTTGCCTCCGGAGTAGGCAAGGATCCTCTTGGGGATAGCTAAGCCTTTCAGTCGGCTTTTCTTTTATGATGTCTTGATGATTGTGCCCTCTTTTATTGGGTAGAAAAATGATGACTGGAGCTTTTGCTTCGGAAGCTTCTTATTTCTTCCGAGCTTATTTGATGATGACAACTCGCTCTTCTTCTTATATGTGCCTTCTTTTTTGGGTAGAAGGATGGTAGCTGAATCTCTTATTTTGATGAGTCGCTTGATTGACGACTTGCTCTGTTTTCTTGAGGGCATTATTTGGAGAGTTGGTCTCGGTGATCCTGTTTTCAATCACAATCATGGAGCTAGTCTCCTTATATGTATGAATGCTTTTCATTTTTTTGTTTTTTTTTTATCTGAAGTAATTTTTTATTTCTTTCATTTTTTGTCTTGACAAAGTCGTTTTGTGCGACTACTTGTATGTGGATGCCCTAAATGCAATCTATTCTTTTTTATTGATGCATTTGGAAAAGTGGCTGGCATTCTCCTGCTGGACTTTTTTATGATTATGATGAAGGACCCCTCTCTTTTATTCATTTTTTGGTTTAGCCCTATCTTTTGCCTAGACCGCCCTTTTGGGGTTTTCGGTCTATCGAGCTGCCTTACTTTTTGCCTAGGATATCTTAGCGGGCTTTTTTCCCTTTTTTTTTTTATGAATGCCCTAACTTTTGCCTAGACCGCCCTTTGCGGGTTTTCGATCTAGCGAGGCTATCCTAACTTTTGCCTAAGAATCTCCTAGCGAGGCATTATTCTTTTTATTGTCATTTTTTCTTTCTCTTCTTTTTTTTTTTTGAGAGATAGGAGCCTATCATATGCATGCAATGTTTGCGATATGCATCCTATAATGCTATTTCAATTAATTTTTCAAAAGGATTAACCAATGTGCTTTTACTCTTGATATGCTTCGACGTTTTGTACTTTCGTTGACGAGAATAGGCTATACCAATTTCGCAGTCTTGACTTTATCATGACCAAAGAATGATTGTGTTTAATTGTAGAGAGACTTTGCCAGTGTCGGTGCGCCCCTCCTTTTCCTTGGGGATGTCAATCCTTCTATTGATTACTATCTCCACATTTCCCTACTAATTACTAGAATGTTGTAGTAGTAAGGGTCAAGAGAAGAGAAAGAAGAGGATATTTAATTCAAAGGCTTGTGTTTTAGAATTGTTTTATTTTGACAAAAAAATGGTTTTTGTAAGCACGGCTAGCCAAGGTTGGTTAGAGTGTTTAGGCTAGTTTAAACAAACGTTTTGTTTATGGAGTGACGTCCTATTGTATGGCGCTTGCTATGATTGATTGACTTCCCTAGTCTACCCTTTGGGTTTTTAGCCTAGGATGTTGTGTTTTGTTTTGTCCTAACTTTTGTCTAGGTTTCTTTTTTTTTTTGTTACTTTGGGAAACCTAGCGGACTTTATTTTGTAACCCTAGTTTTTGCCTAGGCTACCCTTTATGGTTGTTCGGGTTTCCTAGCGGGTTTACCCTAACTTTTGCGTAGCCCCCTTTAATGGGTTTCCTACGGGTATCCTGCCTTTTTCTTTTGACTTTTGGCTTTTATGGGCTTCTTTTGATTTTTGTTTTCTTTTTGCACAACATTGGCGAAACATGACTTTATTTATGACGAGGTAAAACCTTATTTTGTGTTTCTAGTCAATCGGTGATGATGGATTTGACTTTTATTTTGGTCAATGGCTCATTTTGATTACTTTGACGCACTTTTGAAAACGTTTGCTTAAACATGGTTATTAATGAGGTTTAGACATGAATAGCAAGAAGAGAAGCGAGAAAGTAAGAATGTCATTCTTTGTAATTAATAGGGAAATGTGTGCCCTACAATGCTCGGGGGTCGGGCTAGCCCCGATGAGTAATTTCTAATAGTCATTGGATTTACAAGCCCTAAGAATCGGAAGGAAAACACCTAATGACTAAAGTCGCTTTTGACGCTTGAATCCCTCTACTCGGGAGAATCGATTTGAGGTGCGAAGGGAGACTTCCCTTTTCTCCGTTGTGCGGCTTGATCCTTTATAGGGTAATGCTTTAAAGGATCGTCTTTAAAATTTGGTGGCTCTCTTATTTCTTGAGAGTTTCTAACGAGCCCTTGGTTTGGGCGGCATCCATATTTTCTTATCTCGTGGGCCACCTTCATATTGTTGGGGAAGTCTTTTTATATTGGCAAAAGGTATTTCGAAGGTCCTTTTTAGCCGCTTTTATTCAAAGTAGGATAGACGACTTGCTGATCCGAATGTCGTCTTTGTGACCGGCTTATTGCCTAGCGTCATGAGTCCAAAGTCTTCTCGGTTTCCTCTTTGGATTATGTTTTTCTTCGGTCTTTTTATTTTTCCTTTATTCTTGGGAGCATTGTCTGGTAGCTCCTCGGGGAGTAGATTCTTCCATTTCTAATTTTGCCCCCAATGCCGGCTATTGTGGAGATATTCTTGTTAATGGGCGGTGTTTTTGCGTATCTCCATGGTGCAACCTTATTTGATGTATGGGGTGAACAAATGTAACGATATCCTTGCCCCTTCTTCCTTATTAACTCGGATACCCAACGGTTGAGGCTTATTATCCTCCTTGGGCGGATCAACCGTTGGAGAGAACTTGATGACGAAGGCTTACTCTCCATCTTATTCTAATTCACGGAGAGCACATCGACTAATCCTTTCTTTTTATTATCTTATTATTATGAGAATGAATGCAATTCATGAATGCAACGCAATAGACGGTTGAGAGATGATGAAAAGAAACAATTTTATTTATTTCGTCCATACGGTGTACATTCCTCAATGCAATGTTTTGAAGCCTAAATAGGCGGGTTAGAATTTCTATTTAATTTCTTTTTTTTGTGCATGGCATGCGAATGCCTTACCCTCTTTTCATGGTATTGAGGAATGTTCACTTTCTTCAAGCTGTCTATTGTTAGATGTATGAAGTTTGGTGGATGCATGTATGCAAGTGTTTGTTTTTCCTAAACATTATCATGTTTTATTTTCTAACATGATGTATGATAGTGTTTGGGATTTTATGTGTTTTTTTTTTGCATGAGGATGACGAGCATGAAGAATACTAGCCGCTTTCTAGAATGCCAAAAGATTTTTATTGTTTAAAATGAATGATTTATGAAATGGATATTCCTTAAGACAATGGCTTAGGTATCCTCTTTAAAGCTTACGCTTTGTGGGGTATCCTACCCACCTTGGTGTAATGGTTCCTTACCCATCACGGATTTGACAAGTATAATGGGGGTCACCATCACACCTTAGTACACTTGTCCCTTCCTTGCCGCGAAGGTCACAAATGTGCTCGGGGCCTCTTTCGCCATTGTCTTAGGGATATCTAGTGGTCCCTAGAATGAATGTATCTATGCATGCACCATTACAAAAGGCGACGAGATGTTCAAAGTGGCATAACTCTTGACTGAGATGTCCGATTTGGACGTACAGACATACCAAAACGAAGAGAAAAAGGTGAAGAACCAAACTGCAAATTCCCGAAGGGGATTTGGCCCAGTATTTTTCCCAAAAAACGCCTCTAAGACACATTTTTGAGAGGTTTATTAAAATGATGCGTATGCATACTTTCCTTATGCATTTATTTTCTCTCTTGTTTTTTCACTTATGGCATGATGCAATATGAATGACACGACTTTGTCAACATTATTTTATAAATGTTTTATTTTATTTTATTTTTTTTTGGATTTTTATTTTGATTTTTATTGCTTTTTATTTTATAGCCTTTTATCTCTTCTGTCGGAGCTGCGTGGCTACTTAGCTTACAAAGAACCTGAAACCAGGCTAGCTAAAAGGCAGACTGTCAGAGATAAAATGTGGCTTTATGCGAAAGAATATTTAGCGTCCCTTATCTCTTACGTCGGAGCTGCGTGGCTACTTAGCTTACAAAGAACACTGAAACCAGGCTAGCTAAAAGGCAGGTCGTCAGAGATAAGGGTGTTTATTTGTAAAATATATTTTTTTTGGTGATTTTGTTCGTTGTTTGTTTATGCTATGCAACGAGTCAAATGCAACAGACATATGCACACACAATTCGATCATCCACGAACAGGCGAGAATTCATTTTTATCACGAGGTAGGGTTTTCCTGCGAGAAAAGTGCATTGGCAAGGGTTGGTTCTAACTGTTCTCACCAGGCTAAGGCCCCCAAGGTGCCCCCATTATAGGGTCCCCACTCTCCAGTCAGTCCGACCATGCTCAACACTAAGGCCGGAGTCGGTCTTGTTGCCAAAAGAGGAAGGTTATCACCTTGAGTGGTGGTTTTCGATCACACTTGGTGGGCACAAGGCCCTAACTGCAGCGAGCCGTACCGCCACCCACTCCCTATGGTTTTCTCACTTGCCCCGGGTATAGAGGGAACTGTAGTGTGCAAGGGACTTGTGTGCGGTTTATATCTCAATCAATTTGCGTAAGTATAAACAAACAACGAGTTTATTGAAAGCCGGACAATAAAGCATGTTATAATACAAGGTAGGGTAAAAGCGCTATTTTCTTGGTTTATTTATTGTTTAAGCCGACCCATCACTAAATGGGATTAACTCTCTAGGCTTCCCCGGTGGAGTCGCCATCGTCGCCGCCGTAAAAAACGAGGCGGTCGGAGCGACGCGATGGTTTTATCGACCCTCTTGTTTTCGCGTTTTTTATTGGTGGTTACAACGTCCTTAGGTTGTCCGATATGCTAGGGCTAACCTAGAGACGAGGTTTTCGAAAAGTGTCCTTGAGTTGTCCGACAACCGGGCTAACCCAAGGACTTATTTATTTTGGGTTCTATGGAGTCGCCACCGATATTTTTACCATAAACATCGGAAAAGGGGTTTTAAAAAGGCGTTGGTTTTCGAAAACCAACTTTGGTCATTAGAACCAGAGTTGGGTAAGGGAGTTGGTTACGTGCAAAGGGAGTATTAGTCCCTTTGCGACGCCCCTTCGGGTTCCCTATGATAGGCCGGCTTATTTTTATTGATAAACTAGAAAATTGCGCTTTTACCCTTTTATTATGCGGTATTTAAATTTATGACTACATGGCCCTAACGTCTATTGCATAATTTAAATGAAAGCGGTAAAGTAAAGAAAGAGGTTTATGAACCTTCGAAGCAAGCTTTCTTATATTCTTTAAAAAAAGGGTGCTTTGTGGCAGCCCTCTCACTCTACAACTCTCAGAAACTCCAGAAATGCCTCGGAGGGATTCTTAAGAAGATTTAGAACGCTCGATCTATGCCTAGAGACGCTCAGAAACTCCGGAAATGCCTCGGAGAGATTCTTAGAGAGAGAAAATCTAGAGAGAAGGGAGAGCTACTGTTTTTCTGTGTCGAAATGGGGGGGGGAGGACCCCTATTTATAGTTTTTCGCGCTGTCAGGGTCCAGACCGCCGTTCTCGTCTGACAGGGTCGAGACCGCCGTCTCGTCCAACGAGACCGCCATCTCGTTTTTGTAGGCAACGAGACCGCCGTCTGGAAAAACGAGACCGCCGTCTCGTCCTTCGCTCGCTCAAGCGAGAAATCCGTCGCTTGAGCGAGACTTGACCCGGGAGTTCCCTTTGTTTGAGGCATCCGTCGCTCAAGCGAGTGCATCAGTCGCTTGAGCGAGACTCGACCCGGAAGTCCCTTTGTTTGAGGCATCCATCGCTCAAGCGAGTACATCAGTCGCTTGAGCGAGACTCGACCCGGAAGTCCCTTTTGTTTGAGGCATCCGTCGCTCAAGCGACGGACGTACTCGCTTGAGCGAGACTTGACCCGGGAGTCCCCTTCAACGCGAGAATCTTTATTTTGGGCCAAAAAAACCCTCCTATCTTGGTACGGGAGCCTAATAGTCTCTCCTAGTGGCTTGTTAGGCTTCGGCCGTCTTCGAATAGGGGATCTTCTAACTTTATTTGGAGCCCGGGCAAGATTTGGGGTCTACACCTGGCTAGCCATTCTTACAAAGACCATTGATTTGAAAATAAAAACCTTCTAAAACACAAGTCATTGAATCAAACAAAGCTTCTTTCTTTTCTCTTGACCATTTACTACGACATTCTAGTAATTAATAGGAAAATATGGAGATACAGTAGTCGATAAAAAGATTGGCATTTGAAAGTAAAGGGAGGAGTATACCAATGTAACAAGTGCTCCACAATCAAAACGATTAGTCTTCGGTCATGGCAAATCCGAAAACGACAAAAATGGTACAGCTACGCATGACCTCAGAAGAGCATAATCAACAAAAAGGCGCATCAATTAATCTTTCTAAAAAATTAACTGAAATAGCATTGTAGGATGCATATCATGAACATTACATGCATAGATGTTGATGAATAGAGTCTTATTCTTCTCCAAAAACAAAAAACAAAAAAAAATGTGTCAGACGGCCGTCCATCAGCTCCAGACGGTCGTCCATATGTTACCATTGGGCATGGATTGCCGTCCATGAAGGCCAAACGACTGTCCATAGTCGAACGTTGGCTATGGACAGTTGTCTAGGGAGTACAAATGACCATCCACCAGGAAGTCGTTAGCACCAGACGACCGTCTGGCCCTAGAAAGTTTTGCCTATAAATAAAGGCGCCCAAAATGACTAATGGCATCCCATTTTCACATTCCCTCTTCCTCCTTCACTTTTCCTTGCATACTTGAGTGTGTTTGGTTGAAAAATGGATCGCAGAGCATCTTCATCACGCCGAAAGAACGCTCGAGAGACCGTCAGGCCAGTTCCTACTCTTCAAGTCCCTACTTAACTGACAGAGCAGCACCAAGCTAGGTTCGCCAACGTCAGTTAGTTTTCTTGGCACCCTATGTTGTGGTTAGACTTTGAGATCCTAACCATGTTTGGTTGGGATCAAGATGTAAGAAGATGCATCCAAAGCATAGGCTGGGACTTCTTGCTCAAAGAGTCGCCTACCCGTGTTCACCGCACTGCCACACTGGAGTTTCTCTCCTCTTTCACACTGATGAAGCTGTCATCCACAATTCCTAGAGTCCCTCCTGTCCAGGCAGTCTCATATTGGATGAACATGGCCTACCAGTCTAACGTATTGGACAAATTCAACGTCCTTATGGGATTCAACCAACCCGTTGACATCCAAACTACAAAATACATAGAGGCATATTGTGAAAGGCCAACCACCCTCACCACTAGTTAAATGTGGGAAGAGATCACCGGCTCCCAACATGTCCCTACCAACCTGAAGGGATCTGCATTCCTCTCTACACTTCGTGTTTGCCATAAGCTGCTAGCAAGCACCATTCACGCCAAGAAGGAAAGCCAAGGCAAGGTTACTCAAGCTTAGGCATGGCAACGGGGCGGGGCGGGGGTGGGTTTTGCCTCCCCAATCCCCGCCCCCGACTTTTTTAACCATCCCCGTCCCCGCCCCCGATCCCCGTCGGGGTTAAAAATTAAGTCCACATCCCCGTACCCGCTGGGTTTTGGGTTTCCCGCCCCGCCTCGTCCCCGATCTATATTATTTTTAAAAAGATAATTACATTTACAATAAATTAATTTTATTATGTATTTTTATATATAAATAAAAATTTATAATTTTATAATTTATAATTATTATTAATTAAATATACATTTTAATTTATTATATTTATATTAAAATATGTATGTAAAAAAATATTTAATTATTTTTTATTTATATATAGAGAGAATATTTATAACATTATTATTATTATTATTCAAATATTTGAATACTTATAACATTATTATTATAATACTGTATTCAAACATTTAATTATATATATATAAGTTAATTCATTTTTAAGTTGTCATTTAAAAATATGAAATATATAGTTTATAAGAAAATATTTAATAAGTTAATTATTATTTAATTAGTTCAAAGTAATAAAAGTTTAAATTATCAATTTCTTTTAATCCTTTAAAATACAATTATTTTATTAAGATAAAATTTGATATATGATAAATAAGAACAATAAGATAAAAAAAATGACATAATAAAACCTAATAAATATAAATTATAAATAAAATAATATTAGTTACTAGGATCTATGTAAAATATTTAGAAAAAGATAAAGAAAAAAATTTACTTTGTGTTCATCAAATTGATTGAAAAGATAAAAAATAAATAAATTGATGGGAGAAATTAAGGAAATGTAAAAAACATAAAGGTAAGAGAGAATATAATATAATAAATTAATTGATATGAAAGATTAAAAAAAACAAAAAAAATTTAAAGTGGATAGAAAAATTGGTGAAATATTAAAAAATTAAACTTACATGTAATAGAAAAAGAAAAGAAAATACATTTAAAGTATTAATATTTTAAATTTTAAATTTAAATATAAAGTCGGGGCGGGGACGGGGTCGGGGTCGGGGTGGGGATTGCATTACCCATCCTCACCCCCGCCCCCGGTCAACTAGGGTTTTCCCCGTCAAACTCAGGACGGGGACAGGTCGGTCCCCATGGGTACGGGTTTAATTGTCATCCCTACTCAAGCTAACCTTTTTGTTATCTACTGCATGCATCAAGGCTTCTGATGCAATCTTGACTATTTCTTCTTGAAGGCATTGAAGGATTTTGGGGCTCGGGGCGCGACCAGGTCTATCATGATAGCACCCCTCCTCACTCCTCTGGTTGAATACTGGAGATGCACTGATGGGGAGGATATACTTGTCGCACTCCGACCAAAACCCATAGACGGATTAGTGCTCTCCCATATGGGTATGCTCACCCGACAAGGGACCAGATTCGTCCTGCATCCTTACCTCGCTATGACGCTAGATATCCATGAGATGAACGCGTCAGAATCAGAGGACATTCCCATGCCCCCAGAATTCCAGCAGCAGTAGCAACAATGCGGCGATGGGATGACATTGCCAGTGTCCATCAACACTTACGTGACATGCGGGCACATATTGATAGTTAACATCATTATGTACAACAGTAGTTCGAGTTGATGACATTGAGACAAAACGAGTATGATCAGAGGCATGAGGGAGTGTACCATAGGTTGGACAACCTTAGTCAAAGGGTAGACGGATTTGCCTAGGATCTGCGCGACATGAGACAAAGCCAAGAGGAGTTCCAACAACGCATGCTCTGATGATATCCCTTGTCAGCACACTCCACAACATCCAGTTCAGGTCCAAAAAGCTGAGCTGATGCGTTTCTTTTTATTTCCAAAAAAATGTACCCTAAAAATCCAAAAATTTAATAAATGGAACTTTCCTTTTACCCTCTTGCCTTTCCTCTCTTTTAGCAAAAGCCTACGTGCATAAAAGAAACTAGGAAATAAAAAGGCACATGCACCATTCCGAAAAAGCCAAATTTTAAATCGCGAGAAAAAAGAATAAATCGTAAAAAAAGGTGAAATTAACTAAGAGCTTCCTAAACCAAATAAGCTCCGACTACCATCATTCCATCGAATAAAGAGAAGGCAACTTTTAAACCAAAACGCAGCCAACGAGAAGGCTCTATCCCTAAGCGGATCATTGCCTACTCCAGAGGCAAACAAAAACATCTTCACACGACTCAGCATCATCAGCACGACGAGTCATCAAGCATACTCAGCTCGTTCTCCACCATATCCACCAAGGGAGAATAAAGGCTTCGTAAAATCCCTTCACCAACATAATCAAGGAGGCAAGACTCCATTTTCCCCCAGAAGGCTACTGAAATTAGATCCCCAGGGAAGCACAAATTCCCCAACGGATCGCCAAAAAGAGGAACCTATCCCCAATGAGCCTAACGCAAAGGCAATCCTCAACAAGTCACTCGTCTACGCATAGGCAAATCTTGGCAAGCAAAGAGCCAACATCCCTGAAGGGAATATCGACCTACTTAGAGGCAAAGCAATATAAGTCGAAAGCCTTCACTTCCGATGAAGCATCCACCTATTCAAAGGCACCATCAAAATCAACAAATCCCCAGTGGATTCCTGCCTACTTAATAGGCATTCATCAAGAATCCCCAACAAACAGAGTCAGACGGCTACATAAAAAAGCCAAAAATATATTTTCGAACAAAAATCACTCCCCATGGAGCCGGCGCATGAGCTAAAGTAGTAAGTCGCCACCACCTTCTCTATCAGAGGGATCAACCACCATAGCAAATGGGCATCCAAAAGATAGAGTTCCACACATCGTCCAAAGGATCAACTCCGTTGCAAAGGAGTATCCGGAAGACACAATCCACCATCATTGCCCGAAGGATCAGCTCTGTTGCAAAGGAGTATCTTGAGGACAGGATTTACACACATCGTCCGAAGGATCAGTCCCATTGCAAAGGGATATCCGGAAAACACAACCCAACTTTACCATCCGAAGGGTCAGCTTCCACAGCATGGGAGCATCCTGAAGACAAACGCCTACTATGCATCCACCGCCTAAAGGGTTAGCTACCGCATCAAAGGAGAATCCCAAGGGAAAATCTTCATCAGTCGAAGGGTCAGCTACCGCATCAAAGGAGCATCCTGAAGCTTTACACATATCGTCCGAAAAGGGTTAGCCTCCGCAATAAGGAAGCATCCTGAAGACAGCACCAAACTGCATCCATAGTCCCGAGGGTCGGCTACCACGTCAAGAGGACATCCGGAGGACAATCGAGCAAGAGGGTTAACTCCTTCACTTGCCAATCACCCTTATGGTACATTAGCCCATAGTCAATTGGTCAAGTGAAGGGGGGACAGTTGTAGACCCCAAATCTTGTCCAGCTTCCTAATAAAGCCAAAAAATCATCTGTTTCGAAGATAGTCAAGACTTAGTTAAGTCCCTAGTAGCCTTTTCTAGGTTCCATTTAAGATAGGAAAAGTTTTCTAAGGCAATAAAAATCATAAATTTCATTGGGAACAGCGGATGATAGTCTAGGTTAGCCAGACGACCGTCCATGGCAACTTTTTGGTCCATGGATGGCCGTCCATGCTTCCTTTTGGCCATGGACGACCGTCCACTTTTCCTGGCTTGGTTCCCTATAAATAGGAGCCTCATTTCTCGTTTTTCACACACTATTCACTCTTACCACTCTCTAGGAAGCCTTTTGGCACTTTAGAGTGACTATGAGCATTATTCCAGAGTTCGAGTGAACTTTCCGATTTTCGTTAAGGTAGAAATCGGTTAAGGAGGTCTCTCTTTGAGACATCTGACGCTCAGTAGAGTGAAAATTTCTCTTTTGCGGGGAGGAGCATGCTTGTAGAGTGCAGGGACAACCAAAAACTGTCCTCAAGTCTTGAAGTGTTAATAGAAAGCCCGCTTCGGAGGTTCCATCTCTATTCTCTCTCTTTTACTGCTTTCTTTTACTACTTTCCTTGTATGAATTAGATACTAGGATCATGTAGATATTTAAATTCGTCCAAGGGTAAAAACATAGTTTCTTCCAGTTTTTATTTTACCAAATAGTCCATCATAGGGAACCCGAAAGGGGTTTTGTGGGGTGCTAACACCTTCCCCATATGTAACTAATTCCCTTACCTGACTCTGGTTGTAACGACCAAAGTTGGTTTTTTCTAAAAACCAATGTCTTCTTCTTTTTTTCCCTTTTCGATGTTTATGGTAAAAACATCGGTGACGACTCCATAGAACCTTTTACGAAAATTCGCCTCTAGGATTAGCTCGGTTATCGGACAACCTAAAGGCGTTGAACATCTTTTCTATAAAACGCGACTCATTCAAAACCATCGCCTCGCTTCGACCGCCTCTTCTGACGATGGCGACAGTTTCGAGGATGGAAAATGTCTCTTTTTAGTACATCCCTCGAGAAGACAATCAGTTCGCAGATGCCCTCGCTATTTTATCATCTATGTTCGCCTTAGATCAAGAACATGAGATACTAATTATCGAGATTAGGCTGCGTGATAAACAAGCTTTTTGTATGGCAGTAACTAGCGAGGAGGACAAATCCCCTTGGTATCATGACATCAAGCGATATCTCATGAAGGGTGAATATCCCAAGGGAATTAACGATAATGATAAAAGGACCATTCAAAAGAGAGTCGTAGGGTTCACGCTAATTGGAGGAACCCTTTACAAGAAAAATTTCGACTCCAACTTATTAAGGTGTGTGAACCACAAAGAAGCTCAAACCTTAATTAAGGAAATTCATGAAGGAGCCTTTGGAACCCACATACCAGGGCATGTCGTGGCGAGGAAAATCCTCAGGGTAGGATATTTCTGGTCCACAATGGAAGGAGAATGTCACCAGCACTCTAAAAAATGTCACAAGTGCCAGGTCCATGCTGACAATGTTCATGTCCCACCTTCACCTCTCCACGTTATAGTTACACCATGGCCATTCTCCATGTGGGGCATGGATGTTATTGGACCCATCGAGCCCAAAGCATCCAACGATCATCGCTTCATCTTGGTGGCCATTGACTATTTTACCAAATAGGTAGAAGCGACATCCTACACACATGTGACCAAGAAAGTGGTGACCACCTTCACCAAGAAAAATATCCTATGTCGGTATGGCATCCCCCATCGTCTCATTATTGATAATGGGACCAATCTGAACAATAAGATGATGGAAGAGTTATGCCAAGATTTCAAAATTCAACATCATAATTCCTCTCCATACCGACCCAAAATGAATGGTGCAGTAGAGGCAGCCAATAAGAACATTAAGAAAATCATCCAGAATATGGTGATAACATATAAAGATTGGCACGAAATGTTACCCTTTGTCCTGCACTGATATCGGACTTCCGTACGGACCTCCACAAGAGCCACTCCGTTTTCCCTCATATACGGCATGGAGGTCGTACTGCTATTGGAAGTCGAAATACGCTCCCTACGAGTTATTATAGAAGCAAAGTTGATAGAAGTAGAATGGGTCCAAAATCGGTACGATCTGAAAGTGATGAAGATCTTATTGAATCATTTGATTAAACGAAGATCTTGTTGATTTGATGAAGTCAAAATGAAGTCAAGGCTATTCTGCTGATGTCAAAGGTTACTTGGTTAAAAGGGTAGAGTGATTAGTGAGTTTGCATCTATACATAGGTATAATCATTCATATCTCTCTGCTGCATGAGGTTTCATCATTTAAAAGATTTTGTAAAATGCCTCTAAACATGTTTAATCTATTAAAAACCAAAGTAATCGGTTAAATGGTTTTTAAGTAATTATTTTAACTGATATTATATGAGCTTTATCAGTTAAAATGTTCTTAACACTTACATAATAGGTTTTTTAACTGATAGGTTTTCGAAATAATTGATTAAAACCTTTTAAAACATACACTGAAACTATTTTAATTGATATATCTTCGAATTAATCGATTATTTTCATTAAAGGAGTTTTTGAAAACCTTCTACCAGTATTTTAACTGATGTAAATTCAAAAAAATCCATTAAAATAACTTAGAATGTTTTGGAAAATGTTCCGGCAGTATTTTAATCGATACAAACTCGAAATAATCGATTAAAATAACTTGAAGTATTTGGAAATATGTTCTATCAGTATTTTAATCGATGTAAATGCGAATTAATCGATTAAAACCACTTGAATGTTTTTGAAAGAAGTTCTGTCAGGATTTTAATCGATGTGTTATCAGTTAAAATGACATAGAAATTTTTACGAAACTATTTGGCAGGATTTTAATCAATTAAAATGCGAATTAATCGATTAAAACAACTAAGAGATTTTTTCCAAAGTGTTTTAATCGATTAAAACAGATTGTTATCAGTTAAAATCACTTAGAAAGTTTTATGAAAACATTTGACAGTAATTTAATCGATTAAAAGGCGAATTAATCGATTATAACAACTTAAGGGATTTTTTAGAAAGTATTTTAATCGATTGAAACGATGTCGCATCAGTTAAAATAAATCTGGAAAATGATCAAGAATATTTTAACAGATTAAAAGAAGTTTTAACAGATTAAATCAAGACTTTTAACAGATTAAAAGATTGTTTTAACAGATTAATTAAACCAGTAGTTTGAACATTCTTCTATATAAACAAGATTGCTTGAGTCTTTTAAAATATACCTTTGATCAATCAATCAAGCAATCATAAGAGCTACTTTCAAGAAAGAATCACGCAAGTTTTGTGAAGTTTTTCAAAGTTCTTTCTTGAGGCATTTTCTGCATTTCTTTTGTGAAGAAACTCATTCTGTAGAGCAGCATAATCCGGGTTTGAGTGTTCTACGTTTCTTCTCTTTGTTTCTTTTACATTTCATTACTGTATTGTGAGTGTCTAAAAGTGTGGGCACTGATTTTTGTGGCTGGAATTTGGTTGCAGGGTGGTTCAAGAACTGGAAGTTGGTTCTTGGTGAAGGTTTAGGTGCAAGAACTGGAATTTTGGTTCTTGTGGTAGATTGTGTGTGTGATTGGAGTTGTAATCTGTAAAACATTCAATCTAGTGGAACTCAGCTGGAATTTGGCTGAGAACTGGACGTAGCCCTGTGATTGGGTGAACCAGTATAAATCTTGGTTATATCTCTCTAAACCTTTTTCTCTGTAATTCTGCTGCTGTCTTTATTTTGATTGTTTGTTTTGTTTGATTCAAGAATTGATCAAAACTCTTAATCTTTGAAATAGATAATCTGTAATTTGTGAAAATCTTTCAAAGATCAATTCACCCCCCTCTTGATATCATCCTCCTTTTCTAACATGATCAGTTGAACCTAATCGAAGAAAAACGATTGGACGCCATATGTCACGGACAAGCCTACCAAAAGAAAATCAAAAGGGCTTACGACAAAAAGGTCAACTCCCACACTTATCATGAGAGGGATTTAGTGATAAAGAAATTGCTTCCAGCCCAGAAGGATAAAATTAGAAAATGGGCGGCAAACTATGAAGGGCCCTTTTATGGTCAAGTGAGCCTTTACAAGAGAAGCTTTTATCCTCACCAACATGGATGGAGAAGAACTCTGACACCCAGTCAATTCAGAGGCGGTGAAGAAGTATTACGCTTGAAGGCATTGCTCATGACCCGGTAGGATGAAAACCCATAAAGGGCGTCCTGGGCAAAATTTAGGGTTTACACACCTCGCTAGGATACGTCCTGGCAAAACTTAGAGGTTAAAAAAAAACAAAAATAAATAAAAAGAGCAATGGCTATCTTAGCCGAAAACCATAAGGCGGCTAAGGTAACGTTCTTCCAGAAGCGGGCAAGCTTTGCATAGTCTCCACTCCGGGTTCAAACATCTCGACTAAAGCAACCAGGAGAACAAACAAGGCAGATATCAGGGACATGATTGTTGTAGCTTATACAATTTAGCCGACCTTGGCCAGCCATGCTTCTAAATTCCTTTGTAAATCCTTCTGTAAAAAATAAACTATTTGTTTATATTAATATAATTGTCTTTCATTTCTTTTCTCTTGACCAAATTATGAAAATGCCTCTGTGTTAATGAATCATAAACATGCATAAAGAACCAAAATAAGAAAGCATAAGAAAAAAATGAAAAAGAATAAACGCCTACTAGGAAATTCTTAGGCAAAAATTAGGGTGACCTACTAGATTGAAAATCCGCAAAGGGCGATCTAGGCAAAAGATAAGACAATTATAAAAAGAAAAAAGTCTGCTAAGATATCCTAGGCAAAAAATAAGGCAGCCGGCTAGATCGAAAACCCCAAAAAGGGAGGTCTAGGCAAAAGATGGGGCTAAAACAAAAAAATACACAAATGAAAAAGGGAGTCCGTTAGCATGCAACAATGGAAAGGGCAGTCACTTTTCTAAATGCATCAAAAAAGAAAATGGATTGCATTTAAAACATTCACATACAAGTAGTTGCACAAAACAACTTTATCAAATTCGAAAAAAATCTTTGTAAGCAAATAAACAAAAATAAGAATCATGCATAAGGAGACTAACTCCATGTTTACGATTGAAAAATAGGAAGCACCCAGACCAAGTCTCCAAAATAATGCTCCCCCTCAAGAAAATGGAGCAAGTTGTCATCAAACAAGCGACTTAGAGCAAAATAAGAAGCTTCCATAAGCCAAAGCTCCAACTACCATCCTTCCACCAAATAAAGAGAAGGCAACTTTCAAACCAAAATGGAGCCGACGGAAAGGCTCAATCCCCAAACAGATCATTGCCTATTCCAGAGGAAAATAAAAACATCTCCACACGACTCAGCATCATCACCGCGATGAGTCATCAAGCTCATTCTCCACCACATCCATCAAGGTAGAATAAAGACTTCGTAAAATGCATTCACCAACACAATCGAGGAGGCAAGACTCCATTTCCCCCTAGAGGGCTACTAAAATTAGATCCCTGAGGAAACAAAAATTCCCCAACGGATCGCCAAAAAGAGGAACATATCCCCAGTGAGCCTACTGCAAGGGCAATCTTCAAAATACTTATCCTCAGTGAGTCGTTTGCCTACGCATAGGCAAAACCTGGCAAGCAAAGAGCCAACACCCCCGAAGGGAATATCTGCCTACTCAGAGGCAAAGCAATACAAATCAAAAGCCTTCACTTCCAATGAAGCATCCGCCTATTCAGAGGCATCATCTAAATCAACAAATCCCCAATGGATTCTTGCCTACATAAGAGGCATTCATCAAGAATCCTTGGCAAACGGAGTCAAATGGCTACATAAAAAAGCCAAATACATTTTCGAACAAAAATAACTCCCTATGGAGCCGGCACATGAGCTAGAGCAGTAAGCCGCCACCACTTTCTCTTTCAAAAGGATCAACCAGCACAACAAAAGGGGCATCCAGAAGATAGAGTTTCACACATCGTCTGAAGGATCAGCTTATTGCAAAGGAGTATCTTGAAGGCAGGATTTACGCACGTCGTTCGAAGGATCAACCCCATTGCAAAGGGGTATCCGGAAGACACAACCCACCTTTACTGTTCGAAGGGTCAACTTCTGTAGCATGGGAGCATCCTGAAGACAAAAGTCTACTATGCATTCACCACCTAAGGGGTCAGCTGCCGCATCAAAGGAGCATCCCAAGGGAAAATCTTTATCAGCCGAAGGGTCAGCTACCGCATTAAAGGAGCATCCTGAAACTTCACACATATCGTCCGAAGGGTCTGCCTCCGCAGCAAGGAAGCATCTTGAAGACAGCACCAGACTGCATCCATAGTTCTGAGGGTCGGCTACCACATCAAGAGGAGCATCCGGAGGACAACCGGGTAAGAGGGTTAACTCCTTCACCCGCCAATCGCCCTTATTGTTAGAATCGCGCAGCGGAATGTTCGCGTGGTCGGACAAAAACCAAGAGGGGGGGTGAATTGGTTTCTTAATAAAAATTAGGTTTTCAAAATTTTCCCCAAATTTTACCGATTAAAAACTGTGTAAATGTAAATAGAGAAGAGTAGAGAAGATTACACAGTAGGTTTATACTGGTTCGGATCAAAAGACCCTACGTCCAGTTGCTAATCACTCAAAAGAGGATTAACGCTGTCACTAAGAACAAATTGTTACAAAACAAATTACAAATGAAAGAGATAAAGTAAAGACAACACCTCTCTTGAAATCCACAAGAGATGAAGAACAACTTTCCCCAGAGACGGCACAACACACAATCCACTAAGAACTCCACTTAGTGATTCTTATCGCTTCTAGCCCACACCAGGTTCCAAAAGCCCCCTTTCCTTGCAACAAACAGTTCTCCGGCACTCACAGCACTTAACTTTTGTATGGAAAGAGTTGTTCTTACTTTTCTGAGTGCCAAAGGAGAGTTTAAGTAGGGAAATTAGGGTTTAGGAATTGGGGATTTCGAAACTAGGGTTCTTGGTAATTGGGTTTTCGAAAATAGGGTTAATTTAAAATTTAAAATGAAAAACAGACTGAAATAATCGATTATTTGGAGTGATAATCGATTAAAACAGAGCCAAATACGTCGGAACCCAAACCTCTCCGGATTAATCGATTATTTGGTGAAATAATCGATTATCTGTACTGAACAGATACAAAATAATCGATTATTTTGTTGTTTAATCGATTAAAATAATGACTTTGTATAGAAAGTGGTTTTCTCACTTGTTTTAATCGATTATTTACCTATATAATTGATTAAAGCCGAGCCTGCATGATAAATTTGAGCATTTTGAAGCTTCTAAGTTACAGACTATGTACCGGCTATCTTAGATTCAATAATTACAGACTCAATCAAACTAAAACAGAGTTATTACAATACAGAAATCATCAATCTTCAATCTTCAATACTCTAAGTCTTTAAGTTCTTGGATCATCATCAAAATCAACATTCTTCATGATCATTATTTGCAACATCAAGTCCTTGAATGTTCAACAATCTCCCCCTTTTTGATGATGATCAAAATTATCTTTTTAAAGCCCTTGTAATAACCTGTTTTATCTGTCATACTAACAAACACATTAAGCATACCAGATAAAATTTAATATTGAATCATAGGCTTTAAATTTTTCTCCCCCTATTTTGATTATAATCAAAAATAACTCTGCAACATCAAGCATAAGAGCTCCCCCTCAAAATATGCATAAGTTAGAGAAAGCTCCCCCTCAATTATAGCATGAAAGAAACATCAAATTTTATTTCATAATCATTCATTCATTACAATACAAAGATATAAACAAAACAAAATCTAAAATTCTTCACTATCCTCATCATTAAAGTGAGTATCAAATCTATTTTCTAATCTACCTACTCTATCATCTACATCGGATATACGGCAAATAATTTCATCATGCCGTGCACCAGAAAGATTGAAGAATGATTGCATTCTTTGATTCATGTCGGAAAGCATGTCTTCCATGGATTGTCTTGATTCTTGATGAGAAGAGGATGTTCCAACACTTTGGATTTGGTTAGAGGGAAAATTAGCAGCTGGAGGCATATCTTCATCAGAGTCTTCATTTGCATCACCTTGATTTTGAACGTCATCTTTGTGAACATAGATGTCATTGACTCGCTGTAGACCCCTAATTTTGCCCGGCCTCTCAAAATAAAAGCTAGAGGAACTTCACCCGAAGATGGAGTTCATCCAGCTTCCCAAAACGAGAAGGACCTCCCACAACAAAAGACGGAGTTCATTCATTCACACAATAAAAGCCAAAAGAGACTTCCTACACAAAGACAAAGCTAGCCCGGCATCTTAATGAAGGCCAAGAAGACTTCCTATATGAAGATAAAGCTTCAACGGACACACATCGGCGTCAACCTATGTCCGAAAAAGGAAAGGAAAGCTTCCCGGGGTCCCAGAACGCGAAGACTGGACAAAACAGGCCGAGACCACCGTCCCAGGGTTGGGACGGCCGTCCCAACTGAAAATAAGCAGTTGGGACGCGCGTCCCGCATGTGGGACGGCCGTCCCAAACCCAATTTAAGTGGGACGGCCGTCCCGGACCCCCAGGTGGTCCCGCTCTGTGTAAATTTGCCATTTGGGACGACCATCCCAGTCCAGACGGCCGTCCCAACCCAGACGGTCGTCCCAAAGTGCGCCAGTTGCGAAAACTATAAATAGGAGGCTCATTTGCCACTTTTTGAAGACCACAGACACTCCAGAGAGCTCTGAAACACTTTCAAAAACTCAGAGCACTTGTCTACTTTTCCCCCTTTCTCGAATGATCTTTCCGATTGCCTTAAATAGGTAACAATCGGTTAAGGAATTATATTCCGGCATTTGATTCTTCTTTAAATTTTTAGTGGAGTCGATCTTGTATTGGTGAGGAGAGTCTGTGTAGAGAGAGGGGTTGCCAAAACGCATCCTCACAGTTCGAAATTCTCAATACAAAGCTTGCTACGGAGGTTCTTTTCAATTCTCTTCTCTTTTATTGCTTTATTTATTGTTTTATTTAGCTTTATTTATTGTTTGTGCCATGTAGAATAAAATCATGTAGATAGCCATTTTTATATCTCTTTTATTGCTTTATTTAGCTTTATCATGTAGATAGCCATTTTAATATTATAAAATAGGGTAATCGCGTAATTTCTCGAAGTCTTCTCTTAAAATGAATTGATCTGTCATAGGGAACCCGAAAGGGGCGTTGTGGGGTGCTAACACCTTCCCCACACGTAACTAACTCCCTTACCCAACTCTGGTTATAATGGCCAAGTTTGGTTTTTCATTAAAATCAATACCTTTTATCCTTTTCCAATGTTTATGGTCAAAACATTGGTGACGACTCCATAAGAACCCCTTTTCGAAAACCTTTTAAAACAAATACGCGAGTCTAAACCATCTTTTCGCGACCGCTCGCATAAACGTTTCCGGACGTCCTCAGACGTCGAAAAGGGACTGCGGCGACAGATGGCGACTCCGCTGGGGAAGCTAGAGAGTTTATCCCATTTAGTGACAGATAAATTCAAACTAAGTAAAGATTTGAAATTACGCCTTTACCCTTCTGTATGTTTTTATTGTATGACTTTAAATAACTGCTGTATGATTATTTCTGCAATTGTTTGAAATATAAACTGCACACAAAAACCCTTGCACACAACAATCCCTCTATACCCGGGGGCAAGAGTGAATATCTATAGGGAGTGGGTGGCAGATACGATCGGTTAGTTGGCACACGGGGCTACTACCGTTGTCGGAAAACCACCAACTCAAGGTGATAACTCTCTTCTTTCGGTCTAAGGGTGTCGCCACGGAGTTCCGTGCATGACTCGAGGATTGAGAGATTGAGAGGTCCCTATAATGGGGGCACCTTGGGGACCTTTGGCCTGGTGAGAACGGTTAGAACCACCTAAACCAAGCACGTTTCTGCAGGAAAACCCTACCTCGTGATTAAATAAGCGTAGCTCTGCTCGTGGATGTATGAATTGTGTGTGCATACGTTTGCTGCATTTGTATTGATGCATTAGCATAGGGTAATCATACACCAGACAAAAAAGTGAAAAACCCTAAAAATCATAAAAAATATAAAAACCAGTTAAAACCATAAAAATACCTTTTTACAAAATTCTTGGCAAAGTCGTATCATTCATACCACATCATCCAATAAGTGGTAAAACCAAGAGAGAAAACCAATGCATTAAGAAAAGTATGCATAAACATCATCATAATAAAATCTCTCATACATAAACACATTCATCCTAGGGCATATTTATTCCACGCTAATCATTTAAAATAAAAAGTCATAATAAGAATCATTAAAATCATTTAGAAAGTGGCTGGTCTTCTACCTGTTCTCACTCGCGCTCAAAAAGCCAAGAAGATGGAGAAATTAGAGGAGCAGAACCGTATGCTGACCGCTGAGCTTAATGTCATAAAGGAACAAATGGCGCAATTGACGGAGCTAATGTATCAGCAATGCTTCCATAATACGGTCTCTGAGCAACGAATTTTTACCTTAGAGGAGAGATTAAGGGCATTAGAGGAATGCAACTTTGATGTAAAGGAGGTAACCGATGTCAAGAATACTCAATTCCCTCCCAAGTTTAAGAAATCTCACGCATCATTCAAGAAGCCCTTTGGCAAGAAAAAGGAGGGAAGTGTAAATGCCATGAACTTTGCCACTCCTTCTTCCTCCTCGCAACAAACCAAGCCATGCAGACAAGAGAGGAAATTCACTTCCATACCTACCTCCTACGGAAGTCTGTTTTTGAAATTGTTGGACACCAAGCTCCTCGTACGTGTCCCTCCCAAGAAAATGGAGCCACCATACCCAGAATGGTATAAAGCTAATGAAAACTGTGATTACCATTCAGGTTCCCCTGGACACTCCGTTGAAAACTGTATGGCCTTAAAGCATAAAGTCCAAGATTTAATAGATGCGGGATGGATTACCTTTGATGCATCTACTCCAAAAGTAGATGACCAGCCTCTTTCCAAGCTCGAATGAAGGATGGGAAGATCAACAATTTAGGGCTCATCATTTTGTCATCTAATAAAAATAAAATACAAAAAATAGATAATAAAAAAATATATCAAAAAGCTTCTTATGTATCTCTCGTGATCCCCGCCCATGATCACGAGATTTTTTATTAAAGTGGGCTTTGTAAATATTTGCATCTATCAATACAACGAGGCATTTTTTTCATAATATTCATATTCTTTGTTATTCTTTTCTCTCTCATTCCAAAATAATTGAATAAAATCTAAACCCAAATATAGACCATATAAACAAGTCATGTCTCGTGATTGAAAACTCTCTGCGGGATCTGAAAGCCAAAGGCGAATGGATTGAGTCAGACAGTGAGGAGGGGACCATTTCCCCGGACTTGCAAAGACTGTTGGAAAAAGGAGCTTAATTAATACAACCCCATTAAGGAAAAAACTAAGGCCTTCAATTTGGGACAAGGAGACAATAAGAAAGAGGTAAATGTTGGTACCCAAATTGATAATGTCAGGGAAGGGGCAATAACGCCTTTGCGCTTATACAGTGGATAAAAGTTGTACTGTGGATATGCACAGAAGAATTGTCCATCAATGAAGATATTTCTAATATAGCCAGCATTGGGGGCACGACAAGAAGCGAAAGAATTTATTCCCCCAAGGAGCTACAAGATAATGCTCCTAAAAAAGGAAAAATAAAGAAACCGAAGAGGAAAAGGAAAAAAGAATCCAAAGGGAAGATTAAGTAGACCTTTGATTCACGGTACTAGGGCACTTTCTTCAACGCTCCACCGAAAAATCAAATTCGTGGTAGGCGACAAGTTGATCATGGTTCAAGCTAAAAAACTACACTCAAATCAGCGAGCCGTCCACCACACCTTAAATGGATGCGGCTAAAGAAGATATTTGAAAATATGGAAAGACTTCCTAGCAATTTAAAAAGTGGCCCATATAATGAAGAGATATGGATACAGCCCAGACAAGGGCTTAGAAAGGATGCTCAAAGAATAAGAGAGCCACCAGATTTTAAGGATAATCCTTTAAAGTACGACCCTACAAAAGGACAAGTTGTACGATGAAAAGGGAAGTCTCCCCTCCGTACCTTAAAAAGACGATCTTCCAAAAAGGAGGGATATTAACATCAAGGGTAGCATTAGTCATTAGATGTCCTTCTTCTGATTCTAAGGGATGTAAACCCAATGACTATTGGAGATCACTCCTCGGGTTTGCCCGACCCCCGAGCATCGTTAGGGCACGCATTTCCCTGAAATTATAAAAGAATGTTATTCTTACTATCTGATTCTTTTCCTGCTAAACATGTCTATACCCCATTAAATAACCCTGTTTAGACAAACGTTTTGTTCCAAAATGCGTCAAAATAATCAAAACGCCATATGAAGCCAAAGTTAACATGATTGATTAGCTAGAGACACGAATAAGAAAATCGTGTTTTGACAATGTTTGAGAAAAGAAATTATTATTAAAAGCCCGTCAAGGTCAAAGGCCAAGACAAAAAGATAAAAGGGCAAAATCCTGAGCAGACTAGGAATGTTAATCAGTCATAAAGTAATCAACTGAAGACGCTACCTCATTAAAACAAAACGTTTGTTTGAACTAGCTTAAACACTGACCAACCTTGGCTAGCCATTCTTACAAAAACCTTTATTTCAAAAAAAAAATCTCGCTAAAACACAAGCCTTTGCAATAAATCCTTTTCTTTCTATTCTCTTGACCCTTCATCATAAAGCATTCAAGTAATTGACTGGGAAATGTGGAAATATGGTGATCAATAGGAGGATTGAAATCCCTAAGGAAAGGAAGAGGGGCATTGACATGACAATTGCTCTACATTCAAAATAATTACTCTTCGGTTATAGCAAGAAAAGTCCAGGACGACAAATTAGTACAACTAATCATGTTGATAAAAGTACATGATAATGGAAGCAAAATTAACAGAAGTCGAATGGGTTCAAAGTCGATACGATCAATTAAACCTTATCGATGAAAAACGGCTGAATGCCATATGCCATGGACAAGCCTATCAAAAGAAGATAAACAAGGCTTATGATAAAAAGGTCTGCCCTCATACTTATCAAGAAGGGGATTTAGTGGTAAAGAAACTGCTTCCAGCCCAGAAGGATAAAATTGGAAAATGGGCGGCAAATTATGAAGGACCCTTTGTGGTCAAACGAACTTTCTCAGGAGGGGCACTTATTCTCACTAATATGGATGGAGAGGAGCTTCGACACCCAATCAATTTTGACGCGGTAAAGAAATATTATGCTTGAAGACATTGCTCATGACCCGTCAGGAATGAAAACCCGCAAAGGGCATCCCTGGGCAAAAGATAGGGTCCATATCCCTCGCTAGGATACGTCCTAGGCAAAAAGAAGAGCTAAAAAAAAAAAAAAATAAGAGCAATGGTTACTTTAGTCGAAAACCGAAAAGGCGGCTAAAGTAACATTCTTCCAGAAGCAAGCAGTCTGCATAGTCTTCACTCTGAGCTCAGGCATCTCAACTGAAGCAATTAGGATAACCAGGGGGCAGATATCATGGACATGACTGTATAAGCCTAAACAGTACAGCCAACCCTGACCACCCATTCTTCTAAATATCTCTTGAAATCCTTCTGTAAAAGAAATAAACTTTTGCTCATTTATCAATAAAATTCCCTTTCATTTCCTTTCTCTTGACCAAATATTATGGAAATGCCTCTTTATTGATAAATCATAAATATGCGCAAAGACTTTTAATCAAAGATCAAACATGCATCTAAAAAAGGGAAGCATATGAAAATAATAAAGGAATAAAGGCCTGCTAGTATATTCTTAGATAAAAACTAGGGTAGCCTGCTAGATCGCAAACCCCAAAAAGACGATCTAGGCAAAAAGATAAGGCAAAAGCCCCCTAAGGTATTCTAGGCAAAAATTAAGGCAGCCCGCTAGATCGAAAACCCGTAAAGGGCGGTCTAGGCAAAAGATAGGGCTAAAACCAAAAGATGAGTAAAAGATGAGCCCATCATCATAGTCATAAAGAAGAAGTCCATCAGCTTATTCATAAGAAGCCAACGGAAGAAGGCCAGTTACTTTCTAAATGCATAAAAAAATAATAAAACATTAGACTGCATTTAGGGCATCCACACACAAGGCAGTTGCATAATACGACTTTGTCAAAATCAAGAAAAAATAATTTTCTTCAAACAAGAATGAACATGCATATAAGGAGGATAGTCTCCATGTTTGTGATTGGAAATAAAAGGCGCCAAAATCCAGCCTCTAAATAAAAATCAAAATCGCGAAAGGCGAAATCAAAACCATTTCAGCAGAATAAAGAGCTTTAAGAAAACCATAGCTCCAACCATTCTCCTCAAACACCACTAAAAGAAGGAGAAGAAAAGCCAATGGAAAAGGCTTGATGATCCCCAAGCGGATCCTTGCCTACTCTAGAGGCAAAACAAAAAATACTCCCTGACTCAACACCACCACATGAGTCATCAAACATAGTCATTCAAAGCTGCAATCAGCATCCTTCCATCCAAGAAAGAAGGACACCATCAAAATGAAAAAGCCAAATGGAAAGGCTTGACCATCCCCAAGAGGATCCTTGCCTACTCCAAAGGCAAAACAAAAAGACTACTTCACGACTCAGCTTCATCGCCACATGAGTCATCAAACACACTCATGCAAGAGTCTCCGTTACTTCCCCAAAGCAGAATAAGCAGAATAAGGAGAATAAGGACTACATAAGAGTCCATCAAAGAAAATACGAAATCAAATCCTCCACATCATTAGGGGGCAACAAAGAAGAAAGAAGAGAAAAGCCTTTCATCCTCTAACAAAGGCCACTGCAGAAAAAGGCCAAATAAAAAATCTCCAAGAAAAGTATATCAAGAAAAGTCTACAAAAAGACAAAAAGAGGAAAACAAAAATTTCCATCTTCCCACTTAATAAAGAGCCTCACAAAAGTTAGAGCCAAGACTCCATCATAAAAATCAAACCAAGGATTTGATCCCCAAGAAGCAAAGAAAATTCCCCAAGGATCTCCAAAAAGAAAAGAGGAAGAGAAAAGATATCTTTCTCACCCAAAGATCAAGCCAATGTGCATAAAAGAAGCACATATGCAAAAGCTAAATCGCAAAAAAGAGAAATTGCAAGAAAAGGGTAGAAACCCATTCCCCAGCAAAATAAGAGCACAGGCAAAGCCAGCTCAAACAACAACAACTCATAAGAAGTCGAAAACTCCATTTCTCCCTTGGAGGGCAATTCAAAATAGATCTCCGGAATGAAATCAATCCCCCAGTGGATCATCAATAAACAAAATCCCCAGCGAGCCTACCAAATGAAGGCAAAACTACAAGTTTATATCCTCAGGGAATCGCGTATAAATTCCCAAATACAGATATCCCCAGTGAAAAGCAAAGTCTTCACTTCCAACAGGCAAGCAGAAAGCCAATATCCCCAAGAAATGGGAAATCAACCTATAAGAGGTAATACAAGCACAAAGCTTTCAAAAAGTATCCACCTACTCAGAGGTATTATCAAGAACAAATATCCTCAAGTAGAACAACAGCCTATTCAGAGGCGAAAAACAACAAGTACAAAGCCTTCGCCACTACTGAAGCACCCACCTAATCAAGAGGCAGAATCAATAAGAGAATTCACAATCCCCAGAGGATTCCCGCCTAAACAAGAGGCAACCAACAAAGAATCCCCGCCCAATACCGGATGGCTAAAAGAAAAAAGCCAAAATCAAAGAATCCCCGGTCAAGACCGGATGGCTAAAAGAAAGCCAAAAAACAAGAATCCCCGGCAAAGCCGGATGACTAAAACAAGAAAAGTCAAAATCAAATTACTCCCCAGAGGCGCATGAAAAAAAAAAACAGTAAGCCGCCGACAATAGAACCATGTCAAGATGCAGGTTCGCACCCAGTGGGGGTGTAAAAACCATTAGAGTCCGTCAAGATGCAGACTCGTACAATAGAGCCTTGTCAAGATGCAGGTTCGCACCCAGTGGGGGTGTAAAAACCACTAGAACCTTGTCAAGATGCAGGTTCGCACCCAGTGGGGGTGTAAAAACCATTAGAGTCCGTCAAGATGCAGACTCGTACAATAGAGCCTTGTCAAGATGCAGGTTCGCACCCAGTGGGGGTGTAAAAACCACTAGAACCTTGTCAAGATGCAGGTTCGCACCCAGTGGGGGTGTAAAAACCATTAGAGTCCGTCAAGATGCAGACTCGTACAATAGAGCCTTGTCAAGATGCAGGTTCGCACCCAGTGGGGGCGTAAAAACCATTAGAGTCCGTCAAGATGCAGACTCGTACAATAGAACCTTGTCAAAATGCAGGTTCGCACCCAGTGGGGGTGTAAAAACCACTAGAACCTAGTCAATATACGGGTTCACACTAAGTGGAAGTATAAAAACCACTAGAATCTAGCAAAGATGCAGATTCGTACCAGGTGGGGGTAGGTACTCATCAGAGCCTTATAAAAGGAGGCTCAAACTAGATAGGGGATTGGTGCCTATCAAAATATTTATCATCCGGAGGATCAACAAGGAGCAGCATCCGAAGGATAACCGGGCAAAAGGGTTAACTCCTTCCCCTACCAACTAATTTTGTCGGCATATTAAAACCGACGAATTAGTTAGGCAGGCGAAGGGGGGGCAGCTGTAGACCCCTAATTTTGCCCGGCCTCTCAAAATAAAAGCTAGAGGAACTTCACCCGAAGATGGAGTTCATCCGGCTTCCCAAAACGAGAAGGACCTCCCACAACAAAAGACGGAGTTCATTCATTCACACAATAAAAGCCAAAAGAGACTTCCTACACAAAGACAAAGCTAGCCCGACATCTTAATGAAGGCCAAGAAGACTTCCTATATGAAGATAAAGCTTCAACGGACACACATCGGCGTCAACCTATGTCCGAAAAAGGAAAGGAAAGCTTCCCGAGGTCCCAGAACGCGAAGACTGGACAAAACAGGCCGAGACCACCGTCCCAGGGTTGGGACGGCCGTCCCAACTGAAAATAAGCAGTTGGGACGCGCGTCCTGCATGTGGGACGGTCGTCCCAAACCCAATTTAAGTGGGACGGCCGTCCCGGACCCCCAGGTGGTCCCGCTCTGTGTAAATTTGCCATTTGGGACGGCCATCCCAGTCCAGACGGCCGTCCCAACCCAGACGGCCGTCCCAAAGTGCGCCAGCTGCGAAAACTATAAATAGGAGGCTCATTTGCCACTTTTTGAAGACCACAGACACTCCAGAGAGCTCTGAAACACTTTCAAAAACTCAGAGCACTTGTCTACTTCTCCCCCTTTCTCGAATGATCTTTCCGATTGCCTTAAATAGGTAACAATCGGTTAAGGAATTATATTCCGGCATTTGATTCTTCTTTAAATTTTTAGTGGAGTCGATCTTGTATTGGTGAGGAGAGTCTCGTGTAGAGAGGGGTTGCCAAAACGCATCCTCACGGTTCGAGATTCTCAATACAAAGCTTGCTACGGAGGTTCTTTTCAATTCTCTTCTCTTTTATTGCTTTATTTATTGTTTTATTTAGCTTTATTTACTCGTTTGTGCCATGTAGAATAAAATCATGTAGATAGCCATTTTTATATCTCTTTTATTGCTTTATTTAGCTTTATCATGTAGATAGCCATTTTAATATTATAAAATAGGGTAATCGCGTAATTTCTCGAAGTCTTCTCTTAAAATGAATTGATCTGTCATAGGGAACCCGAAAGGGGCGTTGTGGGGTGCTAACACCTTCCCCACACGTAACTAACTCCCTTACCCAACTCTGGTTATAATGGCCAAGTTTGGTTTTTCATTAAAATCAATACCTTTTATCCTTTTCCAATGTTTATGGTCAAAACATTGGTGGCAACTCCATAAGAACCCCTTTTCGAAAACCTTTTAAAACAAATACGCGAGTCTAAACCATCTTTTCGCGACCGCTCGCATAAACGTTTCCAGACGTCCTCCGACGTCGAAAAGGGACGGCGACGACACTCGCACCATTTGAAGTTAAGTCAATGTGCTGTCTAGCATGTGGTTTAAGTTGGTTGTTCTAACTGCTTGCTCACCTTCAACATTCACTCCTTTATATTCAAGAATACGGGATACAAGAAGGGCATATGGAATTTTGAAAGTGTGATGACGTTTTGCTTTAAGCATGGTCATTGTGACAAGAACACCCCAATCTAAAGGTTCATTATTCATTATGGCATGAATAATTTGAAGATCAATGGATGAGCATTGGGCATGATTCGTAGCCCGGGGACATAAGATCCATACGAGTAAATGTAGAAGCATGCGTTCTTCCTTCTTTAAAGGTCCAGCATGAAGGATACGTCCAATCTCCATTGAGGGATTCCGTAGAAAAGAGCGATAAGCTAGAAACCTGTCAAAGTCATCTAGCTCACCATAAACGTTAATAGAATCTTCTCTAATGGGGAAGTGAGCAACATTTTCCCAAATATCATCATCTAGAATTATGGTAACCCCTTTTACACGGGATGTAGCAATTTGATCCCTAAATTTGAATCTAGAATAGAATATCCTAACTAAGTCAGGATAGTATGTACCTTGCATTTGGATAAATGGGAGAACTCCTTGAATTTCAAGAAGATTAGGAAAATTGAAACCCCTACGAATGAATTGCTCACCAATAAGAAATTTGGGAGAAATAATAGCTTTTTCTTTCCAGTAGGTTAGAAATTCTTGTTGGTCATCTGCATCAGAGATCCATCCTTCTACAGAATTAGGACGGGAATGAGAGGAAGGTGCAGATCTTCTTTTTGTAGGAATCTTAGGGCGAGAGGATGAGGCCATTTGAAAGAGTAGATAAACTTGAAGAGATTTTGGAGACAAGTGAGGGAATAATGAAGCAAAGAGAGTATAGATTGCAAGAAAACTTGATTACAAGAGTTAGAAGTGAGTATAATTGAACTAGAGGTCTCTATTTATAGAGTAAACACTTCCAACGGTCATATAGAAGAGATTCCATGGCAAAATATTCGTTGGCAACGGCTAGGAGGCAAAACTGGTCGCATTTAATCGATTATATTTCAAGATAATCGATTATTTCTATATCAGACAGCTTTAATCGATTATTTCCAGCAATTAATCGATTATCAGAGGAATTTAATCGATTATTTCACGAAATAATCGATTATTCCAGAGGAGAATACCCTGTTTTGGACGTTGAGGGAAAATAATCGATTATTACTTCCAGTAATCGATTATTCCAGAGGCTATATCAAGTTTTTGAGATTTATATGCATAATAACCTATGAACATGCTCCACCATGAATTTTAACATAACAATCATCCAGAAACAGTCAAATTAAGCAGATTTTAATCTATTTCTAATATCCCTAAGTCTCTTCTAAGATCATAGAATCTATCCTTGGGTAGAGGCTTAGTAAATATATCTGCTAATTGACGTTTAGTGTCTACATACTCTATTTTGCAGTTTCCTTTGCTGATATGATCTCTTAAAAAGTGATGTCTAATCTCAATATGTTTAGTCCTAGAGTGCATTACTGGATTCTTAGTTAGATTAATTGCACTCGTATTATCACACATTAAGGGTATGTCATTTAAATATATACTATAATCCTCTAACTGTTGTTTCATCCACAGAATTTGAGCACAACAACTACCAGCTGCAATATATTCAGCTTCAATGGTAGATAAAGCTACACATGCTTGTTTCTTAGAATGCCATGATATTAAGGATGAACCTAACAAATGACATGTCCCACTAGTGCTTTTCCTATCAATTTTACATCCACCATAATCAACATCAGAATATCCTAATAAACTAATACAAGCATCGAGACGGATACCACAAGCCAAATCCAAGTAGTTCCTTTTAAGTATTTTAAAACATGTTTTACTCGCAATTAGATGAGATTCTTTAGGACAAGCCTCGAAATCTAGCACACACATGACATGAATGCATAATATCGGGTTTACTTGCAGTTAAGTATAATAGTGATCCTATCATACCTCTATACATAGTTTGATTAACTTCCAAACCTGATTCATCCTTGTCTAGATAGCATGAAGTTCCCATGGGTGTGTTAGCTTCCTTTGAGGTGTCCATACCAAACTTTTTGAGAATCTCCTTGCAGTATTTAGTTTGAGAGATGAAAGTGCCACCTTTAAGTTGCTTGATTTGAAGTCCAAGGAAGAATGTTAATTCTCCCATCATAGACATTTCAAACTCTCCCTGCATAATCTTAGCAAATTCTACACATAACAAACTATCAGTTGATCCAATAATATCATCAACAAGTAGCACATCCTTGATCTCCAAAGTGTTTGCACCGCAGTTGCTTGATTGATTGCTAAAGGATGTGTGAAAACTTATATTCAATGTGTGTTTAAAAAGTTCAAGCCAAACTGTTTTTATAGAAGATTTTCAAAACTGCTGGTTTAATTAATCTGTTAAAAGATTCTTTTAATCTATTAAAAGTGCAGTTTTAATCTGTTAAAACTTCTTTTAATCGATTAAAACGCAGTGTAGAAAAATTTTTTAAGTTGTTTTAATCGATTGAAACGAGATTTAATCGATTAAAAGAGTTCTGATCGGTCATAACTAAATTCTGATCGATCATAACTGATTCTGATCGGTCATAATTGCATTCTGATCGATCATCCTGACCCTTTAAACGATTTTAATCGATTGAAACGTGTTTTAATCGATTGAAAAGAATTCTAATCGCTTATAATTTGATTCTGATCGATCATCCTGACCCTTTAAGTGATTTTAATCGATTGAAACGTGTTTTTAATCGATTTAAAAGATTCTGACCGCTCATAATAAAAATCTGATCGATCACAATGAGTTCTAAATGGTTTTAATCGATTAAAAACAAGTTGTATTGATTAAAATACTGTAAAAACACTTCTTTGAACATTCTAAGTGATTTTATTTGGTTCTTTCAAAACTGCATCAGTTAAAAACATGTTTTAAGAAAGCTTTTGTAAAAATACTTTGTTTTTAGTTGTTTAAAACAATTTTAGAGGCTTTTCGCAAAAATCTTTAAGTGAAGAACCTTCATGCAATAGAAAAGATAAAATGTTTTTACCTAATCATTCTGTTTAAAACATACTAAATGATCCATTTTCTTTGAATAAATACAAGATAAAAATAGATTTATTTAACAATTGGAATCCAAATATATTTACCTTTAGGAACACCAAAATGTTTAATTTTACACTTATTTGAAGTGTGACCTTGTTTCATACAATAGAAGCATGCATTTGGAGTAGCTTTAGAACAAGATACATTATTAACATGACATGCTCTAGTTCCTTTTTCTACCCATATTCTTTTCTTTTTAGATTTACTCTTTTTCAAAGGAACTCTTTGATTTACATTATTTTGAGCAATTACCATTTCATGCTTCCTAAGATCATCAATTTCTTTTTCAGCTTTGTCAAGCAAATGGTTAAGAATATCTATGTCATATTCATGCTCTTTACAATTTGCACAAGCTAAGTCCTTATTCTCATCTAAGCATACAATTTTCGTATTAGCTACCTCCTTTTCTTCTAAACATTCAATTTTCAATTTTAAGGACTCATTTTCCTTTTCGGATCTTCTTAGATTTTTCTTTACAACTTTAAATTCGTTTTTCATATCCATAAATGTAGTAAATAACTCATTATAAGCATTTTGCAATTCATCATGGTCATTTTCTTCACTAGAGGATGAATCGGAATCACTAACCTCAAAATCCGAAGAAATTTTGTCATTTGCCATTAAGCAATTGTTTGCTTCTATTTCCGAGTCGCTTGATTCTGAATTTGAATCACTGTCATCCCAAGCAATATATGCTTTCTTCTTGAATTGCTTTTTGCACTTGTGTTCATCATTTTTCTTGTTTGGGCATTCGGTCTTTATATGCCCTGCTTCACCACAACCAAAGCATTTTATATTAACGGAAGAATTTTCTTTTACCTTTCCCTTACCTTTGAAAGGATGTCTTCCTTTTGCTTTCATCATCTTGGTGAACTTCTTTATAAAAAGACTCATCTCTTCTTCATCAATTTCAGAGTCTTCTTCTTCTTCTTTCTTATTTTTGCTTCTTGAAATCTCGGTCTTGAAAGCTAGGTTCTTCTTTTGATATTGACCCTCTTCCTCATTTAGTCTTCCAAGGTCAAGCTCATGCTCCCTAAGCTTTCCAAATAACGCCGCCATAGACATAGTGGCAAGATTTTGTGACTCCGAGATGGCCGTCACCTTTGGTTGCCATTTCCTATCCAGAGATTTCAAAATTTTAACATTTAATTCATCAACGTCAAAAATTTTACCTAGTCCGGTGAGATGGTTCACGATATGAGTGAAACGTTTCTGTACGTCAAATATCGTTTCGCCTGGTTGCATCCGGAACATCTCGTATTCTTGGATTAAAGAATTTTTACGTGCACTTTTGACGTCGTCAGTTCCTTCGTGGGTCACCCTTAGCATTTCCCACATTTCCTGTGCACTTTTACAAACTGAAATTCTATAAAACTCATCAAGGGTTAGAGCAGATGAAATAATGTTTCTAGCCCTAACATCAAATTGTGCTTTTCGACTTTCTTCGGCAGTCCATCTATCAAAAGGTTTAAGAACGTCAACACCGTTCTCTGTAATTTTAGGAACAAATGGACCGTTTAAAATTGTGTCCCAAACGCCTCTATCAACAGACTCTAAAAATATTTGCATACGTAATTTCCAAAAAGGATAATTTTGACCCGCAAAAAGTGGGGGTCTGTTGATAGACGCACCTTCGGCAAAAGTTTGATTTTGTCCGGCCATTTTCGAAAAGTTTGAATGACTATCAAAGCAAGCTCGATACCACTTGTTAGAATCGCGCAGCAGAATGTTCGCGTGGTCGGACAAAAACCAAGAGGGGGTGAATTGGTTTCTTAATAAAAATTAGGTTTTCAAAATTTTCCCCAAATTTTACCGATTAAAAACTGTGTAAATGTAAATAGAGAAGAGTAGAGAAGATTACACAGTAGGTTTATACTGGTTCGGATCAAAAGACCCTACGTCCAGTTGCTAATCACTCAAAAGAGGATTAACGCTGTCACTAAGAACAAATTGTTACAAAACAAATTACAAATGAAAGAGATAAAGTAAAGACAACACCTCTCTTGAAATCCACAAGAGATGAAGAACAGCTTTCCCCAGAGACGGCACAACACACAATCCACTAAGAACTCCACTTAGTGATTCTTATCGCTTCTAGCCCACACCAGGTTCCAAAAGCCCCCTTTCCTTGCAACAAACAGTTCTCTGGCACTCACAGCACTTAACTTTTGTATGGAAAGAGTTGTTCTTACTTTTCTGAGTGCCAAAGGAGAGTTTAAGTAGGGAAATTAGGGTTTAGGAATTGGGGATTTCGAAACTAGGGTTCTTGGTAATTGGGTTTTCGAAAATAGGGTTAATTTAAAATTTAAAATGAAAAACAGATCGAAATAATCGATTATTTGGAGTGATAATCGATTAAAACAGAAGCCAAATACGTCGGAACCCAAACCTCTCTGGATTAATCGATTATTTGGTGAAATAATCGATTATCTCATGCGAACGAGTACAAAATAATCGATTATTTTGCTGTTTAATCGATTAAAACAGTGATTTTGTGTAGAAAGTGGTTTTCTCACTATTTTAATCGATTATTTACCTATATAATCGATTAAAGCCGAGCCTGCATGATAAATTTGAGCATTTTGAAGCTTCTAAGTTACAGACTATGTACCGGCTATCTTAGATTCAATAATTACAGACTCAATCAAACTAAAACAGAGTTATTACAATATAGAAATCATCAATCTTCAATCTTCAATACTCTAAGTCTTTAAGTTCTTGGATCATCATTAAAATCAACATTCTTCATGATCATTATTTGCAACATCAAGTCCTTGAATGTTCAACACTTATGGTACATTAACCCATAGTCAATTGGTCAAGTGAAGGGGGGCAGCTGTAGATCCCAAATCTTGTCCGGCTTCCTAATAAAGCCAAAAATCACCTGTTTCGAAGATGGTCAAGACTTTGTTAAGTCCCTAGTAGCTTTTTCTAGGTTCCATTTAAGATAGGAAGGGTTTTCTGAGGCAATGGACAACCGTCCACTTAGACCAGACGCTATCCATGGCAACATTTAGCCATGGACGGTCTTCCACTAAGCCTAGACGGCCATCCACTTTTCTTGGCACGATTCCCTATAAATAGGAGTCTTATTTCTCATTTTTCACACACTATTCACTCTTACCACTCTCTAGGAAGCCTTTTGGCACTTTAGAGTGACACTGAGATTTATTCCAAAGTTTGAGTGAGCTTTTCGATTTCCGTTTAAGGTAGAAATCAGTTAAGGAAGTCTCTCTTTGAGACATCCGACCCTCGATAGAGTGAAATTTTCTCTTTTGCGGGGAGGAGCGTGCTTATAGAGTGCGGAGACAGCCAAAAAACGTCCTCCAGTCTTGAAGTATTAATAAAAAGCCCGCTTCAGAGGTTCCTTCTCTATTCTCTCTCCTTTTACTATTTTCTTTTATTGCTTTCCTTGTATGCATTATATACTAGGACCATGTAGATATTTAAATTCTGCCAGTAGATAAATAAATAGGGTAAGCATATTTTCTTGCAGTTTTTATTTTACGAACTAGTCTATCATAGGGAACCCGAAAGGGGCTATGTGGGGTGCTAACATCTTTCCCACACGTAACTAACTCCCTTACCCGACTCTGGTTGTAACGACCAAAGTTGATTTTTCTAAACCAAAGCTTTCTTTTTTTCCTTTTTCGATGTTTATGGTAAAAACATCAGTGACAACTCCATAGAACCTTTTTTGAAAACTTCATTCTTCAGATCAGTTCGGTTATTGTACATCTTAAGAATTTCAACCATTTTTTATAAAAAACGCAAGTCATTCAAAACCATCGCGTCGTTTTGACCGCCTCTTTCGACGGCAGCGACAAATAGGTCCTGCTCCTGGTACCAAATCAATACTGAATTCTAATTCTCATTCTGGGGGTAATCCTGGGATATCATTAGGAAAAACTTCAAGATATTTTCTCACTATTGGCACATTAACCAACTTTTCTTCCTTTCCTTCTACCGATAAAGACATTACAAATCCCTGAACTTCTTCCTTCAAGGAAACATCTTCATAATTGGCACTTTGAATCCTTGACTTCTCAGAATTATTGTGCTCAAAATCTCTAAGCACAATAATCTTCTTACAACAGTCTATAATGACATGGTTGTCAGATAACCAGTTCAATCCCAAAATAACCTCCAGTCCTTTTAAAGGAAGGCATAAGAGATTCACTACAAAGTTTCTACCATCTATACTAATGGGACACTCCCAGCATGCTTTTGTAGTGATAACAGGGTCATTACCCAGGGTATGCACAGACAAATCAAATGACAATGCTATAGTAGGCAAATCCAAACGTTCCACACAATTATAAGAAATAAATGAATGTGATGTGCCTGAATCAAACATCACAAATAAAGGGGTATCTAGGATAATACATGTACCTCCAGTCATCATGTTAGAGTTAGATACTTTTTCTCCGCTCATTGCAAAAACTTTACCCTAAGCTTTTGGCCTGCTAACTACCCTCCACCAAGATTTCGGTTGTGATAGTTTTCATTGCCTCCATCTCCTTCCTTCTTAATCATCGGGCAGTCACGGGACATATGCCCAGACTTGTTACAAATAAAGCATATTAACGATTTACTGGGCAATCTTTTCTGTAGTGTTCTCCTCCACAAGCAAAGCATTTTCCTCTTGCTGGGGTTGACATATAGTTTCCACTATTCCCACGATTCTGAGAAAGCTCAATTGTGGGTCCCCTTTGACGTTGTTGTCTCTGATATGGTTGTCCTCTTCCAAATCCTCTCCTTTGATTGTGTTGAGGCCCATAGTTCTTCATTCCTGAAGACTCAGAATAGTGTTCTCAAAACTTAGCAATCCTTACTTTATGATCTTCTTCAAAAATCCTACATCTATTCACCAATGTACGAAACTCCTGAATTTCTTGCATTCTTATGGCTTCCTTAATCTCAGGGCGAAGTCCATTGACAAACTTCACACATGTTGACCTCTCATTGATGGCATTGTGGTAGTGGGGATGATATCGTGAAAGTTCTTCAAACTTTTTTGCGTACTCTCCTACATTCATGGATCCTTGTGTCAGTGCCAAGAACTCCATCTCTTTCTTCTCTCAAACATCTTCTGGAAAGTACTTATCCAAAAATCTTGCTTGAAACAAGGGCCATGTAATCATTATACCTCCCCCCTCCAATCTTTGTCTCACTCTATCCCTCCAATATTCAGCATCTTCTATTAATGCATAAGCAGCAAATAACACCTTGTCATTCTTTGTGCATCGTAGGGTATGAAAAATCTTCTCCATTTCTCTAAGCCAAACTTGTGCACCTTCAGGATCATATCCTCCCTTGAATCGAGGAAGGTTCCTCTTCTCGAATAAGTCCAATCTTGTCAAGGCATTACCTTGAGGAACACGATCCTGTTGCACCCGAGCTTGTTGATCCTGCTCCATTACAACAATTAGTCTTTCCACTGAATCAGCTAATCTAACACCTCGTCCAGCCATTTATTCTTGTTAATCGAATCAAATTTGACTAAGTTATTAGGAAATCATCATCAATATTAAATCATGGTAATTTCCTACACATAATTCCCCACAAAGAGTGCACAAAAGCCTAAGTAGACCTTTCCCCCAGGCCTAAAGGGTCAAACTGCTTTGATACCACTAATGTAAACCCTACCTTATAAACCCACAATTAGAAGAATTAATCATTTTTAGTGGAATTTTTTTTAATTTATGAACCGATTTATTAAACAAATACATTAATCGTAAAATAAACTTTAATATGTAAATTTTCAATAACCCATTCTTGTATTTCATCATTTTAGAAAGTACTAAAAGTAAACATTCATAATTACATATAGATAAAATATTAGTTACAGTCCTTCAAAATATTGAGGGCAACATTGGGAATAACTTCCTACAGAGTAGCAAACTACACAAAAGAGTGACTACTACCCAATACCGTATAAGTGTATGCACCACAAAAGACTGCCTATAAAAGTTTGTATATGTCTATCCCAATCATGTTGCCATCAGTGTGGCTCCGAACTAACGAGCTTGAGTGTCATATACATCGGGTGTGAAATCTGTGCCATCGCCCCTACCTTTAAACAATGACTGATCAGGTCCAACGAGTACCGTAAGTATAGAGGAAATAAAGAAAATAGAAAGACAATAGGGTGAGCAACAATTCATACATCATCTTAAAATCAAACATTATAAACATTCACAAGTCAATCAAATTCCAAATGATTGATGTTAATGATGCATGATCCTAATATGTTATCTAAAATGTTTATGTGTGCGCACCCGAATCATTTCTTAAATAAGTGCTGAGGGTAGTCAGGAGTTGACACTACTAGGCATGGAAAATCCACCCACGGGATTGTTGAGACCCGCGCTCAAATATAAACTCATTAGCTCACTGACCATTGATATACGGTAAGAGCACAATCAGGTACAAGAGAGTTTGTACAGTGGGATCCCCAACAACAGGTAGCGAGCCTGAGTCTTTTGGGGCTTCCAACCACTATCCTTCCTATACCCAAGTCCTCCCTCAAGGCCTCCCTATCGTATTCTCAGAGTCCATAGTCTCCAATTCCCCAGTTTGCACAAATTACCATGTTCAGATGAGTAATGTATGAGTTCCTAAGTGGTTTTTCTTAAAAAGTCACATTTTTTCAAAAATTTTGATAGAGTTTCCCCTGTGATACGAACTTCCCCAAAATTTCCAAATACCTGTTACAATCAGAAAACTTCTCAATACAGTTTTTTTTAAAAAAAGTTCACAACCCATCATCCAATCCTTTCAGTTTAATTTCAATAAATTTTCCCATGAAAAACCACTATGCATATAAATGCTCACTCAAAGATAATTCATATCTTAATAGAGTACCATGTATTTACACCATCATACACATAAGCAATTCATTATCACTTTCAAAACCAAATATATAATGAAATCAAAATTATCAATCATAACAAATTTAGACAACTGCAACAAATAAAGTTAAACAAGTTTATGATGTAATCCTTACTATATAGCCCACCCCTTACCTGATACGTCCACACTTATTCCTTTTAAAGCTTGATGTTGTTTACTAGCAAAATCTATATACGTAATAAAATGCTGGTTAGAATATTATATTTCTATGGTTCTATCTCATGAGAATTTAAATTAACTTTATGTTGCTAATCCATTTCTAATAATATTTTAAGCTCACATTCAACTTACAATTAACTTAGAAAATTATCCTATTTTGTATTCACTTAGAGTAGGAAGAATCCTAATAGCAAACATGGACAATGTTCAGTATTTCATAATTTTCTAGAAATATATAAGTTGTTTTGGCATGAGATATGAGCCAAAATTTCAATAACTTAATTATCTACAATATTGATGAAGTAAATAAATTCAAATACCCTATAGAATAAATGCAGTTTTCAGTTTACAATGACTGTTTCCAACAGGGCTCAACTACAATAACACTCTGAACATGCATTGGTAATTTGACTATAACTCATGCTACACATAAGCTATTGACATGAAACCAATTTCTAAATATCAGGAATATAATTTCCTACAACTTTTATGAAGGAATCAAGTCCTAATTTCACACATATCAATCCCATTAATTAAAAAACCGAGGTTGTTGAAACAGGGCAACCTCTTAACGTCACAACTAGAACACTTGACAGTAAAATGAGCATAACTTGAGTTACAAATATCCGTTTAATGTGAAACTAGTTTCTGAATTTTGATAACTTAATGAGCTACAACTTTCATGAAGATACTAATTCCTAATTCTGTTCACACAAGTCCCAGAGTTTAGTGAACAGTAACCTGCAAATTAAGGTTCTTAAGGTTTTTAGCTCAACCACTTCTAATCCTCAATTCTAAGCATTATTCTAGTGTCCTAGGTGTAAAACCACAACAACAAAATCATGATAACATTCTTCCCACTCCCATTCAAGATCAGCCAAGTGAGAAGAAAAATTGAAAATACACCGTTTTGAAAAATAAAATTATAGAAGTGTAGACGAGATTGAGAGAAACAAACTTACCTCTTGGAGCTCCTCAAGAAAATCAAGATTTCTCCCTCAAAATCAAGCTTGAAAGTGAGGAGAGTTTTGAGAGAAATTGAGTCTTTGGGGGGGGGGGATGTGTTCCTTTTTCCACATTTCACTCTTTTAAAAGTCAAAATTTAATTCATTTTCTAATTTTTTTTACTTAATTGCCAAATGTAAATATTTACAATTTAATAAATAGGGGAAGTCTTTAAGACATAGGAGTAGAATATCTAGAATAATAATGAGATGATTACTAAAATTTTAATCCACTCAAATTGCTCTCAGATCAGTTTTTTTATTTTTTTTTACATAAACATGCTTTAAAATAAAATTTTGAAATTTATCAAATTTCATTGTAAAAATTTACTTTTTGAGATTTAGTTAGCACTATTAGACTCTTGTAAAAATTTCAAAATTTTTCAACTTTGTTTGCTATATAATCAATTGCAGTTTGAGCTTTTTGTTAGAATGTCCGCAAAATAGGTCAATTTTGAGTTTTTTTTTTAATTCTAAAAAATTTCTAGAAAATCACAAATAATCTAACAAACCTAAAATTCTATTGTTACTTTACCCAACTCCTTATAATTTAATTATTAAAATTTTGACAAAGATTTTGTCAAAATTTAACAAACTAGATGTATTGAGAATTAGGATGTTACAAGGACCAATACGAAAAGAAAATTTGTTCAACCTCAAAAACCGTATAATAGACCCCTACTAGCACAATCTCAAGGATATTGAGGGACAGGATCCAATGGAGGTAATAATAAACCCTTCCAACAATCACAATTGACCTTGAAATGTTGGAAATGTGGAAAGAGTCACTTGACCAAATATTGTTCTTTATTGAGCCAAGTGTGTTTTACTTGTGGAAAACTAGGTCACTTAGCTAGAGATTGCCCTACCAACAAAGCAATAGTATCAAAAGAACAGAAGAATGGATCCAGAAACTTGTAGTCAGTGGAAGAGTTTTTACCTTGAGTAGTGCAAAGGCTTTTAAATCTGAAGATCTTATACAGGGTGAAGGGAAAATGAAAGGTAAGTCCTTAACTGTGCTATTTGATTCAAGAGCTACTATATTCTCTAAAATAGACTTAAGATCTGGGTATCATCAAATAAGAGTAAGAAAGGAAGATATACCTAAGACTGCGTTTAGAACTAGGTATGGACATTATGAATATCAAGTGATGCCTTTTGGAGTTACTAATATTCGTGCAGTCTTTATGGACTATATGAATAGGGTATTTAGACCTTATTTGGATAAATTTGTAGTAGTATTTATAGATGATATATTCTAAAACTAGAGAGAAACATGAAAATCATCCTAGAATAACTTTACAAACTCTAAAAGATAAACAATTATATGCAAAATTGTCTAAGTGTGAGTTTTGGTTGGAGGAAGTAAAATTTTTAGGACATGTTATTTCTAAAGAAGGAATAAGTGTAGACCCTTCAAAAGTAGAAGCTATAATACAATGGGAACGACCTAAAACTATAACAGAAATTCAAAGTTTCTTAGGATTAACTGGATATTATAGAAGATTTATAGAAGGACTTTCAAAAATAGCAAGACCTTTAACCCAATTAACTAGGAAAAATCAGCCTTTTATTTGGAGCTTAGAATGTGAAAATAGTTTTCAAGAATTAAAGCATAAATTAACCACTTCTCCAGTATTAGTGTTACCTAATCCAATAGAACCTTATGAAGTATATTGTGATGCATCATATCAAGGATTAGGTTATGTATTAATGCAAAATAAGAAAGTAGTGGCTTATGCTTCTAGATAATTAAGAACACATGAAAGAAATTATCCCACACATGATTTGGAATTAGTAGCTATAGTGTTTGCTTTAAAATTTTGGAGACATTATCTATATGGATCTATGTTTGATGTCTATAGTAATCATAAGAGTTTGAAATATTTATTTGACCAAAAGGAGTTCAATATTAGACAAAGAAGATGGATGAAGTATATTAAAGACTATGATTTTCAATTACTATATCATCTAGTAAAGATAATATAGTGGCTGATGCATTAAGTATGAAAGTTATTCATGTTTTAGCAATGATGATAGAAGAAATGGAATTAATAGAACAATTTAGGGATTTTAATTTATATACTATTAGGAAAAATGGTATAATACAAATAGGGATGATTTCTATTAGTAACGAGTTTTTAAATGAAATAAGGGAAAACCAATATAAGGATAAGTTTATAAAGAAAAGAGAAAATTAATTGGAACTGATAAAGCTGAAGACTTTAACTTAAGAATGGATAATATGTTAAGGTTTAGGAATAAGATTTGTATACCTGATGATAAAGAAATGAAAAATTTAATTCTAGAAGAAGGACATAAGAGTAAGTTAAGTATACATCTTGGTGCTACTAAAATGTATAAGGATTTAAAGGAAATGTTTTGGTGGCCTAGAATGAAGAATGATGTAATTGAATATGTGGCCCATTGCCTAACATGTCAAAAAGCAAAAATTGAACACAAGAAACCATTTGGTTTGTTACAATCATTTGAGATTCGAGTTTGGAAATGGGATAGCATATCTATGGATTTTGTGGTAGGTTTACCTAAAACTTCTAGGAATTTTGATTCTATTTGGGTAATTGTAGATAGGTTAACAAAGACTTCACATTTTATCCCAATAAATATTAAATATTCTCTAGAAAAAATAACACAATTATATATAAAAGAAATTGTTAGATTGCATGGAGTACCTACTAGTATAGTATCAGATAGGGATCCTAGATTTGTATCTAAATCTTGGAAGGAGTTCCAACATGCTCTAGGAAGTAAGTTACACCGTAGTTCAGCCTATCATCCTCAAACTGATGGACAAACTGAGAGGACTATACAGTCACTAGAAGATATTTTGAGAGCTTGCGTATTAGAAGAAAATTCCAGTTGGGATGAAATCTTACCTTTAATAGAATTCACGTATAATAATAGTCATCATTCCAGTATAGGTATGGCTCCTTATGAAGTACTTTATGGACATAAATGTATAATACCATTAGTTTGGTATCAGGATGGTGAGAATTTATTAATGGGGCCAGATATGATCCAACAAACAACAAATAAGGTAAAAATAATTCAAGAAAAGATGAAAAAAAACTGCACAAAGTCGACAAAAAAGTTATGCTGATAAAAGAAGAAAGCCTTTGGAATTTCAAGAAGGAGATCATGTATTTTTGAAGGTCACGGCTATTACTGGAATCAGTAGGTCTATAAAATGTAAGAAACTCACCCTTAAATACATTGGACCTTACCAAACTTTGCGTCGTATTGGAAATGTTGCCTACCAGAGAGCCTTACCACCATTCCTCTCTAACCTCCAAGATGTGTTCCATGTGTCACAATTAAGACAATATGTCTTAGATCCAACACATATCATGGAACCTGATCAAGTGCAGGTAAAGGAAAACCTGACATATGAACCAAACCCGGTTAAGATTGAGGATAAGAGGATTAAGCATCTAAGAGGGAAAGTAATTTCATTGGTTAAGGTTATCTGGGATGACATTAGAGGCGATGCTACATGGGAGTTGGAAGAGAAAATAAAAGATGAGTATCCTCATCTGTTTGAATAAATGGTGATAGAAATTTCGAGGACGAAATTTATTTAGTGGGGAAGAATTGTAATATCTTAATTTATGTAATTATTTATTTGCTTAATTTCCTACAAATTATTATATATTATGTAAACTTTTTATGAGTGGAAATTATATATTAAAAAAACGAAAAAGAGAGAGAGAAGAAGGTCGGTGAACTGTGGCCTTAATTTTATCACAAAATTTTTGACCAAAAATTTGAGAAGAAATTAAGTCGGTGGAGAAGGAATGTAAGTCGGTGAGTAAGTGTATAAATAGGATGGAATTGGAAACCTACACCAACATAACTAACGACCAATTTGGAGAAAAGAGTGTGAGGCATCTGAGAATGACTGATTTTGAAGATTTCTTCATGTTTGAAAAGTTTGAAATTTTGTTGGAATTCTTGAAATTAAGGATGAATTATATAGTAAAATTGTTGTTTTTGAATTAAATTAGATATGTTTCATGTTTAATTTGGATTTGGAATTAGTTTTGGTGTTTAATACTTGAAAATTTAAAATTTGTATGTTGGCCATGGATTCCTGGAGGCGAAGGTTGAAGAAAGGGATAAGAGGGGAATTTTTGAAAAAGATCAAGGGTAAAATAGTCATTTCACATCCTAGGGACATAAATGAAATTTTGAAAAAGATTAAGGGTATAATGGTAATTTAATAATGATTTCGGGACATGGAAGGAATAATAGAAAATGTTCAAGGGTAAAATAGTCATCCTAGGGACAAACATGGAATTTAAAAAAAGATTAAGGGTATAATAGTAATTTAATAATAATTTTGGGATGCGAAAAGAATAATAAAAAATATTTAAAGGTATAATTGGAATTTTTAGAAATAAAGTAAAGGTATATTAGGAAAACAATTAAAATACAGAATGGAATTAGAAATTTTAGAAATAAGCACATGGTTAATTCAAATTTAGAGACAGATCAGGAAACAAAACTTTTAAACACTAGAATATTTGTTAGATGTATATAACGTCACATGAAAATGCCTGAATTGATATTAAAATGATGAATATGATGCATACAATATAGCACATAGACATGATGCATAATATAAGTTCCTGAGTCGAAGAAATTTTTGTAAAAAGAAAAACAAATTGTTGAAAAGTTTCTTTTAAATTTAATTTACTATCAAAGGCATTGGTGGTGTATATAATGGTGATAATGGAAAAGATAGTAATGGAAATATGAAATTCATGTTTGAGCTACTGATATCATTGATAGTAAATAAGGTAAATAAGGATGAGTAGAATGAGTAAGACAAGACCTTTGGTCTACAGGGGGTTAGACCTTGGGTCTAGAGAGTGTTTTGGGCATTGACAATTCCACAAATGACCAGTCTTTATTGATTCTGTGTCATGGTAGCTTTCCGGGTGCACTGACACTTTGACTACTTTCTACTTATTCGCGTTTAATGGGGTATTTCCGAATCACCGGACATGGTGATGTTAAGCTCTAGCTTCGTTGAACTCTCAAAGGGAAAATCTCCATGGAGTATAAAGTCAAACACATGATTTTAAAGTTTTGCATTTTGAGTCACATGTGCATATCATAAACATATTGCATGATTAAATTGTAGATTATTCATGATTTGCATGATATTCTCTATTATAATTCCACGAATGATTTATTAGTTATGGATAAAATTAAATATCTAACCCCATAAATATTTCAATCCCAGATATTGGTGACGTGTGATGCAGGAATGTATAATTCAAGAGAGAGATGTCACATGCAAGAAAATCCAGAGCTTAGGTTGAGGATTGTATAATTTATAAGTATAACTTTATGACTTGTAATATTTTGAAAACTTTGTACTAGAACTTGTAGTATGATTTGATATAGAACTTTATCTAAATTATCTGTTTACTTTGTTATATTTTCTATTAGCCTTCGATGATATTCTAAATAAATTACTAACTTAGATAATAAATTAGGATTAATAAATGTAATCTAGAAGGGGGTTACAATTGGGTTTAGACCGGGTGGATAAACTTTGACGGTTTTGGTTTTATTGGAGAGAGGTTTGACCATGAAGATCAGGGGAAGACTATGAGTGTCAATAATCAATTGGATGGTCTTCTTGGGTCTGGACAAAAGGTCAGGGACTGTGTTTAGGTTTCCTTTAATATGCTTAACAGTAAAATCATACTTGAAAAACCAGTCCACTAGTCGAAGAATCTAAGGATTATGAGGCATCTTGTTCTTGAACTCGAGGATCTTTGGGAATGAAGAATTGTCCATCTGTACTTCGAAGTGATGCCCTCTGAGGTGGAAGTCAAATTTCTTGATTCCATTCTTGACGGCCAAGGTTTCCTTGAATGTGGTGTGGTAATGTTTCTCGACATCTTTGAATTGTTCGTTGACATGACCATAATAATACCTTCTTCCATTGTCTTCTTCGATGAGCACTACTCCTCAATAATCATCACTGTCATCAGTTTGCAGTACTTGTTTTCCATTACCTGGAATCTTCAGAGTTAGAGGAGTCTGAGCTACCTTCTTCAGTTCTTTAATGGCTTTGGTCTGCTCTGATCCCCATGGAGGTGGATTCTTCTTTAAGAGCTTGGATAAGAGACTTGTGTATTTGGAAATGTTAGGGATAAATTCCCTAATGTAGTTGATGAAAGTGATGAAGATCTTATTGAATTACTTTGGCAAAGATCTTTTTGATTTGATGAAGTCAAAATGAAGTCAAGGCTACTTTGCTGCAGTTAAAGGTTACTTAGATAAAAGGGTAGTGTGATTAGTGAGTCTGCATTTCTGCTTAGGTATAATCATTTCTATCTCTCTGCTTAGGTTTCTTCATTTAAAAGATTTTGCAATTACCTCTAAAAAGCGTTTAAACGGTTAAAAACAAAGTATTTTGATAAAAGGTTTTTAAGTAACTATTTTAACTAATAGTATATAAGCTTTATCAACTAAAATGTTCTTAACACTTTTACAACAGGTTTTTAACTGATATGTTTTCGAAATAATCGATTGTTTTCATTAGAAGGATTTTTGAAAACCTTCTTCCAGTATTTTAACTGATATAGAATTGAAATAATCAATTAAAATGACTTAGAATATTTTGAAAAGTGTTCTGGCTGAATTTTAATCGATACAAACTTGAAATATTCGATTGAAATAACTTGAAGTGTTTTGAATTTTTCTGTCAGAATTTTAATCGATACAAATGCGAAATAATCGATTAAAACAACTAAGAGGTTTTTTCAGAATGTTTTAATCGATTAAAACAAGGTTTCTATCAGTTAAAATAACTTAGAAAGTTTTATGAAATCTTTTGGCAGAATTATAATCGATTAAAATGCGTTTCAATCGATTAAAATAACTAAATGAACTTTTTTCAAAGTGTTTTAATCGATTAAAACAGATTGTTATCAGTTAAAATCACTTAGAAAAGTTTATAAGAATGTTTTGCAGTATTTTAATCGATTGAAAGACGAAACAATCGATTAAAACAGTTTGGAAGATTTTTTACAAAGAGTTTTAATTGATATAAACGGTGTTGTATCAGTTAAAACAAATCTGGAAAATAATCAAGAACTTTTTAACAGATTAAAAGAAGTTTTAACAGATTAAAACAAGACTTTTAACAGATTAAAAGATTATTTTAACAGATTAAAAAAACCAGCAGTTTTGAAAATCTTCTATATAAACAGAATTGTTTGAACCTTTTAACACACATCTTTTAGCAATCAATCAAGCAATCATAAGTGCTACTTTCAAGAGAGATTCGCGCTAGTTTTTGTGAAGTTCAAAGAAGTTCTTTCTTGAGGAAAAATTGCATTCTTTTGAGAAGAAACACATACTGCAGAGCTGCATAAATCTGGTTTGAGCGTTCTAAGTTTCTTCTATTTGTTTCTTTACTTTCTTTACTATATTGTGGGTGCCTGGAATTGTGGGCACTAGTTTCTGTAGCTAGAATTTGGCTGCAGGGTTGGTCAAGAACTGGAATTTGGTTCTTGGTGAAGGTTTAGGTGCAGGAGCTGGAATTGTGGTTTTTGTGGTAGATTGAGTGTGTGATTAAAGTTGTAATCTGTAAAACGTTCAATCTAGTGGAACCCAGCTGGAATTTGGCTGGAGACTGGACGTAGCCCTGGGATTGGGTGAACCAGTATAAACCTTGGTTGTATCTTTCTAAACCTTTCTCTCCTTTAATTTTGCCACTGCATTTATTTTTGATTGCTTGTTGTGTGTGATTCAAGAACTGGTCTGAAATCTTAATATTTGAAATAGATAATCTGTAATTTGCGAAAATCTTTCAAAGATCAATTCATCCCCCCTCTTGATCTCAGCCTACATTTCTAACAATTGGTATCAAGAGCAAGGTTCTTGAGAATTATTAAAGTCTTTCGATCAAAATGGCTGGAAACAAATTTTTTGAGGGTGCTTGTATTGATAGACCTCCACTATTTTGTGGTACAGATTACTCCTTTTGGAAGATTAGGATGAAGATCTTTATTGAATCTGTTGGTATAAATGTGTGGAATATCATTGAACAAGGAACTTATGTTTTTAACAAAGATTGGTCTAGCTTAAATGATTGTGAAAAGAAATTAATCCAAGATGATTGTATTGCCAAGAATGTCATCATATCTGCACTTAACAGAAATGATTTTTTCAGGATAGCACATTGTCAAACTGCTGCACAAATGTGGAAAACCCTTGAAATGGCCTATGAAGAAACAACAGAGACATGCTTAATGGTCAATTCGGATTCTCCAATAACCAGTGTAAGTTTTGACTCAACAACTACTCTGAATTATAGTTCTTTACAAGATGCCTTTTATGAAATGCATGCAGTAGCTAAAAGATTAGAAATTGAAAACAAAAGATTAAAAAGCATGAATAGGTTATTAGAAAACAAGATCACTCTTCTTGAAAAGAAAATAGTTGATGAAGAAATCAAGAATGAAAATTTGGATATAGATAATAACTCTGATTGTATGTGTAATGTTAAAGATTGTAAAAATTGTCCTGAGTTACAAGAGAAATTAACATATTTAATAAAAACTGCATCTAAACTAGCACAAGGAAAGACTAGTCTTGATATGATACTTGATTCTCAAAAATTAGTTATTGACCGTGGTGGTATAGGTTTTACACCCCTTATTATAAAGAAAACTAGAGCTTTTAAAAACTATTTTGCATATAGTAAATCTGTGTCATCTCCATTTATTAAATGTTTTTACTGCATGAAAAAAGGTCATTCTGTGAAATATTGTAGAATTAAGAAATATGTTATTCCTAAAGGTAGAATGAAGTGGATACCCAAAAATTCATTTCAAATAACATGATTGGACCCAGTAATTAAAAAGGGGTACCAGAAATATGCCTAATCTGTTTTGCAGGAACAAAATCTAGAAGTCCCTTGGTATTCAAAACAACAAATTCGGTTCTGGATTCATGGACTGAGTATTTTAATTGATATAAAACTATTTTAATCGGTTAAAATCACTTACAGAGAGTACCAGAAAAGCTGTTTTTTGCAGGTTTTGTCAAATTGGACTGCAATTCACAAAATTTGACATCCGTGAATCTTCATTTTGCTCACTTGAAGTCCATTACTCTCATTCTCCATTCTCTGGTTCAAATTCCTTCTCTATTCTTTCTTGTACTCACATTTCAAATCCCCTCTCTAAACTATACAACAAGATGCTTAGGAGATCAAAATCAAGGAAGAAACATAAAGGAGAATCTTCCTCTGCTGCCAATCCTGGTGGTCACTTGGAAGCATGGTTTGATGGTGATATTGGAAGAATGAACACCTTCATTACTGAGTTCAGTCAGAAGCAGATTGTAATTCCAAAGTTTATCAAATTCAAGTGGCTTGATGAAGAAGGATTTACTAGTTTGAGAAGAAAACTGAAAAGTCAAAAACTAAGAACTTTCATGGAGTTTACTGGGAAGCATATGCAAATGACCTATCAACATTTCCAGCAGACCAACAATCAGTTCACAAACCTTGGGCACCAGATTGCTGATATTTACACCAAATTGGAAGACATGCAACTCAATCAAGGGAATTGGGATGATTGAGTTTTGTTAACAAGGGTTCCTTTCTTTCATAACCTTTTTCCTTTTCTTTATGTTCTATTTTACTGCTAATTTTCATTTATGGTCTGTAATATTAACTGGTTGTAAACTAGGAACAATCTTTTTAACTTTGCTAAATATGATGTAGGTTTTAAGTTGAATTAAGAGAGCCTAGATAGAATCAAACATAATTCTTTGATAGTTTTAGCTGATACAAAATTGATTCAAATGATTAAATCAATTAAAAGAAACACTTACATAGGAAATTCTCATCAAAATAATCGATTAATTTGCGTATTAATCGATTAAAACCTGTATGTCATATGTTTGTATCAACTAAAACTAGTTTACATCAATTAAATCAACTAGATAAGATACTATTCTATTTTTGATGGATCTATTGGTTAAAACTTACTCAATCTAGTTGATATTATCTTAAAACATTTTCCTAATAATCGATTTTACAAAATCCGAACTGAATTAGGCATGATAGATGCATCAAACATTACTTAGTTTTCAAAACTGGTTGTTTTAATCGTTAAAAACAAGTTTAAATCGATTAAAAGCACTTATACATCATTTTTCTTACTGTTTTAATCGATTAAATGTCGATTTAATCGATTAAATCAACTTATGTTTCAAACTTTCGAAACTCATCATTGTTTTAATCGATTAAAACGTTATTTTAATAGATTAAAACTAGTAACACGATCATTTTAATCGATTCCGTCCTATTTTTAATCGATTATTACTCTAGAAAGAAAAATTAAAGGCTTTAGTTAATTACTGTTCTTGTAACATGCTACTAAAGCATGATTCCCTTATCTTTACACGTGTTAATTGTATTCATTACAAACGTGTTAATGAAGATGAGTTTGAATCAACTTTGATTGGTCTTTACATGAGTAAGGTATCTTGTTCAAAATCTTTTACTGTTTTTCGAAAACTGATACATTTCATGTTCCTCTATTCCCTATTTTTTTTTTATGAAGTCAAAAGGGGGAGAAATAATTGCTTTGATTTTCTTTATTTAGGGGGAGTAGTAATATAGGGGGAGAAATGGGAAAATGATTAATTTTTGAATACTCACTAATCTATATATTCAAGTGACTTCTTCTGCAGAGTTATGAGTCAAAGAGGTGTTTTTCTTCATCAAATATGGGGAGACTGAAAGTGATGAAGAACTTCTTGAATTACTTTGGTAAAGATCTTTTTGATTTGATGAAGTCAAAATGAAGTCAAGGCTACTTTGCTGCAGTTAAAGGTTACTTAGATAAAAGGATAGTGTGATTAGTGAGTCTGCATTTCTGCTTAGGTATAATCATTTTTATCTCTCTGCTGCATGAGATTTCTTCATTTAAAAGAGTTTGCAATTACCTCTAAAAAGTGTTTAAACGGTTAAAAACAAAGTATTTTGATAAAAGGTTTTTAAGTAACTATTTTAACTAATAGTATATAAGCTTTATCAACTAAAATGTTCTTAACACTTTTACAACAGGTTTTTAACTGATATGTTTTCGAAATAATCGATTGTTTTCATTAGAAGGATTTTTGAAAACCTTCTTCCAGTATTTTAACTGATATAGAATTGAAATAATCGATTAAAATGACTTAGAATATTTTGAAAAGTGTTCTGGCTGAATTTTAATCGATACAAACTTGAAATAATCGATTGAAATAACTTGAAGTGTTTTGAAAGTTGTTCTGTCAGAATTTTAATCGATACAAATGCAAAATAATCGATTAAAACAACTAAGAGGTTTTTTCAGAATGTTTTAATCGATTAAAACAAGGTTTCTATCAGTTAAAATAACTTAGAAAGTTTTATAAAATCTTTTGACAGAATTATAATCGATTAAAATGCGTTTCAATCGATTAAAATAACTAAATGAACTTTTTTCAAAGTGTTTTAATCGATTAAAACAGATTGTTATCAGTTAAAATCACTTAGAAAAGTTTATAAGAATGTTTTGCAGTATTTTAATCGATTGAAAGACGAAACAATCGATTAAAACAGTTTGGAAGATTTTTTACAAAGAGTTTTAATTGATATAAACGGTGTTGTATCGGTTAAAACAAATCTGGAAAATAATCAAGAACTTTTTAACAGATTAAAAGAAGTTTTAACAGATTAAAACAAGACTTTTAACAGATTAAAAGATTATTTTAACAGATTAAAAAAACCAGCAGTTTTGAAAATCTTCTATATAAACAGAATTGCTTGAACCTTTTAACACACATCTTTTAGCAATCAATCAAGCAATCATATGTGATACTTTCAAGAGAGATTCGCGCTAGTTTTTGTGAAGTTCAAAGAAGTTCTTTCTTGAGGAAAAATTGCATTCTTTTGAGAAGAAACACATACTGCAGAGCTGCATAAATCTGGTTTGAGCGTTCTAAGTTTCTTCTATTTGTTTCTTTACTTTCTTTATTGTATTGTGGGTGCCTGGAATTGTGGGCACTGGTTTCTGTAGCTGGAATTTGGCTGCAGAGTTGGTCAAGAACTGGAATTTGGTTATTGGTGAAGGTTTAGGTGCAGGAACTGGAATTGTGGTTCTTGTGGTAGATTGAGTGTGAGATTAAAGTTGTAATCTGTAAAACGTTCAATCTAGTGGAACCCAGCTGGAATTTGGCTGGAGACTAGACGTAGCCCTGGGATTGGGTGACCCAGTATAAACCTTGGTTGTATCTTTATAAACCTTTCTCTCCTTTAATTCTGCCACTGCATTTATTTTTTATTGCTTGCTGTGTGATTCAAGAACTGGTCTGAAATCTTAATCTTTGAAATAGATAATCTGTAATTTGCGAAAATCTTTCAAAGATCAATTCACCCCCCCTCTTGATCTCAGCCTACATTTCTAATAGTTGACTATCCCGAGAAATTGTTGGATTTGCTTGACGGTCAGATTTTCATCCGGGAAATTGAGAAGTTCCTTAACAATGTGAGGTTGATGTTGATAAGAACCGTGACAAAAGTGCATTCCCAAAATACAATAAAATATAGAATATAGAATATATTAGAGAGTAAAGATGGATAATTATTAAAATCAAATAAAAATACAATAAAATAATTATTAGCTAAAGTTGACGTAACTAATGAGATAAAAAAACTAAAATATATTATATCTTTTATAAAAAAAATTATATTAAAAAATTTTGATCCTAAATATTTTTTTACCAAAACCGATTCGACCCAAAAATCCAATCGATTTTATCGGTTTTATTATAATATTTCGATTTTGTCCCACTTTAATTAAAATCCGATTATTTGAAAGTAATAGACCGATTTCTAGTCTGATTCTTGGGTCAACCTAGTTGAACCGCTTAGAATAGTTTGGTTTTCAAAATAATGATTATAAGTAATGTATAAGTAATAATATGATATAGTTGAATAATAATTACTTATAACCTATTTAGGCGCTTAACTTGAGTCGTCAAAAGTATACACATAAGATTTATTAATATGAGTTTACTTCAACTTCTCACGTGAAAGTTGGTGATTTTGTGAACACTTAGACATGAACATTTTTATAATTTATACCCATAAGTAGTGACGGATCTTGACCATTGATCTTGGGGGTCCAAATAATATATTATTAATAAATAATAAATAAATATAAAAGGAAGAAAGAATATGAAAGGTTGAAAAGATAAAATTGTAGATATATACTTAAATATATTAAATTATCATTAAGTTTGAGGGAAACAAAATCATAAATTATATGAAAGTTACAAAGCCGAGGAGGAGTCGGGAGGATAAAATTGTAAATATACAAGTAAATATATTAAATACTCATTATGTTTGGGGGACCAAAATCATTAATTACATGGAGTTACTAAAACTTTGGGGGTCACACCCCCTCAGCTCCCAAGAAGATCCGTCACTGCCCATAAGGTAAGTTATCTTTTTGCCTTATGGTTACAATTAATTAAGTAGTATATTTTCTTCCACAAGTATTTTCTTTAATAATTAAAGTAATTTTATGAAGTTTTTATCCGTTCATCCATTACTTATTTTCAAATTCATTGATCTTTACATTATTGACAACTATGTTATGTTAGTTGAACTAAAATAAAACAAAATCTCTCTATTATTCGACATATTCTCTTACACATGTATTTATGCAAAAGTTCCAACGTGATGAATAATATCCTTGAATTATTCATCCATAGCTAAATCAACACCATTCTTGGTTTGATTAACATTTAAAGGATCTAACAATTTAATATATCATGTTCAAGACTTTAACATTCAATCTTTTTATAAATCACATGATCAACCCTTAAATCCTCCTCTATTAAGACTAGTATAATATTATGTTACACTAATGTGAATTAATTCAACTTCCATCCTTATCTCATAGAATTGACACAATCCCACTTTAAAAAACTCACTTTTGTTATAATAATTATTAATTATATTTTACAAAATTCAATAACATTTTTTTATATGAAATAAAAATAATAATATTAAATCAACCATGAACATCAAATATAATCAACCAAAATTTTATTAATATATTAAATATTTATTAAATATATATATTAGTAAATGATAAAAATAGTTAATATTCTAAAATTGTCCAATCGAACAGTTATTATTAATAATCACCCTTTAATAAAACAACTTATATGAACATTTCTCATGGATTTCAAATTTAAGACATTACTTAATTTTTATAAAAAATATCAAATGAAAAATTAAGTTTCACTGCATGTAATTATTACACACAATTTTCCTGAAATTTTCGCAACTACTTAAAATACAAACATCCCACATTAAACAATAAAATTTACTAGTCCCATCCCATATGTACATTAGATGACGGTTATTTATAAAATTATCGATGTATCTTTCGAAAAATTTTAAACTTCGCCTATTTTATTCATTTCTATTTTGAGTTTTTACTTTTTTTTTTCTTCTCTTTTTTTTTTTTTTCTTCTCCTCCTCTATTGTAACTTTTCCCTTTATTTATTCATTATGGTCAAACTTTGTTCTTCTTCTTCATCTTTTTTTCTCAAAGTGTTTCTCTCTATCGTACATCGTAAATGTCTCCCCCACATGTCTCTAATACACCTCAAGTTGTCATAAGGGAGAATAATAATTAAAGACAACGTTTTGTTGAGACATAAATAGAGAACAATGTTTTGTTGAGGTGAAATTAGAGAATAATGTTCTATTGAATGCATTAAAATTGAGTTAGAAGAGTAATAATAAAGAAGTAAAAATTTTTTTTTCAGATTTATTGTGACGAAACAACAAAATACTAATGGAAAAAAACTTTCGTTGTTGATGAATATCTTTTAAGTTTGTTATTTTTTATAACAGAGAAAATAAAGTTTTATGACTATTCAAAATCATCGTTAATATATTAATTTTTTTTTAACGACGATTGGAATAACAATTCAAAAACCCTTGTTATAATTTTTTTTAACTGTCCTACAAAATTATCTCTTATAAAAATCACAATATGTACAACACGTAAGATAAACAAAAACTCAGAAGTGTTTGATTGAATAATGAATATAACATAAACCAAATGGGCAATATAGACCAGATGGCAGTGGCGCAACTGTCACTCCATTTAATTTCAAAAGCGTCACCTCTCCATTCTAAATCACGATCCCTCTGTAGTTCAACATTGCAAGTTGTCGTTAAAACCAAATTTAACATTAGTGTCAACTTATATATTTTTTATTGGATTTTATAACTAACAACACCTTACATTTGAAAGGAATTATGATTATTTAACTTTACCTAATAATCGTGTTCCAAGTTGATGGAACTTATTTAAATTCTTTTAACAAAATTATAACATATTTATATGAAATAATTTATTTAAAAAATAATTTAAATAAAAAAATATATTTTTAAAATTTAAATTATATTAAGATATCTCTAATGATAAAAAAATATATAAAAAATATTGTATCTTGTGAAATCCACATGTCATTAGTTAAGAAATTTTATTAAAATTTATTTCAATGGTAAGAAATTCTAAAATCCCTTGGAAGATGTCTTCCAATTCCCTACACAAAATTTTATTTTTATAACTTTTTAAGAAACTTTATTATCACATCACACCTATTATGAAAGAGTTACTTGGAAATGTTTTTAATAAAATTAATTTTATTTTTAATTTTATATATAATAATTTGATATATAAATTGTAAAATGAGATATTTATTCACTCTAAAAATAAAAGTTAGAGATATTTACTCTTTATCCTATTATTATTTTTTAGTAATTCAATGTCTAAAATAATAATTTAGATTTAAAAAGAATAACTAATAAAAATAAACAACAAATCTTTAACTTTTACCCTTTAAATAAATAAATTATTATATAAATTAATTAATACTATATATTTTAATAAAATACATTTTTTTTAATTTTAAAAATAATAATTATATTTATAAAATTGAATCTACATAACTCATTTTAATTTTAGAGTAACGCATGTTTGTATCACAAACAATAGTAATAAGGTGAAATTTTTATTTTTTTTAAGATATAAGTATTTTACTGGCCAATTGCTTAAAAGAGTGTAATTCCCTTTTTAATTTTTCCTAAATGGATAATTAAAAAAAAAACTTTATCCATTTAGAAAATTTGGCCCATTTTACCAAGTGTAACATGATACAAATAATAAAAAACAATTATTTTTAATTTTAAAAGAAAAAATATATTAAAGAATTAAAATTAATATTCAATTAAGTTTTTTTAAAGTAAACAATTAATGTATAAAAATTAGAATATAATATAATATAAATATTTTTTCAATCAAAGTGATGATAATGGTTAAGAAAATGTTTTTATTTGAAACATCTTATTTTAAGATGATGATGCATGTACACATTTTCGAGTGTCAATTTCTTTTAGATTTTTTTAGCTAAAAAAAGCTATTTATAAAAAAAGTATACGAAATTTATTATATCCCTTTTATTAGTATATGAAAAACTAAGAGAAAAGAAACAAAGAAAAGATATACAATGAATTGTTATAAAATATGAATATAAAAATCTAGAATCTCGATTATAATATTTATAAAGAAACACAACCTTCCTTTTTAACATACTAATAAATGTGAGATATTAAACTTTTAAAACTTTATATTTTAGCATTTCTTTATTTTAGCATTTCTTTATACAAGAGTATTATTGATTACTACCATATTTTATCATAATTTACTAATAAAGGATAGATGTTATTATTAAACTTTTACAACTTTAATTTTAGCAATTGTTTAGATAAGAGTATATTGCTTATTATAATATTTTATTACTAATGTACTAATAAATGTTATGTAGATGTTAAACTATTATACTATTTTATTTTATATATATTTTTAAGCAATTCTTTAAACAAGAGTATTGATTGCTATAGTTTCTTTCGAAGAATGATGCATTTGTTTATTAAATTAATTAAATGCACTAAAATAAGCGAGAAGAAGAGTGTTTGCGCCACCGTTTTTCCCTTCCCAAATCCCAATCATAGATACTAATTATAAAAAATTAGTGTATAAACAGTGTTGAGTTATGAGGTTGTGAGAGAGGAGAGAGAGAAGAGAGAGAGGGGTCAAATCGAGTGGCGAAAGGTTGGGTTTCTTCCTTAGTATTTTTGTGGTGCTGGTATTAGCTATAAGCCTAAGAGGGTTTCAATTTCAACACAAAAAATAAACTGAATAAGAGAAGCAGAAAACAGAGAGAAAGAACGAGAAGGGAAGAAAAAAAGAAAAGAAAAGCTGTTAACTGGGTTAACAATATTAGGGAGAGATAGTTACAAGCTCCAATTCCCAGAAAGAAAAATTAAAACTTTGCTTCACTTTCATTTCTTCCTCTCTTACCCCTCCTGATCTCATGCTATCTCCCCTCATGGATCCTTTTGATTTGATTCGCAAAGGTATAATTTTTCCTTACACACTTTCCTTAAAACCCAGATCTTTCAATCGACCATCTCCTTAATTGTCTGTTTTTGTTTTCTGTAATTATCTGCTTTTGTTATGCTTGATTAATTGGACTTATTGGGTTTTTCTTTTGTTTTGATTTTTTTGTTATTTTTGTTATTATTAAGGTGTTGACTTGCTTGAGATCCCGCAAAAGGTTATGGCTTTCATAACGGAAGGTTGTGTTATTGTTGTGCTCATGCTTTGACTTTTTCTTATTATTGGCTTCAGCTTTTTATAATCTGTCGCAGTTTTATTTTGTTTGTTGTTTCTATGGTAATGTTTAAGATTTTTGGAAATTTTGTTGGGTTTTACTAATCGAACAATTCTTTCAATTGTATACTTAATCTTATATACTGTCAATTATTTGCTCCTGAAAAGAAAAATTAGGGTTTTTACTTTTATCCAGCTGTTGCTTACTTTGTGTGAAATTGCTAAGTGTTTCATCAATGCATTTTTGGTACTCATATTATTAACTAAAAGTGGTGTTTGTATTTCATAATACTCACTCTGTTGTTCAATTGAGCTTGTGGGATTCACTTTCAAGTTTGGCTTTTGTAAATGATCATCATCCTATTTTTGCTTGCAGTGATAACCAACCTATTTGCAGATGTTTTACACTTGCTTCACTGCTCTGTTGATTTGATATTAAAAATTGTTGCAACTGGAATCAAAATTGAGTTGCTCATTGTGCATCATGTGATCTTTGATGCTGTTGAATTCTCTTTTCTAGTACATGAAACATGACAGTTTTTCAGGATTTTTGTTGTTCCTGTATTTTGATGACAGTCTGGTTCATGAACTTATTATATATGACCAAATTGAAATATTTTTGCAGGGTTTGGTTGAAGCCGTCTGGAATATTTCTGTTCATCCATGTTTTTGTCATTTTCAATATATTCTTGTCAATAATGAGCTTATCCAAGAAAGTATCCCAAACAGACGCAAAACTGAGCACCCCAAACAAAGCAACCTCTTTGAATCCAAATGCAGCAGAGTTTGTTCCCTTTGCCCTCAGATCATCGCCATCTGGCAGCACTAGCTCAGTAGATGCGACAGCGAGGTTTACTACTACTGCTGGATCTCTTGGTAAAGCAGTTCTCGATCGATCGGAATCATCCATTTCAAATAATTCCGATGATGAGGCTCACCGGTACTGGCGTTGTCAGCTTCCTGATGATATCACCCCTGACTTCAAGGTCATGGGAGAAGATGAATCCCACGGTGTTAACAACCTCTCTTTGTCAGGCTTATCTATAAATGATGATAATGAATCCTCAATGATTCCTTCTTCTAAAGGAAGTAGATATATGTTAAATGAGCAGCAGGAATTGGCTCAACAGCACCTTAATGGCAATACTTTTGCTAATAAATTAAGGTTTTCGAATTCAATATACAGGGAGGAACCATCTTCACCAAGTATTTTGAACTCATCATCAGAACCTTGGGATAGGAAAATTGGGAGTACCGATTTGCATGTTAGCAATAGTCAAGAGGCACTTCTTTATGATAACAACTCTGGACACGGATTCTTAAATGATGTTTTTCCTGGAAATTCTCTTTTGAGTGATACTGATTTGAACCCTTTGGAGCTTTTAGCTTCTCTATTTCCCGGTTTTGCTTCAGAAAGCCTTGCTGAAGTTTTCTTTGCCAATGGATGCGATTTACATCTGACCATTGAGATGCTCACTCAGTTAGAGGTTGATTCTTCATGTAATAACTTATATGTGGTTAAATTATGGTTCATTATAAAGCCACTTTTCATGTGACTGTTGGTAAAAATGCATATATATATATATGTGTGTGTGTGTGTGTGTGTGTGTGTGTTATAACTGTATCCTTGCATGCTGTGGTGCAATTATTGGTCTGAAATTCACATCTTGCTAAATGATTTTGTACAATACTATGTTAAATCAGAAGGGATGGAAGTTAAAGATATAGAGAAGTATTTGTGCCCTTTTTTGGCAGGGAAGAGCTGGCGTTACATAAAGTTGTGAGGCAACACTAATGCAATCCATTTCCTAGTTTCCAATCACTGTTTCCATAATTCTTATATCTTATACTTCTTGTAATCAACTGACAATTGGAATTTTATTAGCATTTCTCTTGTTTCTTTTTATTTTGTGGATATCATTGTCATCTCTCGTGAATTTTTTATCTCTCCAGACATTCTTCTTAACCGAAGACTTTTACGTTAATTATATCAACTAAATCCCCCTTTCAATTTTGTAGATTCAAGTCGATGGTAGTAGCTTCAATCAAAATCTGAGTCCAAAGACTGTGTCTGCTCCCAATCTGAGTGCAATGGAATTTCCGGCTCTTACTTCATCAAATGGCCAGAATACTGCAAAATATGCTGCAGAAAATGTTCAACAAGGTGGCAATCCTTACTTATCATCTGATAAAGACATGCTCATGTTCAAAACTGGCTCTTCTATTCCATCTAGAGGGGTTGTTGACTTTGCTGCAGCAGTCAGAAAATTGGCTTCTCAGGACTCTGGTATATGGAAGTACGATAAAAATGGTTCTGGTGATACTTCCACCAGCTCTAGTAGGAGTTTAAATGCTCTGGCTAGTGCCTACAGTGGTGGACAGGGGAGAGCTAATTTTGGTGATAGATTACAGAACCGCGGTTCTGCTCGGGCAGCTCCTGTTTGGCTTGAAACTGGTGACACAGTTGGTAAATGTTATTGTTTATATGCTTCAAGTGTGAGACAAATTCTTTCTATACCATGTTTCCTTTAACAATTTTGAATGACAGCAACTATGTACTCTGAGCTGCGGGAGGAGGCTCGTGATCATGCACGCTTGCGTAATGCTTATTTTGAGCAGGTGGGTCTTTGTTTCATGGGGTGATGGAGAAGTGAATGGGAATACATTGTAATTATTTGCCTACAACCAACCTACGTACTTCTTGGCTGGCTTGTATCCATATGCTTTACCCACACTTCTAGTCTTCCATACTTTTTTAGTAGTAGTCCATTATTTATGTTATTTATTTTGTTTTTTCTAGTATAAATTTGGACAATCAAATTGGATATGGTTAGTAGTTTGGGTAAATTTAAGTAGAGCTATTAAGATGATACCAAATTGAATATGCACCAACAATAAGGTAAAGGAATATTTGTTGTGTAACTGGCAAACCCCTTGCAGCACATCAAAGTTTTAGTTTGTTTTATGCAACATTACATTTTTTTCTTATTGTTTATTGTAATGGAAGTTGTGCAGCTAACACTTTTGTAAGTCAAGTTTCAAGAATTGCACTTTATATCCCACTAGCTCGGGAAGAGGTGTAACATGAATCCACCATCTTAATTTTTGTATATTGAGTTTAATTCTTCACAATATAAAAAACAGGCACGACAAGCCTACCTTGTTGGCAACAAGGCCCTTGCAAAGGAGCTAAGTGTTAAAGGGCAACTGCACAACATGCATATGAAAGCCGCACATGGAAAAGCTCAAGAATCTATTTACCGTCAGAGGTTTGTTTTTCTCAATTCTATCATTCTTCCTATCCATGCAACTCTTTCGCTAAAAAGCACAAAATTTGTATGGTTATCACAATGACACACAGGGACGTGGTCAGAACTTAAAACCAGACTAGACAATGAACTGGTCTGACTTTTGACATGTTTATCAGTTTAAACCCATCGCTTGAAATGAATGATTTAATAAGAATAAATTAAGATATATATGAACATTAATGAAATATGATTGAGACTTGTTTAAATTAGAGTAAATTATACTAACACTCCTTTAGATTTTCTCAAATTACACTAACACTCCAGTTTTTTAAAAATTCTCCAAAACCTCTCAATTTTTTTCAAAAACTTTACATTTTCCCCCATTTACATTACACATGTATCCCTTAAGTTTTATAAACATTACACATGCACCCCATTAAGGGAGACAATTTTACTGATGAAATAAGTACGAATGGAAGTGTAATTTGAGAAAATTTCTGGGGATCTTAGTGTAATTACTTTTACTTGTTCAGTGGTAGTCGACCATAAATTTGGCTGAGATTGAACCTTAACTAGTCAATTGTCTGGTTTATTTCTCAACCATAAACACGGTTATATTAGTTGGACATTTTGTTCAGTCCAGTTTTAAGTTTCATAAACAGTAGTATATTTCTGCCCTTCATAACCTGCATATAATGATATGATGGGAAACATTATTTTGACAGGCTGGCTCTATTTTTTTTTTTTTTTTTGTTCTTATTTGTACCTTTCACTTGTTTCTCTTTCTACATGCATTTATGTGTCTCTCCTTTTATATTTGGTGACTTATGGCCATTGAAAAGAATGTTGGTCTCATTGGTTGAGAGGTATGAAACAAACTGAGTGATTTACCATACACAAGTAATCACCAAGTTATCCAATCCAATTGCTTACAGAGAAAAAATATGAGGTATTTGATTCAAGAGGCTGAGTTCAAAAGTGGGTGAATTGAACTTTGAAATTTTTTACAAATGGATTAACAATATTCTTTAAATCAAGACAGATCACATAACACATCACAGTTTTAGTGCAAGAATGCTATATTTAGTGGTATTTGATTTTTTCAAATAAGGAACAACAATGATGCAAGACAAGTATTTTTTTTTATATCCAATTATATTGGATATAAGCTATGAGGAGAGAGAACATAATTACATTGGTTAACTCTTGCAAGATAGTTATATCCAGTTGCCTAGTCACCCCGATTATACCAATCCACTAATTTTTAAAGTTTTTATAAGACTCACAAGAATACAAGAAAAATTAAAACCACTCTTGATCTTGAACCCTTTAAGATCAATCACCACACATGTGACAATGTCACATGGTATACCTTGACCACCATAGTCAAGAACATAATTTTGGCAACACTAGCCATGAACACAAGCTTGGCAACACTAGCCAAGAACACGCAAACAGAAGGAATGACAAAGAAAAGGAACAAGGTCACTTGAACAGCTTCAGTACAAGTTAGAGAATGAAGAATAAAGACAATCTACACGTGATCAATTCTTTGCAATAATATTGACGAACACTGGAAATCCTAGGAGGGTAGGTAAAGAATTTTACAACAGTATAGCTCTCTCAAGGTATATCGAAAATGATTCAGAATCTTTTTTGAATTGATACATGTTTAATGGTTTGACAGAGTATACTCATGAGATTGTCAGTTTTAATATATTAAAGTCGGTTTTAATCTAGTGTTTTGTTGTAGAATTTTAATTTGTTAGACTGTGGTTTTAATATGTTAAAATCACTATAGCGGTCATTTTAAGTGGATTTGATCTATTAAAACAGAATGTACTTAAAATTGACTCAGCTTAAGAACAATAAACATATTAACCATTGTAAAACCAACAATCATAAGAACATTAACTACGTAAAGGGATTTTAACTTTTTAAAATTCTGCAGTACATCTTAAACAAGGAACAAACACTTCCAAAATTATTTGTCTACATTGGTTTTTCAAGATTAATGATAGAGAGATCACTTACAATCCATCAAACCCAAGATTATGACAACAAAGATCTAACAAAAATCATGGACATCATCATCTTCAATGTGGTTGGAAGCACGGAATACTTGAAATCCATTCTTCAAGCTTCAAGCCTTTTCTATCGTCAGTTTTAATTGAGGTTCAAATGAGAGTACCACTATTTCTGTGAGAAAATCTACTTTCCAAACTGCTGTTGCCATTCCTTCTCAATTATTCTCCAACCGAGGCTTCCAAACAGTTGAATGCTCCTCAAGAAAAGAAAAATCTAGGTGCTTCATTCTGCTGGAATCCTTGTGATGTGAATATTGATTTTTCAGGAATCCGGGGGCTCCAGAGATGCAAGTTAATGGAAGGGGGCACCAGAGAATGATAGACCTACACGGTCTGCATGTAAGTGAAGCGATCAACGTGCTGAAACACGAACTGAGTGTGCTTAGAAGCACTGCTAGAGCCTCCGAGCAGCGTCTACAGGTTTACATCTGTGTGGGCACTGGCCACCACACCCGTGGCTCACGCACTCCGGCAAGACTTCCAATAGCTGTACAGCAATATCTACTTGAGGAAGAAGGCCTTGATTTCAACGAACCGCAGCCGGGCCTGATTCGTGTTGTAATATACTGAACGAGGGAACGAGGGAGATATACAAGTTTCTGACATTAAAATCCATCATGAACACACAGACATTAAAGTCATTCTTGTATCTGTATATGGCAGAAGAAGCAATGGCAATGGCCAAAGCCAAAAATGAAAAAAAAAAAAAAAGAAAAAAAAGAGAGGGTTGAGTGATTGAAAAAAATGGAGAAGTAAAGAGAAGGGTTGTAGAATAACTGTATCATTTAAGGTTTCAGTGAGGCATCTGATCACATTAGTCAGTCAGCAGGGACTACTTCAGCATTACCTCTGTTAATTTTGTACCCTAATTTTCATTTCTTTGTTAAATTCCTTTTTTCTTTTATTCAGATGTAACTGATAGAACTCAATTACATTATAGAACAATTCACTGTCAATTAGATTCAATTCCAATTTACAGTTCAAACAAATGGTGAAGTAGGTTTGGTTCACAATTCATCCTTATGATTTTAATGCACACAGTACTAACAACATTTGGAGAAGATCTGTCGTAATATACTAAATGCAACAAATTTAAATAAATTTTCAGCTCCCAAAAAGGCTCTTGTCTTTACTGTATAGAATCTCTATTGAAGTTTTACTCAATGAATTTTCAAAGCATGTTCTTTTATTGATTGAAGATTCTGACAAATTCCAGTATTGATTGAAAACATGTTAACCCTTATTTTCTCATTTATTAATTGTTAAAGACTTATTCCATTTTCATCTTAATTAATCAACTGTTACAGTTGAGTGTAATATTTCTATGAAAAATTACCACAAATATTAGTCTACATAGTGGTGCAATGTTTTTTCCCCAGCCAACTCTGGAACTTGTTGACACCAAAAACATACTTTTCATACAATGATTTTATTCAGTGACCCACTTTTCTCTATTTTCATTAATCAAATGTCACTTTTCAAGTTTCGTCTCTTCAATAATCAAAGGTCTTAATTTACTGTTTCATACTTCTTTCTCGGAAGAAAAACATGATTTAATAATTGGATAGAAAACATACACTAAATTAGTAATTATTTGTAATAATATTAATATTGTTATATTATTAAAAGTAGTTCTCAATAAATTACACACACACACACATATATATATATATATATATATATATATATATATATATATATATATATATATATATTTCATATATCAATTTCTTCAAGATTTCTTTTTCTTTCTAAAGAACTGTCATTAGGGAATATATATATATATATATATATATATATATATATATATATTATTTGTATACGAAAATAAATTGATAACATTACTTAGTGATGTAATAGATATGTATAATAATACATTTATTAATTTTTAATGACTATGTTAAAAATCATGCTAATAATCATTTTTGAATGGTTGATGGTGTAATTTTTTTTAATTATTATTAGAAATAATCATGAAAAAAATTATTTTTTCCTTTTTTTAAATTTTGTATTTAGGTTATGCACTAAAAATAATTTAATAATATTATATAAATTTTTTGACTTTATAATAATTACTTTAAAATTTTTACTATCCATTGATTGAAATATGTTTTATAAATAAATATTAAAAAAAATACTTATTTAAAAAATAAACATGATTTATTTATTGCAATAATTTAAAAGTTACTTTAAAAAAATAGAAATCTGCTTATTTAAAAAAAAATATTTTTAATAAAAGTAAGCACAACACAAGGTTATAACCATTGATATTGTATGTTATATACTATAATGTATTTTTCACTGACCTCATATTTGATTATGTAATGAATTTGAGAAAGCGGACAAAAAATCTTTAAATTAAGAGAAAAAAAGTAATAATATTATAATTGATAAAAATAAATAAATAATAAAATAAATTAATAAAAAATAAATAAATTAAAATTGAAATATGATTTATATTCACACAAAATGTTCAAAAGCTATATAATCACTCATTTCCCAATTTATAAAGTGAAGGACATTTATGTTTACATGGATTTATCTTAATATTTTTATATACTCACTCATATCTATTGCATTCAAAATGTATTGCCCAATAATGCTTAAACAACTAATGGCAGTAATTATCTCAAATAATTTATCATAAAGAGAATAAAAATGAAAAACAATCTGAAACTAGGACTTGTACTTTAAGTTTGAGTCCTAATAACATGTTTAATAGAATGAAAAAGTAGAAGATGAAAATATTGTGAACGAAAATAGGAAAACAAAATTAGGATTAGTAACTGTGGCCACATAAACTACCTCAACATAAAAAAATAAAAAATAAAATTATGACTATTGCATCTAATAAAATCGCAAACTAATACTCACGCAAACTACTGAGTGTGTGTAGGTACATATCATAGCATTTCATGTGATTCTTTTTCATGCTTGTGGGTAGGGATTGTATTGTAGGTTTTGTTTTTATTAAAGAAACCCAAACAATTTATAAAGAGATAAAAAATAATGTTTATCTTACAAAAGAACTATTGTAATACTAAAAAAATTCATGAATTCATTAATGATTAACTAAATTTATTTTTATTTTAAAAAAGGCTAAATTACACCAATTTACTTAAAATATATATAACATAATTTTTGTATATATAATTTATTATTGTCAAAATATTTGTAAAATCGTGGATAAATGTGAGAAGTAAACCTAAGTGTGTCTTAATTGTATCAATATATCATATACAACTCAAGATAAAATAAAAATTTGAATACATATGATAATAATTAAATACATAGAAAAGACTCCAACTTTAGATTGATCATCCCAAAAAGATATAAAAAAATTATTAATTTAGAACATTCAACTACACCTCCAAAAGGATCTTCAGGCGGATCTTTCTCAATATGGTCTTTAATGATTGAAAATGCCTCAAATCTTGAAATCTATTTTTTTCATCATTTTCTTTAGTCTCGTCTTCCTCTAATAAATTTTCTTCAGGTCTTCGTCTAATAGATTTTCTTCAGGTTTGCTACTAAGTACCTCTTCAGGGTCTTCCTTGTCAATCTCTTCTTGTTCTTCTTTATGCACTCTCTTCAACATGACATCATTTGTTTATATGATTTGAGGAGTTATCCTTCTCTTAATATTTCTATTCAATATCAATCTACTAAGCTTTGTTATATAGGTTCATTTGAGGAGGACTCTCAATATGAGAAGTGTTAATGGTGCTTAATAAATATTAGGTTGAGAGGGTTTTTTAAGGATGATCATTACTATAAATATGACACTTTTACAATTCTCACTGAGCTGACATGATGATAATAAGGATGTTGGTTGAGTCTACCAAACATGATAGTCAATAGTTTAGGGTTGAGCAACTGGTTCATTTATCAGCACTATATTCAAATGAAGATGACTTTATAAAGTGATCTTCCTTTGTAAACTCTTGGGGTTTATCAATGCTAAAATACTTTAGTTCATGTGTGATGCTCACACACTAATTCATTGAGTAACATATAAGTGAGTGATACTCACTACTGAATACTTTAAAGTTTTTTTTGTTTAAAATAATGTAATAGTTTATTATGTGATTAACTTATCTCTCACTTATAAATTTTTTCTCAAAATTGTCCATCAATAATACTTAACAATAATATTAGAATCAATAGTTCGATTCAATAATAGACTCTATTTAGTATAAATATGAAATAAATGATGTATCATTATTTATATTTTTGTTAGGATTTTTAAATTAACTTATTTTTCGTTACAACTCATTGTCGTATCTCATATTATCTTCTTATAGTTCCAAAGTTAAAATCTAATATAAAATAATTAGATGATATTTGCATGTCATCCAATATAAGAAAATTATTTTTCATGATTTTAAATTTACTAATGATCCAATATATACCACAGGTTGAACGAATTAATATAAAAACTTACGAAAACATAATTTTTATGACTATTGTTACTGATTTACCACTTACCTCTATAATTATGTATGAAGAATAAATACATGATATATCCTTGATGATCTCAAGTTTAAGATTACTAACAAATGACATTAAAACTTATTTTTAAACTCACTCGTTGAAGATTTAAAGATATTACAAGTTTAACAATTTGTATTTTAAAAGAAAATTGTTTAATAATTTGATGATATAAAAAACCGCAAAAACCTATTTAAACCAAGTCACAACATTGGTTTGGTTTGGTTGAAATTTTATATTAAAATAAAATAAAATAAAATCAAATCAAATTAATCACATTTGATTTTTTTATACTCTTTGTAATGATTATATTAATGAAAAACTGAAGAGCAACATATATATAAAGAGGGTACATATGACCAACAGCTAAAACATATTCGGCAGTTTTAATAATTTTTCCGTAAATGAGTTAGTTTTGGCGGCGTTAAGTGAGATACAAATATATGAAGGTGTGCAAAACATAACTTAAAAATAAAAAAATAAAAAACAAATTACATAAAAAAAAAAAAAAAAAACATGTGGAAGAAAAAATTGATTCAAAATCTCCCATATCAGAGGGAGCTTGAAGTGAGATATTTCATAGATATTATGTGTGTGATTATTGTTAACACATTTATTAATATTAGACAAAATATGATATCGATATTTAATACAATTTTAATTCAAAAACATTTATTAAGTTAAAATAATCGTACTAATGTATCATATTCATTACATATTATTTGAAATTATTTTATAAGATAAAAAAAAAGTGAACAACTTTGTTCCAAGTTCTTTGTGAGGTAATAATTATCTAATATTTATGATCTAATTTGAGTATATGTGAGCACAATTAATATACTAAATACTAAATGAAGATTTACTTATAAATGACTGTTCGACACTTAAATTAAGAAGAGCATAAAAAAAATATTTTTATGTTAAAGTATGAAACATGGCTCACCCATATTAAGTTTGAAACTAATATCGATTTGTATAATTATTTAAGTGCTTCTGAAATAAAATTTGAACATTTCACATGCATGGATACGTTGTAAGATAAATGTATAATTTCTCAAATTACCGAAAATTTGAAGTAAATTAACATCAATTTGCATGAGAACACAAGTCATTTTATTCACTGTCAATTTTTTTATCTAAAATAAAAAATGTGCAAAAAGAACCAACACTAAAGTAAAAGAAAAAACCTTACTCAATATTCAATTAAATAAATAAGAGGAAGTTATATTTAATATTCAAGTAAAAGTCCTTTTTACTTTCTTGTCTAATTTAAACTTTTTGGCAGCGAATTTATCGAATACAACCCTACATCTCGGATATAAGACAACATCTTTATCATTTTCCTTCTTCCCATTAAAAAATTTCACTAAAGTATCATTCACTTTAGGATAGATTTCGTTTTCTATCTCAAAATCCTCTAACTTCAATTCCAAGTCTTCCTCACCATCATCGAAAGTGAGGTGGATTAACATCCTTTTAAGTAATGTCCACCATATAAATTTCCAAATCATCAACACAGTTCTTAACACCATCATTAACATTAAGTTTAACTTCCACATAATCCACACGAGCCTTAAAAGAATCGATATCCACCTTCATTGGTTTCTCTTCGAACTTCAGTCTACCTTGCTCGATAGCATCCTGTATCGTATTCCTAAAATGAATACAATTATTAGTCCAATGACCACATATTTATGAATTTTACAATAATTTCACCATTTTCTTTGCTTTAAAGTTGGCAACTTATAGTCTTCACTCAATTTTATTTGTTTATCTTTCAACAATATATCAAAAATTTTATCAGTTTTAGTTACATCAAAATAAGTTCGATTTTCCATTTTATCTGAGATCTCACTTTTTTGTATTAATTTACAAATATAAGGCAAACTAACTTTAATTTCAACAATATTTATTTCATCATTTTCACTGAATTCCTCATCTTCATTTCCTTCTAATATATGAGACAACTCATTATTATATGTATCAACTCCAACATATCCAAATTTATCTTTCTTTATTGCCTTACCAAATTTATTATATTGCTCCTTATCATATTTAATCTTTTTTATCCTTCCAACTTAATCAACCAACTAAGTCATGTCCCTTAATGATACATTAACTAATTTCTTTCTTATCGAGAACTCTAGTCCTGTTGCTACCATTCTTACCACTTCACTCTCGAGGATTTGTGTAAAACATCTCGATCTCATTTGCCTAAGTATGTTCAAATAATTGTCTATATTTTTATTATGATACCTTTTTATATTCATTAGATATATTAAACTAACTTGCGTTTTACCTCTAAAGAATTGTTTATGAAAATTCCTTTCTAATTGTACTCAATTAAGTATTGAATTAGGAGGTAGGATTGTGAACCACGTAAAAGCATTTGTCAAAGAACTAGGGAAATATTTCATTATCAAACTTTCATTTGTTAGAAGGTTTCAACATTTGATTTGATACCTAGTTATATGCTCAACAGTAGATTCCCCAATATCACCTGCAAATTTAGTCAATTTTGGTAACTTTTGTCCTCTAGGAAATTTAGCCTCAAGAACAAAATCAGGAAAATGCAAAATAAAATATGGTTGATTATACAACCTCATCCCCACATAAGGCTGATTCCATTGTCCTATCATTTGATTATAAACATTTTGTTAATAATTTCCATTATTATGATTATTTCTCCATATGTTATCCCACATTTGCAAGATTTGATTTGTATCTTGACCTTTATTGACTATTCTAACATCTCTCACCTGATTATGATTTCCTTGAATATTTTGATTATTATTACTTTTTCCTAGAGGTTCACCCTGATTATTTCCTACTTTCCCATTATCATTTCCCAAATTATTTCTGATGAAGAAGTAAGAATCTTGGAAGCCTTGAAAATTTGATGAAGTAAAAAAGAGTCATGAAATAGGAGATGTATTGTTAAGTCCATTAGTGAGTCAGAAATTTATTGAGTACGTATGTTCATTTATCCATTTGTATAACATGAATTTCTATCATTTATAAAAGTATAAAGTGTCTCAAATCTTTTTAATCTGTTAAAAATCATTTTAATTGATTAATATGTTCTTAAGTCTCGATTTTAACTTATAAGTTTTCAAAATAATTGATTAAAATCACTTAAGCAACTTGAAAACACCTTCGATCACATTTTCAACGGATGCATTTTCGAAATAATCGATTAAAACCACTTAAATCAAGTGAAAACATTTTTTGTCGCAATTTGAATCGATATATCTTCGAATTAATCGATTAATTTCACTTAGAAGGTTTGGAAAACCTTCCGTTAGTATTTTAACTTATATATCTTCGAATTAGTCGATTAAATAACTCAAAAAGTTTTAGAAAACTTATTGCCAAAATTTTTATCAAAATAACTTCGAATTAATTGATTAAAAATACTTAAACAATTTTTTATCACTGTTTTAATCAATTAAAACTCGTTTTTATCGGTTAAAACGCCTCTAGAACATTTTCAAAAATATTCTAATTGATTAAACCACATTTTTATCAATTAAAATGTCTCAGGAAAAATTTGTCAAACCTTTTAATCGATTAAAAGGAGTTTTTTATTAGTTAAATTTATTTAAGCTAAGTTGTTTTAATTAATTAAAGAGCGAATTAATCGATTAATTGAACCAGTTAGTTAGAAAAATCTCTATATAAATATATTCTCTCCAATGTTTTAAATCATCTTTTTGAGAAATCATTCAAGAAACCTTTAGAGATCTTTTTCAAGAGAGAAGCGCGCTCTTTCCATGGAAATTCCTTAGAAATCTTTCTCGAGGCTCATTGTTCTTGATTTTTGAAGAAATTCATTTTGTAGCTAGATTCTTGCATCTGCATACTGGTTTGATTGTTTTAGTTTCTTCTATTCTTTCAAATTTCTGTCGATTTTTTGTATTTTTGGTGTCTCGGAAGTGTGGACACTAGTTTAGCAACTAGAATTTGGTTGCAGTGAAGGTTCAAGAACTGGGTCAAAGTTCTTGGTGGAGATTGTGTGTTTGCAATCTGTTCTTGTAATAAAACGAATTTTGATTAGTGGAACTCAACTAGAATTTGGTTGAGAACGGGATGTAGTCTAGTGGTTTGGGTGAACCAGTATAAATATTGGTGTTCTTATCCTTTTTTTATCTCTTTCTTTCATCCTGCTTGATAATTCTTGGTTCAATATTTGATCAAAATTTTAAATATTTGAAAATTATAATCTATATCTGAAATTTACAAAAAATTTTGTTTAGATCAATTCACCCCCCTCTTGATCTCAGCCTGTAATTCTAACAATTTCTTCTAGGGATAGCAAGTGTATCTCCTATCCTTGTCATTTGTTAAACTAATATTTGAAAGCTATCGGCGATAATATGTACTACATGATTTAAGATGGTGGTCATTTGTTGAGATAATAGGTTAACCATTTCATGATTACTATCATCCATTTGTAGTCTTATTATCCCTAATGCACTGCTTGATATTCCAGTATTTATATTTTTGAAGTCACCTTGATTTCTATTATTCTCCCTATTATTTTCAAACCTAAGTTGATTCTGACTTTGATCATTCTTCCTATTAGAGTTTGGGGTTGGTTGCCATGACAACATTTCCCATGGATATCTTTCTATTATTGGTATTCCTTGTTATTTCTCTGGGTTGATGAATTTCCACTAGCATTATGCCCCCCAACATAACGGGTCTATTTGTTGTCACATGTGGTCCAACAGAAGCACTACCCATAGGATTATTTATTGGTTATATTATTGACATTCCTTGATTACTTTGACTACTAGTATTATTTAGATCGACAACACTACCCTAAACATTTTCGCTCACACTATTATACCCACTACCTGTATTCTGACCCTCATTGGTATTGTTTGGTGCTACATTAGATGTTAATGTGCTTTGACTTGTCACGACTGTCTTACCACTCCTTAATCTCATACATTATTAGTCTATAGAAAATCGCAATTGTCCCACTGGGCATGCCAATTTGTTTATAGTGTAAATGATTCACTGTTTCGATCAAATAGACATATACCAATACTCAAAGTACATGATGAATCATTTGAACACCATGTGAATTCTTTTATTTTTTTACTGTCAAACACGAATTTCTACATTTATACGCGACCAATACCAATCATTGGATAATCACAACACAATGTATTTCTATCAAAGACCATTCACATACAATTTTGAATTTTTAATATAATTTGTAACATTAAAGTAAATTGCGAGAATAATAATAGTATAATAAAAGTAAATTGTTAGAAAGTAAATGTGCAACAAAAGATACATATGCAAAGAAAATAAATTGTATAATCATAAATCTAACACATTACTAAGGATAAAACATGAACTAATAAATGATATCAATAAAGTTGGGGATCCAAATTGCAAAAAACTCCATTAAAAAACGTTTGTCCCTTATTTGTAGTAGTTTTTTGATAATGCAAGTCTTCATACAATTTCACAATCACCCGTTTTACATTTATTTCACCTTATTTATATTTTTCTTTATGTAATCACTAAAACACTTAAATATATAATAAAAATAAGAAATAAATTAAAATCAAGTCAAATAAAATATACCAAAATATAAATAAAAATTCACGAACAGATACTTCTTGTAGCTCCTTCCCTTTATTGCCATGTAACATCTATAAGTGCACATATCATGTAACGAGATAATAATCTGTTTCTGCATATCTTTCGATTGCGTGACTTCCTCTCAATGTATTGTTTCTTTCGATTTGCAACCTTAGATTCAACATCTTCAACTCTTCAATCTTAAACGTTTGATTACTTACACTAAATTTTTCAACTTGATTTTTCATTTGTTCAACTCAATCTCTTTTTGATGACACATGCTTTTGAATCTTTCCTAAACTTTTACAACTTGTATTCTCCATCTACACATTCCAATTTATCATTTTAAGTTCACATTTCACTGTAGATTCAATTTTATTCGATCTTCAACTCTCGATAGTTTCAATTATCTTTTCAATATTATTGATTCCTTTAGCACTTCATCTACTTGTACTTTTTGTCAATAACAATAAAATAATTATAATAATAAATAAATGTACTTTTTGTCAATAACAATAAAATAATTATAATAATAAATAAATGTTGAAAAAAATATCTATCTAAAATAGAAGTCTTTTAATGAATTGAAATGTTTTGCAAAAGATAGTGTTCATTGATATTTTAATTTAGATAATAAATTATACTTATTTTAATATTAATAATTATCTTTTTAAATGTAATATTATTAATAACCAAATAAATATATTTCTATAATCCATATACTCATTCTACAACTATAAATAATATACAATATAATAATAAATTATAATATTATATTAATAAATTTAATTATAGATTTTTTTATTGTTTCAGTTATCAAAATAACATTTCTTACGCAAGTTATTGCATCAGAAGATATACACGCTTACTTCTTAACTTAATGTATTCCCACTTCTTAATTTATAGCTGATGCATATATATTATTCAAAAAACAACAATAAGTATTAATTAGATAATTTCCAAATCATGCTATATACGCATAAAAGTATTAATTAGATAATAAAACTGATATTTATAAATGTGATATTAAACTACTAAGCAGATTGTATCCCAAAATGAAACTGTAAGACAAATTGACAGTGGGAGCTGATAAAACTGCTATTGTCTACTTTTACCTAGGTAGAAGAATCTAAATTTGCTTCTTCTATATTACATAAAAGACAAGTAAATAATATCTATTTTTGATATAAAAAAAATTTACAACCATGATTTTTTTCGTCAACAACTGAAACTATTTACTTTATAATCTTTTAAAGCTAGTTACCCTAGAAAGTAGATCCAAAACAACTAGCTAGTGCTAGTTACATCAACAGAACAGAAAGATGGCAATAAAAACTGGGCCACTTTCCATAATATATATATATATATATATATATATATATATATATATATATATATATATATATATATATATATATACCATATATATTTTTTCATATTTTTTTCTTTATGAAATATGAAATATGATATATGTATGGTGTATTTGATATAGCCGCAGTCACAGCCTAACTACTATAATTAAAAACAGCCATGCATAAATGGCTAAAAGGTATAATAAGGAGGCTTTGCTTTGCTTGTTTGCCAGTAAGAGGTACTTTGGGTGAATCAAAAGTTCCAACTCCAAAGAAAAGAGTGGTTAGAAAAGGCATCATGATCATGATCATTACCACCTTCAATCTCATCCACATGGTGAAAGAGCAGTGGAGTTTGTGTTGTGGGACAGAAAAACTCACCCTTGTCTGCCCCAAAATAGAGGTCAAAATCGGAGCCACCATTTAAGTCATCCAACATGTTCATAAATGTCCAATCCATGGTCTCTAAGTCTACTTGCACGTGATGATTTGTCCCACCATCAAAAATAGGAAAGCTTGTGTTTGTGTTGGTGTCTGTGGAGTGGTTGGACTTGGACTCGGACTCACTTTGAGCTCCATGTTCTCCATCTTCTTCTCCTGTCAAACTCCCCATCTCCTTGGCGAATTTTGCTGCCATCTCTTGGATGTCTTGATGACTTCGCGGAGTCTTGATCGAGTCGATTTCCAGGTGGTGAGGTGTGTCCGAGAAGTTAAAACTGGCATCCTTGCCTCGAAGGCAGAAGAGGGCTGCATCGAAAGCCCTCGCTGCCTTCTCCTGAGTATCATAAGACCCCAACCATATACGCTCACGGCTATTGGGAAGCCTAATTTCGGACACCCATTTGCCCCATTTTCTCTTTCTCACTCCTTTGTACATCTTACACCCACTAGAATTGTTTGTCGAGAATGAGTCATTGCAAGAAGTAAGAGAAGAAGAAGAAGAAGAATCCACCCTAGTCATGGCTGGTTTCACCATGTGTGTATATGGTGGTAGTTGTTGGTGGTGGTGGTGGTGATGATGTGTATTTATATGTGAGGGGATTAAATTTTGGGGAAAATTGACGGCGGAAGGGTTTTTATAAGGAGGAAATGAATGAAGGTGATCAACAAATTTGAAGCTCTAAACGTGTTTATCAAAGGAGCGTAAAATGAGTGTAGCACGTGGCTGAATGAGATATGATGAAGTGTGTCACGTATTGGAAGGGTCGCATGATATATATATTTATGAACAAAAAGAAAGGACACGTGCCAAAACTATTGGTCTGAAGTTCGTCAAATAATATATGTAAATATTTTTTTTATAAATGTAAAAAATAAAGACTTTTATACGAGCCACTCAAATAGAAATGATGCTAAGTATTTTTTTTATAATAGTCGGATAGCTTGTTTATCCTACGTAGTTGTATTTTTGTTTTTAATTTTTTTTTAATAAAACAAGTTTCAAAAACTAATTTTTGTGTACGAAGGGAGAAAAGGACGAAACTATTAAAGAAAGAACTATGTAACAGAAAACTCTAAATAGAAACAATCCATAACTCCGATTTTTTTTTATTTAAAATTATTGAAAAAAAAATCTATAAATTACTCTCATTAAACATACTTTTTTTTGCTGCTTTTCGTTCTTTATATGTTTGTTTCTTTTTCATGGCATTTTTCACTTTTATTTCTCTTATCCTTATGATTTTGTCCATTTCCCAACTTATAAGGGTATAGAAATCCATTTCCCAAAACAAAAGAAGAGTAATTAATAATATTTTCATTATTGTGATGAATAATTTATGATACATATGATAGGATTTGCTAAGGTGAATTCATTTTAGGCTATTTCGACATGGATTCTTCCGTTAGTTTTAATTTGTTTTATTAGGTGAAAATGTTCTATAATCTTATAAACTATGTTTGATAGAAAAAATAGAAATTTTTAACGTTTTAAAAAATATTATTTCAATTAATGTTTTTAAAAGCAATGATTTTTTTAAGTTTTTATACATAGTGTTTTGCCATTCTTAATAATGTAGGTTTCATTATAATTTAAGATATATAAATCAACTTGATGAAAGTACGATGTTTACTCCTTTATAATATTTTTATTTTAAACTCAAATAGAAATATTTTAGGATATCGATAAGATGAATAACATAAATATTGTACTACAAAAATATAATAATTAAAATTAAATAATATAATTAAAATAAATTATTTTAAATGAAAATTACAAGAGTTTAAAATTTATTAAAAATGAAATTTTTTTATAAACAGTTCAATTTTTTTAATTATATTAAATTTGATATAAATTATAATTAAATATGTCTATTTTGTCATTTTTACATTAATAATCAACATCTTCAACAAATAATTTTATCAGCTATTTTGTAGTTTGATTCCGTTAGTTAACAACTTTCAACTATCATATCTTTTTTTGCAACTCTCAATTTGTTTTTCAGCTTTTGTCAAATGCATTTTTTTTTAAATCACGTAAAATTATATCAAATTTATTTTGGATTAATCATAAGCATACCCCTTCTAGAAACACCTTAACAATCCCTTATATAATTATTTGATTTTATTATCTTTTGATATTATGTTTGCAACCTATGTTCTTAGTTTAAAATATTCATATTATTGAAGAAACATTTAATGAAATATTTTCTCTCAATCTGAACTCATAAAATTGAGAAATTATTACTTAGTACCAAAACCACCACATGAGCTTGGCCCAAATTAGGGGTAACATGGATTTGAAATTTTACTAATCGAGATATGTAGTAAAATAGATTAGTATTGAAATCTAATTTAATTAGATAAGATAAATATATTTTTGGGAATTTAATTTAAATAAGATTAAATTTATGTATATTTAATCCAGATAAAATTGATATTAAAATCAAAATATTATTTTTATCAATTTCAATTAAATTTCATTTCAATTAATTTAGTTGTTATATTTTTTTATTAAATAATTAAGACACCTTAATCAAATACGTAATATGCAGATTTAGTATAAATCATCTTAAAATCAACAATTTTTTCCTTTAACTAAAGAATAAACTTTTATTTTAACTAAAATGAGTTCTTATGTTATTTAAATTCAGTTAATTAGATTGAATTTAAAATCTAAAATATATGATTTTAAATTTGATATGTTTCATTAAGAGTCTTATAAAGTAATTTAAATCAGTATAAGTAAAAATTATATTTTAATTTTTTTCTTTGTATTAATAAGTAATATATTTATTATTTATTTCTTTATATTTTTAGAAGTTTGAATTATAATTTAGATTTAGAGAATTGTTACTTACAGGATTCGAACCCAGGATCTTATAAGAGGCTGATACTCCAACCACTAATCTACTAAGATTTTTCGATTATAGTTTACAATAAATTATATTTATATACAAATAAATGTATATCAAAATAAATATATAAATACAATATATTTATATATTTTATATTTTTATATTTTTATATTTATACATTTTTATATTTATATATTTATATATTTGTATATTTATATATTTATATATTTATATATTTGTATATTTGTATATTTGTATATTTATATATTTGTATATTTATATATTTATATATATTTAGATATTTTTATATAATTAAATATTTATTTTTTAAAATTATTTAATTTAATAAATTATTATAAATTAATATAATTATGATTAAATTAATTTATTAAATAGAAAAAATATTTAATTTTTTAATTAGGTGAATAATTAATTTATTAGAATATATTTAAAATTAAGTAATTATTATATAATTTTACCGACGGATATATCTCGTCGATAAGTAATTGTTAATTTACCGACGAATTTACCGACGAGATATATGCATCGAGTAATTAATTGTTAATTTACCGACGAATTTACCGACAGATATATCCATCAGTAATTAATTGTTAATTTACCGACGTAATTTACTGGATCGGATTTACCTATAGATATATCTCGTCGGTAAGATCAATTTCCACAACTACTTTGTATCCGTCTGTAATAACTAATTTTCTCGACGACTACAAATCCGTCGGTAAAAATCCGTAAAAAATAAACGCTTTTCTTGTACCTAGATTTTCTTTGAACACTTCATCTAAATGTACATAACATATTTTTAATTATGAAAATCTTCCATAGTTAACGAATAAATAATAATTTACACTTAATATGTTAATATAACTATAGTTTAATTTAAGACAAAAAAATTATTATGATATAAAATAAATTAGATCAATTTTGATTCCGTCTATTAGTTTTTAATCTAAATAATCTTAAGATTTATACGTTGATGTCTTTTATAAAATAATAATTTAAATAAAAAATATTATTTTATTAAATATACATACATATATATATATATATATATATTATAAATTAATTTAAATATATATTCATGTTTTTAACGATAAATATAAAAATAAATATTTAATTAATTATCAGTGGATTTAATTATTAAAATGAATTATTATTTTAAATTATTATATTACTAAAATAAAAAATAAACTATAAAAATAAAAAAAATTTATTTTATTTTATAAATAAATTGATTTATTTTCTTACAATTTTATATTAAATTATTATATATAAAATACAACTTAATTTTATTAATATAATTTAAAATTTTTAATATATTTTTAATTTTTATTTACTTTTGTAAATAATTATTTTTATATAAATATATTATAATTTTTTATTTAATTTTTAATTAAAATAAAATTAATTAATTAAACTAAAAATTATAATTTATTTTAAAATTGAAGTAAGTTGGACCCGTCAACTCATTTCAACATCCTAGATATAATATATCTTTTATATATATATATATATATATATATATATATATATATTTTTTTTTTTTTTTTTTGCAGCATAAAGTATAACACGTGATTAAAGAAATGATAAAAAGTGAAGTGAAGTATTAATTAAAAAGTTAGTCAAAATTGAAGAAATATTGAAGAGAAGAAATCTAACATGCATCGTGTGTCAACCTTAGCAATGTTGGTGGACCATGGTTAGTTTGATTCCACACTTGAGAGTGAGTTAGTATTGATTGAATTGGCGCATGTGTCTTGGACTGCGTGGAGAAAAAGCTTGAAGAATGGTCCCATGCCAATGTCACCAGCATCGTCATTCTTACCCCACTTTGCCATATGCCAATTATCTGCAATCACTGTCTCCTCTAAAACGGCCACACATCCACGTTTTCTATAGCCATAGCCGCTTTGTATACTATCACCAAATCTACAACACACCTCATCATCATGCTTCAAACCAATCAATTTTAACTTTTATCTAAACGTGAAACGTGGAAGGTAAAAATCTTTTTAAAATTCGCTATTATCATTGATTTAAAATACATTAACTTTATAACCATGTTTTTCGACAATGAAAAACCCAATTGTAAGAAAAATGTTTATCTTCGGTACTGTCATGAAATTCTTGTTAGTTACGAGTGGAGCAGTTTAAATACACTTTTTTTTCTTAATCTATAATACCTCAATCATGAAAATTTATCATAACAATATTATTATAATGAACAATAGACCAGACATTCTCAATCCTTAATAAGAACAGTTTACAAAATACAATCTATATATCAAGAATGTGATTGTGATATTTAGAAACTTTCTTAAAAAAATATGTTAATGCATGGTAACGATGAATACTTAATACATAACATTTATTTGTTTTAACCTACTCTATCATCTTTGTTTACAAAGTATGTCATTCATGTAGTTGTTGACTGGAACTCTCTTGTCCTCTGTAACATACCAATATAATTATTTTCTTAATATGAATGGATGGAAATTAAATTAGTTGATTTAATTTATAAAATATTGTAAATTTTTAATTTATTTAAGTAAAGTCCATAAATAAAGATAACTATTTTTAGAAGATTCGATAGCTAGAATTTTACATTTTTAAAGAGTGTTCACATTCCCTTATTTTTGTGTTACTTGTATGTCTTCAAATTCATTTTTGTATAGAACTTATAAGTATAAAAGAAATCCTTTAATTTCAATGAGTATTGTTTATGTACTTAGCCGGTCAAAAACTATTGGATCGATTAACCATATTTATCGGCTAAAATTCATTAAAAATACTATTTTATTTATTTTGTTATTAATTATCTTTATTCTGTTATAATATCTTATATTAGTTATTATTTTATGGGTTATCCGATATTATATCTCAATTTATTGTTATCTTTTGAATACTATATAAAGGAATCTAACCAGGAGTAAACTTCACATCATAATTCATTCTTATATATATATCAATCTCTTGTCTAAAAGTTGACTTAAACATCAGAGTGTCTTTTGTAGGTAGACCTCTACGCTTTTCCGAAGATCTTCTTTAAAGCTAGTTCAAAAATCAATCAACCGACTTCATCTTTTTATCATGTCGATCATCATTAGCTTGACGAATGTTTTGCTAACCGACTTCATCTTATCTTGTCGATCATCTTTAACTCGACCAACATTTTATCAACCATCTTCAGCTTGGTAAGAACAATTTCTATTATAGCTTATGTTAGGCAAGTGAATCGAACATAGTATGTATAATTTATGATACAAGATAATATAAGAATTTACTTGTTAAAATAAAATAAAACATGAAAAAAATAAAATAAAACTGATAACAAGTATTGATGTAATTTTATTAATGAAAAAAATTACCTTTCTATCTTTAAATTCAAGGAGATAATAATATTCTCTGAAAAATAAAAGAACACAACTATTTTGTACTCGAAATAGTAAAAAAGAAAAGAAAGTAATTTTGACGTGTTTTTTAATATAAACATTATTCTTCTTTTATAAAACCCACAAATGTGACTATAGTAAGATCAATCCTTAAAAACTTGTCATTGTTTATTGTCTTCATCATAATATAGCTAGACCTTCATTTGTGTGAAATTTTTGTATATCTACAATAGATTCTTCTACTACTTCTCAAGCATAATGGTACTGTATATCAATATTTTTTTTCTTTAAGTGAAATATAGGATTCTTTGTAATATGAAAAATATTCTAATTGTTATAGTGCACAATAATATTTTGTAGTAGACAAAATTACAACAACCTCTCACTTTTTAAGGATAACAATCAAGCATTTTCACTAGAAAAAAAGGGCAAACGGGTGTAATCCCTCCATCGGCCAAATATTATTATTCTCAATTTCATTCTCTTCTCAAATCATTTCCACCTTAATTTTTATATCTTATTAATAAAAAAAATTATACTTTAAAAGAATAATTTAAGATAAATAAAGAGAGTTGTTACACCACAAATTAATTATTAAAGAAAAAGGATAAACGATTAGTGTCATTCCATCAACATCTTCCATGACTCTATTATGATGATGATCTATAAATTATGGTTATAATATTTATTTTAATTGTCAATATTTCATTCATACAAATAAAATTAAACTTTGAAACTTGTTAAAAGAAAAAAAAATATAAGTAAAAGAGAAAATATTCCAATGTTAAAAACCTAAAAATCCTTGTAAGTTTTTTTTAATCTTATTTTGACTCAGCTATTTAAACAACATAGTGATAAATATATAAATTTGGTTTCACAAAAGTAAAAATAAATAAATAAAATAAATAAATAAAAGCTATTTTTTAAAGATTAAGTAATTGCTCAAGACAACAAAGCTACTAATAGGCTTAATAGGTGTTTTGATAAGAGTTCATTTTAGCAATTGCTAGTAAGGTGTTTGTGTTTATATGAGTAAGAAAACTCAAAGAATATTTTCATTGGACACAAAGTTATCTAAGTGTGAAGGTTCACCTCACACGATTTCAAGATTCTAGAAGCTTAAAGGTCTTCATGGGTCATCTCATGCTAAAAGGGTAAGATCCAAGGCTTTCTTCCTCCAAAAAGGATGGTCAACATCAAAAGTGGGGTGTCCTTAAGTAATCCTACAAAATAAAAAGTCTAGAAAATTAAGAAGAAGGAAAAATACTAAGTAAAATAAAAGAAATAATTAATAGGAGGTTTCCCTTCTAGTCATGCTCCTAGTAATCCTTCTAGGAAGTGTCTCTCCATTCTCATGAGAACTCATGGTGATGTAAAATAAAGTAAGGTGTACAATTTTAAGAAGATAAGGTGCAGAATTTTAAGCAATAAAGTAAGCAAACCCAAGGAAAATTCCCACTGGACATTGAGATAGTTGCCTATCTAGATGTGAAGATTCATTTCCAAGGATTGTGGAGGGAGGAGGAGATGGAATGAAACTAGAAAAGAATAAAGACAAGGACTAGAAAAATGGACCAGCCCCTTGGATAAATAAATAGAGTGAAGAAATAAAGAAGAAAAGATGAAGAGAAGAGAAATACAGTGGTGGCGGAGTGTTGACATGCCACTAGGGGATGAGCCACCCTAGATAAGTGGTGGTTGCTGCCACTTGAATCAAGGTTCAAGATAAGACACTCAAAGAGATGAAACACTTTAAGAAACCTCACAAACTTGTCATAAATGTTCAATCTAATTACATGAGGGGAAACTTTCTCTTTATAGGCTTTTGGGGGAGGGTCCTAAATGGAATTATAAAAGGAGACATAAACTTAACCTAAACCTAAAGGCTAAGAGTTCCCATGACAAAAATATGTTAAATTCGTCCTAGCCCACCAAAAATGTTGAAAGCACTATAGGAGAGATTGATAGCAATGTGAAACATTTCGCTACATTCTGAAGGAGATGATTTTGATGAAGATTCAAGTCAACACTACTCAAGACTCAAGCAAGCTCGAAGACTAGATAGAGTCGTAGAACACTGGATATGAAGGTACAAGTTGATGAAGTAGTATTGTGCATAAGCCTCCAAGTACAAGTGTGATTAATAATGAAAGCACTGAAGGAAATAGAGAAAGAATTTTCTCATAAAAGTGTAAAATGACTCTGTTGCCTTACTCATAATGATTTTCTCAAAACTGTGTATTCAAATTTCTGTATTCAAGTTTTGTATTTTGATTTTTCATCAAAGTTCATTTAAATAGGGAAATAACATTGGATATGTTAGAATAAAAATAAAAAATAGTCGTTGCTCAGTAATAAATTGTAGAGATAAATCATGATGTTTTCAACAGCTATTATCTTTAAAAAACGGATATATTTTTCAAATTTGAAGTACCATAATCGATTATATGACTTGCATAATTGATTATGACAGAGGAAAAATCAATTTTTCATTTTTGATGCATCATAATCGATTATGACAGTTTGAAATTTGAATTTTTGCAGTTTAAAATTTGCAATTTTGTAGTTTGTCATAATCGATTATATAAGTATCATAATTGATTATATAAGTGTCATAATCGATTATATAAGTATTATAATTGATTATGAAGCATCATAAATGAAAATTTGATTTTGTCTCTATCATAATCAATTATGCAAGTCATATAATCGATTATTCAAATTTGAAAAATATATCCGTTTTTGAAAGATAATAGTTTTTGAAAACATCTTGATTTATCTCTACGAATTTATGACTGAGCAACTACTATTTTTTATTTTTATTCTTCAATGCTATTTTCCTATTTAAATGAACTTTGATGAAAAATCAAAATACAGAACTTGAATACATAAATTTGAATACACAGTTTTGAGAAAATCATTCTGAGCAAGGCAACATAGTCATTTTACACTTTTCTGAGAAAATCCTTTCTCTATTGCCTTCGGTGCTTTCATTGTTAATCACACTTGTGCTTGGAGCTATCATTCTACAGGCTTCTACAATTTGTTGTCTCCATTATCAGGTGTGACTGTTCTTGTTGAAATTCTTATCATTTAGGGTTTCCTTTGTGGGAACTATTCATCCTTTGATTTGTTCAGAGGAGGTGTTCATCTCAAGTGGGATTATTGAGAGATGTGTTTTCATCCTTTGATTTGTTCAGATGAGGTTTTCATCTCAAGTGGGATTCTTGAGAGGTGTGTTTTCATCCTTTGATTTGTTCAGAGGAGGTGTTCATCTCTAGTGGGATTCTAGGGAGGTGTTTATCTTTTTAATTAGTTTATTGTTTATTGGTTCTTCTGCAAAGTTGATTGTAATTTGTAAACTGAATTTTAAAGATAGTGAATTGGATTGTCTCTCTCATATTAGAGGTGACAGGGAAGTGGATGTAGGGTTGGCTTGACCCAAACTAGTATAAATTATTATGTTCTCTTATCTTTCCCTATATGTCTTTGATTATTTTATCACTTCCGCTTTATCTATATTTAATATGATAATTAAAATTGAATTAACAAATTATTTGACATCTTAAATAAATTTTTAATTTGTACATCTATTCACCCCTTTAGATGTCATATGTCTAACAAATGTCTCTAAGAGTGTGGAGAACATGGAAAAGGAGGTGAGATCCTTTATAGGATATCCAAAGTCAATCAAACCCGCAAGCCAAGTTTCTTCCTCTTCAAAACGGGGTGTAGGACATGAAAAAGGAGTGTCTTATATCTTTAGGCTGCCCACACATGTATCCTATGTATCCAAGACCACTTTTCCAACAAAAAGTAGTATTCTTCAAAAAAGGGTGCAAAAAGTGAGCCTGCAAAAGGAAAGCGAAAATATGTTAAAAACATAGGAAAAGAAAATACTAAGTAAATTAAAAATGAAGGGTGAGGAGGAAACCTCCCTTTTAGCAGTGCTCCTAGTGATCCTCCTAGGGATGACCTCTCCCATGTTCGCGACAACTAGGAACTCATCATCTTCCTGTTGAATTATTGGCAAATGTACCAAAATTATCAATCGCAGTATAGTATTTCGATTAAATAAAAGTCGATCCCACGAGGAACGGTTTCAGTGAAAATTCCCAATTATATGCTTACTAAGTGGATTAAAATAGATTGGGTTTTGCAATAAGAGTTGAATTGAAATTAAATGACAAAGAACTGTAAATTATTGAGAAAATATCAATTAAAGACACTTAAAATTGACTTCCTTCCTTATCCCTCTTTTGTAATGACTATGTCAATTAAGAACGTCAATTAACCTAACAATGTTGATGTCACCTACTCAAATCATCCATGTTGATTCCTCACACATGAAATTCATAAGAAAACCTAATAAATGTTGATTCCTCACACAATTAAGAGATTTTCCAGCATTAGGTTTAGGGTGTTAAGCAATTGATACATTCATTCCATTCCTGGCAATTAACATAACAAATATTCTTACCGTGATCTAGGGTTCAAGATATATTTTCCAATCATATCTCAAACATAAAGAATAATTCATTCCAAAGCACAAAGGATAAGAATAACAACATCAAAACATAGATTAATATCTCAAAATATCACCATGATACAAAATAGTTTAAAGGAAGTGCACTCAATCCCAAGAGAATGAAGTTAGCCACTCATGTTGGCCATTACAATGCTCCAAATGAGGAAGAAGTGAAGAATTGATGAAGATTGGACAAAACCCTAGCAGTAGTCGCGCCTCTTCTCCCCAAAACCGCTTGCTTTTCTCAAAACACATCTTCTCTTTTTTATAGGAAAAATTAGGCTTTTGGGCTTCACATCTTTTGCTCAAGCGAAAGTTGCCTATTTTCGCTTAAGCGACAAAACGCTCGCTTGAGCAAGTGAACTTCAAAGAAGAATAGCTAACATTCGCTTAAGCAAATTTTCTTGCGCTTGAGCGACTGACTTCCAGAGAAGAATAACTGATATTTGCTCAAGCGAGAGTCCATCCCGCTCGAGCGAATTCCATGCTGAAAATCTTCTTCCTTCTTCCAGTTTTACTCCAATTATGCTGACAATTATGCTCCTTACTCTTGTATCAAGGTATTCTCGAATTCATCCTATATTGGGAGAAAAATAGATTAGAATTAACATAAGTTAAGTGGTTTCATAACAATTTAAGGCATAATTATATCAACTTTTTACCACTTAACACCTCCCCACCTTGGAGAGAATTCGTCCACGAAATTTCAAAACCTTTTTAATCTTCTTGTCTTTCTTTTCTTTCTTCTCTCCTTCTTTTTACATTTTTTTTGTTGTTTTCAATTCATCTCCTTCGTTAATCCTTATCTGATTATGACCTCTCTTCAAAACAATCTTGGAAAATATGGTAGCATCTTGTATCTTACCAAGCAAGTCATCAACTCCAGGGATGAGTTGCCTATACTTTATGTTGTTGATAGACCTACAGTTTTGCACCCACTATTTTTCTATCAATACATTTACTTTTCTTTGAATCTCTTTAGATTCCTCCGAGTTTGTTTTATAAGTCAGACAGTTAAGTATGAATGAATCAGGTATAAAATTAATTTGATGTTCGATCCCTCTTAGAGGTGGAATCCCCTTTAGGAGGTTGTTGGAAAACATCCTGAAATTCATCTAAAAGTAACTCTAAAATTTTATAAAAATGGGAGGGTTTCTCATGAAATGTAGAAGATAACCCTAAAAGAGGGTAAGCTAAGAATAGGGGTTTATGTGCTATTAATACCTTCTTAATTTGCTTATGGGAGATTATGATGTCCTTTTACTTTTTCTCTTTTTCTTTTTCTTCTTTTCTCTTTTTTTTGTTGGTACTCAATAACCTCTTGTGGGGATAGAGGTTTCAGTGTAATCTTATGCCCTTGGAAGTTAAAAGAAGATGTGTTGGTATAACCATCATGAAAAGTTTGTTTGTCAAATTGTTATGGCTTACCCAGTAAAATATGTGAAGCTTCCATAGGAACCTCATCCTTGTATTTCCCTATCGCAAAGCTAATAAGAACCTGTTTATTTACCTCAATCTCACCTTCTTCACTAAGCCAAGAAAGCTTATAAGGCTTAACATCAACAGTAATAGGTAGACCAAGCTTGTCTACTACCCTTGTGCTAACCACATTTACACAACTTCCTCCCATCGATGATGAGTGAACACAATTTGTCATTAATAAGATAGCGGGTGTGAAAAATATGTTCTCTTTGGGTATTGTCAAGGTCTTTCTAGACTTTACCCAACATCCGCCTAACTATCAATAAATCTCCTTCACAAGGCTTGATTTCTTCATCGCTTGAGGAAGAGTGTTTAGAGGAACTCTCTCTAGAGGGGGATGAGGAAGAAAAATGCTCACTCTCGACGTCTCCGTTAACGCTCAAAATCATAGGTCTTTTGGTAGGACAGTTTGAAGCAATGTGCCCATACCCAAGACATTTAAAACATTTTATAGAACTAGTCCTTTGAGGGGTGGTGGCGTTAAGAGTGGGGTTCCTTGAAGAGTTGCCCTTAGGGGTTATTTCTTGAAGAGACTTGGAAGGTTTCCTCTCTGGTTTTTCTTTTTCCTTTCCTTTGCCCTTCCAACTTGAACTATAATAGTCATTATGTGAATAACTCCTCTTAGCCCCATCCTTTCTTTTTAGTTGACTTTCAATTTTAAGAGTATTCGTATAATTTTACTAAGTCTTGGATGTCTCTTCTATGACCACTGACAAACCTAGCTACCTTAGACTCATTGGTTTCATCATGCATATTGGCTCTAAGAAACAAAGATTCTAGCGTCTTAAAGTAATCATTCATAGACATGTTTTCCTGGTGAAGCCATTGGAGCTTCAACAGGAGCTTCCTCCTATAATAGGAATCTAATGTACATTTTTAATGTCCATCCAAGAAACCGCGGGTGACCTTGGTAATTATCGTTATAGACCTTATGCTACCATGTCATGGCATATCCTTCAAGTTCAACTACCACTAAGTCTACTTGTTCCTGGTCCCCTATTGGGTTTATATTGAAAATTTGGTCTATTTTAGCTTCCCAGTCCAAATATACTTCTAGATTGTTGTCTCCATGAAACTTTAGAATCTTGATGTTGTTTCTTCTTGGAGTGTTAGTGCGCCGAGAAATGCCTTCTTCTATAGTATCTCCTATCTTCTTCTTCTTGGGAACTTGGTGAGTATGAACGTCTTTTCTCTCTTTAGGACTTTTCCGCTTCAAGCCTTTGGATTGTCTCCCTTAAGTGTCTTTCATTTTCTTTCTGGGACAACTCCATTTCTCTAATTCATTCCACTAGAATTTGTTCTGCTGGGCCTTTTATCTGTCCTTCATTAGATGCCCCCACATTTCTTGTCTTTAATGAAGAATTTGACATGTCTGCAAAATAAGTTAAACTAACACAAAACATGAAAGATTAAAGGTTAAAAAGTGAATCAAGTCACTTAAGTGTTTGACTCCTCACACAAGTTTGATTGGTAGGATCACTCTACTCTTCAAGTAGAAAAATTTCTAAATGTTCCAAAATTCTTTTTAAAGTCTAAAAAATTTCTCTTGAAAAATGGCAATCAAATGGAAAGATGTACGTCAACCAAAACACTTAAGAGATCCAACAAAGAAAACTACCAAAGACAAAACTTGAAGAAACCTAAGACAAACAATAAAAGCACAAAATCAAAGAAGATATACTAAGAATGAATTTTTTTTGACAAAACTTTGAACAAGACTTAAAGCAAGTAAAACTAAAAAGAAATTTGAGAAACACTTAAAACATGTTTTCAAAATTTTTTCAGTCAAGTACACACATAAGAAGACTAAGGTTCCTACAAATTTAGAACTAATTTGCCAAATTTTAAATGATGCAACCAGGAGTTATGACAAGTCTAGAACCAAATCATCTAATTGCCAAACTTTTTTTTTTTACAATTTAAACAAGTATCTCGACCTATAGGATCTCTTTAACCAAATATAACTTCTTTTTTTAATCGCGACCAAGAACTTTTTAAAGGCAAAGTATATATATATAACTTGTTTTGATTTTTTTTTGTTTCTATCTTGATTATAGATTTTCCAAAATTTAATTAAAGTTGCTAGAAAAAAATTGAACACTTAGTCCCTATGTTTAGGATCCTAGATCAATTTATTATGCATGAACTTAACTAATTAATTCATCATGCAATTTCAAGTGTTGGAAGTCAATAAAAGAAAACTTCAACAAGAGATACTAGACATATAACTCAAATCAATAGCTAGTAGAAAGACATTAAATTTAGAAGAATATGTAACTTAATCAAATGCAAAAAATTTTATTTTTTTTGGCTAGGCATTTATCAAACATCATACATGCCATAAAAAGAAACTTAGGTGAGTGTAGTATTGGACCAACCTCACGCCCAAACTTTTGAGTGCAACACCAAAAACCGAATGGCCACAAAAAACCATAAGTTAGACCACAAAACACAAGCTACACAAAGAATCGAGTTAAAACAACAACAAAAATACCTTACTAGTAGCAACCTAAGCTCTGAATACCAAATGATGTATAATAAAGTAAGATACATAATTTTAAGAAGATAAGGTGTAGGATTCCTTAAAGACACCCCTCTTTTGATGTTGACCATCTTTTTTGGAGGAAGAAAGCCTTGGATCTTAACCCTTTTAGCATGAGATGACCCATGAAGACATTTAAACTTCTAGAATCTTGAAATGTATTTCCCTCTAGTTCCCTCACCCATGCCTATGTTAAGGAACCTCCCCCCCCCTTGTAAAAGGGTTTAAACCTTTATGAGAATTGGAGAGTATTCTCTTTCTTAAGTATTCCTTCTTTCTTAGTCTTATATTGAACCTTAGTTCAAGTGGCGACAACACTCACTCATTTTGGATTGGTCCATCCTCTAAATGACGTGCCACCATCCCCCACACCCTACCCATTTCTCTTCTCTTCATCCTTTCTTTTCCTTTCAAGTTCTTTTATGATCATCATCTCTTTATTTTTATTTTTGTTATTTCTCCTTATTATACTATTATTGTTCAAATTGAATTCTCCTCTCCTCTCTTGAACTCGTGTGAGGTGAACCTTTACACTCGAAATCTCTGTGTCCAATGAGAATATTCTTTGAGTTTTCTTACTCATATAAACACAAACACCTTGCAATTGCTAAAATGAACTCTTATCAAAACACCCATTAAGCGATTAATAACTTTGTTGTCCTGAGCAACTACTTAATATTTAGAAAATAGCTTTTATTTATTTATTTATTTTTACTTTTGTGAAACCAAATTTATATATTTATCACTATGTTGTTTAAATATATGAGTCAAAATATGATTAAAAAAATCTTACAAGGATTTTTAGGTTTTTAACATTGAAATATTTTCTCTTCAACTTATATTTTTTTCTTTTAACAAGTTTCAAAGTTTAATTTTATTTGTATGAATGAAATATTGACAATTAAAATAAATATTATAACCATAATTTATAGATCATCATCACAATAGAGTCATGGAGGATGTTGATGGAATGACACTAATCATTTATCCTTTTCCTTTAATAATCAATTTGTGGTGTAACGACACTCTTTATTTATCTTAAATTATTATTTTAAAGTATAAATTTTTTTTATTAAAAGATATAAAAATTAAAGTGGAAATGATTAGCAAAGAGAATGAAGTTGGGAATGATGATATGTGGCTGAGGGAGGGATGACACCCATTTGTCCTTTTTCTAGTGAAAAATGCTTGATTGTTATCCTTAAAAGGTGAGAGGTTGTTGTAAGGAATCTAACACACATTAAATTTTTATGTCCATCCAAGAAGCCTGATAAGTCATTATATTTCCATTTTTCTTCCCTTTCTGAACATATTTTAATTAGTGTTTTGGGCTTAACTTTCTGTTATTAGTGAATTTTTATTAATTGGGCTTCATTGGACCAATAATTTAGATTTTAATTAATTTGAATCTATTTGATCTAATTTTTGCTCACTATTATTTTCAGGACAATTTAAAGCAATTTTGAGCCTAAAATATTGGGTTAGATGCCATATTACAGTTTAAAGCAATTTTGGGTTTGGAAAATTGGGTCAAATGTTATATTTTATTTTATATGGGTATTAACATTGGTTCACTGTTTTATTTATCATTTTTTCTACAAAGCTCCAAAAATCATGATTCTAGAAGCATTATAAACTAGACACATTCTGCTTTCCAGAGGATCCATCATCATTCAATTTCGAGCTAAATTGGATTTTACATAAATTATCCAAAATGGGTCAAGCGCACCAGGCTGACCCAATGGACATGCTTCAGTAATTTAAGTCTCCTAAATTCATTAGACCTCCGAAAATAGTAGAAGCGGTGGATTTTTAAAGCTAACTCAAAAGGATTTCAAAGGAGATCAGAATATCTTAATTTGGATAAGTATTGAAAATAGTACACGTGTTTAAAGTTCACATACCTGCACTGAAGCCAACTTATGATGTGTTTTGTGGACCAGTTGTGCCCAAACCTAGATTAAGATTAGAGTTAGGGTTATTTGTATAAGGAATATGTAGGGTAGAGAGAAAAGGACACCACACAACAGCCACACAACCTCCTTTCATCTTCTGCAATTTATATTCAAGTTTGTTTACTCTTTTGTCATTGTTTTAAATTCTTGTTTCGATTTTAATTATGTCTCTTCTTCTGCGTTTTCGATTTTCCATGGATAACTAAATCTTTGTATTGATTTTATAAGGAGAATGCAAGTAGATCTTTGGGGTTTTATTCTTTAATTTCATTTCGTTTATTCTCTTAACTCTTCATCTTCTAATCTCAATGTTAAATGATAATCTGTTTATTCTTAATAAACTGAAACTAACATCACAATTTGCTTAATTATGTGTTAGAGATGAGATTATGTGATGTATGCAATGCTTAATTGTATAAGGATAATTTGGGGTTAATCTTCGCTTAATTGGTTAATTTCATGTTGGAATAAGGGTTAAGGAAAATTTGGGATTAATCTTCGCTTAGTTGGTTAATTTCATATTGGAATAAGGGTTAACGCTAATTTGGGATTAATCTTCACTTAGTTGATTAATTTAGGATTAGAATATAATTTGGGATTTATCTTCGCTTAGTTGGTTAATTTCAAATTGATTTCGTAATCTAGGATAAGTGACACTACATTAGAATTAGGAAATCAATTGCATTCTAATATGTTTTTAATCCGCATTTTTATAATATGCTTTTATTCTTTTTCATCTCATATTTTAATTCTAAACCCCCCCCCCTTTGTTGTTGTTCTAATTCGAAAAATTGATAAGCTTTGATAGAAATTCGTGGTCTTTGGGAGACGACCTAGGAAAACTTCCTAGTACTACATTTATCTGTTTTAATTATTTGACCGAGTACGACATCGATCAAATTTGGCATCGTTGCTTGGGGACCAAGATTTTTGTCTAGGTTTTCAATTTTTATTTTCTTATTTTATTTTATTTTATTTTATTTTCAGTTATTTGAATATTTTATTTTATTTTTTATTTTGAATTTTCATATTTTGTGTCAATTGGGTTGGTCAAAAGCCAAACATTAGTTCAGGACATCAAGATGAATTAAGGATATCAAGGACATCAAGGTAGCTATTCTTATTTTATTGATTGTGTCATTTGGGATTTCCTCTATGGGAACTGTTGAGCCTTCATCCTGTGTAGAGGTTAGGTGGTGGATCTTAATTTCTTAGCCTACAAACTAAGGATTTTCTTTTGTGGGCACTATTTCTTGAGAAGTGTATTTCTCTGTTCATCCTTTGATTTGTTTATAGGGGGTGTTCAACCTTAATTTAATTTAATTAAAAAAATCAAAAATCATTTTTTTTTCTAATTTGTTTTTCTAGCTTTAATTTCTCTTATTCAAATCCCTATAAGCAGTGCGTTGGAAAGAGTTTTTACCATAAGTATATAATTGGGTTCTTATTTGAATATTTTATTTTATTTTCATTTATTTGAATATTTTAATTTATTTTCGAGTTATTTGAATATTTTATTTTTATTGTTGTTATTTGATTATTTTATTTTCAGTTATTTGAATATTTTATTTGATTTGTTGTTTAATTTAACATTCTTACTCTTCTCAATGCTATTTTGATAACTCACTATTGGGTTCTTTAAAAAAAAAAAACTCTTCTAAAAAAATTCAAATTTTTTAGCTTTATAAAAAAAATTCAAAATTCAATTTTTTTAATTTGTTTTTCTAGCTTTATTAAAAAAAAATTATAATTTGTTCTTGTGTGCTTCCTAACCATTCTTGCAAGAATTTTTATTTTTTTATAAATTATCATTGAAAGAAATTTTTTGAAAATCATTCTCATAGGAAACTCTAGATATAACTTGGTAGTGTGAGAGTGCATGTTTAAGAGGGTTCTAGCTAGGAAAGACTTGGTACTTAAGCGTGTCCATTAGTGACCCACCTCTCTTTCCTGGGAACCTACCTGGTGTACTTGTTCACGGTCTACCGTTTCCATTCCAGTTCTTCTTATAATTTCCAAACTGATAACATGGGTGATCAACCTATTGGACCTCGTGAGAGAACACTTAGAGAGCTTGCTGCTCCTGAATTCACATATGATAGCTTATGTATCCAGTATCCGGATGAAGATGTGCCTTATGTTCTTAAAACTGGACTCATACACTTGTTGCCCAAGTTTCAAGGTTTTGTAGGTGAAGATCCTCACAAACACTTAAAAGAATTTCACATTGTCTGTTCCACCATGAAACCTGCGAATGTCCAAGAAGACCATGTGTTTTTGAAGGCTTTTCCTCATTCCTTGGAGGGAGTTGCAAATGATTGGTTGTACTACTTAGCTCTCAGGTCCATTACTAGCTGGTATGATTTGAAAAGGATGTTCCTGGAGAAATTCTTCCCTTCCTCCCGAACCACTGCAATCAGGAAGGATATCTCAGGAATCAGGTAATTGGTTGGAGAAAACCTCTATAAGTACTGGGAGAGATCAAGAAGTTATGTGCAATCTGTCCCCACCACCAAATCTCGAGGCTAGACGGTTGATAGAGAAAATGGCCTTGAATTCCCAGCAATTCAGTGCAAGGTGTGATGCAATAGTTATTAAAGGAGTAAATGATGTGGCTACAGACTCCTCTGCTGAAATAAAGAAACTAGACAACAAAATTGATGCCTTAGTAAATTTAGTCACTCAACTTGCTGTAACCCAAAAGAATGCTGCTACACCTGAAAAAGTTTGTGGTATTTGTACTTCCATAGATCATTATACAGATGGTTGTCCCTCATTGCAATCTACAGAACCAGATGCTCCCCAAGCCTATGCTGCAAACATTTACAACAACAGAGGTCCACAACAACAAAATTTTGACTTGGCTTCAAATAGATATAACCCAGGTTGGAGAAATCATCCAAACCTAGGATGGTCCAATCAACAACCACAACAACAACATCAACAACAACAACAACATCCTCCTACTTTCCAAAACAATGTTGGACCAAGCAGATATGTGCCTCCACCTTTTCAATAGCAGTATCAAAGACAAAATGAAGCTTCAACAACAACACCAACTCCCCTTCAACCTTCCATTTCTAAACCTTCATTTGAAGAGTTGGTCAGACAGATGACCTTACAAAATATGCAGTTCCAACAGGAGACGAAAGCTTCCATCCAGAGTTTCGCAAATCAGATGGGGCAGATGGCTACTCAACTTAATCAGGCACAGTCCCAGAATTCTGATAGATTGCCATCCCAGATAGTGCAAAATCTGAAAAATGTCAGTGCCATCACTTTGAGATCTGGTAAGTAGGTTGATATCCCAAGAGTTGCACCTGTACCAAAAATTGTGCCTGCACCTCAGACAAACAACCTTGCTGCATCAAATACAAAGCGTCCTGAGCAAGGGGAGTCTGTAGATGACAATACAGGATCCTCCAATTCTACTGCACAGAGTAGTCATCAGCTGTATCAGCCTCCTATTCCTCTTCCATTCCCATAAAAAATTCCTCCAAGTAAAAGGATGGAAGAAGTGGACAAATAGATTCTAGAAATACTCAGGAAGGTGGAGGTGAACATTCCTCTTTTGGATGTCATCAAGAAAATTCCTAGATATGCCAAATTTCTAAAGGAGTTGTGTACACACAAGAGGAAGCTAAAGGGAAATGAGCGTATTAACATGGGTAGAAATGTATCAGCACTAATAGGTAAATCTGTTCCTCAAATTCCTGAGAAGTGCAAGGACCCAGGTACTTTCTTGTGCCTTGTATCATAGGTAATTATAAATTTGAAAATGCTATGCTTGATCTGGGTGCTTCAATCAATGTCATGCCTCAGTCTATATTTAAATCTCTTTCTCTTGGACCCCTGCAACCTACGAGTATAGTTATTCAGTTGGCAAATAGGAGTGTTACTCACCCTACAGGTTTCATTGAGGATATCTTAGATAGGGTTGGTGAGTTGATTTTCCCTGCTGATTTTTATATTCTTGATATGCATGAGGGATTTTCACGTGGTTCTACACCCATCATTTTAGGCAGACCATTTTTAAAGACCGCACGAACCAAAATTGATGTGCATGTAGGGACTTTATCTAGGGAATTTGATGACATTGTGGTGCGCTTTAATATTCTAAATTCCATGAAACACCCATCTGAGGATCATTCTGTCTTTCATGTTGATTTGATTGATGAATTAATTGATGAACATGTATTTGAATTCTTTCATGATGTTGACTTCCCATCTCTACATAATTCCTTTATGTGTAGTTCTTGCATTGATCAATTTCTGAATATTGATATTGATACAACTGCTGACATGACTAATACAAATGTTGATGCACATTCTGATCATGCACATGAATCTGATGCTTTCAGTGTTGTACCTCTTCATTTTGATTTTATAGAGTTAGAATGCACTAACCCTGTTGCAGGAAGTACACATGAATATGACTTGCAGGTTAAGGTACAGGCTGTGGAACCTATTCCTTCCCCTTCTCTGGGTCCTTCTATTGTTCAGCCAACACCCATACCAGAGCTAATACACCTACCGGAGAACCTCAAGTATGCTTACTTGGAGGATGATGAGAGACTATCGGTGATCATTTCCACCTCCGTCACTGATGATGAAGAGGAGAGGTTGTTGCAAGTGCTTAAATTGCGGAAAAAGGCCATTAGATGGACATTGGCAGACATTCGTGGTATTAGGCCGTCCAAATGATTGCATAGGATTTTGTTGGAGGATGGAGCCAAACCTAGACAGCCACAAAGGAGGCTCAACCCGGTTATTCAAGACGTCGTCAAAAAGGAGGTGACCAAGCTTCTACAAGCTGGGATCATATACCCCATCTCTGATAGTCAATGGGTGAGTCCAAGCATCACTGTGGCGAAGAATGAGAAAGATGAGCTGATTCCATCAAGAGTGCAAAACAATTGGAGGGTCTGCATTAATTATAAGAAATTCCCACCATGATCAGGGAGTTCTTCTTTCCCCTTCAACTCTTTTATCTTGCTTTTCCTATTTGTTTAGTGGATATGATTGTGTTTACATTGAGGACAATGTCTGATTTAAGTATGGGGGAGACTGTTCTTTGTTTTGTTTAGGATTTTTAGTTTTCTTTGTTATTTTAGGTTTGTGTTTTGTATACAGTTTGCATGTTTCTCTAGGATTTTTGGGTTTTGTTAAGGTTTTAGGAACTTTCTTCACTCTTGGATATGAGCTGCTTGATATTCTATGGATTGAAATCCTTATTCTTCTTTTCATGTCAAGTTGATTTTGAGGTTTGAGAGGTTGATTTGGAAGTGACGGATTTACCCTGTGTGAGGTTTTGAGCCATTCTCTATTCTTTCTTTCTTGTGTGTTATGCCTCTTGATTGCTTGCACAATGGCCTTAGCTTGACTCTTTTTGATGCTTCTTGATTCACATGCATGTTGGAGATGATTTAGACATTTTTGTTCTAATTATAAGCCTCTAGCCAAATGAGCCTACCTTGAATCATTCCCTTTGATAGCCCCTTTGAGCCGATGACCCTTTTTCTTTGTTTTATAGCTCATTACAAGCCCTTAGCCTAAAAAACCATGATTACCGTACCTTAGGAAATTTTGGAGCTTTGGAATTATTTTGGGAATGGGTGCTCAAAAAGTGGAGGGTGGTAACTAGTTGTGCTGGTTCTTGGATTCTTCAATTGTGGCTATCTCGTTTTCTTTTGTTTTCGATTCTAAAAAAAAAAAAAGAGAAAAGAAAAAAAGAAAGATTATATATATATAAAAGAAAAAAAAAGAAAGAAAAAAAATGTTTGCACATTGTGTGAGGATTGAAATTGGTGGGATTTACTTTCATGTGTATTTTTTACTCATTCCCCATTGCTCCTCTATTTTCTTTGGTCTTTAAGCTACTTATCCATACATTCCATACCTTGTCCTTAGCCCCATTACAACCTTTGAAAGTCTTTTTGATCTTTATGTGCATGTGTTTTTGGTTGTTGATTTTAGAGGCTTGTCAAGTCTATGTGGTGCTTGTTTTTCATGAGTGCTTTGAGAGTAAATAGTAGCCTAAACACTTGAGTGATACAGTGCATATCGTGTGAGGTTCTGTTGCTTTTCATTCACCTCTTGAGAAGATTGATTTTCTTGACATGTTTTGAATTGTTTGGACGATATCCATAGATGTTTGGTTTCTTTGACTCTTTGAGTGTTGGAGGTTGTCTATCCCCTTCGATTCCCAGGTTTCATTAAGGAGTATGTAATTCTATTTATGTTTTTGTTTGTCATTGTTTTTGTCTTTATTTCTATCCTTTGCATGATTTTCTTTAATGTTTTTGGATTTATTTCCTTGATTTGTTTCTTGATTTCGCCTAGGAAAGCCAAAGGCTAAGTGTGGGGTTATTTGATGAGTCATTATATTCTCATATTTTCTTTCCTTTCTGATCTTATTTTAATTAGTGTTTTTGGCTTAACTTTTTGTTATTAGTGAGTTTTTATTAATTGGGTTTCATTGGGCCAATAATCCAGTTTTTAATTAATTTGAATCTATTTGGGCCTAGAAGATTGGGTCAGATGCCATATTACAGTTTAAAGCAATTTTGGGCTTGGAAAATTGGGCCAAATGTCATATTTTATTCTATATGGGTACTAACATTGGTACAATGTTTTATTTATCATTTTTTCTTCAGAGCTCCAAAAATCATGATTTTGGAAGAATTATAAACTAGACACATTCAACTTTCCAAAGGATCCAGAATCATTCAATTCAGAGCTAAATTGGATTTTACATAAATTATCCAAAACGGGTCAAGCGCACTAGGCCGACCCAATGGACATACTTCAGTAATTTAAGTCTCCTAAATTCATTATACATCCGAAAATAGTAGAAATGGTGGCGTTTTAAAGCTAACTCAAAAGGATTTCAAAGGAGACTTGAATCTCTTAATTTGGATAAGTATTGAAAATACTGCACATGTTTGAAGTTCATTGACCTGCACTAAAGCCAACTTATGATGTATTTTGTGCACCAATTGTGCCCAAACCTAGATTAAGATTAGGGTTAAGGTTATTTGTATAAGAGAGATATAGGGTTGAGAGAAAAAGACACCACACAGAAGCCATGCAACTGCCTTTCATCTTCTGCAATTTATATTCAAGTTTGTTTACTCTTTTGTCATTGTTTTAAATTTCTATTTCGATTTTAATTATGTCTCTTCTTTTGCATTTTTAATTTTCCATGGATAGCTAAATCTTTGTATTGATTTTCTGAGGAGAATGCAAGTAGATCTTTGAGGTTTTGTTCTTCAATTTTATTTCGTTTGTTCTCTTAACTCTTCATCTTCTAATCTCAGTGTTGAATGATAATCTGTTTATGCTTAATAAACCGAAACTAATATCACAGTTTGCTTAATTCTGTGTTAGAGATTAGATTATGTGATGTATGCAATGCTTAATTATATAAGGATAATTTGGGGTTAATCTTCGCTTAGTTGGTTAATTTCATGTTGGAATAAGGGTTAAAGAAAATTTGGGATTAATCTTCGCTTAGTTGGTTAATTTCATATTAGAATAAGGGTTAAATCTAATTTGGGGTTAATCTTCGCTTAGTTGATTAATTTTTGGATTGGAATATAATTTGGGATTTATCTTTGCTTAGTTGATTAATTTCAAATTAATTTCGTAACCTAGGATAAGTGACACTGCATTAGAATTAGGAAATCAATTGCATTCTAATATGTTTTTAATCCGCATTTTTATAATCTACTTTTATTCTGTTTCATCTAATATTTTAATTCTGAAAAACCCTCCTTTTGCTGCTGTTCTAATTCGAAAAATTGATAAGTTTTGATAGAAATTCATGGTCTTTGGGAGACGACCTAGGAAAGCTTCATAGTACTATATTTATCTGTTTTAATTATTTGACCGAGTATGGCATCGATCAAAGTCGCGGGTTTCCCTTGGTAATTATCATTACTGACCTTAGGCCACCATGACATGGCATATCCTTCAAGTTCAACTACCACTAAGTCTACTTGTTCCTGGTCCCCTATTGAGTTTACATTGAAATTTTGGTCTACTTTAGCTTCCCAGTGCAAGTATACTTCTAGATTATTGTCTCCATGAAACTTTGGAATCTTGATGTTGTTTCCTCTTGGAGTTTTAGTGCGCCTAAAATGCCTCCTTCCATGGTATTTCCTATATTCTTCTTCTTTTGGTGAGTATGAATGCCTTTTCTCTCTTTGGGACTTTTCCACTTCAAGCCTTTGGATTGTCTCCCTTAATTGTCTTTCACTTTCTGTCTAGGACAACTCCATTTCTCTAATTAATTCCACTAGAATTTGTTCTGCTGGGCCTTTTATATGTCCTTGTAGAACCCTAATTTTGCCTGGTCTCTCAATAAAGGCTAAGGAGACTTCCTACAACAAGATAAAGCTCGCCTGACATCTCAATAAAGGCCAAGAAGACTTCCTATATGAAGATAAAGCTTCAATGGGCATCTATCGGCATCAATCAATGTCCGAATAAAGAAAGGAAAGCTTCCCGGGAGTCCCAGAACACAAAAGCTAGCCAAAACAAGTTGAGACGGCCGTCCCAAATGTGAGACGGTCGTCCCAAGCTGCCCTGGCCAAGTGGGACGCCCGTCCCAAAGTTGAGACGCGCGTCTCAAGCCCCAAATTTGAATGGGACGGTCGTCCCAAATCCCAGACGGCCGTCCCAACCTCTCCAGACGCTCATCCCTGTTTTCCAGGCCCTGAACGGCCGTCCCAAGCTGCCAGGCTGCGAAAACTATAAATAGGAGGCTCATTTGCCACTTTTTCAAACCCCAGACAACTCCAAGTACTTGTCTTCTCTCCCTACTTCGAATGAACTCTCTGATTGCCTTAAAAAGGTAACAATCGGTTAAGGAATTGTATTCCAGCATTCGATTCTTCTTTAAAATTTAGTCGAGTCGATACTGTATTTGGGGAGGAGAGTCTTTGTAGAGCGGGGGATTGCCAAAATGCATCCTCACTGTTAAAGATTTGCAATACAAAGCTTGCTATGGAGGTTCTTTTCAAATTCTCTTCTCTTTTATTGTCTTATTTATTGCTTTCTGTATGCAATGTAAAATAAAATCATGTACATAGCCATTTTTAAATACTATATAAATAAAATAGGGTAATAGCGTAATTTCTCGTAATCTTCACTTAATGAATGAATCCGTCATAGGGAACCCGAAAGGGGTGTTGTGGGGTGCTAACACCTTCCCCACACGTAACTAACTCCCTTACCCAACTCTGGTTATAATGGCCAAGTTTGGTTTTTATTAAAATCAACGCCTTTTTATCCTTTTCCAATGTTTACGGTAAAAACATTGGTGGCGACTCCATAAGAACCCCTTTTAGAAAACCTTGCTTTTATTAGAGGATAGTTCAGTTGTTGAGCACCTCGGAAGCAATGATCATATTTTAACATAAAACGCGAGTCTAAACCATCTTTTCGCGACCGATCGCATAAACGTTCGAGATGTCCCTAGACGTCGGAACGGACGGCGGCGACAGATGGCGACTCCGCTGGGGAAGCTAGAGAGTTGATCCCATTTAGTGACGGATAAATTCAAACTAAGTAAAGATTTGAAATTACGCCTTTACCCTCTTCCGTATGTTTTATTGTATGGCTTTAATAACTGCTGTATGATTATTTTCTGCAAATTGTCAGAAATATAAATTGCACACAAAAACCCTTGCACACTATAGTCCCTCTATACCCAGGGGCAAGAGTGAATACCTATAGGGAGTGGGTGACAGATACGACCGGCTTGTTGGCACACGGGGCTACAACCATTGTCGGAAACCACCAACTCAAGGTGATAACTCTCTTCTTTTGGTCCAAGGATGTCGACACGGAGCTCTGTGCATGACCCGAGGACTGAGAGATTGAGAGGTCCCTATAATGGGGGCACCTTGGGGACCTTTGGCCTTGGTGAGAACAGTTTAGAACCACCTTAACCAAGCACGTTTCTGCAGGAAAACCCTACCTCGTGATTAAATAAGTGTGGCTCTGCTCGTGGATGTATGAATTGTGTGTGCATTCGTTTGCTGCATTTGTATTGATGCATTAGCATATGGTAATCATACAACAAACAAAATAGTGAAGAACCCTAAAAATCATAAAAGTGATAAGATAAACCAACTTTATCTCGGACAGTCTTCGATTAAGCTAGCCTGGTTTCGAGTTCTTTGTAAGCTAAGTAGCCACGTTGGCCTAACGTGAAGAGATAAAGGGTCATAAAAAATATAAAAACAAATTAAAACCATAAAAATATCTTTTACAATAAAAAGATTTTCGACAGAGTCGTATCATTCATACCACATCATCCAATAAGTGGTAAAACCAAGAGAGAAAATAAATGCACTAAGAAAAGTAGGCATAAACATCATCATAATAAAGTCTCTCATAAACACATTCATTCTAGGATTTATTAGATATCCTTAGACAATAGCGAAAGAGACCCAAGTGCATTTATCACCTTCCTAGAAGAGATAAGTGCGCTAAGGTATGTTGGCAACCTTTGAAAAAAGGAAGTTAGCACATTAAGGTGGGTATGGTACCCTTAAAACATAGGCTTTTGAGTAGATACTAAAGTTATTGTCTAAGGCATATCTATTTCACACTAATCATTCAAAATAAAAAGCTATAATAAAAATCGTTAAAATCATTTAGAAAGTGGTTGGTCTTCCGCCCGTCCTCACACGTGCTCAGAAAGCTAAAAAGATGGAGCAACTAGAAGAACAAAACCGAAAGCTCACCACTGAGCTTAATACGCTGAAAGAGCAAATGGCTCAAATGTTGGAAATGATGCGTCAACAGAATCTCCATAAAGAGGGTCCTCAAAGTGGACGAGCCTTTCACCAAGAAGAAGAAGAGGAACCTCAGGATGAGCATGACCAATCTGATACAAGAGCAATACATATTCATGCTCCAGAAGTATCAAAGCAACAAATTACTGCTCTTGAAGAAAGGCTGAGAGCCATGGAGGGGCATAACTTTGATGTAAAAGAGGCGACTGATATGTGCCTCGTTAAAAACATCAAATTCCCTAACAAATTCAAAACTCTGGACTTCCCAAAATATATGGGACTAACTTGCCCCAAAAGCCATCTTACGATGTACTGCCGTAAGATGGCTGCATATGCTGACAATGAAAAACTCCTGATCCATTCATTTCAGGAGAGCTTAGTTGAATCAGCCCTAAACTGGTATATGCAACTACAAGGAGGGCAAGTCCAAACATGGAGACATTTGGCAGATGCTTTTCTTCGTCGCTATAAATACAATATTGATCTGACCCCTGAAAGAGCAGATCTACAATTGCTAAGCAAGAAAAACGATGAATCCTTTAAAGCATACACCCAACGATGGAGGGAATTGGCAGCACAAGTAGAACCTCCTCTGTCCGACAAAGAAACCACATCCATGTTCATCAATTCTCTAACTGGTCCCTATTATGACAAAATGATAGGGAACACATCAACACTTTTTGCGGATGTGGTAATTATAGGAGAAAGAGTGGAGCAAGGATTAAAAAGCGGAAGAATTACACAACATACTTCCTCCAATTCCTCCACTCCTAAGGTTAAAAAAGGTTTTGGAAAGAAGAAGGAAGGAACCGTGAATGCAATCAACATTGCTACTCCTTCTTCCTCCTCGCAGCAGACCAAGTCACGCAGACCGGAAAGGAAATTCACTCCAATACCTACCTCCTATGGAAGTCAGCTGTTAAAATTGTTGGATGCTAAACTCCTTGTGCGCATCCCTCCCAAGAAAATGGAGCCACCATATCCAGAATGGTATAAGCCGAACGAAAAATGCAATTATCATTCAGATGCTCCGGGACACTCCGTGGATAACTGCATGGCCTTAAAACATAAGGTCCAAGATTTAATAGATGCAGGGTGGATTACCTTTGACGCCTCTACTCCAAAAGTAGATGATCAACCTCTTTCCAAACTCGAATGAAGGATGGGCTAAGGAAGATAAGCAATTTAGGAATCATCATTTTTGTCATCTAATAAAAAAAAATACAAAAATATATAATAAAAAAATATTAAAAAGCTTCTGATGTATCTCTCGTGATCCTCGCTCATGATCACGGGATTTTTGATTAATATGGGCTTTGTAAATATTTCTTTCTATCAATACAACGAGGCATTATTCATAATATTCATATTCTTTTTCATTCTTTTCCCTCTCACACATTTAATAAAGAAATCTAAAACAAAGCATAACCGCAGTACAGTCATGTACTGTGATTGAAAACTCTCTGGAAGATCCGAAAGCCGAAAGCGAATGGATTGAGTCGAGACAGGAAGAGGGGACCATTTCCTGGACATGCAAAGACTCGTTAGAAAAGAAGCTCAATCAATACAGCCCAATCAGGAGAAAACTGAGGCCATCAATTTGGGACAAGAAGATAATAAGAAAGAAGTAAATATTAGTACCCAAATTGATGATGATGTCAGGGAAAGACTGATACAATTATTAAGAAAATACATGGACGTATTCGCCTGGTCCTACCATGATATGCCTGGAATTGATGAAAGTATAGTGGAGCATAGATTACCACTAAAAGAGGGATTTCGGCCTGTTAAGCAGAAGCTCAGAAGAGTAAAGCCAGAATGGTCCTTGAAAATTAAGGAAGAAGTAGAAAAACAGTTGGATGCCAATTTTTTAATCGTGTCAAAATACCCTGAATGGTTGGCAAACATCGTGCCGGTTATAAAGAAAAATGGAAAAATCAGAGTATGCGTAGATTATAGGGATTTAAATCGTGCAAGTCCAAAAGATGATTTTCCCTTACCACATATTGATATGTTGGTAGATCATACCGCTAAAAATACTCTCTATTCTTTCATGGATGGATATGCAGGGTATAACCAAATTAAATTGGCTGTTGAAGATAGAGAAAAAACTTCATTCATTACGCCGTGGGGTACATTCTGTTATAGAGTAATGCCTTTTGGACTTAAGAATGCAGGGGCTACTTATCAAAGGGCCATGGTGACATTATTTCATGATATGATCCACAAAGAAATCGAAGTATATATGGATGATATGATCGCCAAGTCCAAAAACGAAATGGATCATCTCCAATACTTAAAGAAATTATTCAATCGACTTCGGAAATACCAGATTAAGCTCAATCCGGCTAAATGCACATTCGGAGTACGATCAGGAAAACTCCTTGGGTTTATTGTTAGTAAAAAAGGAATTGAGGTAGACCCTGATAAAACAAAGGCAATCGTAGAAATGCCCCCACCAAGAACAGAAAAAGAAGTCAGAGGGTTCTTGGGCCGAATAAACTACATTGCATGGTTCATCGCACAATTAACAGACAAGTGTATGCCCATATTCAAGTTATTGCGTAAAAACCAACCGAAAGTTTGGAATGATGAATGTCAACAAGCTTTCGAAAAAATCAAAACGTGCCTAACCAATCCCCCAGTATTAGTACCACCTGTGGAAGGAAAGCCCTTGATTCTTTACCTTTCAGTACTCGACGAATCCATGGGATGTGTGCTCGGTCAACAAGATGATACGGGTAAAAAAGAACAAGCCATATATTACCTCAGTAAAAAATTTCTAAACTATGAGACCCGTTATACACCACTCGAAAAAACATGTTGTGCATTGGTGTGGACAACTCAGCGCCTTCGACAGTATATGGTCAGACACACAACTTGGTTGATTTCCAAAATGGATCCAATCAAATACCTGTTTGAAAAACCTGTCTTGACCGGAAGGATAGCCAGGTGGCAGGTACTCCTCTCAGAATTCGACATTGTTCATGTCACTCAGAAAGCTATCAAAGGCAGTCCTTTAGCAGAATACTTGGCACATGGGCCAACTGACGAATATCAATCCCTCCAAGATGATTTTCCAGATGAGCACATAATGCACATCCAACATGAAGAACTTGAAAATAATAAGTGGATCATGTTTTTCGATGGAGCTTCAAACCTATTGGGACATGGGATCGGAGCTATTTTAATATCTCCCGAAAAGAAGTATATCCTAGTAATAACCAGACTAAACTTTGATTGCACGAACAATATGGCGGAATACGAGGCCTGTGCTCTAGGTATTCAAGCAGCTCTGGATCATGGGGTGACTAGACTCAAAGTATTCAGTGACTCATCCCTTGTTATTTACCAACTCAAGGGTGAATGGGAAACTAGAAATTCCAAATTAATCCCTTATCTGGAGCACATCCGTAATATGACTTCAAAAATGGAAAACATTAGTTTCGAATACATCCCTCGGGAAGATAACCAGATTACAGATGCACTGGCAACATTATCATCCATGTTCGCATTAGGACAAGAACATGAAATGCCCATCATCCAAGTCAAAAGACACAATAAACAAGCCTTTTGTATGATGATAGACAGTGAAAAAGACAAAACCCCTTCGTATCATGACATAAGGCGATACTTGACAAAGGGCGAATACCCTGAGGGAATCAGTGACAATGACAAAAGGATCATTCGAAAAAGGGCCATCGGGTTTATGTTGATAGGAGAAACCCTTTATAAAAAGAATTTTGATTCCACTTTGTTAAGATGCGTAAATCTTGAAGAAGCATAGATATTAATTAAAGAAATACATGAAGGAACCTTCGGGACTCATGCACCAGGGCATATCATGGCTAGGAAAATCCTCAGGGCAGGATACTTTTGGTCCACAATGGAAAAAGACTGTCATCAGTATGCCAGAAAATGTTACAAGTGTCAGGTACATGCGGACATGTACATGTTCCACCGGTACCTCTCAATGTTATGGCTATCCCGTGGCCATTTGCTATGTGGGACATGGATGTTATCGGACCTATTGAGCCTAAGGCATCCAATGGCCATCGATTCATTCTAGTGGCTATCGACTACTTCACCAAGTGGGTAGAAGCTGCATCTTATGCACATGTGACTAAAAAGGTAGTGGTCACTTTTGTTAAGAAAAATATCATATGTCGATATGGCATCCCACATCGTCTTATTGCTGATAATGGAACCAACTTGAATAACAAGATGATGGAGGAATTATGTCAAGATTTCAAAATTCAACACTATAATTCCTCTCCCTACCGGCCCAAAATGAATGGCGCAGTAGAAGCAGCCAATAAAAACATCAAGAAGATTGTTCAAAAGATGGTTAAAACCTATAGGGATTGGCATGAAATGTTGCCTTTTGCTCTTCATGGTTATCGAACGTCTGTACGAACCTCAACAGGAGCTACTCCATTTTCCCTCATATATGGAATGGAGGCCTATTGCCAATAGAGGTTGAAATACCTTCCCTGCGAATTATAATATTAACAGAAGTTGAATGGGTTCAAAGTCGATACGATCAATTAAACCTTATCGATGAAAAGCGGCTAAACGCTATATGTCATGGACAAGCCTATCAAAAGAAGATCAAAAAGGCTTATGATAAAAAGGTCCACCCTCATACTTATCAAGAAGGGGATCTAGTGATAAAGAAATTGCTTCCAGCCCAGAAGGATAAAATTGGAAAATGGGCAGCAAATTACGAAGGACCCTTTGTGGTCAAACGAGCTTTCTCAGGAGGGGCACTTATCCTCACTAATATGGATGGAGAGGAACTTCGACACCTGATTAATTCCGATGCGGTGAAGAAGTATTATGCTTGAAGATATTGCTCATGACCCATCAGGAATGAAAACCCGCAAAGGGCATCCCTGGGCAAAAGATAGGGTCTATATCCCTCGCTAGGATACGTCCTAGGCAAAAAGTAGAGGTAAAAAAAAAAAAAAAACTAAGAGCAATGGTTACCTCAGTCGAAAACCGAAAGGCGGTTAAGGTAACATTCTTCTAGAAGCAAGCAGTCTGCATAGTCTTCACTTTGAGCTCAGGCATATCAATTGAAGCAATTAGGAGAACCAGGGGGCAGATATCATGGACATGACTGTTTAAGCCTATACAGTATAGCCAACCCTGACCACCCATTCTTCTAAATACCTTTTGAAATCCTTCTATAAAAGAAATAAAACTTTTGCTCATTTATCAATAAAATTCCTTTTCATTTCCTTTCTCTTGACCAAATATTATGGAAATGCCTCTTTATTGATAAATCATAAATATGCGCAAAGACTTTTAATCAAAGATCAAGCATGCATCTAAAAAAGGGAAGCATAAAAAATAAGAAAATAATAAATGCCTGCTAGTATATTCTTAGGAAAAGACTAGGGTAGCCTGCTAGATCGCAAACCCCAAAAAGACGATCTAGGCAAAAGATAAGGCAAAAGCCCCCTAAGATATCTAGGCAAAAATTAAGGCAGCCCGCTAGATCGAAAACCCGTAAAGGGCGGTCTAGGCAAAAGATAGGGCCAAAACCAAAAGATGAATAAAAGAGGAGTCTGTCATCATGAAGGAGGAGCCCATCGGCATATTCATAAAGAAGCCAACGGGAGAAGGCCAATTACTTTCTAAATGCATCAAAAATAAATAAACAATAGATTGCATTTAGGACATCCACACACAAAGTAGTTGCATAATACGACTTTGTCAAAATCAAGAAAAAATAATTTTCTTCAAACAAGAATAATAAACATGCATATAAGGAGGATAGTCTCCATACTTGTGATTGAAAACAAGAGGCGCCAGAATCCAGTCTCCATATGAAAATCAAAATCGCGAAAGGCGAAATCAAAACCATTCTAGCAAAATAAAGAGCTTCAAGGAAACTAGCTCTAAACCTTCTACCCCAATAAACGAAGGTACACCAGAAAGAGGCCAACGGAAAGGCTCGATGATCCCCAAGCGGATCCTTGCCTACTCCAGAGGCAAAACAAAAATTACTCCACGACTCAGCATCATCATCACATGAGTCGTCAACCATAGTCATTTAAAGATCCGACCACCATCCTTCTATCCAAGAAAGAAGGAAGCCATCAATGTAGAAAAGCCAATGGAAATGCTTGATCATCCCCAAGCGGATCCTTGCCTACTCCAGAGGCAAAATAAAAATTACTTCATGACTCAGCACCACCACATGAGTCGTCAAAAAGAGTCAGTTGAAGATTCAATCAACATCCTTCCATCTAAGGAAAAGGAAGTCATCAATATGAAAAAGCCAACGAAAAGGCTTGATCAACCCCAAGCGGACCCTTGCCTACTCCAGAGGCAAAACAAAAAGACTACCTCACGACTCAACGACATCACCACATGAGTCATCAAGCACACTCATGCAAAAATCTCCGCTTCATTCCCCAAAGGAGAATAAGGACTACACAAGAGTCCATTAAAGAAAATACGGAGTCAAATCCTCCATATCATTAGGGGGCAATAAAAAGAAAGAAAAGAAAAACTTTCATTCCCCAATAGAGGCCACAACGAAAAAGGCCAAATAAAAAATCTCTCCAAGTAGAGCATATCAAGAAAAGTCTACAAAAAGCGAAAAAAAAAGAAAAATTTCCATCTTCCAGCTCAAATAGGAGCTTCAAAAGACCAGGAGCTCAAGACTCCATCATAAAAAAATCATCAAAGATTGAATCCCCAGGAAGTCAATAAACTCCCTGGGATCACCAAAAAGAAAAGAGAAAAAAGATATCTTTTCATCCAAAGAAAAAGCCAATGTGCATAAAAAGGCGCACATATGTAAAAGCCAAATCGCGAAAAGAGATACAAATCGCGAGAAAAAGGTAAAAACCCATTCCCCAGCAGGAATAAGAGCATAGGCAAAGCCAGCTCAAAATAAAGGAGTCAAAAACTCCATCCCTCCCTAGGGGGCAATTCAAAATAGATCTCAGGAAAACAATCAAATCCCTGGTGGATCACCAAAAAGAAAAATCCCCAGCGAGCCTACCAGCAAATGGCAAAATACAAATTCATATCCTCAGGGAGTTAATTGCCTATAGCACCCAATATGAATATCCCCAGTGAAATGCAAAGCCTTCACTCCCAAGAAAGCCTCCGCCTAATCAGAGGCAAGCAAAGAGCCAATATCCCCAAGAAACGGGAAATCAACCTACGCAAGAGGCAATATAAGCCCAAAGCACAAAGCTTCCAATAAAGCATCCGCTTACTCAGAGGTATTATCAAGAGCAAATATCCTCAAGTGGAGCATCAGCCTATGCAGAGGCAAAAAATAACAAGTATAAAGCCTTCACCACTATTGAAGCATCCGCCTAATCAAGAGGCACAACCAACAAAAATCAACAAATCCCCAGTGGATTCCCGCCTAAATAAGAGGCAACCAACAAAGAATCCCCAGCAAGACCGGATGGCTAAAAGGAAAAGCCAAAAATCCCCGGCAAGACCGGATGGCTAAACAGAAAAGCCAAAAGCAAAGAATCCCCGGCAAAGCCGGATGGCTAAACAAGAAAAGCCAAAAACAAATCATCCCTGGCAAAGCCGGATGGCTAAACAAGAAAAGCCAAAAACAAAGAATCTCCGGTAAAGCCGGATGGCTAAACGAAAAAGCCAAAAACAAAGAATCCCCAGTAAAACCGGATGACTAACAGAAAAGTCAAAAAGAAAGATCAATCACTCCCTACGGAATAGGCGCATGATCAGAAACAGTAAACCGCCAACACATCTTCATAACCAAATGACCATAGGATTAACTATCAAAAAGTGCATCCTAAGAGCCTTGCAGAACGGGGTTCATACCAGGTGGGGGTAGGTACCCACAAGAGCCTTGCAGAACGGGGTTCGTACCGGGTGGGGGTAGGTACCCATCAGAGCCTTGTAGAATGGGGTTCGTACCGGGTGGGGGTAGGTACCCATCAGAGCCTTGCAGAACGGGGTTCGTACCGGGTGGGGGTAGGTACCCATCAGAGCCTTGCAGAACGGGGTTCGTACCGGGTGGAGGTAGGTACCCATCAGAGCCTTGCAGAACAGGGTTCGTACCAGGTGGGGGTAGGTACCCACCAGAGCCTTATAAAATAAGGTTTATACTGGGTGGGGGTAGGTACCCATCAGAATCTAGCAAAAATGCAGATTCGTACCAGGTGGGGGTAGGTACCCACCAGAGCCTTATAAAATAAGGTTTATACCGGATGAGGGTAGGTACTCATCAGAATCTAGCAAAAGTGCAGATTCGTACCAAGTGAGGGTAGGTACCCACCAAAGCCTTACAAGATAAGGTTTATACCGAATGAGGGTAGGTACTCATCAGAATCTAGCAAAAGTGCATATTCGTACCAGGTGGGGATAGGTACCCACCAAAGCCTTATAAAATAAGGTTTATACTGGATGAGGGTAGGTACTCATCAGAATCTAGCAAAAGTGCAGATTCATACTAGGTGGGGGTAGGTACCCACCAGAGCCTTATAAAGTAAGGTTTATACCGGATGAGGGTAGGTACTCATCAGAATCTAGCAAAAAATGCAGATTCATACCAGGTGGGGGTAGGTACCCACCAGAGCCTTATAAAATAAGGTTTATACCGGATGAGGGTAGGTACTCATCAAAACTTGGCAAAATGCATCAGGTAGAGTAAAATACTCACCAGAGCATTACAAAAACGGGTTGCAAATACCTTGCTTCTATTAGAGGATAGTTCAAGTGTTGAGCACCTCGGAAGTAAGTACCCACAAGAGTTGAGCAAAATGCGAACTCATACCAGGTGAGGGTAAGTACTCACCAAAGCCTTGCAAAACAAGGTTCATACCAAGTGGGGGTAGGTACCCACAAGAACCTTATGGAATATGGTTTAGAATCTAGCAAAAAGCAGATTCATACCTAGTGGGGGTAGGTACCCACAAGAGTCTAGTGAAATGCTGACTCATACCTGGTGAGGGTAAGTACTCACCAGAGCCTTATAAAGTAAGGCTAAAACCAGATAGGGGTTGGTACCTATCAAAAATATTTATCATCCGGAGGATCAACAAAGAAGCATCTGAAGGATAACTGGGCAAAAGGGTTAACTCCTTCCCCTACCAACTAATTTTGTCGGCGCATTAAGCCAACAGATTAGCTAGGCAGGTGAAGGGGGGGCAGCTGTAGACCCCTAATTTTGCCCGGTCTCTCAATAAAGGCTAAGGAGACTTCCTACAACAAGATAAAGCTCGCCTAGCATCTCAATAAAGGCCAAGAAGACTTCCTATATGAAGATAAAGCTTCAATGGGCATCTATCGGCATCAATCAACGTCTGAATAAAGAAATGAAAGCTTCCCGGGAGTCCCAGAACACAAAAGCTGGGCAAAACAAGTTGAGACGACCGTCCCAAATGTGAGATGGACGTCCCAAGCTGCCCTGGCCAAGTGGGACGCCCGTCCCAAAGTTGAGACGCGCGTCTCAAGCCCCAAATTTGAATGGGACGACCGTCCCAAATCCCAGACGGCCGTCCCAACCTCTCCAGATGCTCATCCCTGTTTTCCAGGCCCCGGACGGCCGTCCCAAGCTGCCAGGCTGTGAAAACTATAAATAGAAGGCTCATTTGCCACTTTTTCAGACCCCAGACAACTCCAAGTACTTGTCTTCTCTCCCTACTTCGAATGAACTCTTTAATTGCCTTAAAAAGGTAACAATCGGTTAAGGAATTGTATTCCAGCATTCGATTCTTCTTTAAAATTTAGTCGAGTCGATACTGTATTCGGGGAGGAGAGTCTTTGTAGAGCGGGGTGTTAGAATCGCGCAGCGGAATGTTCGCGTGGTCGGACAAAAACCAAGAGGGGGTGAATTGGTTTCTTAATAAAAATTAGGTTTTCAAAATTTTCCCCACATTTTACCGATTAAAAACTGTGTAAATGTAAATAGAGAAAGGGATAGAGTCTTACACAGGAAATTTATACTGGTTCGGATCAAAAGACCCTACGTCCAGTTGCTAATCACTCAAACAGAGGATTAACGCTGTCACTATAATCAAATTGTTACAATACAAATTACAATGGAAAAGATAAAGTTAAAGATAACACCTCTCTTGAAACCCACAAGAGATGAAGAACAACTTTCCCTAGAGACGGCACAACACACAATCCACTAAGAACTCCACTTAGTGATTCTTATCGCTTCTAGCCCACACCAAGGTTCCAAAAGCCCCTTTTTCTTGCAACAAACAGTTCTCTAGCACTACATCACTTAACTTTTGTATGAAAAAGGTTGTTATTATTTTCTGAGTACCATAGAAGAGTTTAAGTAGAGAAATTAGGGTTTGGGAATTGGGATTTTCGGAATTAGGGTTCTTGGGAAAAGGGTTTTCGAAAATAGGTTTGATTTGAAGTTAAAAATCAAAATCTGACTGAAATAATTGATTAAAAGAAGTATTAATCGATTAAAACAGAGCCAAATATCAACAGAACCCAAACCTCTCTGTTTTAATCGATTAAAAGGTGATTTAATCGATTAAACCGCCTGATAATCGATTAAAATTTGGTTTAATCGATTAAACCAGTGAGTTGTTACAAAAAATTATTTTTCTCACTGTTTTAATCGATTATTTCCCTATTTAATCGATTAAAGCCGAGCCTGGATGATATATTTGAGCTTTTTGAAGCTTCTAAGGTGCAGACTATGTACCGTCTATCTTAAACTCTAATATTACAGACTCAATCTAATTGAAACAGAGTTATTACAATACAAAACAAGTCTTCAACACTCTAAGTCTTTGTGTTCTTGAATCATCATCAAAATCAACAATCTTCATGTCTATCAAGTGCAATATCAAGTCCTTAAATGTTCAACAATCTCCCCCTTTTTTATGATGATCAAAATTATCTTTTAAAGCCTTGTAATAATCTGTTTTATCTATCATACTAACAAACACATTAAACATACCAGACAATATTTAAAAACAATCATATTATGGCTTTAAATATTTTCTCCCCCTATTTTGATTAGAATAAAAAATAAGTCATCTATTGCAAACATAAGAGCTCCCCCTCAATCAAAGCATTAAAGAAACATCATATTTTATTGCAGAAAACAATCATTCATTACAATAACAAAAAGAAAATAATCAACAAAATTTAAAATTCTGCACTATCATCATCATTAAAGTGTGCATCAAATCTATTTTCTAAACGACACACTTTATCATCTACATCAGATATACGGCAAATTAATTCCTCATGTCGTACTCCAGACAGAGTGAAAAATGATTGCATCCTCTGATTCATGTCAGATAACATGTCTTCCATGGATTGACGGGTTTCATGATGAGTAGAGGAAGTTCCAACACTTTGGATTTGGTTAGAGGGAAACTCAGTAGCTGGAGGCATATCTTCATCAGAATCTTCATTAGCATCACCTTGATTAGGAACGTCATCTTTGTGAACATAAATATCATTGACACGCACCATTTGGAGTTGAATCAATGTGCTGTCCAGCATGCGGTTCAAGTTATTTGTGTCTAACTACTTGTTCACCTTCAACATTCACTCATTTATATTCAAGAATACGAGAGACAAGTAAAGCATAAGAAATTTTGAATGTGGGATGACGTTTTGCTTTTAACATGGTCATTGTGAGAAGAACGCTCCAATCTAACGGTTCATTATTCATTATGGCATGAATAATTCTAAGATCAATTGAAGAACATTGGGCATGATTTGTAGCTCGAGGACATAGGATCCAAAAAATTGGATGGAGAATCATGCGTTCCTCCTTCTTTAAAGGTCCAGCATGAAGGAGATGCCCAATCTCCATGGAGGGATTTTTCAGAAAAGAACGGTAAGCTAAAAACCTGTCAAAGTCATCTAACTCACCATAAATGTTAATAGCATTTTCTCTAATTGGAAAGTGAGCGACGTTTTTCCAAATATCATCGTCAAGAATTATTGTAACCCCTTTTACACGGGACGTAGCAATTTGATCTCTAAATTTGAATCTAGAGTAGAATACCCTAACTAAGTCAGGATAGTACGTACCTTGCATTTGGATAAATGGGAGAACTCCTTGAATTTCAAGAAGATTAGGAAAATTGAATCCCCTATTGATGAATTATTCACCAATAAGGAACTTGGGAGAAATAATAGCACGTTCCTTCCAGTAGGACAGAAACTCTTGTTGGTCATCTGCATCAGAAATCCATCCTTCTATAGAATTAGGACGGGGATGAGAGGATGGTGCAGATCTTCTTCTAGTAGGGATCTTAGTGCGAGAAGATGAGGCCATTGAAAGATTAGATGAATATCAAGAAGATTTAGAAGGACAAGTGATGGAATAAGGAGACAAAGAGAGTATAATAAGGCAAGAAAGCTTGATTTCAAGAGATAGAAGTGAGTAGAAGTGAAATAGAGGTCCCTATATATAGCCAAGCATGTCTAACGGCCATATGGAAGTGAATAAAGACCAAAAGAGCCGTTGGCAATGGCTAGAACCCATACTTGCCAGGTTTAATCGATTAAAACTCAGAATAATCGATTAAACCAGTTCCAGTCGCATTTAATCGATTATTTCGAGTTGATAATCGATTATCAGACACTTTTAATCGATTAATTAACGAATTAATCGATTATTCCAGAGAGGAATGCCCTGTTTTGGATGTTTTGAGTGTAAATAATCGATTATAACTCCAATTAATCGATTATTCCAGAGAGTACATCAAATTTTTGAGGTTTATACACATGATAACCTATGAACATCCTATACCACGAATTATAACATTACAATCATCCAAAAACAGTCAAATTAAGCAGAATTTAAACTATTTCTAATATCCCTAAGTCTCTTCTAAGATCATAGAATCTATCCTTGGGTAGAGGCTTAGTAAATATATCTGCTAATTGACGTTTGGTATCTACATACTCTATTTTACAGTTTCCTTTGCTGATATGATCTCTCAAAAAGTGATGTCTTATTTCTATATGTTTAGTCCTAGAGTGCATTACTGGATTCTTAGTAAGATTTATTGCACTCGTATTATCACACATCAACGGAATGTCATTTAAAAAGATACTATAATCTTCTAACTGTTGTTTCATCCACAGAATTTGAGCACAACAACTACCAGCTGCAATATATTCAGCTTCAGTGGTAGATAAAGCAACACATGCTTGTTTCTTAGAATGCCAAGATATTAAGGATGAACCTAACAAATGACATGTCCCACTAGTACTTTTCCTATCAATTTTACATCCACCATAATCAGCATCAGAATATCCTATTAAACTCATACAAGCATCAGACGGATACCACAAACCAAAACCAGTAGTTCCTTTTAAGTATTTTAAAATATGTTTCACTGCAATTAGATGAGATTCTTTAGGACAAGCCTGAAATCTAGCACACACACAGACAAAATGCATAATATCAGGTTTACTTGCAGTTAAGTATAACAGTGATCCTATCATACCTCTATACATAGTTTGATTAACTTCCAAACCTGATTCATCCTTGTCTAGATAGCATGAAGTTCCCATGGGTGTGTTAGCTTCCTTTGAGGTGTCTATTCCAAACTTTTTAAGGATCTCTTTGCAGTATTTGGTTTGAGAGATGAAAATGCCATCTTTAAGTTGCTTGATTTGTAGTCCAAGGAAGAATGTCAATTCTCCCATCATAGACATTTCAAACTCTCCCTGCATTATCTTAGCAAATTTTACACATAACGAATTATCAGTTGATCCAAAAATAATATCATCAACATATACCTGGACCAATAAGATATGCTCTTTTACTTTCTTTATAAACAGTGTAGAATCAATTTTTCCTCTAGAAAAATCATTTGATGTTAGGAAACTACTTAGCCTCTCATACCAAGATCTAGGAGCTTGTTTCAACCCATATAATGCTTTCTTTAATTTAAAAACATGATTAGGAAAACTAAAATTCTCAAAACCAGGGGGTTGCTCCACATAAACTTCTTCTTTAATAAAACCATTTAAAAATGCACTCTTAACATCCATTTGATATAATTTAAATTTCATCAAAGATGCATAAGCAAGAAGTAGGCGTATAGCCTCTAACCTGGCAACAGGAGCATAAGTTTCATCATAATCTATACCTTCCTCCTGACAATAGCCTTTTGCAACAAGTCTAGCTTTATTCTTTGTTATGTTCCCATCTTCATCAAGCTTGTTTCTAAACACCCATTTGGTTCCAATAACTTGATGTGACTCTTCTCTTGGGATTAATTCCCAGACTTGATTTCTTTCAAATTGGTTAAGTTCTTCTTGCATGGCTATGCACCATTGATCATCTTTAAGTGCTTCCTCAACGTTTTTGGGTTCAATCTATGACCCAAAAGCTACAGACATACAGAAATTAGTCATATTTCTAGTTCTTACCCCTTTTGAGATGTCACCTATGATATTGTCCATTGAGAGTCCTCTAGGTGATTGCCATTCTTTTGCTAATTCAGGCGTTTGAGAAGGCTCATTTTCTTCCAAATATAATTCATCAAGAGCCTGTCTTATATATTCATCATCACCTGCAATTTCTTTATTTGACTCAAGAGGATTTCCCCCAAGGTCTACAATATCATCAAAGGTAACATGTATAGATTCTTCTATATTCAAAGTTCTCCTATTAAACACCCTATAAGTCTTGCTAGTTAATGAATAACCTAAGAAAATGCCCTCATCAGCTTTAGAGTCAAATTTTCCTAAGTTGTCCTTCCCATTATTCAACACAAAGCACTTATAACCAAAAATTTTCAAATGAGCAACATTAGGTTTTCTACCATTAAACAATTCATAGGGAGTAGATTTAATAATTGACCTAATGAGCATTCTATTTAAAACATAACATGCAGTACTAACCGCATCAACCCAAAAATACTTAGGAACATTAGATTCATTTAACATAGTTCTAGCAAGTTCCTCTAATGACCTATTTTTCCTTTCAACTACACCATTTTGTTGGGGAGTCCTAGGAGCAGAAAAGTTATGTAAAATTCCATTTTCTTCACAATAATTTTCAAACTTTTCATTTTGAAACTCACCACCATGGTCACTTCTTAAAACTTTAATTCTTAAGTCTTTCTCATTTTGAATTTGTTTTGCAAATTTTCTAAAGACCTTAAAAGATTCACTTTTCGTAGTAAGGAAAAATGTCCATGTATACCAAGAGTAATCATCAACAATCACAAGTCCATAATAATTTCCACCAAAGCTTTTTATCCTAGAAGGTCCAAATAAATCTAAATGTAATAATTCTAAGGGTTTTGAAGTGGAAATAACATTCTTTGATTCAAATGATGATTTTACTTGTTTACCCTTTTGGCATGCATCACACAATCTATCTTTTTCAAATTTTAACTTAGGCAAACCAATAACTAAGTCTTTTGATATCAATTTATTCAAATGATGCATATTTATATGAGCCGCTCTCTTATGCCATAACCAAGGGTTCTCTTCCTTAGCAACTAAACATGTTATGCTAGACTCATGTAAACAATCCAAATCAATCAAATATATGTTGTTATGCGTAATGCCTTTCAATGCTACATTTTCGGAATCAATCAAGTGTATGGTGCAAAATTTACTTTCAAAAATTACCTTGAAGCCTTTGTCACATAATTGACTTATACTAAGGAGATTATGCTTAAGTCCATCAACAAGTAGCACATCCTTGATCTCCAAAGTGTTTGCACCGCCTATGTTTCCAATTCCAAGGATCTTCCCTTTGTTGTTGTCCCCATAAGTTACATATCCTTGTTCCTTAGCCTTGAAACTCACAAATTTAGATTTATCTCCTAGGTCATATGTTTTGAGCATCCGCTATCAAGATACCACATAGACTTCTTTGATTTGGAAGTTTCCTACAAAACAAGAATATAGTAAACTTAGGTCCCCACAACTTTTGGGTCCTTGGGGTTAGAGACATAATAATCTATTTAACTATAGGAACCCAAATGTATTTACCTTTAGGTACACCAAAATGTTTAATTTTACATCTATTTGACGTGTGTCCTTGTTTCATGCAATAAAAACATGATTTTGATGTGGCATTTGAAAATGATGCATTTCTAACCATAGATGCTCTAGTTCCTTTTTCTACCCATACTCTTTTCTTTTTAGTTTTAGACTTTTTCATAGAAACTTGATGATTTACATTATTTTGAGCAAAAATAGTTTTATCCTTCTTAAGATCACTTATTTCCATTTCGGCTTTATCAAGTAGATGATTTAGGATATCTATGTCATATTCATGCTCTTTACAAGATTCACATGCTAAATTCTTATCCTCATCTAAACATACAATTTTCGTGTCTAATACCTCTTTTTCTTCTAAACATGTAATTTTCATTTTTAAAGAGTCAATTTCCTTTTCAGATCTACTTAAATTCTTCTTTACAACTTTATATTCATTCTTCAAGTTCTTAAAAGCACTAAACAATTCATTATAAGCATTTTGCAATTCATCATAGTTATTATCCTCATCACTAGAAGATGTGCCAGAATCACTTACCTCAAAATCGGATGATATGTTGTCATTTGCCATCAAGCAAATGTTTGCTTCTATTTCCGAGTCACTTGATTCCGAACTTGAGTCACTGTTGTCCCAAGCAATGTAGGCTTTCTTCTTGAAGTGCTTTTTACCTTTAACTTCATCGTTCTTCTTATTTGGACATTCGGTCTTTACATGTCCTGCTTCACCACAACCATAGCATTTTATATTTACAGAAGAATTTTCCCTTACCTTTCCTTTACCTTTGAAGGGATGTCTTCCTTTTGCTTTCATGAATTTGGTGAACTTCTTTATCATAAGACTCAGCTCTTCTTCTTCATTTTCCGAGTCTTCTTCTTCTTCCTTTTTATTTTTACCTTTGGAAATTTCGGTTTTGAAGGCTAGATTCTTCTTTTGATATTGTCCTTCTTCTTCGTTTAACCTTCCAAGCTCTAACTCATGTTCTCTAAGTTTTCCAAAGAGCGCCGCCATAGACATAGTTGCAAGATTTTGTGACTCCGAGATGACCGTCACCTTAGGTTGCCATTTCCTATCCAAGGATTTCAAAATTTTAACATTTAATTCATCAACGTCAAAGATTTTACCTAGTCCGGTGAGATGGTTCACGATATGAGTGAAACACTTTTGTACGTCAAAGATCGTTTCGCCTGGTTGCATCCGGAACATCTCGTATTCTTGGATTAGAGAATTTTTACATGCTCTCTTGACGTCGTCAGTACCTTCGTGGGTCACTCTAAGCATTTCCCACATTTCCTGTGCACTTTTACAAACATAAATTCTATAAAACTCGTCAAGGGTTAGAGCAGATGAAATAATATTTCTAGCCCTAACGTCAAATTGGGCTTTCCTATTTTCTTCTGCAGTCCATCTAGAAAAATGTTTAAGAATGTCAACACCGTTCTCAGTAATTTTAGGAACAAATGGACCGTTTAAAATAGCATCCCAAACGCCTCTATCAACAGACTCTAAAAATATTCGCATACGTACCTTCCAAAAAGGATAATTTTGACCCGCAAAAAGTGGGGGTCTGTTGATAGACGCACCTTTAGCAAAAGTTTGATTTTGTCCGGCCATTTTCGAAAATTTGAATGACTATCAAAGCAAGCTCTGATACCACTTGTTAGAATCGCGCAGCGGAATGTTCGCGTGGTCGGACAAAAACCAAGAGGGGGGCTGAATTGGTTTCTTAATAAAAATTAGGTTTTCAAAATTTTCCCCAAATTTTACCGATTAAAAACTGTGTAAATGTAAATAGAGAAAGGGATAGAGTCTTACACAGGAAATTTATACTGGTTCAGATCAAAAGACCCTACGTCCAGTTGCTAATCACTCAAACAGAGGATTAACGCTGTCACTATAATCAAATTGTTACAATACAAATTACAATGGAAAAGATAAAGTTAAAGATAACACCTCTCTTGAAACCCACAAGAGATGAAGAACAGCTTTCCCCAGAGACGGCACAACACACAATCCACTAAGAACTCCACTTAGTGATTCTTATCGCTTCTAGCCCACACCAGGTTCCAAAAGCCCCTTTTTCTTGCAACAAACAGTTCTCTGGCACTAAAGCACTTAACTTTTGTATGAAAAAGGTTGTTATTATTTTCTGAGTGCCATAGAAGAGTTTAAGTAGAGAAATTAGGGTTTGGGAATTGGGATTTTCGGAATTAGGGTTCTTGGGAAAAGGGTTTTCGAAAATAGGTTTGATTTGAAGTTAAAAATCAAAATCTGACTGAAATAATCGATTAAAAGAAGTATTAATCGATTAAAACAGAGCCAAATATCAACAGAACCCAAACCTCTCTGTTTTAATCGATTAAAAGGTGATTTAATCGATTAAACCGCCTGATAATCGATTAAACCAGTGAGTTGTTATAGAAAATGATTTTTCTCACTGTTTTAATCGATTATTTCCCTATTTAATCGATTAAAGCCGAGCCTGGATGATATATTTGAGCTTTTTGAAGCTTCTAAGGTGCAGACTATGTACCGTCTATCTTAAACTCTAATATTACAGACTCAATCTAATTGAAACAGAGTTATTACAATACAAAACAAGTCTTCAACACTCTAAGTCTTTGTGTTCTTGAATCATCATCAAAATCAACAATCTTCATGTCTATCAAGTGCAACATGAAGTCCTTGAATGTTCAACACGGGGGATTGCCAAAACGCATCCTCACTGTTAAAGATTTGCAATACAAAGCTTGCTACGGAGGTTCTTTTCAAATTCTCTTCTCTTTTATTGTCTTATTTATTGCTTTTTGTATGCAATGTAAAATAAATCATGTAGATAGCCATTTTTAAATACTGCATAAATAAAATAGGGTAATAGCGTAATTTCTCGTAATCTTCACTTAATGAATGAATCCGTCATAGGGAACCCGAAAGGGGCGTTGTGGGGTGCTAACACCTTCCCCACACGTAACTAACTCCCTTACCCAACTCTGGTTATAATGGCCAAGTTTGGTTTTTATTAAAATCAACGCCTTTTTATCCTTTTCCAATGTTTACGGTCAAAACATTGGTGGCGACTCCATAAGAACCCCTTTTCGAAAACCTTGCTTTTATTAGAGGATAGTTCAGTTGTTGAGCACCTCGGAAGCAATGATCATATTTTAACATAAAACGCGAGTCTAAACCATCTTTTCGCGACCGATTGCATAAACGTTCAAGATGTCCCTAGACGTTGGAACGGACGGCGGCGATAGTCCTTCATTAGATGCCCCCACATTGCTTGCCTTCTCTAATGAGGAATTTGACATGTCTGCAAAACAAGTTAAACTAACACAAAACATGAAAGATGAAGGTTAAAAAGTGAATCAAGTCACTCAAGTGTTTGACTCATCACACAAGTTTAATTGGTAGGATCACTCCACTCTTCAAGTAGAAAAATTTCTAAATGTTCCAAAGTTCTCTTTAAAGTCTAAGAATTTCTCTTGAAAAATGGCAATCAAATGGAAAGATGTACGCCAACCAAAACACTTAAGAGATCCAAGAAAGAAAACTACAAAGACAAAATTTGAAGAAACCTAAGACAAACAATAAAAGCACAAAATCAAAGAAGATATACTAAGAGTGAATTTTTTTTTTTTTGACAAAACTTTGAACAAGACTAAAGCAAGTAAAGCTAAAAATAAATTTGAGAAACACTTAAAACATGCTTTCAAAAAAATTTCAGCCAAGTACATAAATAAGAAGACTAAGGTTCCTACAAATTTTGAACTAATTTGCCAAATTTTAAATCATGCAACCAAGAGTGATCAAAAGTCTAGAACCAAATCATCTAATTGCCAAACTTTTTTTTTTAACAATTTAAACAAGTGTCTTGACCTATAGGATCTCTTTAACCAAATGTAACTTCTTCTTTTTTTAAACTCAACCAATAACTTTTTAAAGGCAAAGTATATAATTTGTTTTGATTTTTTTTAGCTCTAACTTGATTCTAGATTTGCCAAAATTTAATTAAAGTTGCTAGAAAAAAAATTTGAACACTTAGTCCCTATGTTTAGGATCCTAGCTCAATTCATTATGTATGAACTTAACTAATTAATTCATCATGCAATTTCAAGTGTTGGAAGCCAATAAAAGAAAACTTTAACATAACTCAAATCAATAGTTAGGAACATTTAGAAAGACATTAAATTTAGAAGAATATGTAACTTAATAAAGTGCAATTTTTTTTTTGGCTAGGCATTTTATCAAACATCATACATGCCATAAAAAGAAATTTAGGTGAGTGTAGTATTGGACCAACCTCATGCCTAAACTTTTGAGTGCAGCACTACAAACCAAATGGCCACAAAAAACTACAAGTTAGACCATAAAACTCAAGCTACACAAATAATTGGGTCAAAACAACAACAAAAATACCTTACTAGTAACAATCTAAGCTTTGAATACCAAATGTTGTATAATAAAGTAAGGTGTAGAATTTTAAGCAATAAAGTAAGAAAACCCAAGGAAAATTCGCACTGGACATTAAGATAGTTGCCTATCTAGATGTGGAGGTTCATTTCCAAGGATTGCATTTATTTATCCAAGGGGTTGGTCTATTTTTCCAGCCCTTGTCTTTATTCTATTCTAGTTTCATTCCATCTCTTCCTCCCTCCACAATCCTTGGAAATTAACCTCCACTGCTAGATAGGTAACTATCTTAATGTCATATCCTTTACATGTCATATCCTTTGAATTTTTTGTACAATATGATCATACATTTTTATATTTTGACAATACTGACTCTAATAATCTCAATGGCATGATTGTTTCCCATGAATGTGGATCCTCCCTTTATAGGTTCATAAGTGTTAAATCAACCCCGGTGTTGATTCATATGTCTGGTTGCATCTAAATATACTATTCACCAATCACAAAATTATTTTTCACCTTCAAAACTCATTATTTCTTTGCTAACTAGAATGTCTATCTTCTAAGGTACTAACAAAAAAATAAAAACAATTCTTCTTTGCATCCCCTTTCTTGCCATAATGGTAGTATTTGAGATTATTTTTTCATCAAGATTTTTATCTACCATGATTTTGAATCCCACTAGAGTCATATTATGTTGATCTACTTCTTATCAATGCTAATTTCTATGCTTGATTTGGACTTTTCACCCTATTCTTTCACTTTGATTCTTTTTCAAGAATAGTTCTAGAAATATCCTCAAAATTTAGATGTTTTCTCAAAACAACTTCTATCTTTAACTTCAACAACAAGAAATTGCTCTCATTGAATTTTTGTATCTCATACTTGGTTGTCATGTGACTTATGCTCCTTTCATTATGAATAATATTGCGAACAAGAACAATGAAGTAGACTTTGAATTAGCACACTAAAGAAAACTTTTCAAGAAAAAGAGGTGGGTCACTAATAGATACGTTTAAATACCAAGTCTTTTCTTGATAAAACTTTCCTACACATGCATTTTGATGCTACAACACTTTGTATCCAATATTAAGAATAATTATTTCCTAATGTGAAAGATCTGATTAGCTCCAACCATAAAACATATTAAGAATTATTCTCAACACTATTCTAGCAACTTTAACAACAGAAAAATATCAAAACCAAGTGCTTTTTATACTATTTTTAGGTATCAAAATAATAACATAATAACTCACAGCTAAAATAAAATATGAAAAAGATTAACAAAATCGACAATAGACAATAACATAATTTTTCTTATAGAAAGAAAATGATAATACTTCTCTTTAAATCCAAGAAAAAAACATTAACACTCTTTCTTTAAGAAATAAGAAAATACAACTATTATACACTAAAACAACATAAAAGAAAATGAACTAATTTTGGTATGTTTTACAAAATAATCATTGTGTTTTTTGTATAATAGAAAAAAGTAAGTATAGTAAAGTAAAATTCTCCAATGTGACACTTCTCTAAAAGTAATGAGGGGGAGATTGATGGTAATGTGAAATATATCCCTACATTCCCAAGAGATGATTTTGATGATGATTCAAGTCAACAACATTCAAGACGCAAGTAAGCCCAAGATATGATTTGATAAAGATTCTATTCAGCATTCAAGCAAGCCCAAGATGATTCCTGAAGACTAGATAGAGTCTTATAATACTGGATATGGAGGTACAAGTTGATGAAGTAATATGCATAAGCCTCCAAAGCACAAGTGTGATAAAATTTCATAACATGACATTTTTCACTATCATAATTAATTATGATGCATCAGAAATGGAAAAACGATTTTCTTTGTCATAATTGATTATACTGGTAACATAATCGATTATGGCAGTTCAAATTTGAAAAATATCTATTTTGAAGAATAAATATTTTTGAATACATCATGATTTTTTTTTCTCTACGAAAGTATTAATGTCCAACGACCATTTTCTGATGCTATTTTTCTATTTAATTAAGTTTTGATGGAAAATCAAATACACACAATTACAGAATTAGAAAATACAATTTACATATAATCAGTTTTGATTCAACATTATCACTAATCTTCTTATAGATGACACAACTTCCATCCGTACAATCACATTCAGGCAACTCTTCTTGGCTTAAATTAAGAGATTCTAAGGGCTTATCAAGGTCAAAATTAACTCCTACATCCAACTTTTCATCCTCTCATCCTTCATTTGAGCAGGCGTCTGTTAAGAATAACTCTCCCTCACCAAGCAAAGATGTGTCAGGGTTCTACTGCTCTATTTGAACTTCTTGGTCACTTCTTAGAGGAATTGCACATACATTCTCATTAGGATTAATCACTGTTTGTGAGGGAAGTGCATTCACACCTTGCTGCTGTAGTGAATTCATGGTAGTGACCACTTTCCCAACTTGGGTTTCCAAGTTATTGAAGCATTGCTTTAGTTGTGTGTTCTGCGTCAGAAGAGGCGGTCAGAGTGACACAATGGTTTTGTTTGACTCGCGTTTTTAAAATTGTAGTTCACCGCTTTTTAGGTTGTCCGATAACCGGGTTGGACCTAAAAGCAAGATTTTCGAAAGGTTCGAGGAGTCGCCACCAATGGTTTTTACCAAAAACATTGGAAAAGGAAAAAGAATGCAGTGGTTTTTTAAAGAAAAACCAACTTTGGTCATTACAACCAGAGTTAGGTAAGGGAGTTAGTTACATGTAGGGAAGGTATTAACTTCCCTATGACGCCCCTTTCGGGTTCCCTATGATGGACCATTTTTATAAATAAGTAATAACTATAAAATTACGCTTTTACCCTTATTTATTCATTGCAAAAATTAAGTTATCGACTACATGACACTAAATGACTAATGCACAATGATATTATCTAAAAAGCAATAAAATAGAGAAAGGAGTATAGAGGAACCTTCAAAGCAAGCTTTTATAATATGTTCTTGAAAGAGGGTACTTTTTGGCAAACCCCACGCTCTACAATGATTATCGCTCTTTCTCGCAGCACTTTAGAACACTTTCTAAGAACTCTAGAAATGCTTCAGAGGGGTCCTAGGAGAATAATTTGAGAATGGTACAATAGGGAAAGTTGTAGAATTATGTCTAAAGAGTGAGAAAGTCCCCCCCCCCCTTATAGGAATTTACACCTGTCAGGTCGGGACGGTTGTCTCACCTGACAAGGTCGGGACTGCCGTCTCGCCAAACAGGATACCAGTCTCGCCTTCGGCAAGTGGCGAGACTGCCTCCTCGCTATTGGCGAGTGGCGAGAAGACAGTCTCGCCAAACGAGACGGCGGTCTCACCATTGGCGAGTGGCGAGACGGTGGTCTCGCCCTTAGCCAACCGAGACGGCGGTCTCGACCCTTTGGGTGAAATTTCTTATTTTTCGTGTACAAAAATCCTTCCTATTCTAATATGGGGCCTATTGATCAATTCTAGGGACCTTTTAGGCCTTGTCCATCTTCGAACGGAAGTCTTCTGCTCTTTATTTTGAGGTCGGGCAAGATTTGGGGTCTACAGCTGCCCCCCCTTCACCTGACTAGCCGACTGTTGGCTCAACATACCAAAAAGATCTACTGGAGGGTGAAGGAGTTAACCCGCTTGCCCGGCTGTCCTTCGGATGCTCCTTCTTGCAGTAGCCGACCCTCTAGACGATAAATGTGTGTGTGCCTCCAGGATGCTCCTTCATGCGGTAGCCGACCCCTTTGAACAAAAAGGTGTGAACCTCCGGGATGCTCCTTCTTGCAGTAGCTGACCCCTCGGTTGATGAGTACGAACCCCCATCCGGTTGCTTGTAGCTTTGGTATGCTCCTTCTTACGCTTGCTAACCCCTCAGTTGACAAGTGGTAGAACCTCAGGATGCTCCTTCTTGCGGCAGCCGACCCCTCGGTTGATGAGTATGAACCCCCATCTGGTTGCTTGTAGCTTTGGGATGCTCCTTCTTACGGTAACCGACCCCTCGGTTGACAAGTGGTAGAACCTCAGGATGCTCCTTCTTGCGGTAGTCGAACCCTCGGTTGATGAGTATGAACCCCATCCGGTTGCTTGTAGCTTTGGGATGCTCCTTCTTACGCTAGCCGACCCCGCGACTGACAAGTGGTAGAACCTCATAATGCTCCTTCTTGCAGTAGTCGACCCCTCGGTTGATGAGTATGAACCCCCATCCAGTTGCTTGTAGCTTTGGGATGCTCCTTCTTGAGGTAGCCGACCCCTCAGTTGATGAGTATGAACCCCCATCCGGATGCTCCTTACGGTAGCCGACCCCTCGGCTGACAAGTGGTAGAACCTTAGGATGCTCCTTCTTGTGGTAGCCGACCCCTCGGTTGATGAGTATGAACCCCCATCCGGTTGCTTGTAGCTTTGGGATGCTCCTTCTTACGGTAGGCGACCCCTCGACTGACAAGTGGTAGAACCTCAAGATGCTCCTTCTTGTGGTAGCCGACCCCTCGGTTGATGAGTATGAACCCCCATCCGGTTGGTGCAGTCCACTTTGTAAGACTGGTGGTGATGGCGGCTTACTACTCTAGCTCATGCGTTGATTCCATGGGGAGTGATTCTTGCTTTGATAAATGTTTTTGACTTTTTGCAGTCATCCGGTGTGTCGGGGATTCTTTGATTTTTTGCTTTTTCCAATAGCCATCCAGCTTGTTGATTGTTGGGGATTCTTTGTTAAATTCACTGAGGATTTGTTGGTTTTCTTCCAGCTAGTTGGAGTGTTGGTGATCTTTTGTTTTGATCTTTTGTAGTGGTCATCCGACTTTGTTGGCTGTCGGGGATTTTTGTTGATTTTGGGTAACACCTCTGAGCAGGCGGGTGTTTTGCTTGTTTTCCTTTTCTCTTTGATGGGAGAATGGTGGCTAATGCTTGGGATTTTTAAATCTCGCCTTTTTCCGTGGTTTATTTCTTTTTTCTCACGATTTTGGATTTTGGCTTTTTCGGGATAGTGCGTAAGCCTTTTTACTTTTTAATATCTTTTTATTACGCTGGTTTTTTCAAAAGAGAATAAAGGCAAACAACTTAATCAAAAGACTTATATATATATATATATATATATATATATATCATGAATTTTGTACAATGACTATATATACAATGATGTTCCTAAGGCGACGGCGGCGGGCTCGACTGCGAGGCTGAAGATGGCTCAGGAGGAGGAAACTGTCAGAGCATGTGCCTCTGAAACTCTTCCTGGCTCCGGATCATGTCGAGCACATGCTGGACGATCGTGTCCAGGCTCTGTATGACTCCCTCCTGCCTCTGGCTGATGGTCTCCAGTCGCGTCTTGAAGACGTCCTGCCTCAGGGACATTTGATCTAACTGCTGGCGGATGTCATCCATGTGATGGTGGACGTCAGAAAAGTCATCCCCATACTGCTGCTGCTGCTCGAACTTCCGTGCATGGATCGTCCCCGCCAACAACTTGTGGCAGATGCAGAGAGGAGGGCTAAGTGTCGACCCTTTCATAAGGGCTGGTAGAATCTGTGACCTGGTGAGATCCTCCCATATCTCACCGGTTGTGAGGGCAGCCGGCCGCTCACAGATAGCTCCCTGGTATTCTGGCGTCAAGGTGTCTGTGGGTTGGTTGAAGCCCATGGTGACGTTGAACTCATCCAACGTCATCGTCCGGTAGGTCCCGTTCATGTAATACGAGATCATCCTCACAGGAGGGACACCCGAGAACAGCGCTGACATGTCGACCATCGTGACGGAGGTGAGGAACTCCATCACAGCCTCTCTGTAGATGCGGGTAGGAGGGTCCTGGAGGAGGAAGTCCCACCCGATGTTGTGGATGTAGCCTCGTACATCCTCTTCCCAACCGAACTTGGCCAGGATACTTAAGTCCAGGCACAACATGGGGTGCTAGGAGTAGCTCCTAATGTGATCCAGCCTGGCCTGGTGTTGCGGCGTGACCTGAGAAGGGTCTGGCGGAGCCTGTGGTGCGGGAGCGCTCTGGCCGGATCTCCGACCTTTCTTTCGGGGCCTAGAAGATTCTCCTTGTTGCATTTTGTTCAAAGACACTCAAAGATGTATGAGAATGTATGAGAGGATGCAGGAATGGAGTGCTTTAAAACTGACCCAAAAGCTCCTATATATAAAAAAATTTATTTTTGGTCGGGATTGCCGTCTATGATTTGGGACGACCGTCTCGAATTTTCAAGGTTCGGGACCACCGTCTGGAGTGTCGAGACGGTGGTCTCGCTCTTTACGATGTGGCGAGATGACTGTCTAGTCAAACGAGAAGGCAATCTCATCTTTAGCAAATGGCGAGACGGCGGTCTCAATTTCAGCGAATGATGAGACGGCGGTCTTGCCAAATGAGACGGGCGTCTATGCTTTTCGAAAGGTTTTTTGTGTGGAAGATATAGGACCCTGTTCAAAAACATCTATGCATGCAATGTTTTCATGTTATGTGTCCTATAACACTATTTAGTTAATTTTTCAGAAGGATTAACTAACGTGTCTTTTGAAGACGAGGCCCTTCTGATGTCATTTTCTAGCTGTAATTGTTTGTACTATTCCAGACTTAATATGACCGAAGAATAATTGTTGACTGAGAAGCAAACTTGCCATGTTGGTGCAATTTTTCATTCCTCTAGAGGTTTCAATCCTCTTGTTGATTATATGCCTCCATATTTCCCCACTAATTATCATAATATTATGATAAGGGTCAAGAGAAAATAAGTAAGAGGATAATTTATTCAAAGGCTTGTGTTTTAGACGGTTGTATTTTTTATTTTTTATTCAAAAGGAGATTTTTTAAGAATGGCTGGCCAAGGTTGGTCAAAGTGTTTAAGCTAATGTTAAACAAACATTTTGCTTTGAGGATCTACGTCTTAGCCCATTTCTATTGCTTCCTATGGCTGATTGACTTCCTCAGATTATCCTTTGGGTTTTCAAACTAGGATATTGTGTTTTGGTCCTAAATTTTGTGTAGGTTTCCTTTTTTCTTGTTTTGGGGAATCCTAGCAGACCTTATTTTGTAACCCTAACTTCTACCTAGGCTACCCTTTATTGTTGTTCGGGTTTCCTAGCGGGTCAACCCTAATTTTTGCGTAGCCTCCTTTGTGGGTTTCCTACCGGGTAATTTGCCCTTTCTTTTTTGTTTTGGCCTTTGGCTTCTATGGGTTTCTTTTGATTTATTTTTTTCTTTTTACACAATATTGGCAAAACATGGTTTTATTATGATGAGGTAAAACCTTATTCTGTGTTTCTAGTTAATCAGTTTGATTATTTTATTTTTTTAGCGATGACGCGTTTTTGCTTATTTTGACACACTTTTGAAAACGTTTGCTTAAACATGGTTATTATGAGGTCTAGTCATGAATAGCAAGAAGAGAAGCAAATATTAAGAAATGTATTCTTATTAATTAAGAGGGGAATACGTGCCCAAAAGATGTCCGGGGGTCAGGCTAGCCCCGGGGGATAATCTCTAACAATCATTGGGTTTACATCCCTTAAGAAAGGAAAAAGAACTCCTAATGACTAGAGTTGCTCTCGACGCTTGTATCCCTTCGCTTCGGAAGATCTGCTTGAGTGTGCACAGGGGAGACTTCCCTCTTCTTCTTTCAGCTCAGCGCTTTGTAGAGTCATATCCTAGGCCATGCTTTCAAGGATTATCCTAGAATTCTAGGGGCTCCTTCATTCCTTGGGAGTCTGCCCCGAGCCCTTGGCCAGGATGGTAACCATACTTCATCATCATGCGGGCTACCTTCGTATTACCAGGGGGCGATTTCAAGCGTTTGAAAAGATGTTTCAAGGGCCTCTTTGGTCGTATCCACATAGGGTTGAGTAGACGGTCCACTAATAATCCTTGGACCATGACCAGTTTGTCATCTACTATAAACTTGACTTTATGGTGGAGTTTTGAAGGTACTTCCTTAGCATCATGAATCCAAGGTCTACCAAGAAGACAACTGTATGTTGGAGTAATATCCATCACGTGGAAATCGACGTTGAAGATAGTGGGTCCGACTTGGATTGACATATTGATTTTCCCCACTACTTCTCGTTTGGATCCGCCGAAGGCTCAAACGATAGTGCTGCTTGGGCGCATGCAGGTTCCTTGAATGGTTAACTTGTCAAATGTGCACTTGGGCATCACGTTCAAGGATTACCTGTTATCCACAAAAACTTTAGTGATGAGATATTCCTTGCATTTGATGGAAATATGCAAGGGTTTGTTATGGTTCGACCCTTCAAGAGGGATTTCTTCATCTGTGAAGGTGAGGTGATCGCTAGTTGTGATTTGGCTGATGATCCTCTTAACTTTTTCTTGAGATATTGTATGAGGTACGTGCGCTTCGCTCAAGAGCTTCATCAGGGCGTTTCTGTTCGGTTTCGAACTCATCATTAGAGATAACAAAGTTATCTTTGCAAGTGTATGATTGAGTTGATCGATGATGGAATACTCGCTCTGCCTTATGAACTGGAGTAACTCATTAGTCTCCTCCTTGGATTCTTTATTTTCCTTTTCTTCGGTCTGTTTATTTTTCCCTTTATTCCTGGGGGCATCTTCTTGTGCCTCCTTAGGGGAGTGTATTCTTTCGCTTCTTGTCATACCCCCAATGACGGCTATATTGGAGATGTCCTCCTTTATTGGTGAAGATTCCCCATATGTCCACAGTACAACTTTATTTGAGTCATGGGGGAAATGACGAGGCACTGTCGCCGCCGTCTGTTCCGACGTCCAGGGACATCTCGAACGTTTAATGCGAGCAGTCGCGAAAAGATGGTTTAGACTCGCATTTTTTGTTAAAAATATGTTCATTGCTTCTGAGGTGCTCAACACTGAACTATCCTCTAATAGAAGCAAGGTTTTCGAAAAGGGTTCTTCTGGAGTCGCCACCAATGTTTTGACCATAAACATTGGAAAAGGAGAAAAAGGCATTGATTTTAATAAAAACCAAACTTGGCCATTATAACCAGAGTTGGGTAAGGGAGTTAGTTATGTGTGGGGAAGGTGTTAGCACCCCACAACGCCCCTTTCGGGTTCCCTATGAAGGATTAATTCATTTAAGTGAAGATTACGAGAAATTATGCTATTACCCTATTTTATTCATACAGTATTTAAATATGTCTGTCTACATGATTTTATTTACATTACATACATAAAGCAATAAATAAAGCAGTAAAAGAGAAGAGAATTGAGAAGAACCTCCGAAGCGAGCTTTATATTATAAGTCTTTTACAAAGAGGATGCTTTTCGGCAATCCTTCGCTCTACAATGACTCTTCTCTCGATTACAATATCGACTCGACTAAAATTTTACTGAAGAATCGAATGCTGGAATACAATTCCTTAACTGATTGTTACCTATTAAAGGCAATCAGAGAGATCATTCGAAGTAGGGAGAGAAGAAGACAAGTCTTGGAGTTGTCTGGTGTGTGGAACAGTGCCAAATGAGCTTCCAATTTATAGTTTTCGCTGCCTACACCCTTGGGACGCGCGTCTGGAGTGGGACGGCCGTCTGGGTTGGGATGGTCGTCCCAAATGCCACATTTACACTGACTGGGACCACCTGGGGAGCTGGGACTGGCAGTCCCGTTTGGGACGGCCGTCCCACTTGGCCAGGGAAGGTTGGGACGGCCGTCTCGACCTGTTTTGCCAGCTTTCGTGTTCTGGGACCCCCGGGAAGCTTTCCTTTGTGTATTCGGACGTCGTTTGATGCCGATAAACGCCCGTTGAAGCTTTATCTTCATATAGGAAGTCTTCTTGGTCTTTTATAGAGATGGCAGGCGTGCCTTGTCTTTGTTGTAGGAAGTTTTTTTAGCCTTTATTGAGAGACCGTCTGAACTCCGAGTTTGTTGTAGGAGGTCTCCTTGGTTTTTATTAAGAAGCCGGGCAAACTTTATCTTCTTGTGAAGTTTCCCTAGCTTTTATTGAGAGACCGGGCAAAATTAGGGGTCTACAATTGCCCCCCCTTCACCTGCCTAGCTAATTTGTTGACTTGATATGCCAACAAATTAGTTGGTAGGGGAAGGAGTTAACCCTTTTGCCCGGTCATCCTTCGGATGCTGTTCCTTCGGATGATAAATATTTTGATAGGTACCAACCCCTATCTGGTTTGAGCCTTCTTTTATAAGGCTCTGGTGAGTATTTACCCTCACCAGGTATAAGTCTGTATTTTACTAGACTTTAGTGAGTACCTACCCCCACTAGGTATGAACCTTGTTCTGCAAGGTTTTGGTGAGTACCTACCCTCACCTGGTATGAGTTCGCATTTTGCTAAACTTTTGTGGGTACTTACTTCCGAGGTGCTCAACACTGAACTATCCTCTAATAGAAGCAAAGTTTTTTTTGCACCCATTTTTGTAATGCTTCTGGTGAGTATTTTACTCTACCTGATGCATTTTGCTAAGTTTTGATGAGTACCTACCCTCATCTGGTATAAACCTTATTTTATAAGGTTTTGGTGGTTTTATTCTTCCACCTGGTACGAATCCGCATCTTGACGGATTCTAGTGGTTTTTACACCCCCACTGGGTGCGAATCCGCATCTTGACGGATTCTAGTGTTTTTTTACACCCCCATTGGGTGCGAGTCTGCATCTTGACGAACTCTAATGGTTTTTACACCCCCACTGGGTGCAAACCTGCATCTTGACAAGGCTCTAGTGGTTTTTACACCCCCACTGGGTGCGAACCTGCATCTTGACAAGGTTCTAGTGGTTTTTACACCTCCACTGGGTGCAGACCTGCATCTTGACAAGGCTCTAGTGGTTTTTACACCCCCACCGGGTGCGAACCCGCATCTTGACAAGGCTCTAGTGGTTTTTACACCCCCACCGGGTGCAAACCCGCATCTTGACAAGGCTCTAGTGGTTTTTATACCCCCACCGGGTGCGAACCCGCATCTTGACAAGGTTCTAGTGGTTTTTACACCCCCACTGAACCTGCATCTTGACAAGGCTCTAGTGGTTTTTACACCTCCACTGGGTGCGAACCTGCATCTTGACAAGGTTCTTGTGGTTTTTACACCCCCACTGGGTGCGAACCTGCATCTTGACAAGGCTCTAGTGGTTTTTACACCCCCACTGGGTGCGAACCTGCATCTTGACAAGGCTCTAGTGGTTTTTACACCCCCAATGGGTGCGAACCTGCATCTTGACAAGGTTCTAGTGGTTTTTACACCCCCACTGGGTGCGAGTCTGCATCTTGATGGAGTCTAGTGGTTTTTACACCCCCACTGGGTGCGAACCTGCATCTTGACAAGGTTCTAGTGGTTTTTACACCCCCACTGGGTGCGAGTCTGCATCTTGATAGACTCTTTAGGATGTATTCTTTTGTAATCCATCCTATGGTCATCTGGTTTTAGAGATGTGTTTGGCGGCTTATTGTCTTTGATCATGCGCCTATTCCTTGGGGAATGATTTGGTTTTTCTTCTTGACTTTCTAGTCATCCGGTTTTTATCGGGGATTTCATTGTTTTGGCTTTTTCTTTTAGCCATCCGACTTTTGCCGGGGATTTCATTGTTTTGGCTTTTTCTGTCATCCATCCGGTCTTGGCCGGGGATTCTTTGTTTTGGCTTTTTCTTTTAGCCATCCGGCTTTTGCCGGGGATTCTTTGTTTTTGGCTTTTTTTGTTTAGCCATCCGGCTTTTGCCAGGGATTCTTTGGGTTTTGGCTTTTCCTTTTAGCCATCCAGTCTTTGCCGGGGATTCTTTGTTTTTGGCTTTTTTTGTTTAGCCATCCGGCTTTGCCGGGGATTCTTTGCTGGTTGCCTCTTATTTAGGCGGGAATCCACTGGGGATTTGTTGATTTTTGATTGTGCCTCTTGATTAGGCAGGTGCTTCAATAGTGGTGAAGGCTTTTTACTTGTTGTTCGCCTCTGAATAGGCTGATGCTCCTCTTGAGGATATTTGCTTTTGATAATACCTCTGAGTAGGCGTATGCTTTATTGGAAGCTTTGTGCTTTGGGCTTGTATTGCCTCTTGCGTAGGTCGATTTCCCGTTTCTTGGGGATATTGGCCCTTTGCTTGCCTCTGAGTAGGCATAGGCATTCTTGGGAGTGAAGGTTTTGCCTTTCACTGGGGATATTCATATTGGGTGTTATAGGCGATTAACTCCCTGAGGATATGAATTTTGTATTTTGCCTTTTGCTGGTAGGCTCGCTGGGGATTTTTCTTTTTGATGATTCACCAGGGATTTGATCGTTTTCTGGGGATCTTTTTGAATTTTCCCCTAGGGAGGAATGGAGTTTTTGACTCCTTATTTGACGCTGTTGTTTGAGTTGGCTTTGCCTATGCTCTTATTCCTGCTGGGGAATGGATTTGTATGTGCGCCTTTTATGCACATTGGCTTTTTTCTTTGGATGAAAAGATATTTTTTCTTTTCTTTTTGGTGATCCCTGGGGAATTTTCTTTTCTTGGGGGATCTAATCCTTGATTTGATTTTTTATGATTGAGTCTTGGCTCCGACTTTTGTGAAGCTCTTTATTGAGCGGAATGAAGAGATTTTCTTTTTCTCTTTTTCTTGAAATTTCACCAAGGAGTTTGTCAGCTTCCTGGGGATCCAAATTTGATGATAGAGTCTTGGCTCTTGGCTTTGTGAAGCTTCTTATTTGAGCTGGAAGATGGAAACATTTTTGTTTTCCTCTTTTTGTCTTTTTGTAGACTTTTCTTGATATATTCTTCTTGGAGTTTTTTATTTGGCCTTTTTCGTTGTGGCCTCTATTGGGGAATGAAAGTTTTTCTTTTCTTTCTTTTTGTTGCCCCCTGGTGATATGGAGGATTTGACTCCGTATTTTCTTTGATGGATTCTTGTGTAGTCCTTATTCTCCTTTCGGGAAGTGGCGGAGATTTTGGATGAGTGTGCTTGATGACTCATATGGTGATATAGCTGAGTCGTGAGGTAATCTTTTTGTCTTGCCTCTGGAGTAGGCAAGGATCTGCTTGGGGATTATCAAGCTTTTCCGTTGGCTTTTTTCTTCGATGTACCTTCTTTTATTAGTGTAGAAGGTTGGAGCTAGTTTTCTTGAAGCTCTTTATTCCGCTGGAATGGTTTTGATTTCGCCTTTTTCTTTCGCGATTCTGATTTTCATTTAAAGGCTGGATTTTGGCGCCTTCTACAAGCATGGAGACTATCCTCCTTATATGCATGTTTATTATTCTTGTTTGAAGAAAATTATTTTTTCTTGATTTTGGCAAAGTCGTATTATGCAACTACTTTGTGTGTGGATGTCCTAAATGCAATCTAATGTTTATTTATTTTTGATGCATTTAGAAAGTAACTGGCCTTCTCCCATTGGCTTCTTATGAATACGCCGATGAGCTCCTCCTTTATGACCATGATGATGGGCTTCTCTTTTATGATGGGCTCTTCCTTTGTTCATCTTTTAGTATTAGCCCTATCTTTTGCCTAGACCGCCCTTTACGGGTTTTCGATCTAGCGGGCTGCCTTAATTTTTGCCTAGGATATTTGAGGGGGCTTTTGCCTTATCTTTTGCCTAGACCGTTCTTTTTGGGTTTTGCGATCTAGCAGGCTACCCTAATCTTTTCCTAAGAATATACTAGCAGGCATTTATTATTTTCCTATTTTTTATGCTTCCCTTTTTTAGATGCATGCTTGATCTTTGATTAAAAGTCTTTGCGCATATTTATGATTTATCAATAAAGAGGCATTTCCATAATATTTGGTCAAGAGAAAGGAAATGAAAGGGAATTTTATTGATAAATGAGAAAAAGTTTATTTCTTTTATAGAAGGATTTCAAAAGGTATTTAGAAGAATGGGTAGTTAGGGTTGGCTATACTGTATAGGCTTAAACAGTCATGTCCATGATATCTGGCCCCTGGTTCTCCTAATTGCTTCAATTGAGATGCCTGAGCTCAGAGTGAAGACTATGCAGACTGCTTGCTTCTGGAAGAATGTTACTTTAGCCGCCTTTTCGGTTTTCGACTAAAGTAACCATTGCTCTTAGTTTTTTTTTTTTATTTACTTTTTTTTTACCTCTTCTTTTTGCCTAGGACGTATCCTAGCGAGGAATATGGACCCTATCTTTTGCCCAGGAATGTCCTTTGCGGATTTTCATTCCTGACGGGTCTTGAGCAATGTCTTCAAGCATAATACTTCTTCACCGTACCGGAGTTGATTAGGTGTCGAAGTTCTTTTCCATCCATATTGGCGAGGATAAGAGCCCTTTCCGAGAAAGCTCATTTGACCACAAGGGGTCCTTCGTAGTTCACTGCCCATTTTCCAATTTTATCCTTTTGGGCTGGAAGCAACTTATTTACCATTAAATCCTTCTTATGGTAAATGTGAGGGTTGACCTTTTTTCATAAGCCTTTTTTACTTTCCTTAGATAGGCTTGTCCCGACATATAACATTCAGCTGTTTTTCTTAATAAGGTTTAGCTGGTCATATCAGCTTCGAACCCATTCAGCTTCTGTTAAGTTTACTTTCATCATCATGTGCTTTTGTCAACATGATTAGCTGTACCGATTTGCCGTCTCGGATCTTTGCTATAACCGAAGAGTAATTATTTTGAATGTAGAGCAATTCTCATGTCGATGCCCTTCTTCCTTTCCTTTAGGGATTTCAATCCTCCTATTGATCACTATATTTTCACATTCCCCAGTTAATTACTTGAATGCTTTATTGTGAAGGGTCAAGAGAAGAGAAAGAAAGGGATTTATTGCAAAGGCTTGTGTTTTAGTGAGATTTTTTTTTTTGAAATAATAGTTTTTGTAAGAATGGCTAGCCAAGGTCGGTCGGTGTTTAGGCTAATTTAAACAAACGTTTTGTTTTAATGAGGCGGCGTTTTCAGCTGCCTATTTGTGACTGATTAACATTCCTAGTCCACCCTTTTGGGTTTTCAGACTAGAATATTGTGTTGTGTCCTAACTTTTGTCTAGGTTCCCCTTTTTTATTTTTTGGGATACCTAGCGGACTTTATTTTGTCTATGACGCTTTGATTGTTTTGACGCATTTTGGATCAAAACATTTGCCTAAACATGGTTATTTAATGGGGTATAGACATATTTAGCAAGAAGAGAAGCAGATAGTAAGAATAGCATTCTTTTGTAATTCAAAGGGAAATGCGTGCCCTAAAGATGCTCGGGGGTCGGACACACCCTGAGGAGTGATCTCTAATAGTCATTGGGTTTACATCCCTTAAAATCGGAAGGAGGACATCTAATGACTAATGCCACTCTTTGCACTAATATCCCTCTTTTCGGGAGATTGTCTTTGAGGTATGAAGGGGAGACTTCTCTTTTCTTTGTACGACTGATCTTTTGTAGGGTTGTACTTTAAAGGATTATCCTTAAAATCTGGTGGCTCTCTTATCTCTTGAGCGTCCTTTCCAAGCCTTTGTATGGGCTGTATCCATATCTCTTCATTATATGGGCCACTTTTAAACTGCTAGGAAGTCTTTCCATATTTTCAAATGTCTTCTTCAACCGCATCCATTTAAGGTATGGTGGACGGCTTGCTGATTCGAATGTAGTCTTAAGCTTGAACCATGATCAACTTGTAGCCTACCACGAATTTGATTTTTCGGTGGAGCGTTGAAGGAACTGCCCTAGCACCGTTAATCCAAGGTCTACTTAATCTTCCCCTTGGATTCTTTTCCTTTTCCTCTTCAGGTTTTTTTTTTATCTTTCCTTTGTTTTTAGGAGCATTATCTTGTATCTTCTTGGATGAATAAATTTTTTTGCTTATCGTCCTGCCCCCAATGCTGGCTATATTGGAGATATCTTCATTGACGGACAATTCTTTTGTGCATATCCACAGTACAACTTTATCTGATGTATAAGCGCAAAGGTGTTATTGCCCCTCCCCTGACATTATCAATTTGGGTATCGACATTTACTTCTTTCTTATTGTCTCCTTGTCCCAAATTAATGGCCTCAGTTTTCTCCTGATGGGGCTGTATTGATTGAGATTCTTTTTCCAACAGTCTTTGCATGTCCGGGGAAATGGTCCCCTCCTCACCGTCTGACTCAATCCATTCGCCTTCGGCTTTCGGATCCCGCAGGGAGTTTTCAATCACAGACATGACTATTTATATGGTCCTTATTTGGGTCTAGATTTTATTCAATTATTTTGGAATGAGAGAGAAAAGAATAACAAAGAATATGAATATTATGAATAATGCCTCGTTGTATTGATAGAAGAAAATATTTATAAAGCCCATTTTAATCAAAAATCTCGTGATCATGGGCGGGGATCACGAGAGATACATCGGAAGCTTTTCGATATATATTTTTTTTATATATTTTTTGTTATTATTATGTTTTTTTTTTTTTAGAGATGACAAAAATGATGAGCCCTAAATTGCTGGTCCTCCCTATCCCGTCCTTTATTCGGGCTTTGATAAGGGTTGGTTATCCACCTTTGGAGTAGATGCGTCAAAGGTAATCCATCCTGCCTCTATTAGATTCTGGACCTTGTGCTTTAAGGCCATACAGTTTTCAACGGAGTGTCCAGGGGAACCTGAATGGTAATCACAGTTTTCATTAGCTTTATACCATTCTGGGTATGGTGGCTCCATTTTCTTGGGAGGGACGCGCACGAGGAGTTTGGCATCCAATAATTTTGAAAACAGACTTCCATAAGAGGTTGGGATTGGAGTGAATTTTCTCTCTTGTCTGCGTGACTTGGTCTGCTGCGAGGTGGACGAAGGAGTGGCGAAGTTGATAGCATTCACGTCTCCTTCCTTCTTCTTTCCAAAGTTCTTTTTAAAGTTTTGAGTAGAGGAATTGGAGGAGGTTTGTTGTGCAATTCTTCCACTTTTCAGACCTTGCTCTACTCTTTCTCCTATAATGACTACATCCGCAAAGAGTGTTGATGTATTCCCTATCATTTTGTCATAATAGGGACCAGTCAGAGAATTGATGAACATGGATGTAGTTTCCTTATCGGACAGAGGAGGTTCCACTTGTGCTGCCAATTCCCTCCATCTTTGAGCATATGCTTAAAAGATTCGTCGTTTTTCTTGCTTAATAGTTGTAGATCTGCTCTTTCAGGGGTCAGATCAATATTGTATTTATAGCGACGAAGAAAAGCATCTGCCAGATGTCTCCAGGTTTGGACTTGCCCCCCTTGTAGTTGCATATACCAGTTTAGGGCTGATTCATCTAAGCTTTCCTGAAAGTAGTGGATCAGGAGCTTTTCATTATCAGCATATGCAGCCATCTTACGGCAGTACATCGTAAGATGGCTTTTAGGGCAAGTTAGTCCCATGTATTTTGGGAAGTCTGGAGTTTTGAACTTGTTAGGGAATTGGATATTTTTGACGAGGCACATATCAGCTGCCTCTTTGACATCAAAATTATGCCCCTCCATGGCTCTCAATCGCTCTTCAAGGGCAGTCAGCTGTTGTTTTGATACTTTCAGAGCATGAATATGCACCGCCCTTGTATCAGATTGGGCTTGTTCATCATTGGGTCCCTCCTCTTCGTCTTGGTGAGAGGCTTGTCCATTTTTAGGACCCTTTTTATGGAGATTCTGCTGACGCATCATTTCTAACATTTGTGCCATTTGTTCTTTTAGCATATTAAGCTCAGTAGTGAGCTTTCGATTTTGTTCCTCCAGATGTTCCATCTTCTTAGCTTTCTGAGCACGAGTGAGGACGGGCAGAAGACCAGCCACTTTCTAAATGATTTAGAGATTTTTATTATTGTCTTTTTATTTTAAATGATCAGTGTGAAATAGATATGCCTTAGACAATAGCTTTGGTATCTTCTAAAAAGCCTATGTTTTAAGGAGTACCATACCCACTTCAGTGTGATGGTTCCCTTTTTTTCAAAAGGTTATCATCATACCTTAGCGCACTTATCTCTTCTAGGAAGGTTATAAACGCACTTGGGTCTCTTTCGCTATTGTCTAAGGATATCTAATGCATCCTAGAATGAATGTGCTTTATGCATGCACTACAAAAATATTTTTTATGACAGCAAATATTGAAAGTGGAATAACTTTTGACTGGGTCATCTGATTTGGACGCACATCATGTCAAAATGAAGAGAAAAGGGTGAAGAACCAAGCTACAAATTGCCACAGGCGATTTGGCCCAGTAATTTTCCCAAAAAACGCTCCTAAGATCCATTTTTTGGAGGTTTATTAAAATGATGTGCATGCATTCTTTTCTTAGTGCATTTATTTTCTCTCTTAGTTTTACCACTTATTGAATGATGTGGTATGAATGATACGACTTTGTCAAAGATCTTTTATTATAAAAGGTATTTATGGTTTAAATTGTTTTTACATTTTTTATGACCCTTTATCTCTTCTGTCGGTCAACGTGGCTACTTAGCTTACAAAGAACCTGAAACCAGGCTAGCTTAACTGAAGACTGTCCGAGATAAAGGTCTTTTATCTTTTCGCTTTTTATGATTTTTAGGGTTTTTCATTTTTTTTATATGATTACCCTATGCTAATGCATCAATACAAATGCAGCAAACGAATGCACACACAATTCATTCACCCACGAGCAGAGCCACGCTTATTTAATCACGAGGTAGGGTTTTCCTGCAGAAACGTGCTTGGTTTAGGCGGTTCTAACTGTTCTCGCCAAGGCCAAAGGTCCCCAAGGTGCCCCCATTATAGGGACCTCTCAATCTCTCAGTCCTCGGGTCATGCACGGAACTCCGTGGCGACACCCTTAGACCAAAAGAAGAGAGTTATCACCTTGAGTTGGTGGTTTCCGACAACGGTTGTAGCCCCGTGTGCCAACAAGCCGGTCGTATCTGCCACCCACTCCCTATAGGTATTCACTCTTGCCCCCGGGTATAGAGGGACTGTTGTGTGCAAGGGTTTTGTGTGCAATTTATATTTCAAACAATTTGCAGAAGTAATCATACAGCAATTATTAAAGCCATACAATAAAACATACAGAAAAGGGTAAAGGCGTAATTTCAAATCTTTGCTTAGTTTGAATTTATCCGTCACTAAATGGGATCAACTCTCTAGCTTCCCCAGTGGAGTCGCCATCTGTCGCCGCCGTCCGTTCCGACGTCCTGGGACATCTCGAACGTTTAATGCGAGCGGTCGCGAAAAGATGGTTTAGACTCGCGTTTTTTGTTAAAAATATGTTCATTACTTCCGAGGCGCTCAACACTGAAATATCCTCTAATAGAAGCAAGGTTTTCGAAAAGGGTTCTTCTGGAGTCGCCACCAATGTTTTGACCATAAACATTGGAAAAGGAGAAAAAGGCATTGATTTTAATAAAAACCAAACTTGGCCATTATAACCAGAGTTGGGTAAGGGAGTTAGTTACGTGTGGGGAAGGTGTTAGCACCCCACAACGCCCCTTTCGGGTTCCCTATGACGGATTAATTCATTTAAATGAAGATTACGAGAAATTATGCTATTACCCTATTTTATTCATACAGTATTTAAATATGCACTACTAGAAAAATGTCAAATAGTAACCGAAATCAGTGACCGAAAAATTTAGTTACTATCGATGACCAGAATCAGTAACCAAATTATTATTTTTTAGTCTAGTAATCAGAAATAGTAATCAGAATTTTCGGTCACAAAAAATCGGTTACTATTTCGATCACTTTATTATTTGATTTATTTTTTTAATTAATCTATATTTAATTTATGTAATTATTTACTACAAAAATGGTTAATAGTGACTTGAAATTAGTGACTGATTTTTTTATATTTAGTAGCTGATTTAGTGACTAAAATTTCGATCACTAAAAAAATAATTTTTAAACTGATAACTATTTTTCATTTATATAAATATTTTATTTAAAATATTTAAAATATAAATTTACTTAATGATTTAAAATAATTGATAACATTTTTAATAAAATTATAAATATTTAAAAAAATTGTTTACTAACTTATTAAATAATTTAGTAATATAATTATTTGATTTTATTTTTTAATTTAGCATGTGAATAAAAAAATTAAAATTGATTATTAAATTAGTCATAGAATCGGTCAATTAATCGAATCTAGGTCACTTAGATTCGAGTCAATCGATCTAGATCGGTCACTAAATCAATAATTAAATTAATTATTAATTTAGTCTCTTTATATATATATATATATATATATATATATTACTTGTATGTTAATAAAAATGTATTTCAATGTATTTATAAAAAATTAAAATTATTTTAATTACTTGAATTGATATTTTAAATTTATATTAATATCTTGAATAATTTAATAGTTGGATATATATATATATATATATATATATATATATATCACTTTAATTTTTTTAATTAAAATTAATTTCATAAAAAAATTAATATTTGAAAATTAATTTTTTTAATTAAAATTAATTTCATAAAAAAATTAATATTTGAAAATTAAAATGCAAAAAAAATATATATATATATATATATATATATATATAAATTTATTTATTTTTTAAAGATGATATATTCAATGTATGTTAAAAAAGTTCAAGCCAAACTTGTTTTTATAGAAGATTTTCAAAGCTACTTGGTTTAATTAATCTGTTAAAAGATTCTTTTAATATGTTAAAAGTGCAGTTTTAATCTGTTAAAACTTCTTTTAATCCATTAATACGTTCTTGATTCTTTAACTGATTTGTTTTAAGCTGATACGACAACGTTTATATCAATTAAAACACTTTACAAAAAATCTTCTAAGTTGATTTAATCGATTGTTAGCGATTCAATCGATTGAAATACTGCAAAACTTTCTCCTAAAACTTTTCAAGTTATTTTAAGCTGATAAAAATAAGTTTTAATCGATTAAAACGCTATGCAGAAGCTGTTTTAATCGATTGAAACGAGAATTAATCGATTAAAATAGTTATGATCGGTCATAAATGCATTCGACCGATCATAATTGAAACCATATAATAGCGGTTCAAGGGTTAACCGCTATCTAAGTCATATTTTAAGAGCGGTTCTGTGTAACCGCTATCTAAACCTAATCTCGCTTGAGCGACAATATTATCGCTCGAGCGAAACGCCCCTGCACAAAATTAGTACTCTCGGGTTGTATTTAGCTTGAGCGAGCCTATCTCGCTCGAGCGATAGTTGATTCTGACCGATTATATTTTCGAAATGATCGATCATATTTGATAATTTTTTCAAATATTTAATTATAATCGATTAGTTTTCTAAATTATTGATTAGAATTTATTAGTTTTTCAAATAATAGATTATAATTGATTAATTTACGAAATATATACTAAAAAAATATAATTAAAACTATAAATTAGTTAAGAATATTGACTATTGTAAAGATAAAGTAGAAACATGAGAGGAGATGAGAATGATAATATAATGATAGAACTTACAAAAATGTAGAATTGAGAAGTTTGAAACAAATAAAAATAAGAAAATAGATATTTAATTACACTTTTAATAAATTTAAGATAATACTAGTTTTAATTTTTATTTTTAAATATTTATTTTAAATATTTAAAACAGAGAAACTATAATTTTAGTTTCTAGCTACTGAATTTAAAGAATTAAATTTATTATTTAATCTTTTAATTTGTAGAATTAAACTCAATATAATTGTTAAAAATACTTTGTAGAGGCATTTGAGAAAGCTTTTGTCAAAATACTTTGTTTTTAATTGTTAAAAACATTTGTAGAGGCATGTTAATTGAGATGATATGATAGCGGTTCCACCTTAACAGCTATCTAAAGTATAATTAAGATAGCGGTTAATGGTTAAGCTGCTATTAGAAGTTCACTTTTAAGAGCGGTTCTGTGAGAACCGCTATCTAAAACGTATTTCGCTTGAGCGACAATATTCTCGCTCGAGCGAAACTCCAAGTGCACGAATTCGCATTCGAGTGTGTATTTCGCTTGAGCGACACTACTCTCGCTCGAGCGAAATACGATCCTGATCGATCATAACTTGAAATGACCGATCATAATTGAGAGGATATAATAGCGGTTCCCTCATAACCGCTATCTAAAGTGCTTGAGGTGTATTTCGCTTGAGCGAGACTTCTCTCGCTCAAGCGAATTACGATTCGATCGATTATATTTTCAAAATGGCCAGATCATATTTGATAATTTTTTCAAATAATTAATTATAATCGATTAGTTTTCTAAATTATTGATTAGAATTTATTAGTTTTTCAAATAATAGATTAGAATTGATTAATTTCTGAAATATATACTAAAAAATTATAATTAAAACTATAAATTAGTTAAGAATATTGACTATTGTAAAGATAAAGTAGAACATGGGAGGAGATGAGGATGATAATATAATGATAGAACTTACAAAAATGTAGAATTGAGAAGTTTGAAACAAATAAAATTAAGAAAATAGAGATTTAATTACACTTTTAATAAATTTAAGATAATACTAGTTTTGATTTTTATTTTTAAATATTTATTTTAATTATTTCAAACGAGAGAAACTATAATTTTAGTTTCTAGCTACTTGAATTTAAAGAATTAAATTTATTATTATTTAATCTTTTAATTTTAGTATTAAAATTTTAAATTATATTTTTCTACTTTGAGAATGAACCATATAATTAAACTCAAAATTGACAATATTATAATACATTTTTGAACTCTTTTGGATTAATTTTTTTTCCTAATTTTTGATAAAGTTAATTTTTATATTTAAAAGTATTTAACATTTTGAATTACGAAAGGTTTTCTCTAATAGAAAATTTAAAAACATAATATAAAAAAAATAGTTAATATAAGTTTTCAAGTTATTTTAAGCTGATAAAAATAAGTTTTAATCGATTAAAGCAGTTGTGCAGAAATTGTTTTAATCGATTGAAACTAGATTTTAATCGATTAAAACAGTTATGATCGGTCATAATTGCATTACGACCGATCATAATGGAAACCATATAATAGCGGTTCAACGGTTAACCGCTATCTAAGTGAGCTTTTAAGAGCGGTTCTGTGTAACCGCTATCTAAGCTGTATCTCGCTTGAGCGACAACTTTCTCGCTCAAGCGAAACGCCCCTGCACAAAATTGGTACTCTCATGTTGTATTTACGCTTGAGCGAGTCTAGTCTCGCTCGAGCGATAATTGATCTCGATCGATTATATTTTTGAAATGATCGATCATATTTGATAATTTTTTCAAATAATTAATTATAATCGATTAGTTTTCTAAATTATTGATTAGAATTGATTAGTTTTTCAAATAATAGATTAGAATTGATTAATTTCTGAAATATATACTAAAAATTATAATTAAAACTATAAATTAGTTAAGAATATTGATCTATTGTAAAGATAAAGTAGAACATGGGAGGAGATGAGGATGATATAATATAATGATAGAACTTACAAAAATGTAGAATTGAGAAGTTTAAAAAAAAAATTAAGAAAATAGAGATTTAATTATACTTTTAATAAATTTAAGATAATACTAGTTTTTAAACCTTTTTCTAATATTTGTTTTTAAAAATATAATATCATTTTTAATATTTTATAGATTTTATATTTATATATTTATAAAAGTAATTGGATTAAATTTATTATCCTCTCATATATTATTATACATTTAGCGTAATTTTAGTTTATTTAAAAATTAGAATACAAATATACTATACCAATATACCATTATATTATTTTCATTGTATATAAATTACAAAATTAATAATTTGTATACTATACTATACTAACATATTATTTGTATACTATACTAATAGTATAATATACTATATTATAATATTATTTGTATACAAAACTAATATCTTTATATATAAATATATAAATATGGAAAGATATAAATATATGTAAAAATATAAACATATAAATATATATAAATATGTAAAGATATAAACATATATCTTTAATATTTTGTAAATGTAAATATAATTTATATATATTTTTAAATCTTTTTCTAATATTTATTTTTAAAAATATAATATTATTTTTAAAATTTAATATTTTTTTTCAAATATATAAATATATAAAGATATAAATGTATAAGGATATAAATAAATATATAAATATATCAATATATAAATATATCAAAATATAAAAATATAAAAATATAAATATATCAATATATAAATATATAAATATATATAATATATATATATATATATATATATATATATATATATATACAAATATATCAATATTATCCCCTCATATATTAATATACATTATTAGCATAATTTTAATTTAATTAAAAATTAGAATACAAATATACTATACTATACTAATATACAATTATTTGTAGATTTTATATATTAAAATATATAAATATATTTTTATTTATAGATTTTATATTTATATATTTATACGGATATACATTTATTTGTATATAAATATAATTTATTTGTAAGTTATTATTAAAAGATCCTAGTAGCTCGATGGTTGGAGTTTCGACCTCCAACTCTAAGGTACCGGGTTCGAATCTCGACAATGACAATAAACCACCTAATAATAAGTTAAACTTCTAAAAAATATAATAAATTAAGAGATAGGGAAATAAATATAAATAAAAACTTAAATAAGCAAAATATAATATAATTAAGAGATAGGGAAAATAAATAATAGATATAATAAAAGTGTAAATAAATAAAAAGGATTAAATTTTAGTGACCGATTCGATGGCCAGATTTGGTTATATATAATCGGTCACATCGAATCGATCACTAAAATCGGTGACCAAGGAAATAGTGACCGATTCCAGTTGGTCACTATTTCGGTCACTATTTTAATTAGTAACCGATTTTGCAGATTTAGTGACCGAATTTTCGGTCACTATTTGATGTTTTTCTTGTAGTGATGGCTGTCTACATGATTTTATTTACATTGCATACATAAAGCAATAAATAAAGCAGTAAAAGAGAAGAGAATTGAGAAGAACCTCCGAAGCGAGCTTTATATTATAAGTCTTTTACAAAGAGGATGCTTTTCGGCAATCCTTCGCTCTACAATGACTCTTCTCTCGATTACAATATCGACTCGACTAAAATTTTCATCGAAGAATCGAATGCTTGGAATACAATTCCTTAACTGATTGTTACCTATTAAAGGCAATCAGAGAGATCATTCGAAGTAGGGAGAGAAGAAGACAAGTCTTGGAGTTGTCTGGTGTGTGGAACAGTGCCAAATGAGCTTCCAATTTATAGTTTTTGCTGCCTACACCCTTGGGACGCGCGTCTGGAGTGGGACGACCGTCTGGGTTGGGATGGCCGTCCCAAATGCCACATTTACACTGACTGGGACCACCTGGGGAGCTGGGACTGGCAGTCCCGTTTGGGACGGCCGTCCCACTTGGCCAGGGAAGGTTGGGACGGTCGTCTCGACCTGTTTTGGCCAGCTTTCATGTTTTGGGACCCCCAGGAAGCTTTCCTTTGTGTATTCGAACGTCGTTTGATGCCGATAAACGCCCGTTAAAGCTTTATCTTCATATAGGAAGTCTTCTTGGTCTTTTATAGAGATGGCAGGCGTGCCTTGTCTTTGTTGTAGGAAGTCTTTTTAGCCTTTATTGAGAGACCGTCTGAACTCCGAGTTTGTTGTAGGACGTCTCCTTGGTTTTTATTAAGAAGCCGGGCAAACTTTATCTTCTTGTGAAGTTTCGCTAGCTTTTATTGAGAGACCGGGCAAAATTAGGGGTCTACAGGCACAAATAATCGCAGAGGCGTCCTTGTCCCCTCTTCCTTATCGACTTTGATAACCAAAGGTCCAGGCTTATTGTCCTCTTGGGGTGAACCGACCGTTGGGGAGAGCTTGACTACAAACGATTTTCTCTCCATCTTTCTGATTGTGGAAGACATATCAGTTAATCCTTCATTTTTATTATCTTATTTATTAAAAGTGAAGGAGGGGTAATCAAGTATGCAAATTATGAATGAAATGCATGCAAGTAGACAATTGTTGAATAAAAGGAATTTGTATTTATTTATATAAAGTGTACATTCGCCTACACCATGCTACGAAACACTTTTTGACAGAAACAGAAAAGCCTAAAGAAACCCACAGGCGGGTTCTGATTTCTATGTAATTCCTCTTCGGCTTCCCGTATATGATGAGCGAGTGCTTCGGTCTGCTGGTGGTCCACCTGACTCATGTCTTCACTATATTTCTAAGCCTTTTTTATCTTCGCCTCTTGATGGACGACCAAGGCTTGTAGATTGTCGAGTCTCTCAATGACTCGGTCTCTTTCTTGTAGAACTTGACCATACTGAGCTAATCCGTCTCTTTCTTTGTAGTGTAGCTCAGTAAGGCTTCTGTTAAGTCTCTGGGTAGTCTCATGTCCTTGACGTAGTTCAGACCGAGTCCTTGCGAGATCTTGTAGCATTCCCATGATCGTCTGAGCCTGGTTTGCACATCAGCCTCAAAGTGTGCTGATTTGGCGGTTATTTCTTGGAGTTGATTATCTGAGCTTATTCTGGCAAATTTGGATGCTCAGATAACCTGCTCACTAGAATCAGCACATTGGTCCTTGAGGCACTCTATCTCTTGATCTTTCTTCTTACACTGCCTTTGTAGACCGTCTATAGTAAGGATAGATTCTTGCTCTTTCTCCTCAAGGCCCCTCATCTGGGCTCCCATGATTTCTATCCTCTGGGTCAAGGCATCGACTTGGCTTTGGAGCTCTCCACTGGCTGAAGGCGCAGTAGGTGGGGCGGATGGTTGTGACATCCCTCTGTTTCTCCTCCACTCCTCATAGTCACTGGAAATAGCTACTCGAGCTTTGCCTAGCTCTTTATCTCCCATGAAGACTGATTTCTCCCATGCTCTCCGTACAGGAAGTGAGTTCGCAACATTGCATGGGTCTCCGAAGAAACATAGTCCTCCGAGCTCTTCCTGTGATAATGCTGTTTGGGTTCTCATGAGTTGTCTCATAGCCACTTTTGGAGAATAAGCTATGCAACCTTTGAGACCTACTAAAGTTACGCTCGGATAATCTCCACATCTGATGAGGATAGGGCCAGGTCGAAACCAAGGACATGCCCAGGATAAACGGTTGGCATCCCATTTTTCCAACTCGACCTTCCACTCCATGGTTAGATGTCGGCGGAGAGGGATTCTTGAGAAGCTCTTCAAAGGGTTGGGGAACATCCCCATGTGACTAGAGGCGTAGAAATGCGTGATACCCCACATGAATAGCAGTGAATAGCAACATCTGAGTGTTCTCCATTGCTTCTGGTGACAGAATTTGACCGAAAGCAAGGTGTCGGCAAGAAGTGCAGGCAAGAGACACTTTGAGTGCACGTCCTAGGCGAAGAAGGCATCCATGAAGGCTTCGTCCACTGTGTCGAGGTGAAAGGGAAATGACAATTCAACTCTAAGGTGCCGAGTTTGAATCACGCCAATGACAATTCTATTAATTTGATAAATAATTCAAATTTATAAAAATATAATGGGGGGAAATAAATAATAAAAATATAAAGGGGAGGGGATCTTTAAAAAAATAGGCTATAAATAATTAAAAAAATATAATAAATAATAAAAATATTATCGACGAATTTTGACCGTCGGTATTTTCAGTATTTCTTGTAGTGCTCCTAGCTTATTAGGTTATTCTGATACTGATTATGGAGGCTGTAAATTAGATAGAAAAAGCACTAGTGGTACCTGTCATTTATTAGGATCATCCTTAGTTTTATGGCATTCTAAGGAACAAGCATGTGTTGTTTTATGGCATTCTAAGGAACAAGTATGTGTTGTTTTATCCACAACTGAGGCTGAATATATTGCAGCTAGAAATTGTTGTACTCAAATTCTATGGATGAAGCAACAACTAGAAGATTATAATATTTTTCTAAGTGAAATTCCTTTAATATGTGATAATACAAGCACAATTAATCTCACAAAGAATCCTGTTATGCATTCTAGAACTAAACACATTGAGATTAGGCATCACTTTTTAAGAGATCACATTTCTAAAGGAAATTGTAAAATTGAATATATAGACACAAATTATTAGTTAGCAGACATTTTTACCAAACCTCTTTCCAAGGATAGATTCTATGAACTTCAGAGAGACTTAGGAATATTAGAAATAGCATAAACTCTGCTTAATTGTAATTTTTTTTTACTTTTTTTTTGTACTAGAATAATCAATTATATGATGTAATAATCGATTATCTTGTGTCTAATACATGTTAAATTTGTCAATGTAGACCCCTAATTTTGCCCGACCACTCAATAAAGGCTAAGAAGACTTTCTATCTGAAGATAAAGCTTCGGTGGACGTCTATTGGCATCAATCGACTTCTGAATAAAGAAAGGAAAGCTTCCCAGGAGTCCCAGAACACAAAATCTGGCCAAAACAGTCGAGATGGCCATCCCAGTCAGCCCAGAGGGTCGTCCCACATGCTAGACGGTCGTCCCAACCAGTTTTGTCACTTGGGACGGCTATCCTAGATCCCAGACGGTCGTCCCAACCTTCCCAGACGGTCATCCCTGTTTGCTACACCCGAGACGACCGTCCCGAGATGCCAGGATGAAAAACTATAAATAGGAAGCTCATTTGAGCATTTTTCACACCTCAGACACTTGTCTTCTCTCCCTCTTTCGAATGAATTCTTCGATTGCCTAAAAAGGTAACAATCGGTTAAGGAATATGCTTCCAGCATTCGATTCTTCTTAAAATTTTAGTAGAGTCGATCTTGTATTCGGGGAGGAGAGTCTTTGTAGAGCGGGGGATTGCCAAAACGCATCCTCACAGTTAAAGATTTGCAATACAAAGCTTGCTACGGAGGTTCTTTTCACTTCTCTTCTCCTTTATTGCTTTATTTATTGCTTTATGTATGCAATAGAAAATAAAATCATGTAGATAGCCATTTTTAAAATATTGTATAAATAAAATAGGGTAATAGCGTAATTTCTCATAATCTTTACTTAATGAATTAATCCGTCATAGGGAACCCGAAAGGGGCGTGGTGGGGTGCTAACACCTTCCCCACACGTAACTAACCCCCTTACCCAACTCTGGTTATAATGGCCAAGTTTGGTTTTTCTTAAAATCAACGCCTTTTTATCCTTTTCCAATGTTTATGGTCAAAACATTGGTGGCGACTCCATAAGAACCTTTTTTGCGAAAACCTTGCTTTTATTAGAGGATAGTTCAGTTGTTGAGCACCTCAGAAGCAATGAACACATTTTAAAATAAAACGCGAGTCTAAACCATCTTTTCGCGACCGCTCGCATAAACGTTCGAGATGTCCTTAGACGTCGGAATGAACAGCGACGACAGTCAAACTGTCTGAAATAATCGATTATTGAAGCTTCAATGTGTAATTCATGAAAAATATTTCTGTAATAATCGATTATTTGGGCTAATAATCGATTATTTGTAATTCTATGTGCCAAAACAGTAAATTCTCTCTGGGATAATCGATTATCTCAGGTGATAATCGATTATCCATGCATATTTCTGGGTAAAATATGAAGAAATAATCGATTATCATAAGTGATAATCAACTATTTGACGTCGTTAGAGATATTCTAGCTATTGGTAAAGGCTCTTTTTACATGGATTCTTGGAAATATAACTGTTGTGGACAATTCCTATATATAGATGAACTCATTTTCGAATCATCACACCCTATTGCCTCACTTCCAAGCATTTTACATAGATTTCAAGCTTTTCTTGTATCCCTTCAAGCACTTACTTTTCTCCAAGTTTCTTAAACTTTCAACCTTAAATTCATTCCAAGTGGCTTCCTCTTCTAGGCATAAGATTCCAACTAGGAGAAGATCTGCTCCTGCATCTCATCCCCACCCTAAATCTATTGAAGGGTGGATCTCTGATGATGAAGGAAGACAAGAATATCTAAATTTTTGGAAGGAAAGGAGTATTATATCTCCTAAGTATCTTATTGGTGATCATTTCATTAATAGGGGCTTCAATTTCCCAAATCTCCTTGAACAACAAGGAGTTCTGCCCTTCATTGAAATGCAGGGTACCTACTATCCTAATTTGTTCAGAGCCTTCTATTCCTATTTCAAGTTCAGAGATAATGTTGCCATTTCCAGATTAAAGGGGGTCACCATCATTCTTGATGATGACATTTGGGAGAATGTTTCCCATTTTCCTATTAGAGATGATGTTGTCAACGTTCTTGTTGATCTAGAAGAATTCAACAGAATTCTGGCATATCGTTCGTACCTCCGTAATCCTATCATGGAGATTGGCAGACAAATTCTGGCTGGTCCTCTAAAGAAAGAGGAACGTATGTTACTTCATCTTCTTGTATGGATACTTTGTCCTCGAGCCACCAATCATGCTCAATGTTCTATCGCTGATCTCCGCATCATTTATACCATTATGAACAATGAGCCAATTGATTGGCCCAGTCTTTTTACTTTGACTATGCTCAAAGCAAAGTGTCACCCCACCTTTAAGATTCCTTATGCACTTCTTATCTCCAGGATTCTGGAATATAAAGGTGTTAATGTTGAAGGTGAACAACAGACTTGGACTTTAAATTCAAATCAGATGCTTGATGGAACATTATCTCAGCTATAGATGGTAAATGTTAATGGAACATACTTTCATAAAGATGATGCTCCCCATGTTGTTGAGTGTCGCCGCCGTCAAAACGAGGAGGCGGTCGGAGCGACGCGATGGTTTCGACTTCCTTGATTTTCGCGTTTTTTATTGGTGGTTACAACGCCTTTAGGTTATCCGATGACCAGGATGAACCTGAGGGCGAGGTTTTCGAAAAGGTGCTCTTGGATTGTCCGATAACCGGGCTAATCCAAGAGCTAGTTTTTGAGGGTTCTCTAGAGTCGCCACCGATGTTTTTACCGGAAACATCGGAAAAGGAGTTTAAAAGGCGTTGGTTTTCGAAAAACCAACTTTGGTCGTTAGAACTAGAGTTGGGTAAGGGAGTTAGTTACGCGTAAAGGAAGTGTTAGTTCCTTTACGACGCCCCTTTCGGGTTCCCTATGATAGGCCAGCTATTCTGTTGATAAATAAACCGAAAAAATACGCTTTTGCCCTTTTATTTTGCAGAATTTAAATATTACGACTACATGGCCCTAACGTCTATTGCATAATTTAAATAAAGTAGTAAAAGGTAGAGAAAGAGAGTAGAGACCTCTGAAGCAAGCTTTCTATTTAATTCTTTAAAAATAGGGTGCTTTGCGGCAGCCCTTCACTCTACACGGCGTCGGAAACCTCTCAAAACGCTCTAAAGATACTCTAAAGACACTCAGAAGCTCCGAAAATGCGTCAGAGGAATTCTAGAGAGAGAAACTCTTGATGTGACTAGAGAGAGAGTGAGAAAGTTGTGTGAAATGAGGGGAAGGGAGGCCCTATTTATAGGGATTCGCGCCTGTCAGGTCGAGACGGCCATCTCGTCTGACAAGGTCGAAACGGCCGTCTCGTCTGACAAGGTCGAGATGGCCGTCTCGACATTCCAGACGGCCGTCTCACCTTGCAGGAATGACGAGACGGCGGTCTCGCCAAACGAGACGGTATGAACCCCCCATCAGGCTGGTGGTTGCGACTTACTGATCTGGCTTGATCGCAGATCAGGCGCACCGCGTGTGCAGGTTGATAGGTATGAACCCCCTATCAGGCTGGTACAGTCCACTGCGTAGGACTGGTGGTAGTGGCGGCTTACTGTTCAGGTGGCCCATGCGCCGATTGTTGAGATGTATTTTTTGTTGGTTTTCTTTAGAGATGTTGTCGTCCGGTCTGCATCGGGGATTTTGTGGGTGCTCATCCAGCTTGCTTGGTTTGCTGGAGATTCTTTGATTTTGATCTTTTGTGGTGATCACCCGACTCTTGCTGGCTGGTCGGGAAATTTTTGTTTGTTCGTTCGACTCTGCCTTGGTAGTCAAAATTTTATTGGTTGAGGTGATGGCTTAATCCTGCCTTTTTCTCGCGGTTTTATCTCTTTTTTCTCGCGATGTAGGATTTTGGCTTTTTTCTTGAGCGTACGTCTTTTTACTCTTAGTTTTTTTTTGTTACGCTGACTTTTGGAAAGAATGGCAAAGAATTGTATGAAATAAAATCTTTATTCATAAAAATTTTACTACAACCACCTATTTTTACAAGTACTGTCCCTAAGGGCTATCATCTGGAGACGATCCAGGGTGGGGGAATTGCTGGTATACATGTTCCTGGGCTTCATCATGGTATTCTTGCTAGAAGGTTGTCCAGTCTTGTCTCATCCCCTGCTGATATTGATACATCATCTCTAGCCGGGTGTCGAAGGCTTCCTGCCTTAGGGACATCTGCTCTTGCCGCATCGACATCTGATCGAATTGCTGGCAGAGATCGTTGATGTTGCGGTTTAGGCCAGCAAAGTCGTCAGTGTACTGCAGGGGTTGTTGGTGCTGATGTGGCTGCTGGAAGTCGGGAGGCGTGGGGAGATCGTGCATCGCCACGATATCCTGGAGGTCCAGCGCGAAGTCCAGGGAGGGATGAAGGACCAACTGGGTCCCTCGGCGCATCAGCATCCCCATGCTAACCAGGATCGATCCGTTGATGGACTCGGATCAGAGGCTAGGGGCCAGTTCTTCTCGGCCGGCGCATCCCCATTTTTCTGCCAGGGGAGTGATAAGAGGAGCCATGAGGACGACTCCCACTGGTCTGCTCCCGAAGTCCTTAAGGGCCCTCAGGAAGAAGTAGCCAGGGTTGCAGCGCCGCCTCTGGCTCATGCAGTAAAGTACAAAGAGGTCTGGGAGGGTTACCTTACCTTGACTCTCCTTCCTCCCATGGACAGTCCCAGCCAGCAGCTTGTGGCAAATGCGGAGGGCTGGAGGGAGCGTAGAACCCTTCATCAGCGTGGGTAGCGTAGGTGCCCTGGTGAGCTCCTGCCACATCTCAGCGGCGGTGAGGCTGGCGGGACGGCTGCAGATGGCCTCCCGGTATCCCCGAGTGAGCACGTCCTCGGGTTGGACGAATCCAATGCTCACATTGAATTCATCGAGGGTGGTGGTCCGGTATTCCCCACCCATGAAGTAATTCACCATCTTGGTGGGTGGTAGGCCCGGGACCATGGAGGGAGCCTCGGCGTAGGAGATGGAGGCCAAGAACTCCAGTACCGCCTGAGGGTACACGTGGGTAGGTGGAGACTGCAGCAAGAAGCTCCACCCGATGCTGTCTATGTGGGCCCGGACATCATCCTCCCACCCGAACTCAGCGAGGATGCCGAAGTCCAGTCTAAACATGGGGTGCCACGAATAATCCCGGATGTGCTCGAGGCGGACCTGGTGTTGCGGCGACAGCTGAGTGGGGTCTTGAGGGGCTGGTGCCGAAGAACTACTGGCACCGGCAGTGCCTCTTCTCTTCCTGGAGGGGTTTCCACGGAACATATTGGCCAGGAGGTGCTTGGAAGTGGTAGATCTGAGAGTTGGAGGGTTCTGGAGTGCAGAGAGTTGTGAGAAACCCCCAAGGTGCCACCCATATATATAGGGGAGAAAATCAACTCGAGACCGCCGTCTGGGAAGTCGAGACGGCGATCTCGATTTTTTGCAAGTCGAGACAGCCGTCTGGATCCTCGAGACGGCGGTCTCGACTTTGGCCTTAAGCGAGACGGCCGTCTCACCAAGCGGGACGGCGGTCTCGTTTTTGGCTAAGTCGAGACGGCGGTCTTGATTTGCCGGAGACCGAGACGGCGGTCCGGGAATTCCGGACGACCGTCTCAAATTTTGGAGGGTTTTTTTTTTTGAATAAGAAAATAGGACCTGGTTCAAAAACATTTTATGCATGCAATGTTTTTATGTTTGATGTCCTATAATGCCTACTTTAGTTAATTTTTCAGAAGGATTTAACCGACGTGTCTTGTTGCGCCGAATGCCCTCTGATTTGCCGTGTTTACTCTTGGTTGTACCATGCCGGACTTCTTGTGACCGAAGGATAATTTCTTTCTTTCTTTTCTTCTTCTTTTTTTTTTGTGTAGAGCACTCTTTGCCATGTAGTGTCTCTTTTTCTCCACTCTAGGGGTTTCAATCCTCTTGTTGCCTATACGCATCCATATTCCCAAATTAATTATTACAATATTGTTGTGAGGGTCAAGAGAAAGGAAGTAAAGAGATAAAAATCAATGGTTTGTGTTTTAGAAAGTTGATTTTTTTTAGAAAGTGGTTTTTGTAAGCATGGTTGGCTTAGGGTTAGGCTTAGGTGTTTAGGCTTCGTCTAAGCAAATGTTTTCCCCCCTTTTTTTTTATTTGCGCCTTTTAGTTCTATTTCCATTGCTTTTAATGGCTAGCTGATTTCCCTAGAACGCCCTTTGGGTTTTCGAACTAGGATACTGTGTTTTGGCCCTAACTTTTGTCTAGGCTCCTTCTTTTGGTATTTTTAGGGAATCCTAACGGACCTTATTTTGTAACCCTAACTTTTGCCTAGACTACCCTTTATTGTTGTTCGGGTATCCTACCGGGTCGACCCTATCTTTTGCGTAGCCCCCTTTGTGGGTTTCCTACCGGGTATTCTGCCCTTTTTTCTTTTTGGCCTTTGGCTTCTATGGGCTTTTTTTTTTTTTTTTGTGTCTTTGTTTTTATTCACAATATTGGCGAAGCATGACTTTCTTTTATGGTGAGGTAAAGTCTTATTTTTTTGTACTTCTAATCAACTAGTCTTGACTGTAATGGCAATGGCGAATGTTGGT